>OY992513.1:7353946-8067249 GCA_963921215.1 Scoparia ambigualis
CCGCATATTTTTATAATATTATTCAGATAACTTTTCTTCAAAAGTTTTTCCAAAAAGAGTTTAATTATCTCGAAATTGACATGTTGTAGGTTGGTTCTGTTTTGCTGTTTAGAACAAACGTACAGCAGACGCACAGTATATAATTATATAATAAAGTGAATGTGAAAGGGTTTCGAAAGCTAATTCTTTTTTTTGTTACTATGTGAATTTAGTAGTTTTTGGTAGACATAGATGTCAATACGACTAAAATAATTACTTTTAGTGAAATGCAAAACAAATCAAAGCTACTCAGTTCAACTTCAGTTCAACAACTAACTGTTTAAAAATAACTAAGCTTTTTAGTTTTTCATTGTCAACTGTATTTGATATGCAAACTAGAACCAAATAACATGGTTCTTCTTTTGTAATATATTAACAAGAATCATGTGGCTTGGTTCCAGTTTGCTTAACAGAACTACTGAACATCTAATGAAGAAAAGGAGGTACCATGTGCTGTGGTTCTAATTAGCATATTTAAACAGCTCTGTATTAGAAAATAGGCAGCATGGTTCTCGTTTGTTTTTTATAAACTTTGATAATGTGGGTTGGTATCCAAGGTGACATCTTTTATTTATGGTAAAGAGTCAATAGAATGCCAGGATCTTTTTGAGCATGGCAAAAGTATAATGAGGATTCCAACTGTATAGGTAAGTAACTCATTTTCACACAAGTTGTGGGTTGGTTCTGGTTTGCATAACTACGTCCACATGAGAATGTGCTGTGCTGGCAGCAGCTCATTAATTGAATCCTATGGGACCATCTCTTCTCTTGGGTGTCATAAAAGGCGACTAATAGCCCAAAGACTGCACATACATCCAACAGCATAGAGTTAGTTAGAGTTATTTTTAATTAATATTGAAGCCTTTTAATAAAAGTGGCGATTAGATACATTAAAATGTGTATTGCTTTTGAAACTACAGAAATTTTAATCGAAAAAAAGTGACTTAAAAATATTAAAATTTTACTATTAGATTTAAGAACCAATAATGAACATATAAATAAGCTATTAACACATAAAATTTCAGTAATCTGACTATTATAGTTTTTAAATTATTGACGTATATGAACAAAAAACTATTAGGTACAGTTACATTTTTTCGAAAAGATTTTTGTATTGTGACACTTCCTTTTCCGGGAAGCGGTACTTGTGTTTGTAATTGGTTACCTGCACAGTGGCGCATCCAGCACCGGTAGCATATACGAAGACTTTAGTGGGAAGACCAGGCAGCTGTAAGGGCCGCGGCGGAGTTCTTGCCCTGAGCTCCAACGTGTCTGTCAGCTCCATACCAGCGGTGGCCAAGGACACGGTTAGCGCCCTGTGCCTGTAAACGTAAGAAAAAGGTCATTAAAAATATCTTAGATGGTAAGAAAGGAGTGGACCCCTTGGTTCAATTCCCTAGTGGACTGGTCCCGCGGCCTCTTTTTTTTATTTTATTCTACAACGGGTAAGCGCTTGGCCTCTTGGCATCTCACCTGATGGTAATTGACGATAAGGCCGAAGGTGGAAGCGCGCGTCACCCCGGAACCCTCAACCGCTGAGGAACTGGCTATCTTATCTCAAACTGTCGGAACACAACAATGCTATAAACATCGTCGTTATGGCGACAGACTTAGATAAGATGGTGGTAGCTAGCCAGGCGGACTTAACAGCCCTACCACCAGCCAAACCGAGTACACAAAAATGTACCCCCCGCTGGGAATCGAACCTGGGACCTCTGGGTTTGAAACCGGTGGCTTAGCCACTAGACCACAGAGGCGATTAAAAACGCCTCTACTTCACTTGAATTGCTGTTATTCAGTGTTTAGTGGGTATGCCCCCTCTCTGTCACTCGACTTAGTATTTTCTTAGCCTTGTCAGCATGGAAGCGGCACGGGAGACCCCCACATAACCACGCCCCACATCTGGGGGTGGGGTATCTTATAGGTGGCATAAGTCACGTGTTGTTATGTCTATGTGGCAAGGAATTCAACTACATCTTTTGCTTAATGCAGAACACTGATCCAGGTGATACATTGTTTTGAAAATTGAACATGCGTAATTACAAACAGAACGCCTTAAGTGCTTAGTGGAGCAAATTACCATGAGAAAAGCGTACCTATATAGGGCTGTATCTTTGGTTTCACTGTAGGTAAATTTAGTTGCAATCTCTTTAGACCGCCTGCTAAGATAACTTTGACTAAATCAGTGACTTACCTATCATGCGCCAAAGCAGCGTACTGCGCTGCAGCCTTAGTAGCGCTGTAAGCGAGGCTGGGATGCCGCTGCAGCGTGGACGCGCGGTAGTACAGGAATCTAGCGGCCGCCTCGCCCTCGGCTAAAGCGCCTCTAGCGCACGCCGCGAGGAGTACTCGCACGCCCGCCACGTATTGCTCCATGGTAACTGCTTCTGCCGGTTACAGGATTATGATATTTATTATTCATACATAAATCGATTTCTTCTTCTTAAAAAAATGCTATTACTCAGTTGATGAATTTTTAAGTGATCCTCATAAGTTTTAATATTTGACATATACCATTTTTAATTTATTATTAGGTTAATTAAGAAATCTTGTTCATTTGCTAATTATTTATAAAAAAATGTCAATGTAATTAATTTCCTTATTCTAATCTGTATTATTTTTTTTGGTGTAATTTCCAATACTATGTAAATTGTTTTATGGAAAATAACTAAGAACTAAGGGTTAGTCAGAGACTAGGCAATGAGGAACGCATAAGCAGTCCTCTGCCATAGTCCACTTTTCACCAAATATAAACAGACATGCTCAGCGTGATAGGAGTCCATCGGCGCTATATCTCTGTTGGAAGTATGTGCAGTTTTTAGCCCGTTAGTAGTTAGCCTCTTACGACACCCAATGGAAGAGAGGGGGCGATAGAATTCTAATAACGAGCAGCTAAAAGCACAGCACAGGTCTGTCAGTTACAGGTTTAAGATATTACATAATTCGCTTTTAACGAGGGACGAAGCAGTTATTTTACTCGTATTGCGGTGCATAAACAATCATGTTAAAATTTTAATGGGCAATGATAACTAACTAAGCAAACGAAATAGGCAGACAAATACGACTTGGCTGCGCAGCTTATTCCAATCTAGACTGTGGCTTTAACATTAACCTTATGAGGGTGTACACATTTTGGTTTCTCATACAATTTTTCAAGTCGACATTTTTAAAGACCAATAAGCCAATTCTAATAAAACTTTGCATGCTTAAGTAAAATACAGGCATCTAAATAGTTTGTTGAAAACATTTAAAAAAAAGGTATATTTGGCTAAGTTATTGCGATTTAAAGTCCACTACAGAAGGTTTACAATCGCAATAACTCAGATATGAACGAAATGTTTTCAACAAACTATTAAGATTTCTATATTTTACTTCAGCATGCTGAGTTTCATCAAAATTGGTTTACTGGTTTTTAAAAATGTCAACTTGGAAGTTTGTATGGGAAACCGAAATGCGTAAACCCTCTTAAGACATCATACAAACCTTGCATTTATATAACCAATGTGTTCTGTTCTGCCAGTTCTCACATAAGGAGCAGAAACCTGAATTTATACAAAATAAATTTTGCAACTAGTTCTACCTACAAAAAACACAAATATTTCGTTGGGTTATAATTCATACATTTTCATTTGAAGACAAAAACAAAATTGAACGTGCTATAATATTCCACAATACAATTTCCGTCATTCTTACCGTACGACGTAGTCTTGATATTTCTGGAGGTTTCCTCGAGGAGCCAGTCAGCGGCGTCCTTCCTCGGCGCTGGCCAACCGAACTCGCCTTCCTCAGTCGTCGACGCATTCATCAGAATAACCAGAGCTTCTGGCACAATAGGACTTCTGGAAAATTACCCGAGAGTTGGTATTATATGAAATTGATTTATGAAGTACGTGTTTAATGGCCAGTTGTATTAACGATTCGAATTCTACAGAGAGGCTTAGCAAAAGGTTGAGAAGAGCTGATGATGTGGATAATGATGTACGTTTGGTTATAAAAACAAAATTGCTATAACTATTAATGAAAAAATCAGTATATGAACAATTTGCATTAGCAACATCGAGTAATATTTTTATCCCAATTTACCTAGCAAGGACAAGAGCCAAGACAGTTGCAGCTAAAGCCGCTGGTGAAGTCAAATTGTATAAATTCTTCTCCAAATAACTTTGCGATTTCTTCACTGTATTAGCATCCAACTGAAACATATTTTTTTGTTTTACACGCTAGTTCCATGTTCAATTTATTTCAATCAACTGAAACTTTGAACACAACACCTACCTGGTTTTCGACACCAACTTCGAGTAACGCTACCAAAGTTTCAGCGGTCACTTCAACAGTTCTTTCCCAGTTAATTTCGTCTTGAGTCATATTCCCATCTTTATCATAATAGTAATATTCATTGACATCCACTTCCATGTCAGTACCATTGTTTTTTCTCATTTCAACTGGGTAGTAATCAACCTCTTTATCAGCAGGAAGTGGAGTAAAAGACCCATCTGCTCTTTGTCTAGATTGTATCCACTTTTTGATGTTTTGCAATAGTTCTGGATCAATAGGGTAGTAGGATTGAATCTTGGTGAGAATCTCTAGAATTCTAACAGTGGAGAGATGACTGCTCATAGCTGGATGGTCGCTGAAGGAGTTGTCGCTTTTACGGAATGATAGGAGAACTTGGACCTGAAATCAGATAATTAATTTAAATTACAACATAAGTAAAAAACATTTATGTCATATCGACTATCATCGTAACACTCATCAAATGGCAAAATATTTGTTTAATAATTTATATATCTGTTGTCTATTTTTCAAATCTAAACACGTCTTCAAAAAACAAAAGTAGTTATCATACCTGTTCCGGTAGCTTCTTCAATATTTTCTCTCGCTCAGAATCCTCCACCAAATGTGGTATGTGTTCTAACGCCAGTAACGGAGCCAAACTTGCAGAAGCGGCTGACAGTTGGGAGTCCCTCCACACTTCAGTCCATTGTTCAGTAGAGTCAGTTTGCTGATTGTAAAGGGGTAGGTGAAGACCACCTGATATCAACAGAGACCCACTAGCAGACCCCGGAACCACGCCTCGTGGTAGACCGAGCTCTAGTACTTGTGAGAATCCTGCTTCCTCGTTGAAGTTCCAGATTCTGAAACGAAGAAAAGTTTTACAGTTAAATAATTGATTTAACAAATATCCTTAAAACTGAAATAGAGGTGTTTGTGTTTAACGAACCAAATTGAGCACATATTGTACCTTCGCTGGGAATTCAAAATTTGTGGCTACGGGTATGAGATCG
This sequence comes from Scoparia ambigualis, assembly GCA_963921215.1. Lineage (NCBI taxonomy): Eukaryota > Metazoa > Arthropoda > Insecta > Lepidoptera > Crambidae > Scoparia > Scoparia ambigualis. The sequence goes on from OY992513.1 coordinate 7,359,271, forward strand.
ATGTTCTTTTCTACAACAACAAAGATGTCGTTAAGAGCGTTTCCAATATTTTGTGTTAACAAGCGTTATATTCAAGTTCTTACCTAAAGTCAGCCTTTTCTCCCCACAGAGCGCTGAACCCGACGTACTTGATCCTCATATCGGCAGCCAAAGGCCACACCAGCAGCCTCCTCTCAGACGGCGCAGCGCCACGGCCCACAGACAATCTGCCCCCTTCCCACCAAACCCACCAAGCGCACCAGGCGTCTGATCCGGCGCATTCTTCGTCACTCTCTGTCTGCTCAGCACTTGCTAAATGCACATCGTACCCTGAAATACAGATTTCGCCAGAATTGAAACATAATCTTTCAAGCGTCATAAAATTAAGAGCAAATTTTTATGAAGTAAAATGCAAAATATGTACCTACAAGTATGGAAGAGTTGCCAAATTCTGTTTCAAAATTATGTAAGGTTTATGTTCATTTATTCCACAGAAAATAGACTATCGCTTTTCGACGTTGAACTGAATATCAAAAAATTGTGCTGTAAGGTAGTAGCCGACACTTATTTAGAAGATCGTTACTATTTTATTTTAAATTATTCAATTTATGAAAATACTAAAATTTTAATAAAATAATTTCTTCAATACCGCTTCATATTATAATATTATTCAAGAGTTAGATTAAAAGGCTTTTCTTTCTCCTGATACTCACCGTGTTTCCCTTTAGCTATCCACACTTTACTTCTCTCGAAGACCACTCGATACATGTCATCCGACGGTTCTCTTATAGCGGAGAGTGCTACATGGGCGGCACCTTGAGCCCTCAGCTCCAACACCAGGCCAGCTCTGTTCCTTGGTGCTGCCACCCACTGCCACTCCCATGAGTTACGGGAAGATACCGCTAGATGTTCTGCAAAAATATTTTTACTTTGCATTCGACGTTTTGTTCGAATATTAAAATACAAGTAAATGTTTACATGATTATTTTACACCGTTGTCCAGTAACTACGATTTAATAAGTAATAAACACAAACGCAGAAATAAAAACTCTGGGCAGGATGAGCATGCTGGCGGATCAGGTGAGACCCAACCAGCGTCTCATTCTTGAACGACGTGTAGAAAATTTCATAAATGTCTCAAAGTTGCAAAAGTTAGTGAAGTATAATATAATCTTACCATTAGCGCAGAAATAAGCACTCTGCGTGTCGCTCCGATGCAACCCCTCGGGCAGGACGAGCACGCTGGCGGACCTGATGACGGAACCGACTAGCGTCTCGTTGTTGAACGACGTGTAGGACACGGAGCAGTTGTCAGCGCTGTAGCCGGTTATTTCCACTGGAACAGAATTTTTAGTTGTAAAATCAGACGAAACTTTGTGATGATTAGGAAGTTACTGAAGGGACGTTGCTTCTTGCTAGCGTTATTGTATTAACGCCTATCAGGGATATTAGCATCAGCTTTTAAAAGTGCCACTCCCGGGCACAGACCATTCCATAGGAATAAATAGCACATGGGGACATAAGGAAAACGACGACACTGCTAAAATGCAAATTTCAATGACAACGGCTTAACGAGCTTTCTCAAGCTTGGAGGATTCTCTCGATATTTTAACACGTTAAGTGCGAAACCAGGTCTAAACAACCTTGTATGTGTCTCGCTTACAGTGCGAAACCAGGTCGAATGATCCTGGTACCCCACGCATCTTTCGCGCGGCCAGTGTTGGACCGCTTTCGAGAAGAACGCACGCATCGACATGGCGTTAAGACCGACGAAAAGGTGTCGTAAAAGAATAAATTTAAATTACGACATTCTTGAAGAGAGTGATGTCAATATGCAATCGAATTATAGATTTATTTTATTTACTTAATTACGTTTCCTGTAAATAGGAAATCCTGTAATAGAGAACAAAATTCTCTATTTTATTACAAAAAAGTAACATTTAGACTGCAGTCAAACGTACACAAAAAACGGTCAAGTGCGAGTCGGACTCGCTCATCGAGGGTTCTGTACTAACCAGTCAGTCTTTATTATCTATACAAATAAGATAATAAAGACTGACGGTCTCCATACAAAAGAGCGTAGCGCGGAAATAGGTCAAAAACGGTGGAGTTTACTATGTAGACAGCGACACGTAGAGATTTACAGGTAGCAATCCACGCGAGTTTGAATTTGAGTACCTTACATTAAAGCAAACTATAGTACCTATCGACCGCGGCTCCGTTTTCTACCCCTTTTGCTGATTCCGCCGTTCGTCGTCGTCGTTGTTAAAATATTTTATTTTCAGATTTTGCAAATAGGTTTACTTGTACCTATTAAATGTAAAATACTATTAAAATGGATAGCATTTTTAGTACCTACCTACTTATGTGCTTATGCACTCATGTGATTATGTGCTTGGGTTTTATGTAAGTACTTATATAAGCTAATTTAGTAGGTATATGTTTAAGTGTGGATAAAAGTAAATAAGCTTGCGTATAAGATTACTGATGTACTTACCTACCTACCTACTTATTTACTAATGTACCTACCTATGTACTGATGTACCTACATACGCTTATTTACTTACGCTTATGTACAGACGGACGCCAGAACTTCAACCTACCACCAAATGTTTAACTTCTTCAATACATTTTGAACTTTGTCGCAATTTAACAGTTTTGGATAGTTTGATTTGCAGGCGTGTACACATACATTATAGTAAGTACATAAGTACAGTAGCTACATAAAACTCAAACACACGAGCAGGTAGGTACATACATAAGTAGTAGGCACTAACAGTACATGTATGGGATAGGTACAAACTATCGATATTTTTATTTCTCATCCCTAAAACATGCGCAAAACTTCTCTTATTCAGTGCGGTACAGGGTGCATAAGACCCTGTATTTTATTATAGCTATAAATTTTAAACAAAACCAGCTGTTGATGAACGCCTTCAGGTTCATGTCAATCAATTCATTATTTATTATTGAAATTTTGCATTCACAATGCTTTATAGATATAGGATAAAATGTTTACTAGAAAAAAACAACCAGTCTCAGGAAAGCTCGAACGGGATTCGAACCCGTGACCTTTGAATTGCCGGTCCACTGCTCTAACCGCTAAGCTACCGAGACCCCAGAAGAGCTTTCCTGAGACTGGTTGTTTTTTTCTAGTAAACAATTCATTATTGTTAATATTCAAAGCAAAAAAATTATATATATTTTAACATTAAACCAAAAAGGGTTTAAGTTTCTTAAACGTTACCGGGTTTAATAAGCCTGGTACCGCCACAACGAAAGTTTTATGACCAGGTGTGCAACGCTTGGTGCCGCAGGAATGGTAAGAATAGAAAAATCACTGCCGCGTTGAACGGGTTAAAGGGTCACCCATTGGGTAACTCCGCATAGCAAAGTCGCTTAACTTGCAACATCGCTACTTGAAAACGCAAACTGATCGTAAATACCATTGCACCATCAATTTCGATTTCGACGGATATAAAATAAGCGGAAAGCATCATAAAGTGCGGTTAATGACGTATAGTACGGACGTGACGCGGTCACGTGTTTCCTGTGTCCACATCGCGACTCAAATATATAATTTACCTTTTCTTTTAGTACGCTGTGAATTGCTTCCATACATTCAATAAAATAAAAGTCACATAAATAAACAAATAAAACGGTGACGCACGTTTTGTTATTAGTGCATTAATGCAAACAATCAATTCTGTTTATGCATTAAATAGTGTATCATAAAAAATAATGTGTAACCCATGGAGGGGTTATTCAACTTATCCCCATTGAGTTTCCATATTATTGGGCATTTGTAGACTTTTCTTCCATAAATCCCCATTGCTTTAAAAATTATACTCATACAACTTATTTGGCAATCACACCAGTCTTTTGTGCTTAAGAGAGCATTTCGGTTTCCTATACAAACTTTTGTCGAAACATTCTAAAACTAATAAGCCAATTTTGATGAACCTTTGCATGCTGAAGTAAAACACAGGTATCTAAATAGTTTGTTAAAAACATTTTTAAATAACGTTTATTTAACTGGGTTATTGCTATTTTAAACTTTCTATAGTGGACTTTAAATCGCATTATCTCAGCTATTTAAACGTTTTTTAAAAATGTTTTCAAGAAACTATTTAGATCCCTGTGTTTTACTTTAGCGTGCAAAGTTTTATCAAAATTGGTTTATTGGTTTTTAAATGTTTCGACTTGGAAGTTTGTATGGGAAACCAAAATGCGTAAACCCTCTTAATAATAATCAGTGATTATTTTTATTATATAATTAGACCAATATATGGCATAATAACAACACGTAACTATTACTAAAAGCAAGGTGGTCTGGAAATTATTTTAATGTTTTTCAACTTATATAAAATACACTATTTATATAAAACATTTTTTTATAATAATAATAATAATAAATAATAATGAAATCGTTTATTTTTCTCTCCACAATAATAAATGGGACTTAATTATTCTATGACTTATTGCTAATTGTAGTTATAGTTACATTTTTTATCGTTGTGAGAGACTGGTGCCTGGAAGGGGTTTGAAGAAAACCTGTAGAACAGGTCACCAGGACCCTCCCGCGGAAATTAATCAATCGACAGGTGGGTGTATAAACTACATTTTTTAGGAAAGCAACATAGATAAAAAATAGATAAGTACCAAGCCTTGCGAGAAAAAGTAAGTATTACAAACTAAGGGGTAGATGCAAGTTACATCAAATTGGATTGATTCTTATGTGCTAGGTGTAGGTATATATATATATGTGTGTGTGTGTGTGAGTGTGTGTGTATGTGAGTGTGCGTGTATGTGTGAGTGGGTGCGCGTGAGTGAGTTAGTGAAGGATGTAAGTTATTTAGTTACTTGATAGTTGTGAAAATCTTTTCAGTCTCTTCATAATTTAGCGACATAAGGTATGTCATAATTTTCTTTTTACAGTTGTATTTATTAAGCGGGAACAAGTTAAGTGTTTATTCAATTTGTTGTAGAGGTGTGGGCCAAGGAAGGTAAATGTTTTGTGGCAAAATGCGGTGTTTCTTTTTCTAATATGACACACAGTGTATTTTCTTCGTTTTCCTTCTACATTGCTTAGGTTATATGTTAGCAGGGCATGTTGTTTAGTAACCGTGTGTAGTATAAAGGATTGCCTGATCGTGAGAAGATCCCAATATTTGTATAGCTCGAAGCGAAAGCGAAGGCCAGCGCTGACTTTAAGTATTGCTCGGTGTGCTCTCTCAGCTTCGATGAGGAAGGTATTAGCTGAGCCGCCCCATGCTGTTATACAATATTCAACGAGTGACTGCCACAGATAGAAGAAAACCATTTTGATAACGTTGCGGTCAGCTACATTCCTAAGGCATTTAAACAGGTAGATTAGTTTACGTAATCTAGAAACGAGAGCTTCAATAATGTTCCTTAAAGCTGAGCGTACGATCCAAAAGGATTCCCAAGTATTTAGTAGTGTCAGTTTGGCATATTTGGGGGCACTTACATTGCTGTTGGTCGTTACAGCATGAAATGTGGGCTCTAATGGACAGGGATGAGGGATGGCGTAGGGCGGGTCTCAAGACGAAGGACATAAATTTTGTTTTTTGCTTATTTAGGGTCAACACGTTGGTATGCAGCCATTTACTGACTTCCGTGAATCCAGTTTATGCCAAGTTAAAGACCTCCGACCAGGTTCTCCCAGAGAAGAAGAGGGCAGTGTCGTCGGCAAAAGTAACTATTCGTCCACCCTTTAGGTTAAGCTGGCAGAGGTCATTGATGTAGGTTAAGAATAAGGTAGGTCCCAGTATGCTCCCCTGAGGTACCTCATAGTCAATTGAGCACTCATCGCTGACATTTTCTAAGATTTTTACCCTCTGTCTTCTACCGCTCAGGTAGCTATGAAGTAGGCTCAGTGGCAGTCCTCTGATACCTAGATTGTGAAGTTTATTTAACAGGTGGGGGTGGAGACCGTGTCGAACGCTTTTGCCAGGTCAATGAAGATAGTGAGGCACCTCTCTCTTGTATCCAAGGAGGGCACAATACTCTTTAGCAGTTCGTAAACTGCGTCGCTGGTAGGCTTACCTCGTCGGAACCCGAATTGAGCGGATGAGAAAAGGTTGTTTCTTTCTAGGAGGTCCACCAGTCGCACGTTCAAGAGGCGCTCCAGTACCTTAGACATGGCAGGCATGATCGAAATGCGTCTGTAGTTTCCCACACAGGTCTAGTCCCCGGCCTTATGAATAGGCTTAATGAGGGCAGTTTTAAAGGCACTAGGGAAGATTCCCGTTGAGAAGGCCAGGTTGCAGATGTGGGTCAGAGGTGCACTGAGTACTAGGTTATATCTTTTTATTATGGCACCGGAAATCCGATCAAGTCCTACTGCGCATTTGTCACAAAGTTTACAGATAGTGTTGAGTACTTCTTGTTCTGAAGTAGGTAACAGAGCGAAAGAGTTAGGGGAGCTAGTGTCACTAACCCGTAAAACCGGTTTAGCAGTACGGTTATGTGAACTTTATAATGCCAGATTTTTGCCCACATTAGCAAAGTATGAGTTCACGTTGTTAAGGTCTATACTTGGATTCGGTGAATATAAAAGGTTGGCGGAGTGGTCTACATGTTTATTTGTTCCACAAATATTTTTTATGGTTTCCCAGAGTTTATTTTTATTATTTTTATTATTGTCTATTTATAGTTTTTCATAATTTCTTTTAGTTTTCTTTAACAGGTTTAAGCAGAAATTTCTGTAGCATTTATACGTTGTTTTAATAATTTCGTTATTGGGGGTTTTTTTTTATAATGATCAACTTAAGAATTCAACACAATTTACTAGGTAAGTACGGTACAATGTGTAGCTTATCTAGCTTTTATAAACTGATATATTACTTACTAACATAATAATGTCACAACACAGAAAAAAATAATAGAAAAATAACTAAAATATTGGGGTTACAGAATGACAGACAGTATTTTTTAAGTTTAAAAAGAAATAGGAGAAGACAGCGTGACGCAAAATTAAATAAATGTGTTTGCGTTTTATTTTGTGTTTTACACAGTAAGTACCTAAATTACAACAAAAATAACTATATTTTTATTATTTTTGAGAATTAGCACAAAGTTTTTAGTGAATAATAAAAAAAATGTAAAAAAAGGAGTTAATGATCATTATTAAGCACAACAAATGTTGTGATTACAAAATAAGTTGTTTGAGTTTAATATTTAAAGCAATGGAGATTTTTGCACTTCATTTTTTCACTAATCCCCATCATGATCACAAAAAACAGATGATGGGGATATATGAAATAGTAGTCTACAAATCCCCATTAATGGCGAAACTTAATGGGGATAAGTGGAATAACACGCGTGGAGAAGGCTTTAGATATTTTAAAGGGTCACTTACCTATTACGCAACTCGACATAGCAAAGTTGCTTAACTTGCAATATCGCTACCCGAAAACGCAAAATGATCGCGAAAACCGTTGCACCATCGATTTTCTCAGGGATATAAAATAAGACATAAAGTGCGGTTTATACAATAATGACGTTATAGTACGGACGTGACGCGGTCACATGTTTCCTGTTTGCCCAAATATATAATTTACCTTTTATTTTAGTACCCTGTGAATTGCTTCCCTATGTAAGCAATTTATATTCGAATCTATATTCAATAAAACAAATATCTCAAAAATAAATCACACATAAAACGGTGTTATGGCCACGTTTTGTTATTAGTGCGTTAATGCAAACAATAAATTCTGTTTAATTATGTTTTATAAAAATATGCAATTGTATGATGAATAAGGAAAGGTATCAAGTTGAAGTTGTATTTACTGTATATTATTATTATAGTAAATACGACTTCAATAAAACTCGCATTTTAGAAAAATAGATTTTTGTAAACATGAACCCTTTCTACAAAAAGTAACTACGGAAAGGATTTTGCCACCATTAGAAAAATACATAACTTTACATTATGCAAACAAAGGAGTGTAAAATAATTACATAACAAAAGAAAAACGCGTCACGTCACGAGGGAGTTTCAATAATTCGTATTTCAATACAACTCCGCAGCTCTCAAATCATAAATTGTTCTCGTAATCCAGGCCAACATAAAATTACTTTATTCTCCAGTGCTCCTTCCAACCTCGTTCCTGATGCAGCATTTTTATCTCTATTCTTTATGATTATGACAGCGCGAGTGGCGATTTGGTGCAATTTAAGAGCGGCTACGGCCAATAAAGGGTTGCCGTATTGTTTTTCGTACGTTTTTATATTGTACGAGGCCATGAATTTAGCATGAGCATGTTCGAAATTGGTGTTTTGTTTTTGTATCATTGCATTAGACGCGGCTCATCTAAGGAGCTATGGCAGTATTGCTCAGACTAATGTTTAACGTAAGACTATTTGGCGTTGCTTTAATTGTTTTTTATATTTTGTTGTGGTTTCAACTTAGGTAATAAAACTGTTACATTCGTTAAGAATGTAAATGGTTTTTTTACTGGGCAATGTTAGATAATGGCGATAAATATTCATAAAATCATAAGACAGCACAGTCATAACCGCTGTTTTTTAGTTATTGTTCTGAGGTTTGGAGTATGCATTTATTTTTATAGATTTCTGGAAGTATAAGTAATTCATTGTTATTTATATAGTTCCACAGATTAGGCATATTTAATTTTGTAGCTGCAAGCATTTTCGGTTTGAACTCTATCAATCAATTAATTTAGCAGATGATAAACTATAAGGTTCAATTATTAAAATAACGCCAATAATTAAACTAGTTAAAATATGTAAGCAACTTTAGGTTTGAACAGAAACATCATTGTACTAAAAACACACTCGTCCACAAGCTGAAGCGATAGCGATAACAGCCCGCTCACTCCTATGACTTGAACAAATGCGTGTGGATTCCAAATGGGCTCTCTAGAATACTACCGGTTCGTATTGCGAGGTAATAGAATCTACCGCATATAAACGGGGGCAGACGCAGGGAATATTCGAGAGCAATTGAAGCGTTGTAAAATATTTTCTTGCTAGTAGGAAACGGAACTTTTACACATTGAATTTGTTATGTTCCGCTTGCAACTGAACTTCGTACGTCTCTATAAGTTCCATACTTATAAGTATAATATATTCATATACATATATGAAGTAAATTAATAAATTTAAATGCATTTAACTAATCATCTCAATAATGTTTCAAGCGCTTTACCGCTCGGCCACCGACGCGTAATTAGTATAAGCTTTTTATGACCACTTGTGAGAACATCAACGAAAACTTGAGCCACTTAAATCTTTCTCTTAAATTTTTTGAGTATTTTTTGTAAGTTGTCATGAAGAAACAATAATGAATAATGAATTATTTCAACTATCTTCAACATCGTAAACAAAATAAAGCGTTAAGTTCAAAGTTTATGCTAACAATCGTCTAATTTTCACAAACAAGACATCATACAAGTAGTTGTATCAAAATAAGTTTAATTTAGATGCTAATTGAAACAGAGCCAACAGAATGACGAACTAATACTATTTGAATTTCACAAACAAGGGCCCTTTGGAGATTGGAAAATTTAAATACGCTCACAAGGCTTATCCCATCACGTTTACATGAAAATTCAAAGTTGACTTTAAAATTCGGTACGTAATCTGCTCGTTTGAAATTCGATTTTGGTTAACAAAAGAATGTTAATTTAAATGATTGTGTTTTGTTTGTTTTTAATACTGCTGCAGTCATTTTTATATAGAAGAGTACCCACACGTAACTGATGAAATTATTGGTCTCTACTTTTGAAAATATTCGTACTGTATTATTCTGTGCACAAACATATGTTTGGATATCCTTATTGAAACCCTTTTTTTTTGCTTTGTTGAAGTTGGGCGATTTCACAATTAATAATGACATAACTTTATTTTTTGTTTATTAATTTTATTCGGTTATTTCATTTTCACCTTAAGTGGCACGCACCTAGCTCTCACTTTTGTTATTGTTTTTGTTAAAATTTATTTGATGATTTATTTGTAGTAACTTGTAGATGAATAGCTCTCATGAGTGGCTGATAACCAGCGCTTACTGGGAGCATCTTCTTGTAAGCATTATGCTGAGCCACCTCTAATTGCTTTCACCTTATAATGTCTGTAACTTTTTTTAATGCATGTGTCTGCAAAAGCAATAAATTATTTTTATTATTAAGTATTATTATTATTTATTATTATTATAATGATATGATTTGAGTCAAAGATATGACTTAATTTTTTTTGGTTTACTATGAATTAAAAATGAATATGGTTTTTATGAGTTAAAACGTTTAACCTCGTATTATAATTGATGGCACTAAATAAAAAGTACCTACACTAAATTCCGACCGTGGTTTCTCTCGCATAAAATTCGATCTGCCACAACAGTTCCAACACAAACAGTCGATCAGTAGCTTCATTTAACTTTGAAGAAAAGCAAAGCACAAGAAATACATTCTATAATTAGTAAATGTTAAAGAAAATAAGTCTAATTGTCTAGTCTAAGAAAGGTAACAAAATTCAAAGAACAACATAAAGTTGTGAAATACAAAGATAACTTTTGTTTATAATTTACTTTGGAAGTACTTAGTGATGGTCCTGTTACGAAGAAGAACCGGTAAGTGTTAATTTATTAGCTCCGCGATATTTCGAAGTTTCCTCCAAACTTGTTCCTAAAGATATTGTCCAAGTGACGTTCTGTTTACCCGGTAAACTTGGACGGAATTGAATTTTCTAACAAAAATACCGCATGGAAAATTGCATCACAGCGTTACGCGAACTCGTGTAATAAGGAACAGAATTGCTTGTAGGTACATTATACTGACACGTACACTTGCTTGTTTACAAATAGAGACATTTTGTACTCTTTAGTTGTTACAACAAACGCGGCAATGTTGTAAGAATAAAGAGTAAGTAATCGAAAGTCAATTTCAGAATGTCCGTTATGGTAGCGGAGTTCTAAAGCTCATATTTTCTCTGCACCTATCCAGTGTTGCTACACTCTAGATGCTTCTAGAGACTTAAATCTAGCTCGGTTTCACTGTGTCTCTTGAAGATGTTCTTGACATTATTTCGAGTCTCTAGTGCTCTCCTAGAGCAGGGATTTAGTTTTACTAGTTCTATTTTAAATAATAATATAGGTTTACCTATTACCCATTGTTTTTGTCAGGAGTATTGGTAGACTACAACCCTGCAACCAGCGGTGTGATACCACGTAGTCCTAGCCTCAACTTTAGAAGCTCGCAAATGCAAGCGCTCTCTTAGAGCTGTCGTATGCCCTGGCAATAGGTTTTACCTGTAACATTCTTCCTGCTAGGAGGAGTGTTGACTGCAACCCTGACGACCAGCTGTGTGCCGCCCCGTGACGCCAACCGCAAACGCTTCGTGACGTAGAGGCCAGTGCTCACAAATGCATCGTTATTGCTCAAAGCAAGGAAAGTTCTCCTCTTACCTACGAATTGGTTGTATTTGTAGGTAATACTCTTCCTATACCAAGAGTAACCGCTATTAGCTTTGTTACGTAGACGTTGCCTGTGATACTTATCATCATCATCATGGGCCTCTTACATCTATAAAAGGTGAATCACCTTTTATAGACAGCATCCAATTGTGTGGTTTGGCATTTTCTCTAGTAAGGACATTTTATTTTTAATCTGTGACACTAGGATCTCCATTAGTTCATTACTAGACTAAGAAACTAGGATTACCTGTAATATTCTTCCTGCCAGGAGTGTTGACTGCTACCCTGACGACCAGCTGTGTGCCGCCACGTGGCCCCAGCCTTAAACGCTCCGTGACGTAGAGGGCACCAGTGCTCGCGAATGCCGCGCCAGCGCTCAACGCTAGGAGAGCAGTTACCTGAACAGAATATCGGAAAAGTTTTATAAAGGGACCGTTAGTACCGTTCTTGGAAAGGTACGTTAATCTAATCTCTTGTACTATTTATGTGTGGGTAGGTCAGAGCACAGACAGTTGATAATGATGATATAGTAATCATAATTTTAGTACTTTGTTAGATACTTACTAATTTTACACGTTTAATCGAACACGTCTGAGCTCTTTGTTTGTACCTAATTGATGAACTTTAAACTAAGAGTAGGTAATCATTGTATGAGTATAAACATGGTAACTTGCTGCTACCGTAGGTATATAGTCAGTCAAACTTTAGTTGTAATACTCAAATTATTCTTGAACAAACTTCAAGTTTAAATTTTCTGAACTATTATTTAATCATTTTAAATTAACATTAGAACCAATACCAACTTTGCTACATAGTTTAAATTGTTTACTCAAGACCTAGGTCATGTCGGCAAGTGTACCGTTCAATAGGCTTAAACAATCAAACTAGTTGAAAGACCAACAGAACGGTCACACGTGTCATAGCAATTTGTTTGCGATCGGCGCCGCTCATCGAATCCCGATTAGGGATTCCCGCGTGATCCCGGCGATTTCGGCGTGAATCCCGGCAAATGGGCCGATTAGGCAATCTATCCTAGATAAGCGGACCGAACTGAGTCGTGGTGGAAAATGAACAAACTATATTTCCAGTTGGACTACTGGCACGTTTTCGTTCACTTGTTTTTGTTAGGAGTTAAGGTAGCAGTTACTGATACTTTTAAATCTAGGATTTCGACTTCCGTTAAGGAATAAAAATATTTACAATAATTGTGAAAACATTGTAGCAAACAAAGTTCAAATCCTAGGTAATACAGTTTACGGCAGAAAAAATAATGAAAAATAATGATTTCAGGTTTTTGCAAATGCTTTCAGAGCTAGCTTTGTAAACTTAAACGTGTTACTTTATAATTATATATATTTCAATAAGTTACCGCATTAGTTACCGCTTTTTAGAAATTAAATGTCTTTAACTGTATTATGCATGGATGTTGTTCCTGTTTAGCGACGACGACATGCGCCGACGGACGAAACGAAATGAGGTACAAAAAGACGTCTGTTTGCAACTTTTAATTGGCTCCCACGAATTCGTGTTGCTGTTTTATGTTACTGCCGAAATAGGAAGTTGCAAAATATTTAACTTAAAATTATAATGAATATTCTGTTGAAAACCATAAATATACCTACCTACCTATGCAGATGTATTAATATAAAAGGCACTCCTATGTGAATCGCCCAAAATCATTCTATCGCCTACCATCCATTCAGGACGTCTTTTAGCTTTAAGAATAATGAGCAAGAAACTGCAAAGCTTTTAGATTAAGAAAAGATAATAAGGTAAGTATAGTTTGATAACTTTCTTCTTTATCGGAGAATTGCCTGGTATCACATCTCACACGATGATAAACGACAATCTGAGTTCCAAGTGTAAGTTTTATCTCCCTTATATCAAGATAACGAAAACGACAATTTTTATGGTCTACATTTGTATTATTATTATTTTAGTATCAATAGTATACATACATTGTTATTCAATTTGCAAAGTTGCATTTGCATTCATACATTTCTATGATAAAGACTTTGATTCCGTTGTACGCTGTGATAGAAAAAGAGAACAGAAAAGCTCTTGGCTTTTGTTGGTTTTATAAGTACAATGTGTCTCCTACTTATAAACTTATTAATTCAAAGCAGCAGCGTGGCGACATTAGTAAGAGCTAAACACACATATTTCAAAACTAATTACAATTTAAACTTTACACATATCAAAGTGGGTACATAATTAATTTTGACTATTAAAGAATAATAATAATAATAAAAGCGTTTATAGCTTATAGCGTTTATAGCTTTAAATATGGGAAGGAATTTTATTTATCAGGCCTTTCGCTCCGCTACTTTTCTATGCTACACCTGTTTCCAGGAGGGGTATGTAGATACCACATCTTTCCATTTACTATGATCCTTTGCTTCTTTTACTCCTATAACAAAAGTACCTTAATATTTTTAAATCTTTGCAAGTTCACTAAAGTTACAGTCCCGACCAAAGTTCGTAGCCCCGTATAATTAAGTTCAAAGATATGTTAACATACAGTAAATACATATGATAAGTATTATATATACGATAATATTTACTAAACACACGATCCTAAGCAAATACAATTATTTTCATATGTTAAAGGGCCGGGAATTTAGCTAGACGTTCGGCCATGTTTATTTGTAGCTTTTAGTACCTACAGCGCTTCTGTTTTATCTCTTTGCTTAGTAACCCTTGCGGCTGAGCTTGGCCATCCAAAATGGATTTGTTAATTTACACCCAGCGTACCAGCAGCGGCATAACATTTTGACTTCTGAACAAACAACCTGGGAATGTGATGATAACAATTTGCTCTTCTTGTAACTCAAAAGTAAAGTACACCAAGCGTACCAGCAGCGGCGTAACATTTTGACTTCTAAACAAACAACCTGGGTATATGATGACAACAATTTGCTCTTCTTGTAACTCACAGCGTACCAGCAGCGGCATAACATTTTGACTTCTGAACAAACAACCTGGGTATGTGATGATAACAATTTGCTCTTCTTGTAACTCAAAAGTAAAGTACATCCAGCGTACAAGCAGCGGCGTAAAATTGTGACTTCTGAACGAACAACCTGGGTATATGATAACTACAATTTGCTCTTCTTGTAACTTAAAAGTAAAATACACCCAGCGTACTAGCAGCGGCGTAACATTTTGTCTTCTGAACAAACAACTTGGGTATGTGATGACAATAATTTGCCCTTCTTGTAACTCAATAGTAAAGAACACCCAGCGTACTAACAGCGGCGTAACATTTTGACTTCTGAACAAACAACCTGGGTATGTGATGACAACAGTTTGCTCTACTTGTAACTCAATAGTAAAGAACACCCAGCGTACCAGCAGCGGCCTAACATTTTGACTTCTGAACAAACAACCTGGGTATGTGATGAGAACAATTTGCTCTTCTTGTAACTCAAAAGTAAAGTAAAGTACATCATGTTTACTGTCCCACTGTAGGGTAAAGGCCCCCAACATTGAAATTAAGTCACTGCTACAATAGGCTAGTTGACTAAATTTCAAAATCATAATAAAACGATAATTCTTTAGCTATTTTATCTTAAAAATACATTATTTTTCAAAAAATCGATCATTAACATTATTTATTTTGCGTTTTAATATTTCGATTTTTTACCGCAAAAACGTTTAAGATCGCCATGTTGAGTGAATGACGTCACGCCGTGCCAAGCATCTGTTTCGTTCGAGACTTGTTCTAAAAATGGCACAACAATAAAATGACATTTGGCACGGCGTGACGTCACGGCGGTTTTGATTGCCGTTTGATGTCATAGCGTATTATTGTCGATTTTTTCTATAAAAATATTAATAATCCCAATTTTTTATCATGAATATTTTACATATTTGTTTTCTATAAATCATAATTTATCATTAGAAGCGCCGAGCCACCCGATTTATTCTTAGTGGACACAAGCCTATTGATGGGTAGGTATTGGTTTATCACCACGCATGCTAAATACGAGTTGGTGAGCGAACACAAACCCGGCCTATGCAATAATAATCAGAAACACGTTGTATTCGCCCTGAAAATTGAACCTATGAATATAAGGTCAAGCGCTACAGAACTCGGTCGCCGAGGCGAGAGTTACAGAATTCAGGTAAAATAAAAAAAAATGTAGGTAACCTACAATAACAATCCGTACGGCTTCTTGGCGGGAAAGTGAAGCGTCATGTCTGCAGTTTTGATTTATTTTCTATTATTTGTGTTTTGTCGAATATTAATGTGAAATAATGGTGGATTATTTACTGTTAAGTGTTCGTGAACGTGCTTGAGTGTTAGCAAATAAAACAAAACAGTGCAACATCACTTTTCAAATTGTCTCAAGAAGTCCGTGTGAGATTTCAATAAAGTCCCACAGCTTAATTGAGTCTCGAGGGGTTTGGGGGAAAATCATTAACCATTAAACGTTCATTATCATCCACATAATGTAGAGAATTTTCATTCTCAGCGACGACTCATTATTTTTATTAGGTGCACCACTTCTCCAAGCTGCCATGCCGGCTTTTATTGATGATGCCATCGCTAAATTCAATTTAAATTCAGACCGTCTATTCCAAATTAATCCACACATGGCACTATTTATTATACGTTTTTGTCTCTTCGTTCCAAAATTTACCTACGTACTCCGATGGTCCCAACTCTGGCTTTTTCCAAACTTATTATCAAATTTAGATATTCTTATTAGAGATACTCTAGTTAAAATTCTTAATTGTCCCATGAGCGACCGCGGATGGCTTCAGGCTTCCCTTCCTGTACGCTTCGGGGGCCTAGGTATTAGAAATTTAAGCAGTGTGGCCCTGCCAGCGTTTTTGTCTTCTGCTCATAGCACGCACAATCTCTACCGGAAGATTATCAACCCATCCCTGGGTTCCGTAGAGTTGTCGTGTGTGGCAGATGCCAAAAACGCTTGGATATCCACCTGTCCAAATTCAGACCTCCCTTTGTTACCACAGTCGCAGAGGCAATGGGACGAGCCACTTTGCAAACAAGTTCATGAGGAGCTCCTATCCACTTCTGCTGATTCGGCAGAACTCGCTCGTCTCACTGCCGTCTCCGAGAGAGAGTCAGGCCACTGGCTCCAGGCATTACCATCTGCCAACGTCGGTACCTTGTTGGACGGGCCGCCCCTCACTCTAGCGGTCTGCCTCCGTCTTGGCGCCAGGGTAGTCCACCCTCATCGCTGTGTGTGTGGAGAGGCTGTTGACGAGCTTGGCCACCACGGCCTTTCTTGCGCTCGCAGTGCTGGTCGTATGTTAACGCACTCCTCACTCAACAGCATCATTCGCAGTGCTTTTGCCACCGTTGGTGTACCGGCTGTTTTAGAGCCAACTGGTATCTCTCGCAGCGATGGCAAAAGGCCTGACGGTATGACCATTGGACCTTGGAAGCTTGGCAGGTCGTTGGTGTGGGATGCGACCTGTGCAGACACCGTGGCTCCCTCACATGTACGCGCCACCTCGCTTCATGTCGGGGCTGCTGCGGTAAGTGCTGAAAGTCGCAAACGGAACAAGTACGCGAACCTAGGCCGCAACTACATATTTGTTCCGTTTGCAGTGGAGACAATGGGTCCATGGGGGCAGGAGGCCAAGCAGCTCGTTAAAGAGTTAAGTCGTCGCCTTATTGAGGCCTCCGGTGACAAGAAGGCTGGCAGCTACCTCTGCCAGCGTATCAGCCTCGCAATCCAAAGAGGTAACGTTGCCAGAATTCTTGGTACCGCACCCATGAGCCCACAGTTGGAGGACATCTTTTATTTATAGGTTTTTTTTTTTCTTTTTTTACCGTAGTTTAGTTTAGGTGGAATTTTATTTATTTATGTAAGTAATTAAGTTTTTTTTATTATTATTAAGTTATGTTGTTATTTCCAAATAAATTTATCACAATGTAGAGAAAATAATAATTACCTATTATTAAAAACTTGACACTGGCTAAATGTGCTGATCGCACGAAGCCATTATTTAAGAGAAAAAAAAAAACATTCCTTACGAAATTTCGTTGATACAAATTAGGTATGGCATTTAGATTTTTAATTTTTGTGAGCTATGACGGGCTCACCACCTATCACGCTGAGCACATGTGCAGTAGTTATTTGGTGAAACGCAGACTATGGCAGCATACTGATTTTGCCGTCCTCATTGCCTCTGTCTGACTAACCCTTAGGGAGTGTATGTATGTAATATAAGGAATATCTACTTTATTTACAAAAGGATACTCAATAAATTAACAGCGGTGTAACTTTAAACCAAATTTTTAAAATTTGTATAATATACCTACGTTAATTATATTACTCATTTATAATTTAATGTAATATAAATGAAGGTCACGGTTCATTTTGTGATACCAACAGTTCGAATTTTTTCAACGTTTATGATGTGCATGCGTGTTTTGTAATTTTATTTCATGAAAAGGTTTCTTCCGAAAATCAGCGTCACATCCTTTTCTGTGGCTTTATGCTGAGAAAAATCCTTTTTGGCATTTCATAATATGCAATGTGTTTGTATTGTGTAATATTTAACAAGTAATATTCAAGGGGGTTAAAGTTACTCGCTTCCGTAGGTTTACCCTTGAGACCCTACACGTGACCCCTGGGTGGTGTTAAATGGGTGACACTGACGGAGTGGTAGAGCCACGCTGCGTTGCAGCACGCATTGGGCCGGCTCGCCCGGCGTAATACCACCCTCTCACTAATATCCGGCATGAAATAATGGCACTTGGTGCTGTTGTGTTGCGTCCGGCCAGTGAGGGTTCCGGACCCCCCCTCTCCCTTTCACAATTCCTATTCCTTCCTTAAAGGACGGCAACGCGCCTGCCATTCCTCTGGTTTTGCGGGTGTCCATGGGCGGCGGTGATTACTTACTCTCCATCAGGTGACCCGCCTGCTCGTTTGCCTCCTTCTTTTATAAAAAAAAATCTTGTATCATATAACTGGAATGCTAAATAAATTTATTTTTTATTAATAAATAAATAATAAATAAATCTTTCCTACAATCACACCAATTATCTAGCCCAAGAGAAGCTTCGAAGAAACTCGTTAAATGGTTACTAGACAACGGATAAACATACTTAAAATACTTAAATACATACTTATTATACATAGAAAACACCCAGACCCGAGACAATTTAGACAAACAATAATTTCTAAATTGACCCGACCGGGGATCGAACCCGGGACCTCAGAGATGGCGACACCATGAAAACCGGTGTACAAACCACTCGACCAAGGAGGTCGTCAAAAATATTCTTTCTTTCTTTCATTGTCATTATTATTTTACTTACATCCATGCAGTTGTTGATGTTATTGGTGATCTTGACGTCCACCTCCACCGTCTCCCCGACCTTCAAGACTGGTGGCAGTGAGAAGTCCAACTGTATGGGCCTGAACACGTTGATGGTGCGTGGGGCGGAGAAGCGAAGCCCACGGTTCGACAAGGATAGGGCCCAGAGGGACCAGCGGCCTGCTTCTGACGGCGCTGATATTGTGA
Organism: Scoparia ambigualis; assembly: GCA_963921215.1. NCBI lineage: Eukaryota > Metazoa > Arthropoda > Insecta > Lepidoptera > Crambidae > Scoparia > Scoparia ambigualis. The sequence goes on from OY992513.1 coordinate 7,378,217, forward strand.
CGCCGTCGGTTGACAGCTGGCTCCTGTGAGGAGAAACATATTCGATAATTAAGTGTAATCTGTATTTATGAAAAGTACTTACAGCTCCATAATACTTGTTAAACAATAGGGAAAAAAAACAAATCTAAATAAATATTTTTATGTTTGTAGGGAAAGTAGGTAACACCGAAACTACTCAATCTATTTCAAAAAATATTTCAAAGAGAATAGCAGTTATTTTAAATTCTTAATTATTTTTTCAGTAAAATAATAAAAGGAAACTGTATAAAATATCGCCTGACACACATCTGAATTTTACGTAAGCTTTATTGTTTCTGTTTTCCTTTATACCGCCCGCCTGATAATACGGCAGACCATGGACGCGCGCGACATCGACGGCATCACGCGTGCAACGCACCGTGAAGCTTCAGTTCTTATGACTCTATGCCCTATAATTCCAATGGATCTAATATCCTTCAAACCCAGCAATGTAAAGCAATGCTGCTTGACAGCCGAAAAAGATATTAGAGTGGTTATCATCAGTCGGATTCTTGGCAGACCCAGTAGGGTCTACTACAACGCAAAGCAAACTTTGGAAAACATAATGAAACCTCATTTTTATTCACAACTGCTATAAATCTGCGATGCGTAGCACGAACTTAGATTGCGAGGAGATCGCTTTGTCTCCGTCGCACAGCCGGACGTCAGTATGCGGGCCGGTTTATCACGCCGCCGCGCCGTCCGGTTTGCGTTACGAGAGCATTGCTACCGTTTATATTTTTTTGGATACGTTGCTCCGTTCCAAAGTTTAGTTTTGAATGCAATGGCTAAGATTTTTTGGATATTAAAGATTACGAAAATTGAAGATTTTTTTTATTTATTTATTAAGATTTTATTATGTTTATAAATTAAGACAAAAATAAATGCTGACAAGAACAATGAATTCCTTAGAATCAAAGTACAAAAATTACCTAACGTATTAAAAACATTAACCTTAAAAACTTTTAAATTTTAAATAAACCTTGAAAGAGTAAGGGACATAACTCACACGGATTGATTGAGACAATTTGACAATAGTTGAGTTCTTTTCTCTATGCCATCGGTTCGTAAGTATAATACAGGTGGAAGACCTTGTATTGAGAAGAGCCGGCAAGAAAACTCAGCAAGGGCATAAACAACAACTACACACAAAATAAGTTTTTTTAGTTTAATGTAAAGTAGTGTATTTAGTGTTAATAATTTGGACTCCAGGGATTTTAACGATTGTTTACGCCACGTATATTGTAAAATTCAGTGTTAAATCTAACAAAGTTTAAAGAGCCTGACTCCCATTACTAAGGGTAACCCTAGAATTTTTTTTGTTCCCTCTTTCCCGCACATAGTTCTTCAAAAGGAGCAAGTACGTTTAAAGCCAGCATTACCATAAGTCAGTGCGACGCAACATAAAGTCGGAATCCGTTCTATCTCTGTCACGGCGCGCGCCGGACGGCACTATCCGGTATTACTTTATCATGCCGTCCGGTTTGAGTTACGAATGCATTATTACTATGGCAGTGGCGTGGGTGTTATTCTGCTGAATGGTAAAGAAATATCCGGCTAGGTGCAGCGATGATATTCGTAAGGTGGCTGGCGGCAATTCGATTAAAAGTGCTGAAGATCGGGCTCAGTGGCTTGCGTAAGGAGAGGCCTATGTCCAGTAGTGTACTGAAATATGAAAGAAATATTATTATCACTGATATAGAGCAGAAAGAGAACTGAACGTGAGTTAGTTATTGTAGGTAATATAAACATAAATATTTTTTATATATTTTTAGCGTCAATTTATTTGCGAACAAATTACAAAATGGGAAATGATAAAAAAAGATGCCCATAAAAAATAATATTTCCTATAGTTCGTAACAAAATTTGCGTTAAAATTGTATAAAAAATATTCCTAACACAGCTCGCCTACTTTTATTTACCGATCTTTAAAATTTGTAAAAATATTAAGATCGGATGTTGAATGTGGTTCTTCTCATGAACTAATAAGGATAATATAGAATCGCCATAGTGGCGCCATAATGGCCCTCCATCCAGTGACTGTAATGTTGTTTAGCATCATTTGTCATTGGTCCGCACTGTGATCCATAGTTAGCTCGTATAAGTTACGAGTTCCGAGGCACCGACAGAGGTATCAGCGGATCGCTGATTTATGACAATTTGTGACGTGAATTATTTGGCCACCATCTTGCTTAGTTTTCGTATTACGATAATACTACATACACTCTTGTGTGTTACGAAGACTCTTACCGTCTTATTAATAAAAATGGCCAAATTGCAATTGCAGTAACGGAATCGCGCGTTTTAGCGATCCAATCGCTGCATTCAGCTTCTAAAAAGCGTCTAAATCGCTTATCGCCGCTGCTTAAAGTAGCATGTCTGCTCTGACCCTAAAGGTTACTAACAATTGAATTTCTATTGTGTCTGTTTTTACGGCAGCTGACAAGCTGGCGGCCCGCCCTCGCCTACGTCCACGCTAAATTAAAATCACTTCAGCTATTATGTATTAAACATCTACAAATGATATCAAAACAATCGTTCTTAGTCGATAATTCTATCAGTTAAAACCATTATAAAATACACTGTGTGGTTTAAAAAGAAAAAGCGGAGATACAACCACAAGAAAATGGCGACTTTACTTTATAAAAAATATATTTATGTTTGATATACCTATAAAGTATATTTGATAAAATAAAGAAAGATGGAAGCGAACAACTAATTCTACTACTTACCATATATTATTGCGGCAACTAGCGATTTATGCTGCTGTTCAGAAAGCATAAACATTGTTTTAATTCTTCGTTAAATTGTCTCATGAAACACTTTTAACGAATCGACACTCTTTTCTTAACATTACTATCCTAAACTATTGAATCGTCAGAAATGCCTGTCATCATCATCATCAGCCTATAAACGTCCCACTGCTGGGCACAGGCCTCCCACGTGGACAATGCACGAGGGGATATTGGGCCATAACTCACCACGCTGGCCCAATGCGGGTTGGTGGGTTTTAACGACTGTCATCTTACGACAACAACCGGGACCAACGGCTTAACGTGCCTTCCGAAGCACGGAGGAGCTCGAGATGTTTTAAATTTGGTCACCCATCCAGCGACCAGGCATTGCGAAAGTTGCTAAGAAATGCCTGTACTTATTAAAATTTAGAAAATTTATGTAATTTATTGAAGTAATTCGTATTACATTTCGGTATTGTGATTAAGTTTAATCACTTATTCACATAAAGTTGAATAAACAAGCATTATTATAAGCTCTAAGACTATTTGAGCAACATTAAGCTTACAAAAAGGTTTGACATCTAAGTTTGTATTCATAAAATAAATGGAACTCTTAATTAAATTATTTCTATAGACAAATTGGCGCTCAGGCATAAGGGCGAGCATTGAACAAGCTTTTGTATTTGAGTGCTTAACTACTCAACTAAGTACTTAAAACTATTAGTACAGGTGAGCAAACCTTAATCTGAGTGTGTTGACTGTCTGCCTCTTACAATGTTCGCTGCTCTTAGAGTTATTGTTCTTTTTGTATTGTCTCAAAGAGTTTTCGAGTGGAAAAACTAAATGAATGAAACTAGAATGGACTTTCTTATTTTGAGGGATCGGTCGCACCCTTTGTAGTATTTGTTTTTGTTTATATCAAGTAACGGATCGACATGATTTTGCACAGAATTAGCAGAAGAGCGTTGGGCTTGCTTTACATATCAAAATTTACGTTAGTAAACCCTTAAGTAGTTGTTTGTATTATAAATAAAGCCAAACACCAGCTATGTTTAAAAATAAAAGCTGATTCGTATTATATTGTTATTTTTTTAAATTATTAAAAGATTTGTCAGTGAGTTTACATAAGTGATCAAAATACCTAAATCGAAATACCTACTTAACATCTTAAAATATTATAGGTACTTCACTTTATATATAACCAAGAATGCTGAGAATTAAAAGTCACGGTTGGTGCTTTGGTTAACTTCATTGTTACGAATGCTCCCAGTAGTCAAAACAGCAAAAGTCCAAACCATTTTTCTCGAAACGTTAACCAAAAAAACTTTGTTTAAAATTTTTAACTCGTTTCTTAATAGAGGCGCTGCTTTAAGAGGGTTTACGCATTTCAGTTTTCCATACAAACTTCCAAGTCGAAATTTTTAAAAACCAATCAGCCAATTTTGATGAAACTATGCGTGCTAAAGTAAAACACAAGGATCTGAATTGTTTGTTGAAGACATTTTTAAAAACGTTTTTTTAGCTGAGTTATTGCGATTTAAAGTCCACTATAGAAAGTCATACAAAAGTAAAAGTAAAGTACAGCCTGTGTACTGTCCCACTGCACTCTACAATTGGCTATTTGATAGTTGTAACAATAAAATATGAAATTTGTCAGATAATAATTTAACAATAATAAATTATGCAATAGTTTTTTTATTAAGATAATTTGTAAATATTTTATTTTTACAAAATAAGTTTGCGATTTTTTATCTGTAGATTACAAGAGCCGAAGCACGGGCGGCCATGATTGAGCTTCGTGTGACGTCACATTTCGCAAAATAAACTTAGCTTAAAATTTGTTTGTTTATTGAAGTGTGACGTCACAGGGCAAAATGTCACGTGACCAACCGTTTTCGCGCGAAATTTGAAATTCTCGTGAAAAAGTTTCTCTAAGCTTTTTCGAGAATAAAACAATTTGTAAGAGGTATAAAATAAGTATTTGTTAATTTTAAAATACTTTTCAAAGAACTGTCAAGTAGCCAATTGATGGGTATTGGCTTAATCACACGCTTGCCAAATGCAAGTGATCACCAGATCACAAACACAGGTTATGCATCGAAAAATCTGAAAACACACTTTACCTGGCCTAGGAATAATTAAAACCTGCACGGCACGTTCGGGATATAAAACGCTTGACCACTCGGCCACCGAGGCGTCAATGTCATACAATGTTTTTTACTATGTAAAAAAATCGCAGTATGTACTCAGAGCTATGTCCTACTATACTCACGTGTAATTAAAGCATTTCCACATCCACAGGCGGTCGTGCGTCGCCGGCGGCACGAGGTGCGCGGGCGAGGGGGGTGGCGGGGAGGTACGCTGTCGGTACAGTACTCCGCCGCCGCACGCGCCGCCGCCCACGAAGAGCGATACACCCGCTGACACAAACTCGGGGCCTGGTTGTTCGTCGTGTTCCGATGGTCTAAGAGAGAAAAACAGTTTCTCGTTAGTGTTTTGTTCTTTTTTTGTGTCAAAAGGAGGCAAACGTGCAGACGGATCACCTCATGGAAAGTAATCACCGCCGCCCATGGACACCCGCAAAAACAGAGGAGTGACTCCTCTGGTCTTGCAACAGGAAAACCAGAGAAGTCGCTCCAAATAAGTTGAAGTAGGAATTGTGAGGAGAGGGAGAGGGGAGAGATGATATTTTCACTCAACGGACGAAAAACAATAGCTTTATACGAGTTCAATTGTTTTACACCGATATTCTGTGAGTATTATGCCGAGCGAGGCCGGCCTAATTCGTGCTGCAATGCAGCGTGGCTCTACCACTCAGATACACGTAGGGTTTCAAGTCACGTGTTCTGCATTAAAACGCGGCAAGCGAATTTTCTAGTTTGTTGCGCGTCATAACCGCGAAAGTCGAGTCGACGGTAAAAAAACTCAATGCATTAAAATCATTAAAATCGCAACAAAGACCGCAACTCGCCATCGCCAGTGGCCCGGAAGTGGCCAGCGGTTATAAGCGACACACTCTAAGCTGAGTGAGGGTATGGCTCTTTGTCGTTCTTAGATGGCCTAAGAAATTGGAAAAAGAAATTCACAGTCGTGTTTTATTTCACGGCACAAACACTGGGGCCATACTGTTACCCCTTAGAGCAGTATTACTTTAATCTTACTGTGCGAATGTTGGGTAAGAGCTCTTGTTCGTCCTTTAATAAGTAGTGTAAGTGATATTGCAGAAATAATGGTAACAATGTGAATGACTCGTTTTGCGACTGCATTTGTGATAACTATTATGAAGAGTGATGCTCAATATCTCAGACATACAGACTAGGAGTCTGCTGAAAAATTAAAATTTCATAGAATTGAATTTTTAATGACAACTCTAAGAGAGGAAGGAGGCCTATGCCCAGCAGTGGGACGATTAAGATTAATATAAATAAACTCTTGTTATTATGGTAAACTAGAATAACTGTGACGGAAAGCAAAACGCTGACGAAAACTTAGAGCTTGACTAAAACTAACTTTTTGTATAAAAAAGAGAGAAACAACAACAGTCTATTGTACTCTCTCCCACTCGCGCAAACTTACACTTTAACCCATCATTTATTAGCATCATAATAATTACCCATCGTTCGGTAACTCGTCTACCACTCAAGTACCCCTACATGTGGGTTGCCGCGCGCCTAAGCGCCCGCACGACACGGCGGCGTTTAACGCGCAAATCTGTTACGACTTACGTCACTTTTTCTCTGCTCTCTGGGGTACGAATTGTGCTTCAAATTTTGAGTGCAAAGTTTACAAGCTCTTCTAACTTTTTGTCTAATTGTGAAACAAAAAGGAGTGTTTTTAAAACTTGATTATAAAATTAATATGCTCTTCTATACAAGAATATTTAGTTGATATTGTACTTACCATATTTTAAAAAATAATTTGAGTATGTTCGATGTTTTACTAGAGTGCGATATGGTTATAAAGAATTGAGGTAAGTCAAAACACAAATAATAGTCTCAAAACAAAATTTGTTTTGCGACTATTCATTTGTCTTTTCAAGAATAACCGTTATTTATACGTCAATATAATATTATGGACTACTTGAGAGTTATTACCGCGTCGGCAGTAAAAAACATTAGCTAAACAAAAGATATCGCGCCCGCGGCTTTATCCAAATGCCAAAAGACAAGACGCCCCTCCAAGTTATCGGAGTGACATAAAAAAGTCACGGAACGGACATTTCGGCCAACGTATCTCACTCTTAGACAGATGAAAGACCAGCAAATATTTCCAGTGAATTTCCTTTGGCAAACCGAGCGTAAGATGAATCGTTTCCACGTAGCGTGACATATCCTTGGCTATGAGCTGCTGGGAATAAAACATACGAGCCTCTTTTGTATTTTTGAACGGAGCGGCGACATATTTTTTATTAGGGCGTCTTGCATTTGTTTGTTTAGTTGACCGATACCAAAAAGCTCAATGGTTACTAACATGGCTGCGTTGAATATTGTCACAAAAGGCGTTATTAATCTAAGCACAATACTAAGTACCTAAGTTTTTTTTCTACCACTTCTAATTACGCCGCATTGATGTTTAAATAAAGATAAGATAAAGATAAAATACAAAATCCAAAGAAAATACATCCATAAAATGTTAGTGTAGTTATTACCATTTTGCTTATGGTCTAGTTTATTACTGTTAGTATTCATTAACTAACCACACAACTCGAACCTTAAAGGCAAAAATAGATATTTTGGTACTTTACAATACACTAGCACCTAAGCTAGGCCGAGCCTGTTACCTTCTATTTTGCCAAAGAAATATTTTTTATTACACGGCTTGTAAATTTTAATGCTACTTGTCAAATGCTTAATAATCAAAAAGTATTAATTATAAAATGAAAAAACAAATAAAAGTATATAGGCAGAACTAATGCATCCGAACGTAATTATATGTACCTACACAATCCTTCTCCCATTTCCGTTCTAAAATATGTTTATACAATGCAAAATAAAGTGCACTAGCTAATAAATTATCTGATAAACTATTTGGTATATAAAATTATCTAACAATATGAAATGAATTTTCAACTTGATCACACGACAGTGATTTTAGCCATTCAATCATTTTTTACATTACGTTACGTTTACAATTATGATAATTTAGTGGATATATATCAATGATTTTATTAACTTTATTATACAGATAAGGTCCGAGAAAACATTGAAATTTATGAATAAAAACAGTTCTAAAAACATTTTACGGGCTGAGGTGTATAATTTAGTGTTTTGTGTTTCTTAAGGATGGTATTGATTTCAAATGAAATGAAAAAAAAGGAAATCTATACGGCTTAAACGCCATGACCCTAAGCAGCGCACGTTGGGCTTTTTCTGCTGTGATCCTATGTACGATAATATGGATTGTGCCATGGCAAAGTAAATGGTTTTTATCAGTTTTTATCTGCTACATGGCGAAGTGATTTAAAGACATACATGAGTTTGCGGGTTCTCTCAGATATCATGTTAATATATATATGTGATCTCCAAGTTAAAGTTTGGTCTAGAGGAGACCGAGATACTTAAAACAAATATTTCGCTCCAGAGCGCTCGCGCAAATATCACGAATGTGATAGATTAGTAGCAAAAAATTTCGAAAATACAAAAAAAAACTGATTGTGCTAAGCATATCATTGACCTATGAAATAGCTTAATTATTTACAATGTTTAATTTTATTGATTAGATTTAGTATCGATCGGATCGTAACAGCTTAATATAACATATAATCGTTAGAGAGATATAAGCTCTCTTAGTTCTACATTTAAGTAGTTGGACATGCTTTGTTGGCGATTTTTGGATATTTTTTAAGCGTTTAAGATTTCTTTTGTAGGTTAACATTATTGTTCCACTGCGCTCTTATTTGTTTGAGCATCTTTGTACTTTAAAATACTTTTTCCAAAACCATTATAATGTAAGTAAGTAAGTATACGATGCTATTTTAAAAGTGCAACATTATTAAAGTATCCTTGTGCGCCGTAACGAGTTCTCAGAGAGCGTTCACAAAGTTGATTGGCTGAAGCGGGCTGCAGCAGGTGATTAGACTTTGTTGTACTTAGCTGGGAAATGTCGTTTTTAAATGGAACATATATAAAATCATCTAAAAATTGTATATGGAAGCATACAAAATGATCAAAGAGATCGGCATATTTAGAAAAAGTAAGATTTGTATAACATGGAAAAGGTTATGGTAAGTTTTTAACCGACTTGAAAGAGAGTAATCTCTTCCTTCGTCGGTATATTATGCATGTAAAACTATTGTTTACGTGATTCAAATATGTTGGTAAAAAACAGATGTTATCAAGTATTAACAAATATCACAGGAGATCCGTAGAAGAAGTAAGACAACCGACAAAGCTCGAAAAATTCTAATCTCAAGTGGCCGTGGGCAGCTATGCGATTCTCTAAGCGACACATCAATCATAGATGTTACAGCCGTCACATCGTTCGCTACAGTCGGCTGTGGTCAAAGTTGAGGCTGTTTTACTTACAGAATACCGATTTTATACCTACAAGAAATGTCAAAGAAGTGATTCCCTATAACGCCGCTAACAGCCGCGCGGTGCTTGTGTCGAACAGCGTTGAAAATTATTATAGATGAATACCAATAGTACGCTTACCCCTGTTGCAGCCGCTGCTACCAAGGCTTTATCGATGTTTAAGCTTAGAGAATCGCATTACAGGGCACATCGTTCATAGAACCGACGACCGTTGTGGTTGTCGAACTATGCTTGAGTGGCGAACGCGCTCCAGAAGACGATAACCTAGGTCCTTCTAACAAGAAAGACTGATGATCAGGTGAAGGTCACTTGTAGCCGCTGGATGCGAGCAGCTCAATACTGGTCTTTGTGGAGATCATTGGGGGAGGCCTTTGTCTTTCGGCTGATGATGTACGTATGTACGAATAAGTAAATACTCACGTCTGGTGTGGATCGAAGCGGGCATCGGGCGGGGCTCGTGCGCCAATCAGACACATGGTGGAGTCAGGCGGGGCCATCACTCGCAGCTGCAGGGTGGCCCGGGGGTACCACCAGCGACGCTCTTCAACTGCCACGACGACCTACAAGAAATTAACAAGTAAAGTACAACCTATAAATAGTACTACTACGGGCCAATATGCCTTTTCGCCTGGACAACAGCACATTTTTGATTAAATTATGTTATAAACCTTACAATAGCTTATCTCTATTTTATATATATTTACTGGACACTAAGACGTTTCTAATTTACAGCAGCTCTTCACGCTGATTGAGAACAAGCATCTCCGTGGTCACCAGCTGAAGCTATGACGGTCATTGGCAAATAGAGGTCCTAAGAAGTTTTTCTTGCCTAACCGAATTGTGACGGACTGGAACAGGCTACCTGAAGAAGTCATAAACGCTCAGACCATAAATTCGTTTAAGAACAGGCTGGATAAATTCTCCAAACCACAAGACACACACGCATCAGCTCATTGAGCTGTTAGTGTGTTTACCTCAAATAATAATAATAATAGTTAAACGTCGAAAATCATCGCTACAATTTTATTGATGGCGAATAGGTACAAACCCGGGATATTAATCGAAAATGATGAAACATACTTATAAAGCACATATCTATAAAAGTACATTATTATAAAGTGTCTTTTCCTGGTGGCTCTACTTTCTTCTCCTAAACCACGCAATATTTTTTTTAGAGAGCGATACGTGGCGATGCTTTCTGTTTATGATTTGGAGATATTTTGTACAAAATAGCTGAAGTAAGATGGTGTTTTTATGCGTCCACGCTAATTGACAGCTTCTAGTTTCCTAATAAAACCAGAATTATCATGCTCCTTTCTTGCAGAACCAATACCTATAGTCATAGCTGAGCTAAGTGAAACAAGCGAGTTGAGCCGCCGCCGGGCGCAAAATCGGGGAAATTACAGGCAGTTTTAATTGCAGCCTTTAGCCTCACGAATTGCCTTTCATTAGGCGGTCGTTGATTAAACCGACCGTTATTACCGGCTGAACTGACGCTGGTATCTTTCATGTACAAATTGATAAAGATTCGAGAGCGAAACTCATTCTCATGACAGTATTTTTGGGGTGTTAAAGTTACTCGCGTCCGTAGGAAGGAAATAATAGCACTTGGTGCTGTTGTGTTTCGTCCAGCCAGTGAGGGTTCCGGAGGCCCATCCCCCCCCCCCCCTCTAACAATTCCTATTCCTTTCTTAACCCTATTCCTTCCTTAAAGAATGGCAACGCGCCTGCGATTCCTCTGGTGACCCGCCTGCTCGTTTGCCTCCTTCTTTTATAAAAAAAAAGTATTTCTCAATGGAGCTGTGTAGTGGGGGCTCATTCCTTGAATGCCATCAACCCATCTCATCCCTTGGGTATCGTAATAGCCCACTCACAGACTACTAAAGACTGCACATATATCCAACAGCATAGAGCGGCGATGGGCTCACTATCTGTCACGCTGAGCACAATATGTACATGTTTTTTTGGTGAATCGTGGTAAGTGGCAGTGAACTGATTTTGCGGCGGCTCTTTGCGTGGTCTCTGACGAACCCTTCGGGGATAAATAGTCGTGTATATATGTATTTCTCAATGTCTGGAGCTTGATGGTGCAGCGACTAAGGCGTTCATGCCCCTAGGACAACTTTTGCAATGCTGTGTCACTGGGAGATGTGACACAGCATTGCAAAAGTTGTAGTGGGTGACCAATGACCATACTGAAAACATCTCAAGCTCATCCGTGCTTCGCAAACTACGTAAAGTCTCGGTTGTTTTCGTAAGATAGCAGCCGTTAAAACCACCTATCGGCACTGGGCCAGCGTGATGCCTGCGTGCGTTATGTTGACCATGCGAAGTCAGTAGGTACTTAAAAGTGTGATGCAAATGCTCTTTCTGACACTGTGTTTTTACTGATGTCACCATTGTTAGGTCTTCTTCTTTAACCCACTTACTCCCGAATTAACTTTTTTTGCACGATTGACTTAAAATTTTATATACGGATTACATTGATGGCAAATAATTAATAAAAGGAGCTCGATGGCGCAGCGTCTAGCGCGTTCGATTTGCGGTCTTGCTCGCTAAGCAACATTCGCTATGCCAGGTCGCTGGATGGGTGAACAAATTTAAAAACATCTCGAGCTCCTCCGTGCTTCGAAAGGAACGTTAAGCCGTTGGTTCCGGTTATTGTAGTAAGATGGCAGTCGTTAAAACCCACCAAAACGCATTGGGCCAGCGTGGTGGGTTATGGCCCAATATCCCCACGTGCTATTGTCCACGTGGGAGGCCTGCACCCAGCAGTAGGACGTTTATAGGCTGATAATGAATGAATAAAAAATTATAAGTATTACTTTCTAGAGGTAGGATTTGCTTAGAAACTTTTTTTTTTTAGTAAAAGAGGGAGGCAAACGAGCCGGTGGGTCACGTGATGGAGAGCAATCACCGCCGCCCATGGACACTCGCAAAACCAGAGGATTCGCAGCCGCGTTGCCGGCCTTTAAGGGAGGAGTAGGTTTAAGGAAGGCAAAGGAATTGGGAAAGGAGAGGGGGGAGGGGCCTCCGGAAACCATACTGGTCGGGCGAAACACAACAGCACCAAATTATGGATGTACTTTTAAATTACAAACAAACAACAACTTGTACTTCTATGACTGATACCACAACTCAGTAGATCTATTCTTTACTAAATGATAATTATGGGTATACTGCAATTTCCTTCTTCTTAAGCTTCTCATCGTCCATTATTAGACGTACGTCTCATGAGAATTCTCCGGTCTTGATGTCATCGGACCAACGAGCAGGAGGTTGGCCGATGCCCCGCATTTCCATTCTTGGTCTCTACAGTAGAACGCAGTTGTTTCCTCTTTCATCATCACGATGACAGATGTGGTCAGCTCAAGGCCACTTATTCTTGCACTCGGTTCCGATATCCGCCACATTTGTGCGTTGTCTGATAATATCGTTTCTCAGTCAGTTGCAAAAGGTTATTCCCAGCATTACTGCGTTCAACCTTTCTTTTAGCGACTTTGACGTTGGCATACGATCTTGGGTGGCGGTATGAGTCTACGATTTGCATGCGTAGGTCATAGCCAGAAGCACACGTTTTTGAAGTGCATTTTTCTAGTTTTATTTTTAAAACTTTTTATACTTGGCGAAACTATTCTTGAAGTAGATGGTGAAACTATTGGTTCTGCAGAATGGAATATTCCTACGACTTATCGATTCTGTAAATGAACGCATCTACAGAATCTATACGTCACCTTTTAGAAAGCTATGCAAGAGATAAATGACTATAGTCATCTGTACTAAGTATTATCAGAAGAATCTTTATATTTGATTCCAGCAGGTTCTCCGAGTTGGGATTCAGGTAGTTTTTGAAGTATCGTAGTCTTCATCTGTCACTTCCGCGTTACAGTTGTCTGGTGGCATTATTATTATAGAATCTGGACAATTATTCTCATCACAATGCTCCGATTTCTTAACCTCTTGAGCACCGTAAAACCAGACACAATTGAAAATCAATTGTTTCGCTACAGCCGGCGGTTTTATGATCCTAGTCCTATTAATTATGTCGTATAGAGTGTAAATTTTAGAAAAATGCAATAATAAAATGTACGGAACTGTTAAAGTAAAAGACAAACACTCATTGAAATGTTAAAAATAACTAATCTTATTTTAATTTCGGAGCAATATAGGAATACTATTTTGGTAATCACCTCATACATAAACAAAAAACGCGATGAAATATTATGATAACTAACCTTGAAGTACCCATTGCAATTATCATAAAATTCAACCTTCTTTCACACAAGATATATTTTATTGCAACATGTAGTAAGCAACCCATTTAGCAGTTTACAAACTCAACAGTAAGATGCGACACAAGAGAACAAAACAAACAACCCCACAAAGTTCTATCTTTTTTTAATCTCGTTGTGTCGTTAAAGACACGGTAAGAGCAAGTGGGTTAAACTTAAGTGTAACCTCCTTCATTCATCTCTGTACCATAATAGCCAATACCTTGACTTCTTGGCAAGTCACGACGTTCACTTTCTTTATTATTTACTCCTTAAAGGCTATTCTTGGATTTCAAGGTATAAACATTATGACAATTATGAAACTTATGACGAATGACTATGTAGGTATTATATTATATTAATAATCAATCGTTATCTATTTTAATATCTGTCAAGAAGACAACAAAGCTGACGTCTAACTAACTGAAGCGGAAACTAACCCGTTCCTAAAATATTCGGCAAACATAATGATTCGTATATTTGCGACATAATTAATGAAATACATTCAATGGCCCCCAATTATATCATGGCGACAATTATGAAATTTGTTACAATAACTGCTGGCGCTAAAAGGTCGGAAACGGGAAGGGAAGATGTCTAATTACGACTAATTGAAACGGAGCGAAGGCTTCAATAAATTTCACCTTCATTTGTAGAAAAACACAAAATACCGAGCATTTCGATAGGTAAATTAATAATTGTAAACTTACCGGAGAACAGGCAAGATGTGATTTATTAAAATTACTAATATAAACATCACAGAAACATAACACTTACAGTTAGAATATAGTAGTAAGTTAATAGAAAAAGGTTAATTAACACTACTAAAAAGCTAACACTAATTAAATAAAAAGTATTTAACTTGTGTGGGTCTCCTACGTAGTTTTGAATGCCAATGTTGCGACGCACTATTTTGACAATTAGTAGGTAGTGAATACTATTCCGTAAGTAAGAAATCAAATTAAGAAATTTGCCACTGTCTTGAGTCTGTGCCAAAATAATTCTGCAGCCACTAAGACGGCAAATATGTACACCTAGTGAACACCAATTAAATAAAGGAATTCAGAGGACGGTTTTCAAAATCAACAGTGTACTAATTAAGCTTTGTAAACGCTATTTCAATTTCACGCCAGCTGCCTCATCAAGACTCCGTTAAATATAAACAGAGCTGATTTAGATGCAATTTTCATCGGACTGTGCGGGTTTACGGTTAAAGTGTCAAAATGTGGCTCTCTAACGCTTTAGTACTCAGACGTTTTTCATGAGATGTTGTGATGTATTTAATTTATAAATGTTTTAAAGTTTTTGTCGACAGTTTAAAATGTTTTATGAGTCGACTGATGAGTAAAATAATTAAAAGTACCGATAGAACGTACCTATGGAGTAGAATCATTGTGAAAAATTTTGTTAGACAAGGACAAGCTTGATGAGTTATTATGCAGTACAATACGTATACAAGTCTGTAGGACCAGGATTTAAATATTTTTAAGGCATGACTGTAAATCTCATGTATCAGATCCATTTATTAATGACATTTAACTTAACTTAAAAAAAACTGTAATGGTAAACATTTACACGTCTTCGGAAAAACACTGAATTTGAGAAATCCCTACATAATGTTCTTTGTTTCCATAAACTGCAGTATCTGCGATATAACAACTGCTAGTCTACATAGCGAAGTTAGACCAAACAATAAAAAAAAATGATATTGTGGTGTGTCTGACAGACACTACTAGACATGTCGAGGGTTATTGTATCGTGTAGTAGTACCTAGAATTTAATTAAAATTAACTGTTAAATTTAGGTACTTTGAAATTTTTTACAGATACAATTAACTACCCGTAAAACAAAATTGACCAATTTCAACGCAATATTTATCAACAACATTAAATTAATATAAACAAACGCTCATTCAGTCACTCCTGGATATATTGTAAGCTCTCGTTCTACAAAATATTTATTATGCAAGCAAATATGTTTTTTTATCGTAAAAGCAGATTGTAGTTTAATATTAATATTTGCAGAAAATTCACTCTCGTGCATTGAGATAAATTAAAATCAATGCTCTCGTGTAATATATTATATTATTATACATTATCCATATTCCGGAGTGAAAGGTATTTTTGTTTGCAAACGAGAATCAGCGAATTCATTTTCATTTAAATTTTCTACAACCTACGGCAGAATTGTTTGCTAAATATAACGTTGGTTTGATACATTCTTGTTTTTATTGTTTTAGTTTAATTTAGCAATAACGTTTCGCTGTGGCCTTAGCCACAACTTTGGCATACCTACCATGGCCATGTTATTGTTAATCTTGGTAAAAGTTGCATGATGACAACCGATTACGGTTCAAATACATACAAATAACCAACAAGGCAAACAAAGCGGGCTAAAGCAGGTATTGTATAAAATTGATACATCGCCACGTTTTTTACAATTATGAATGGGTTTGCTTTCGATCCCAATCAAGCCCAGGGGCTTAGACAAGATCCACGATAGAGCGAGCAAACCCAGAAGGTGCCTATTCACTGTTGCTTTGAAGTTTGACGTCCGTAAATAAGACTAACAATTAATTTACGTTTTTTTCTCTTTATTGGGGTTAAACAGTCTACACACAAGTAACTAAGCATTAATGCTTATGCATTAGTGATAAACATTTCACATTGTACAACCTCATTTTAATTAATTGTGTGAGGAATGATAGTGTAAGTATATATAAAAAATAAAAATGGAAATGTTGTCTTCTGTTGATGATGATAATATTTAATAATATGATTATGGTGATGACATGAATCAACTCGTGGGTGATTGCGGGCTGATATGACGATGACTCACCTCCTTGTGAAGCAGTCGGACATGGAAGCTGGCGACATCACTGACAGGCTCGCCGGCCTCCGTCACGTAATACACGAGGAGTGAGCTCACCGGAGCCATGTCAGCGGTCACGGGAAACCTGAGGACAAACACCGAAGTACATAAGAACACTTATGACGAAACAAAACACACACAAACACACTTCTGTACGGCATAATAAAACTAACGTAGAGGTTTCAAGTGAACTTATTTTCTTAAATAACCGTGGCGAGTAGCGGTGAAAGAATACTACCACCTCGTCTCTTCTCTTGGGTTTCGTAAAAGGCGACTAACTGACTAAAGATACAGAAGATGCACATACACATGCACATCCAACAGCATAGAGCGGCGATGGGCTCACCACCTGTCACGCTGAGCAATTGTGCAGTCGCTATTTGGTGAAAAGTGGACTATGATAGAGGACTGCTTTTGCTGTCCTCATTGCCTATTCTCTGAATAACCCTTCGGGGATAATAGTTGTGATTATATGTATGTGGGTATGTATGTATGTTAATTTCATATGCCTCTATGAATGACCTATAATTTCACTGGATTACCCTTCAAACCGAAACAGAACAATTTAAAGCAATGCCGCGGCAATTAGGTGATCTTTGGTTGGTGGTAGCTTGCTTTTTAAGTCCGCCTGGCTAGCTACCTCCATCTTATCTACAGTCTGGCGCCATAATAACAATGTTAATAGCATTGTTGTATTCCGACAGTTTAGAGATAAGATAGCCGGTTCCTCAGTGGTTGAGAATTCCGGGTGAAGCGCGTTTCCACCTTCGGCCTTATCATCACTTACCATCAGGTGAGATAAAGGCAAGTGCGTACCCGTAGTGGTTAAAAAAAGAATCCCATTCAGTCGGATTCTTTGCAGAATCCTTCCAATTACCTATACTTAACGGAACGTTACTTGGATAGATTGATAGTTAAGAAGGAGAGAATTTAAAATCACAACCACAGTAACGAATCAGATTTCATCATGTTCAAAGTATTGGGTGTTTTGTTACCATTTTTTTAAATAATTACAAAGATTGTTATCTGTGATATCTGACCTTTTATTTAGAGCGTCTGTCTTTACCCACGCATTATTGAACATTCCGAGAAATGCCTCAACGTGCCTCTTGTTCGTCGTTAATTAATGTTGTTTTGGCAAACAATGCTGGTGTGTACCGTAAGATACAAGCACTTGGAAATTCAAAATAGAAGTCAGTGCCAGCCATAGTAGCACAACTGTTAAAGCAGTCACCCAAATTGCGAAAGAGAACGAACCTATCTGAAGGCGTTGTTTTTATAGGAGCAATAGGTATAACTTTCGACTTAATAAATATAGCATTATGAAATACAACAAATACTTAAGAAGTACAATAATATCTTATAGGTATTATGTATTACCTATGTAGATAAACAGCATTAACAAAAACTTCAGTGGATTTAAAATGTTGTACTAATTTTAAGATTTGACAATGCAATAATGAATGAAGAAATAATAAAAAAATGTAATGTCGAAGAACGTTGCTGATTTTTGTATTGCGTAGCTTGTGTACTGTGTAGCTTGTTGGCAGAATAATTGAATCCAGACAAAACAGATTGGTTGGCGGCAGGGCTTGCTACGTCCGCCTGGCAAGCTACTGTGGCGGCCTGCGGTGCGGACGTGATCGAAGAATACCACGAAAAGAGGGCCATCCCTTTATCATCACAACCTCGCAACCTACCCCCGACGGAACACTGGTGACCCCGCTCAAGCAACAAGCAACCTTCCAACGGAGTACCATACATTAACCATGGCAGTAACATTTTGTTCAGCGACGGACGCAACAAGATTTTCAAAATAAAATCACTACGTCGAGCCACTCCGAGCTGCGACTGCGTCATTTAACATCATTCTTATGGCTCCCACAACTTTGGCTTCCTTTCCGGCACATCGTATCAAGAACGTTTCATCGACCAAGGCAAAGAAATAAGGTACCCAGAAAAACAATGTGAGATAAAATATAGCAACGATTTCATAACTGCACACATTATGTCATAAATTGTGCGGTGCAGCGAACGCGCAAGAATTTCCGACGCAGCACTTTTCGCCGTTTGCTTTACGCTTGCGCAAGGTCAAGAATGCCGCTATACGGATAGAATTTTGTATAGAGCTGTGGATTTTGCTATAGAAATAAATAAACAGAATCCAAAGGAAAATAAGCATATATGTATACAACGAGTATTCACCCGTTTAACCGCCTCACTTTTACCGACTGACAAAGTGGTTTGAGGTATGTTACTTATACTTACGGGAAGAGATATTAAGCATTATTTTACCAGTCGATTGTTATATTATTATATTTTATATGACAATTACGGATAAAGAGTAATTTACTTAAATGCTACTAGCTACCTCCAGTGCGAATTGATTTCTCCGGTTATCTGACAAAGAGCCAAGGAATACGCCAGTCTGAGGATAATTATGAAGCTATAATAAAGTTGTACTCAAAATGAAGATATTCAACAAGTTTAAAATACTTTAATTGTGCAATAAGAATACAGTATAATAAATAAGCACAAAAATGAACCATGTTAGGGTAACTAATGTAATAATAAGATTTTAGTCAAGTTTAATTTTAATGTTTTGGTATTGTATCTGTTTAATAAGACTAATAGTTCAATTTATTATTATGCGTAAAGTTTTTGTTGTTTTTATGCCATTTAATTTGTGTGTATAATATAGTCTTGGTATAACGTGATAAAAAATTATATTAGTAACAGTATTATGATATGATGTTGAGAGGAATTTTATACATTTTAAAGAAAAATCTAGTTTTTTATAAAATTATTCATGTAATCGGTCGTTTTTAAAAGGTAAATAAGTATTATTACTTATTATAAACCTATAATAAGTATTTTGTTCAAATATCGGAAACAGCTCTCATTAGCAGCATTCAGCAAGCCAGCCTGCCTCAAGGTTCCATCGCAGCAACGTACCGCTTCCTGGATCCTCGGCATCACTCGACGGTCAAAAAAGTACCGTC
This sequence comes from Scoparia ambigualis, assembly GCA_963921215.1. NCBI lineage: Eukaryota > Metazoa > Arthropoda > Insecta > Lepidoptera > Crambidae > Scoparia > Scoparia ambigualis. The sequence goes on from OY992513.1 coordinate 7,397,647, forward strand.
GCACTCCACACGTCTCGACTTACCCTAGACATGGTAGCACACGCTCGTCTCGAGTCACGTAGACTGGAGAACGCTCGTATTGTCAACGAAGACTTGAGCACGCTCATCACGACTTAACGTGGATTAGAGCACCACTGGCATCTCCAAGCTGAAGACCTGATGGATTTTTCCCTTTTTCTAGAGGGGGAGTACTGTGGCGGCCTGCGTCGCCACATAATTTATTATCCTCACGTATTGGTTAAAGAGTTTGTAAGCACATTCCTAAATGCGTGCAGATCAGATAAAGATATGACACGGCATCATCCCTCCAACATCTATATACGTAGTTATTATTGTATAAATAGTCTTGTAAGGTTTAGATAAAAAGTTAGTCACAATGTAGTCACTGTCCATTATTAGATTTACCATCGCCATTGAACCCTCCACCTCGCATACTACGTCCGACGGAACACTACCACCTTCTTATCTAACAACACCACAACAACAAATGTTAAAAATAGAAATGTTGTGTTCTGACAGTTTAGAGATAAGATAGCCAGTTGCTCATTGTTTCCGGGGGTAGCACGCTCCTACCTTAGGTCTTATCAACACTTACCATCAGGTGAGATGAAAACCAAGCGCTTAGCCGTAGGGATAAAAAAGGCTTTCATTTATTGGGTCGCTTTCCTTATTCGATCACCGAGGCGTTCTCATTAATCAGCATGGAGATATTTCCAATATTGGAATTATAACAGGGCAAGCGGCGTGATGATCTGTCAGGATCTTAGTAAATAAAAAGCCCTACTTTTGATATTTTTTACTCTACATCTCCAACGTGAAGACTTTTTTATTTCTATTCTACTCTTTCACTCCAGTTCTATCTCGCATGCCTCTCGCATTTTCATTCCTCATACTTCACATCCATTCTTAGTCTTCCACATTTATGCTTTTACTGTTGGGGGTCCGCCTACACCGAATACTGACTTACAGCTATCTATCCTTTATTTATTTATTGTTTCTAAACTGGTCAAGGATCATACGACCGCCGGCGGTCGCGAAACAATAGAATTTCAATTGTGTCTGGTTTTACGGTGCTCAAGGGGTTCAACAAGGGGGCAATGAGTTTTTTTTACACACATTATGTATGTAAAAAAACTCATTGTATGTAACAATGTGTACTCTACAGGGTTAATTTTGGACCCTCCGCCAAAAGTAAGTATGGGGTAAAAAAGTACCTAATGATAAAATATTTGACGTGAAAATAATAAGTGTTTTCTATTTTTAAATAATTACAATTTTTTGGCTGCTTTTTGTATCCTATATTTCTAGGTACGTGCGCTCACCCTCGCGGTCAAAGCAACGGGGCGGCGCGGCGCGCTTCCGTCACGCGCTTGCGCTTTGATGTGGCCGCGCGCTAGGTGACAATGATTTTAATTTTCTTATGGAAGAGCCGAGACAAAAATGTAAACAAAAATATGTTTTTTTTTAAATTGATTATTTGATTGTACTGCTGTTATAACATCACTTAAAAAAATTGGCGGGGTGTTCAAAATTAACCCTGTAAGTATATACGTATTAACGTACACACAGGGTTAATTTATCAATTTAAATTAATATAAACATTAAGAGGAAATACTACGTCGACGTGGTACGCAAAATTCTCATACAAAACACAGAAAATCGACGTTTCGTAGTCCCCTATTTCCTCCTTCAGAACTGGACTAATTTTTATTACTTTTTCAGCATCGGTTAAAGAAAGAGATTTTCTATGTCTGTATGTTTGATTTTTTTTGCATTAAGTCATTTATTTAATAACCAGGAGCCTTCAAAATTTGGCAAAATCACTCCGTTTTAAGGCGTCTTCAGAAACATTAAAAATGTTTAAAAAAATCAAACATACCGACCTAGAAAATGTCTTTCTTTAACCGATGCTGAAAAAGTAATAAAAATTATTCCAGAACTGAAGGAGGAAACAGGGGACTACGAAACGTCATTTTTCTATGTTTTGTATGAGAATTTTGCATGCCACTTCGACGTAGTGTTTCCTCTTTATAATGAAAAGGCAAGTGAGACGGAAAGACGGTATAATAGGCAGAAGATAATACTATCAAGTGGGTATAGCCAAATACACATGATTCTATATACACGGTGCTTCGTAAAGTACCCTACATAACATCCAGATTCGCAATATCACCAATTAACGGCGGCAATAATAGTAATTGTCGTCATTAAGCGACTGTTTTCGGGGACGACAATGAATTTAATCCCCCCCCCCAGTTAACGTGAGTTGCTACGTCACGGACGAAATGTTTCTCGTTTAATCACGCCACTCGTACATCCGATGTTGTGTAATGATAACGACTTGCGCTGTTATAATTCCAATAACATTATGCTTATTAATGAACCACCCGCATTGAACCAACTTGGTGATAGGCGCACTCTCTTGATGAGCTGTTGTATTTGCAGGAATGCTTGTGTCTGGGCACAAGCATTCCCACTGCGTCCCACTGCTGGTAGTGGGACGTTTATAGGCTGATGAGTGTGTGCTTAGCCAGATCACAGGAGGTCCGGGTTCAATTCATAAGTAGGGCAAAGTTAGTTTTAGATTTTAAAAGCGAAGGAACGCGAATGTTAAAAAGTGTATATACTGTATTTATGTTTAGGATTAATTGGAAATATACTGTGATTCTGATGAGTGTGTAATTTTTGAGATAAATACTTATAGTCTAACGTTCAGATAATATAATAACTGACCTAATAGGTCACCTTAAAAGTTTCCAAGTTTTCAAATATTGTCTTAAAAAGTTAATACGTTGGGTTTTCGTTGAGGTTGTGCTAAAAATTCAGTGACAGAAACGAATCGCGGCAAAACAGACTCCACGTAGACTTGTCTGCCTTGCCCTAGAGTGTAATTTAAGCCCGTGTAGGCGCGGAGGGGCGAGGCGGTCCGTGAGCTGAGGAGCAGGTGGGCTTAACGATCGCCGCCGCGGCTGAGGCAAGCCGAAGCTGCGGTGGTGAGCGAAAGACATCTGCGACGATAAGCTCGCGTGAGACCGCCGGAGTCCCGCAGCGCCAAAGCCGTGACAGAAATCATGCCTGCTGCATGCTGCATGCCCGCTTGCATGCTGCATGCCTGCCTGCATGCTGCATGACTGCCTGCATCCTGCATGCCTGCCTGCATCCTGCATGCCTGCTTGCATGCTGCATTCTGGCTTGCATGCTGCATTCTGGCTTACATGCATGCTTGCATGTTGCTTGCTTGCTTGAATGCTGCTTGCTTGCTTGCATGCTGTTTGCTTATTACATGAATAATTTTTCATTTGATAAGATTATTATAATTAATGTATATTATATCAAAAGTACATTATATCAAATAATATTATAGAATCAAACATTATATTAAATGTTTATTAAATTAAGTCAGTCGTTATATCAAATTAAATTATATTATCAGAACGTTAGACCTTAGGTATTTTTAACAAACATTACACACCCCGACCTGTGACCTTGTGACTTTTTTCTGTTCCCAAAAATTAAGAACCAATTACGCAGTCAACGATTTTCATCACCAGAAGAGGCTGTCGAAGAGTATGAAAAACACATTTCTGAGGTCACCATGGAGGAGTGGCACAAAAGTTTTCAAAATTGGCTTAATCGAATGGAAAAGTGCATTTACGCAAAGGGAGAATATTTTAAGAAACAATAAATTAATTTTTGACCTATAATAGTATTTTTTTCTTATTCATTCCGGAAAATGTGTAATTAACGTTATGTCCTTTGAAATTAGCTCATTCGACATTATATGAAATGATACGCACCCGATTCTGATAGTTTTTGCATGCAGCAAGCGTGTTTATACCTACTAACCGAGTGATAATGCAAAAGTAAGTTTTGTGTGTTTATTAATTAACAACTTTACGTCATAAAGGAATCGTACAGAAAAAAAGGTAACTGATTCGTATAGGTTTCGCTGATACCGAATATATAATAAAAAACCGAATTTTGACTTACTGCTGTTCTTAATTTGCGCAGCATAGTACTTAGGTTTGCTTTTTATTATTTTAAAACTCTTAAATACTAACATGGTATCAACAAAGTCGTATTATATATAGGAGTAGTTACAAACAAACATCAATATCATAAATCATATTGCTTCTTGCAACTTCTTCTCGGTACAATGCTCCGTGCTACAAGGTTTCCAACGTTTAGTAAGTCATAATTTAGATTTGGACGTACAAAGTATACTTCGTTTTGATTATTTATGATAAAAGTTTTTTTCCTCCACAACGGAAAGGCGCTTGGCCTTCATCTCACCTGATATTAAGTGACGATAAGGCCGAAGCTGGAAGCGCGCTTCACCCGGAATCCTCAACCACTGAGGAGCTGGCTATCTTATCCCAAACTGTCGGAACACAACAATGCTATAAACATCGTAGGTGTGTATAAAAATCGTTTTAATTTCAACTGGATACCTCTACGCGTTCCCGAGATAAAGGGTGTTGACAGACAGACAGACGGACAACAAAGTGATCTTATAAGGGTTCCGTTTTTTCTTTTTGAGGTACGAAACCCTTAAAGTACGGTTTTTATAAGCTACGGCGACTACTTTACGTTGGTCGCATTATTCATTTGATTTCGACTCAGTAAAAATACGTATCACTTTAAATTCTCCATAGCAACCACCATAGTAATCTAGGAGCTGGCAGCGTATTGATGTATGAGTCCCTTGGGCTCCTTGACTATGCGCATTTTGTGAGTTATGCCTCTTTTATTAAAGGGAATACTTTGCTTCCCAAGACGCAAGTGTTTTATACGACCCCATTTCAGTTTAAATGTTTATATATCAATCATGAATGGCGAACCACATGTTCCGATATTGATTTTTATTTTGCTATCGTATTTTAAGTGTCTAAGATTTTTAGAAGATAGATTTTTTAGAACAAGTAACAAGTATAAACATAATATGTACGGATAATGATATAAGGTACCAGCACTTTTTAAGACTGTCCATCATGTTTTACTGCTTTTCCTGAATATGGAAAAATTTAAATAGTGACCACAAAATAATTTTTTACTTAACTTAATTAATTTAATCAACTAATTCAAGGGAGCAACTTAAATTAAACTTAAATTGCGTAAAAAAAACAGCTGTTTCATTCATTTAAATCGAATTGTATTTGCAGTTCAATTATAAACATGATATATACAAAAAACAGGGTTATCAACATGGGAAACGCCTCTTGGGAATCATTAACCATGTTTCAGGTTGCTATAGAAAGCAGATGGACGTGCCTACATACGTATTGATCCGGTTCCGTTGTGACAGTATCGTATAGTCACGATAAACAAGTACGAGCATCTGCGTTAGGGCCTTTGTAGACCTAGGACTTTTAGGCTCGTATTCTAAAACCAAACTCACACTCAAATCTCTGCTTGAGGACAGTTAGAAAGGGATTGCGATATATGCGATGAATAGCACCATCCCTTTCGAACTGTACTCAAGCAGAGATTTGAGTGTGCGTTTGGTTTTAGAATACGAGCCTTAGTAATCAAACTTATTTTTACTATAGCCACAAATTTAAAATTAAGTTTTTTCTGGTCTTCTTGGATGTCATAAAAGGCGAATAATGTGCATACATCCAACAGCAACCAGGTAGCGATATTGCAGGTTAAGCCATTATCGCAATGCAGGCCATTGGACGAGGGAATAAATTCGGGCGTAATATTATTATGGCAATCATTAGAAGACCTGCGTTTAGTGGTGAAATTCCCAATGAGTTAAGTTTGAGGGAGAAGGCCTCAGTGAGGGCCAGCAGAAGATCATCAGCCCATATAAGGCCCAGCAGTGGGACGTATATGCGCTGATGATGATGGTGATGATGATAAAGAGATATTAATTCCTTATTTTTTTCGTAAGTAATAATTATGTGATATATAAGTATTTTTTTTTATATATGTAATAGTATGTATATTTTTTGTCTCTGCACCATCCTATGGTTGACTGGGAGAGAATGCCTAAGGCATTAAGTCCGCCTCTGTACTTTAAGTGCATAAAATGTTTTTTTAAATAAGAAAAAAAAAAACGTGCCGATTTTCAACGAATATGTACCTACATATCAATTCACTGGTTGGTCAGTGCTTTTTCATGTATGCTTACTGCCAATTTCTAGTTATAGCACAATCATATTATGGGTATGTATATCATGCTTCGAGGGAGAAAAACAAACTTGACTAATTATTTTACAAAAAAAAAACCTACTCAGTCCTTCATTGCCAAAAAGGTTCTAAAACTGCGCTCGTCTACGTCGGCCCTTACTAGCTCACCATTAATTAAGCTCACATGACACGCTATCGACAACGTGGCGAGTGCACAACACAACTGAATATTTGTCCGAAACACGGTACTCTCACACTCGGTATTTGGTAACATTTTGAGCCGCCGTATATGTCACATGAAACTACTGAATGGTGGCGCAACGCTATCATACTTCGTTACTGGTTTGCCTTTATTTTTTTTTAATAATCATCTGCTCCCCGCTTTTTTGCAGGATTTTAGGTTCGGTTTTTGTCTTTCTTTTTTTCTTTGCAAGGGCTTTTTAATATACTGGAGCTTCATGAGCTAATTTTTTTTTATCTTTTTTTATCTTTAAATTCTTCTTCTTTTTGCTTTATTACAATATTTTCTTATTCTAATATATTTTCTGTCCTTCTTTTATTTTACAATTTCACTTAACTATATTTAATTACATGTTTTCTTATTTTCTATAAAATCCTATTTCATTATGTTATACATTACTTTTTTATATTTATTACCTATTTTCTTACTAACTAATACATTTCCTTGTACTTATGTTACATTTTTCTACATACATTTCTTCCAATACATGATTATTTATTACATTTTCGTTAAAATACCTTCTTCTTTCCTTCTCTTATTTAAAACATGTATATTTTCCATTTACTTTTATTCTTCTTAATTTCCGGAATAATTTTACATCCTGCCACGTGTGTGGTCTTGCTCTTCCATAAACTATCTTATCTACGGGTCCTTATTTCTCCTGCTAACTATTTCCACAATTTTCTTGGCATGCTCAATAAATACTGGTTTGCCTTTATTGGTACCGGCAAGTTTGTGTCAACATGTTCAAAGATAAAGGCCCCTTTCCCCCCTCTCAAAATTTCTATTCCTTTCTTAACCCTATTCCTTTCTTAAAGGTCGGCAACCCATCTGCGTCTCCTCTGGTTTTGCGGGTGGCGGCGGTGATTGCTCTCCATCAGGTGACCCGCCTGCTCGTTTGTCACCTTCTTAAATAATAAAAAAACTACTACTAGGGTGAGAATCGAACCTACGTCTTCTGCATATTGGGGAACTGCGTGACCTCTCTGGCATCGATGTATTGGTAAGACTCTTCGATCATCATAAATAATATATTTGGAAATGTCGTTATTTCAGTTTAGCTGTGCATTCATTTCCACAGCTAATAAAGGTTCTGAATGGTTGTTAAAAAATATTTTGGACGAGACGAAACCCTAATAACCCTATTTATTAAGATTACTTGAATAAAGAAAATGTGGACTTTGACTAGAATGATCGAAGGTTAGACCTAGGTATCGAAATTCTTCTCGCTTGTCTTATAAAACCTCTTTGAGTTTGCATGTATGTAGGTTCGTGTATCATTCTTCATGAGGTAAGATTCTTCTACGAATCTGCCTGATGACCACCATAATAATCAAAAGCGCAGTTAGCGAAGGTAAACAACAAAAAAATATGTAGAATATCGTTCGCCGAAGGATCGTCATTTTCCACTGTTCGCAAAAGTATCGACATGAGCGATCGTTACCCCAATTTACCTATTCGAGTAGAATCAATTAAAAGTTGCTTACAAATTTTGTGTAGCATAAAAAATAATAAATACATAAAAAAACGATGGAATTGGTTCAATGTCGGTGCGTCCCTCGGGGCTCATTCATCAAAACCGCCAGTCTTGTCCCGTTTCGACATAGACATATTGAACGATATTTTTTATTCATTCATTCGTTCGTCCGTTCGTTTATTCTAACGCACTATATTTTTTGTGTATTTTAAAAATTCATGTTAGTAAAACCATTTTATTTTTATTTCCTTAAAAAAATGTTTATGCTTTCAAAGTAAAGGTTTGGGTTTTACTATTTTCGGGTTAGTGGCGTTTTTCCCCAGTTTCATTTTTACCCGAAAATATTACAAGGTCCACCAAAAGGTCCTGAGCAAAATAAGATCAGAAGTTACTACTATTATTAGAGAAGAGCTACAAACATCTTTGAAATTCTTCGCTGATAAGATTGATGACTTTGAATCAAAATTGAAGAGCTATAACACAGAAAAGAAAGTCCTAGAAAACCAATGCACGGATCTGAAAAACAATTTTATTAACTTAAAACTGAAGAACGAGGCCTTAGAAAATAAAATTAACCAACTGGAACAAAACCTGATGGTGAACCAGATCGAAATATGTGAAATCCCTGAAATGGAAAATGAAAATGCACAAGATGTTGCGAAAACGGTTGCCCACCTAATTCATGAACGACCCGAGGATATAGTTAAGGCTTATAGAAAAAAAAGGAACCGACCAACCTCTTCTAGACCAACTATACCAGTCATTACGGTGGTTCTGAGAGAAGGCGCCCGCGACGCTTGGCTTAAATCTTCAAAAGTCGTGACACTAACACCTGAAAACCTGGGAAGGAAAGAGCAGAACAAAGTATACCTACGTGAACCACTAACGCCAACTACAGCGTTCCTACTGTGGAAGACCAAAGAAGAATTAAAAGGATCTTTTGCGTTTATCTGGTGTAAAAGTGGGTCGGTTTTAGTGCGTAAAAATGAAAACGAAAAACATCTCACCATCCGTTCAGTAAAAGACATCGAAAAAATTAAGGCTGCACCACGGCAACCAACCAACACGGCTGGTTGAAATACAAGGATAAGGGTGGTAACAAACTTTTAAGTATTTATTTTTTTTCAATTTTTTATGGACAGCACAACTATATTAGAAAACACTTATAATAACTGGAATGAATTTGCATCTAAATTGCCTGTAATCAATAATTCTTTATTAATTTACCATGTTAACATTTCATCAATTACAAAAAACTTTGCTATCTTGGAACAGACTATAAATTGTTCCATGCACACTATCCATTTAATCTTAATAACAGAGGCTAATATACATATTGACTGCTTACATATGTTTAACATACCTAATTACACAATCTATGCTGAACTAAAGCAAAAAAAAGAGGAGATGGTCTTCTTTTGTATGTACACAATAGTCTTACATTCAATAGGCACACAGCAATTGTGAAAGAATTTGAATGCATTGTAGGTGAAATTGGTACACAATGTAATTATAAAATTGATATATGTGGCGTGTACAGACCGCCTAATACAAGCAAGGAAAGATTCGTCAACGAATTATCGAACTTAGTACAAAATTCCCCACAAAATCGTAATTATGTTATTTTAGGTGACATGAACATAGATATAAAGAAAACCACTTCTTTAACTTCCCAATATCTAGACTCGATATATAGATTGGGCTTTGAAAGTGGCGTAAACAACTATACACGCATAGAAAAATATGGCAACAACATCACTAAGTCGTGCATCGATCAAATTCTATTACGTAACGTGGATTCATACGAAGTGTATACGGCAACCGTGCGCGTCGCGCCAGCTGATCATTGTATCACTGGCTGCGCGATACTCGGCGCACTTCGGTGCACTGATTATGACTCATGGCGCCTACGGCCACAGGTTGTTACCCGTACAGACAATAAGAAAATGTGTGACGAGCTATCGAAAATTGACTGGAATTCTCCTTTAAATTTCGATCACCCCGATTTAATTGTCAATTATATAAAAAGTAAGTTTGATGAAGTACAGAATAAATATCAATTTAAGTGCTCAGGTGGCGCCTTAGGTAAGCGACAGTTCTGTGTTTAGAGTAACCAACGACTTGTGAATATGTGCCGAAAACGTGACGAACTATTTGAGTTGTGGCGTAAGGATGAGGCCAATGTGGAAAAAAGACTTTTGTATAATAGGTATAGGAATAAAACTAGTAAATATGCACTATATTTAAAAAATTAATATACGCGATTAGAAATCATGGATAACTTTAAATACACTCGTAAAATTTGGCAAATAATTAATAGGCTGACTGGTAAAGTAACGACATGCATTGATTCGTTATTAGTTAAAACATTTAGGTTAGATTCAGTAACCTTGGCGAACAACTTTGCTCTTGAGTTTAAAAAAAATATTTATTATATTTCACAAGACTGTAAAATTCCATTACTGAACCCTAATTTATATTCAACAATTTCAGATCGAACAATTCGAGTGGCTAAAGCGCAAGGAAAACAATTTACAAAATTATTAAACTTTTAAACACGAAAAAGAGACCAGGATATGATGGTATTCGAGCCTGTGATCTTAAATACCTATCAGAAAAAATGACCCCACTTATCACTCATTTAGTAAATTGTTCGTATATCCTGAGATGTTAAAAATAGGTGTAATCCGTCCAATTTTTAAAAATGGTAAAATAAATGATTATCTCAATTATCGACCGATAACAATACTATCATGCATTGACAAAGTAATAGAACGTTACTTGTGTGATAAAATTAAAAATTATCTCTCAAAAAATATGATTATTAACAGGAATCAATACGGTTTTCAAAGGAATAAAAGCACAACTCAACTATTACGTAACTTTACCGATGAACTTAATGGTCACTTAAATAATAAATTGCATGTTCTCGTAATATTTATAGATTTTAGTCGGGCTTTTGATATGTTACAGTACAATACACTATACGATAAATTTGCTCAATGCGGAATACAAGGACCTGTTTTAGAATTATTAAAAAACTATCACAAAAACCGTTATACGTTAGTTAAAATATCGGACCAGTTCAGTAAATCCATACTTAAAGATAAGGGTACAGCTCAGGGGTCAATAATTGGACCCACTGAATATCTTATCTATGTCAACGATATGTGTTCCTTAATTAAAAAAGGATCCGTTTACCAATTCGCTGATGATACCTGTATAGTAGTGGCCTCTCGCGACGTTCGTGAAGCGCAACACACTATACAAAGTAACTTTGATATGTTATGTAAGTGGGCACACGATGTCGGTCTGGTTATAAATGCTAAAAAGACCAAATTATTACACAAACACTCATCACACACAAAAGTACAGTCAACACCAAAGGTCGTAGCTCATACCCATCAGTGTCTGCATAGATCAATTCATAATTGCACCTGTGATCCAATAGATAATGTGAGGCAGCATATGTATGTTGGTCTCGTTATAGACGATAGACTTAGTTGGAGGCCACATAAAGATCACGTATGTGCAAAATTAAGATCTATACTGTGTAAAATGTCCTTATTAAAATATGAGCTACCATATCAAATATTAAGATTACTATATTTGGCCTTAGCTGAGTCTGTTATTGGTTATGGGCTCAGTAGCTATGGAAGAACGTATAAGTCATATATTGAGTGTATTTATAAACTTCAACGTAGAATACTTAAATTAATAGTTCCAAAATATATAAAAAATAAAGTTAAAGATGACGACATTGAATTGTTTCGGTACTGTAAAGTGATTAATATATTTGATAAAATTAAGTATTCTAACAGAATGTAATGAAAATAGTACTACTTTAGTCGAACATTGTAGACCTCCAAATCTTCGTACAATTTCTGGTTTAAGAAGATATACTTTACCTAAAACCAATAATGTATTTGGCACTAGAATGTTGAATTGTCAGATTCCTACTTACCTTAATGAATTGCCCACTGATTTGCAAGATATGTATACTAACCAAAACATAACTAGATATAAGCCAAAATTTAAGAAATACTATTTAGAAAATAATTCCTTGTGTCATACTAACCAGAGGTAGGATAGTTATACTTAATGTTAAATAATATAATACATAGTAACACTGTTGTTAAATAATTAATTTATGTAAACTAGCGGCTCTCATATACGGATAAACCCAGTGAGGTTTTTGTGTATGCATCTCTAATTTAATGTATTGTGATGATTTCTTGTATTGGAAAAAAAAAATAAAAAAAAAATAAAAAAAAAATACAAATTTTAATTACTATGTGTCAGTTTCGTTTTCACCCAAATATATTTACGTGTGCCATTCTCATAGATCTGCCTAACTAAACTCATACAAAAAATAGACAGCTAAAGGTGAATACAAAAGTGTTTTAGTCTTTATTTACATTAATACATAAAATTACATTAGTTAAAGTTAAAAAGGAATTAAAAATGTATCCCTAATACATTTCTTACTTGTTGAAAGAAGTAAGAAGCTGTGATATCATGGTTTTTATATTATTTTGTAAGTCGATTGATCAATATGTAGTATATCATTTTGTACACTTTTAGGTTTTTTGTTGTGCACGGGTACATTTCATCTATTTGGAACCTGAAAGGAGGCAAATGTTTGTTTATTCCGTAAATTTATTCCATTGTTTATGAGTTTTATGACTGTTATTTAAGTATAATAAATCGATACTGTTGAACATTAATGCATTGGTGTGACATAATATTTTTTTCACTCCTCTTGCTCAAAAAGACCGTCATTGTAGCGTTCTAGAGCGGGGCTAAAATAGCTTTTCTCGCCCTAGGGGAAAAAGTAATTTTTTTTTAAATTTTTGTCTGTCACATGACAATGAGCCTACAAAAACGAAAAAGTATTTAGTCTTATGTAGAATAATCATGAATAAAGCCTCGACTTATTACTGTTTACTTATATCAACAATTTTTTTGAGATAACACAGACCACGCTTCAGCAAGAAACAACTGCACAGTCTGCACATGTGCTTAGGTGGTGAGCCTTTAGCCCGTTAGTCGCTTTTACGATACCCAAGGGAAGAGAGGTGTTGGTAGTATTATTTTGATGAGCCCATCGCCGCTCTATGCTGTTGGATGTATGTGCAGTCTTTAGTCCGTTAGTCCCCTTTTACCAAATCGAAGAAAAGTGAAGGGTTGGTAATATTATTTTGATGAGCCCATCGCCGCTCTATGCTGTTGGATGTATGAGCAGTCTTTAGTCCATTAGTCGCCTTTTACGACACCGAAGAGAAGAGAGAGGTTGGTAGTATTAATTTGATGAGCCCATCGTCGCTCTATGCTGTTGGATGTATGTGCAGTCTTTAGTCCGTTAGACCCCTTTTACCAAATCGAAGAAAAGTGAAGGGTTGGTAATATTATTTTGATGAGCCCATCGCCGCTCTATGCTGTTGGATGTATGTGCAGTCTTTAGTCCGTTAGTCCCCTTTTACCAAATCGAAGAAAAGAGAAGGGTTGGTAATATTAATTTGATGAGCCCATCGCCGCTCTTTGCTGTTGGATGTATGTGCAGTCTTTAGTCCGTTAGTCGCCTTTGACGACACCCAAGGGAACAGATGGAAAGACTGCATATATCTACTATCCAACAGCATAGAGCGGCGATGGGCTCATCAAAATAATACTACCAACCATTCTCTTCCCTTGGGTGTCGTTAAAGCAACTAATGGGTTAATTTTAAATTAAATAAACCAATTCATATTGTATTGGATTGTTTTATTTTCTCGCATTCGTAGTGAAAAGCAGAGTGTAACACTCGGCGCTAAAAGCCCATTAAAACTCGGTTTCTATTTACTCCCTCGCTAAAGCTCGGGAGTAAAACTACCTCGTATATAATGGGTCATTTTAGCCCCTTGTATAACAATCTACTATTATTATTGGTTTTTTAACTAGGTATACCTTTCTTGTGCAATTTCGTGAGTAGTAACATCCATGGCCAAAGTTTGCAGGAACAGCAGTAAACTTGGTTTGTTTCCTGCATACCGCTTAATTTTCAAGACAAGGTTGAACGAAAGAAAGTTTTCGGAAATTCGTCACGGGATGCAAGGTGTTTTTATTTTTTAAACAATACCGAATTTTAATAGGACCATTCACGAAAAACATTGAAATCAACGGTTGCTTTTATGATAACGACGTTGTGTTTTATGGCATAGTAATTGTATAACTACCTGTTGAAATAACATTGGGGCACGATTTTTACGAAATGTCTTACTTGTTATTGAAGGTGGGTGAAACCTAATGATTGGTTGCGAAAGGTAAAAAAGAAATTTAGACACTATCTCTATTGTCACCATTTAAAATAAGATGTTATGTTAAAGTTAGTGTTTTTTTAAATATTATTTTTAAAGTTTACTCATTTTTATTTATCTATGCATGTTTGAGGGCAGACATGGCATCGAGGTCGTCGCTCTACTTGTTCTGATTAGTTATAATGTTTTTTCCGATGTTTAAGATGGTTTTTCCGATGTTAAAGTTAAAGTTACGTTGTAGTTTTTTATATTTCGTTTTAAGTTTACGCATAGTTATTTATGCATGTGTGAGCAGACATGAGTGCAGGAAGGCCAAGTGTAGGATGAATGGAGGATAAAATGACATCTGTGTAATGGAACGTAACAGACGTGTGTGCAGACTGAAATGTGCGCAATGGATATAGAAGAAGAATGGCGAGGGCACTTAGAACGAGGAAGTGAAAGACAAAATACGTGTTAAACTAACAAGCTACGAATCAAGGAATGAATAGTTTTTGTTTTCAACCACCACTTTGGGAAATCCTCCATTATATCTACCTGATGGAAAGTGATGATAAGGCCAAAGGTGTAAGTGCGCCTCAAAAAACGTATGACAACCACGACTTCGTTCGTGTGCTCTTTGTTTCGTGCGTGTCTACGCGGACGAAGTCGCGGGCGGGCAGCTAGTATATTAATAACTAATAAATTATTTCGTTATAGTTTTAAAAGCGTCTGTACCATTAAACAATTGGGGTGAAAAAAAACACTAGAATATATTATTTAATTTTCTGGTGAAATCGAAACTGGGGAAAAACGCCACTAACCCTCAGTGATAATTCCAAAAAAATGTATGTACACACAAATGCAATATATATATATATATATATATATATATATATATATATATATATAATATATATATATATATATATATATATATATATATAGCAGGAGCACAAGATTTATAAGAACAAACTCTAGATTTTTTTAGTATGATCTACAGAATACTAAATCTTGATAGTGAAACAGGTTCTTGAGAACTTGCAAGTTAAGCCACATTTGCAGTGCCACTGTACGAGTGATTAAATTGGGAATATAGTATAGGGAATGTAGTATAGTATTATTTCACCGCCACGCGATACGGTCAAAAGATTGCCGTCGTTAAAAACCCACAAGCTGATTTTATGGGGACAAGTATTAGTTCTATTTATATTGTTAACACCTTTTGTACACTTGGTTTTCTTTTTTATATAAACTACGGGTAAGCACTTGGCCTTGAGAGAGATTGAGAGAGAGAGAGAGAGAGAGAGAGAGAGAGAGAGATTTAAAAGAGAAGGAATTGGCTATCTACTTATTATCTGGTTTATTATAGATTTTGTTTATGTGTATTTAATTAGATTTGGCCCTCCCCATCTGTTAGTGTTAAGTGGAAACGCGTGAACCCAGCAGTGGAACTTTATAGGCTAATGATAAGATTACTTATAAAATGATTATTAAATCATTTCAAAGTCGAAGTGAAAGCATTTCTTCGAAGTAGCTCAATTTGGCACAATTTCTAAAGTTAATCTAAAACTTAATATTACGGGCATAACATTGCTACAACGAATAGGACCCGCTCATCATAATATTGCAGTTGAAAAAAAATGCAACGCTGATTTTCACAGATTTCATAGCCTTATAAAAACATTCGTATATCAATATATCGTAAACCAGTTCCATAAAATACCCATCCGTTTCATATCAAAAGTTTAGTGCAGACATAACATTTATGAAACGAGGAGAACCAAAGAGGCGTTACCATAAACAAAATACTTCTCAAAAGCCCGCCGTCTGTGATGCGAAAGTAAATGGGTCAGCATTTAAATACCCAGCCTGGACAATTCCCAAAATGCATATAAATCACGAAGAATAAACTTAACAGACTCCGTAGAATTTTTTATTATTCGTCCTCACGAAAAGCTCAAAACTTAAAGCACAATTCGTTTGTGTTGGGAAATGGAAGTTTCCAAAACGCGTTTATAAGAAAAACAGGCACAGTGTTGGATAGAAGGAAACCGCGATCTGTGTTGGAGTGTTGTGAAGGAACATTAAAACGGCTTTTAAGGGAAATTAAAGAGAGAAAAAAAACAACAGGCGCAATCTTAAAGATCACGAGATTTCAGAGTGACGAATTGTAGAACTTAATGATGCTTGACACAACAACATTTACAGCGTGAACTTTGAGATTAAATTCTGTTGTTAAAAGATTTAAGGCTTTAGATACTTTGTAGCATATTAGTACGGTAACATTATACTTATTTGAAGCAGGTACATTGTTTTTTTTTAAAGTTACTTTTGATTATGTTAAGCGCCACATTTCTATGTTTTTTCTATTTTATCAGTCAATATTTTCCAAGATTTATTTTATTGGTAGCCTACAACAAACAACTATCTAGTAGTCTATTTTGTTGAGCTGCTAATAATGGTATTGGCTATGCATTAAAACAGTATTTTTCATATTTTGCTCGATTTAAAATAAAAATCTTAAAACTTAAAAAATTAAATTTGTTTACGCTCACACCAATTATCTAGACCAAGATGAGTATTCTTTTGAAACTCGTTAATATGGTAAGATAAGGGATAAATATATATTAACGTAGAAAAAACACCCAGATCCGAAATCAGTTTAGAAAAACAGTTTTTCTCTAAATTGACCCGGCCGGGAATTGAACCTTAGAGATGGCGCGACGCCAGACCCGGCGTGCTAACCACTCGACCACGGAGGTCGTCGAATATCAAGTATCTTAAGTAGTAACAGAAGCAATAAGCCTTTAAACAGCTGGGCAAATGCCTCCATCATTAAGTCATCGCGACAATCCCTCCGGAACCATCGGTCTACTTTCCTGATCGGTCTACTTTTTCCATTTGGTCAACTTGCTTTTGCATAACCGTCTACTTCCTGATCTGTCAATTTTCTTGATCTGTCTACTTACCAAACAGTCCACTTTCCCTAACTGTCTACTTGCTTGTCCTCATCCCTTTGTCCTTACATTTGGGTCCAAGTTAAAAAGGATTATAAGTCTAGCACAAACTGCAACAACATTAACTGTATACATTAGTACCCTGTCATTTAAACGTCATGTATGAACTGGCATACAAAATTTCTCCCAAGTGTCACAACAACAGGGTTGTACTCGTAGGTATAGAAGGCAGTAAGGGTAAGGGCCGAAACAGATGGACAGTATTCTGACTGCAACTCGGCTGCAAAATAGCCGTTCAAGTGCAGCTCTGATGCAGAAAAAAAACGAAAACGCAAATAAGGATTTACGTGTTAAAATTTTTAGGGAGGATCACCGCCTCATGTAAAAGTTTCGCTCGTTTGCTCATGTGAACCGATCGGGAAAGTAGACGGTTTGTACAAGTTGACCGATCGGGAAAGTAGACGGTTTGTACAAGTTGACCGATCGGGAAAGTAGACGGTTTGTACAAGTTGACTGATCGGGAAAGTAGACGGTTTGTACAAGTTGACCGATCGGGAAAGTAGACGGTTTGTACAAGTTGACCCATCGGGAAAGTAGACGGTTTGAACAAGTTGACCAAATGGGAAAAGTAGACGGTTTGCAAAAGTGGACCGATCGGGAACACCGATGGGTACACCGATGGTTCCGGAGGGGCAACAATTGATGGGAGCACGCTTGTCAAATGCGGGCTGGTGATCGCACACCTAGGCTGTATGAAGAATCCGCAACACACACATAAAATGAAGTTCAATAACGATGGATCATTATACTGCCTGCTAGAAACTGCAAGAAACTTCAATGGCTGGTCTGGTCAAGTATTACAAAAATGATAAAAAAGATTGCAGACTAACGTAGGTACTTATCGCCCAGCTGACGCGGACGGGTCAACAGACGGGTTGGGTCAACGGCCGGCCGCTGCCCGCGCGTTGTAAATAATCGTTATTTAATAGTTAATTCTTTCATTTTATTTATCTTATGTTATTGCTTTAAAATAAATTTCATACTCAAAGACTATCAAATTAAAATTGATAAAATTAATATTTAATGAAAAATAAAAAAGCACGAATTTCTTTTTGGTAATTTTTGTCATGTCTAAAACACTTGACCTGACCAGCCCTTGAAGTTTCTTGCGGTTTCTAGCAGTCGCCTTATATATAGCGAAGGAGATGGTGAATTCTTCGCTACCGCGATGCAGGCTTCCCATACTACTTTTACCGTCGTAGTGTGGAAACGTCGTTGGTATACGTTTGTGGCGCCATCTGTTGACACGGTTGAGAAGGTGTTTTTGCTTCGTGTCGAACTATGTGCGGCGTCGTGCGGTAGGTGGCGCCGCCACAAGTGTACCGTTGACTAACCCTTTAGGGATAATAGTGCGTAGTAGGTACTATTAGTTATTCTGTGATAATAGTCGCGAATATATGTACCTATGTATGTACTATCAACAAACTGATGCAGTAACATTTTCAAAAAATTTTGCTTGCACAAGATGACCACAGTTCGTCCCGCCCTTTATTTAACATTGACCAAAGATGACGAACCGTTTATTTAAAAGAAATTGTTGGCATGTGGTAGCCACAAACAAAACATCCCTTTTTAACATCTTAACTCTCTTCACAATTTTATGATTTTTGAGTTAATAGAGGGATGTTGTAGCAAAAGTTTAAAAAGCATGTTGGGACAGGACAAATGCAAATGAAAATAGCCCTTAAGTTGGTATACAGCAGATTTTGTGGATAGTACCTTACAAGTTCAAATAATAAATCAAGACAAGTTGGCGAAAATAATTAGCCAATGTAGCTACAGACCTACACAGGTGAACATCGCTAATGAGGAACACATTACGATAACGACATCCTGCGACCTTCAACTTAACCAGACACCAAAATAATTAGATAGTGACATGATTGGGAGGATCATCCAAGCGATAGAGAACTTTGTAAGGACTAGGGAAGTAAGGTTTATAACCGTGTCGCGTAAGCGGTGAAAGAGTACTACCTACCCCTCCCTTCCCTTGGGTGTCGTAAAAGGCGACTAAAGGACTAAAGACTGCACATACATCCAACTGCATAGAGCGGCGATGGACTCACCACCTGTCACGCTAAGCACATGTGCAGTCGCTATTTGGTGAAAAGTGGACTATGGCAGAGGACTGCTTTTGCGGTCCTCAGTGCCTAGTCTCTGACTAATCCTTCCAGGATTATAGTCGTGATTATGTGTATGTTAATAAAACAAGTAACTAAGTAATCCTTAATAAAATTTATTATAAATGCGAAAGTGATCTTGTTTGTTAGTTACTTCACGTTTCAACCGGTAAGCCGATTTTGATGAATTTTGGTATTATAGAGATAAACGGGGCCCTAAAGATACTTTTTTCCGCGACAAACAACGAGGGTGAAGCGAGAGTGGTCACAAATCTTGGATATGCATAGAAAAATCCGAAACACACTTTGCCCGACATGGGAATTTTATCCAGGAGATCCGGATATCCGGACACAGCGATTTTCCACTCTGTCACCGAGGCGAATGAAACAAGACTCACATAAAATTGTATATGAAAAGTTCAGTAGGGAAGTAATGGCGCCCCATTATGCATCGGAGCGTGACTTATGGAAATTTCCGGGGGCAATTATCGAGTTGTCGAAAACAAATATTTTATTCAGCAAGTTTCCGGCGAACTTTTAGTGAAAGTCGAGGTCGGAAGGGTGAAAAAGTTTGGGCCCAGATAATTAATTGATCGACGTCGAATCCGATGCTGGCACGGTGGCTGAATTATGCTGATTTTGTTAATTCACTGCGAGTTTAATGAGTTCCAATCAAAGTTTGTTTGACGGAAATATTTTACGACGACGACGCGCGGCCGCGGCGCCGGCCATTATCTGCAGTAGAGAGCTGTGACTTAATTTATGGTGTGCAATGATAAATTAATGTAATACTTATTAAATTTATACCGTGTCGCATAGCGGTAAAAGAATACTACCACCCTCTCTTTTCTCATGGGTGTCATAAAAGGCGACTAACGGACTAAAGACTGCACAAACATCCAACAGCATAAAGCGCTGTCTCGCTGAGCACATGTGCAGTCGCTATTTGGTGAAAAGTGGACTATGGTAGAGGACTGCTTTTGCTGACCTCATTGCCTAGTCTCTGACTAACCCTGTGGGGATAATAGTCATGACCATATTATGTATGTATTACATTTTGTTAAAGTTAAGATTTATAAGGCGTTGATAGGCTGCGAAGGGAAGGATCTCATGTGACAAGAAGGACGTTAGATATGACAGTCGAAGGATATAAGAGGTGAAGTAGACAAAAGAAGATATAGATGGACTGTGTGAACATGGGTCAAGAAAAAGATATTTGGAATAATTTATCTCACAGAAGAACTAATTGTAAGTGAAACTATTAACACAAATAACTGCTTGTGTTCACCCAGTAAAAAATAAATATTCTAACAGAAACGACAGCAAAATCTCGTACAGGCGTACAGGCACATTTTGGGCTTCATCACTCAATACATATTAATATTGAAAATACTTTTACTCGATAGCTAATATATTTATGATGACAAATTGATGTGGCTCGAGCGACATTATTATTCTGAAGCGTCGAAATATCGGATATTCAAAGCTAGCAGTCCAAGATGTGGAATACAGCGGGCAGTCTAAAAAGTGCCAGACTTTCACAGCAATAATGCTGAAGAGGTTTTAAATTAACAAATGCATCTATCTGCATTTAATTAGAAGAGAGGTTTATAAGTCACCGGTTTTAGACCTAGAGGTGTCGGGTTCGATTCTCGAGGGAGGTACCACCATCTTATAGTACAACCATGAAGACACATGCCGCCAACAAATAAAACCACTAAAGTCAAAAAAGAGGCAAAGCCATCTCTTGACAGTTTATGAAACTAAATTTCTAACAATTATTATAATAATAATGAAGACGTTTGTACACCCCTATTTAAAAATAAAGACCGTATTATAGATAGACACCTAAACGTTGCCAGGAATAGCAGCAGTAGCTTGATTAGCATCGTGTGGCTCCTTTTTTTGACGCGGACCTGCAAATTGCATTGCGTTCGTTACACAGCGAGCGAGGGCGGGAAAACAACAAAACCATCATAATCACGTTTTGTTTCCAGGCAGGCAGCTGTCACTGCTTCATTTTTCGGTTGGTTTTGTTAACTCCGTTAGTTATGACCTGCTCCGTGGTTATGACTGATTCGCGGTGGATAAACGTAGGGAAGTTTTTTAACACACCTTTTCCAATACGATTTTGTATAATCCATTAAGCATTTTGCCTTTATCTCATCTATAACTGCATTAAGCCCAAAAGGTGGTAGCGCACTTCACTTTTAATCCTCAATACTTATGAACTTTGGGGAGAGATGAAGGATAAGAGTACCGAATAATCAACTTGAGTGTCGCCTCACCATTTGGTCAAACGTAACTGTGGTAGTGGACATCTTCTACGGTCCTCATTGCCTAGTAAGGGTTTGTCAAAACAAACCCTTCGGGCATAATGGCCGTTTACGTATGTATGTACAGTAGTGTGATTCTCTAAGCGCAAACATCGTTTAAAGCTTGGTAGCAGTAGCTGTAACAGTGGTGAGCGTAAATAATTTTCATTGAAAGACGTGGTCGCTTACTATGGTTCTAATATGCAGGCTCAAACTCATGTAAAGAGCAATGGAGAGGGCTATGCTCGGGGTTTCTTTACGTGATCGAATCAGAAATGAGGAGATCGTAGAAGAACTAAAGTAACCGGCGACATAGCCCAAAGTGACAATGGGGCAGCGCACATCGCCAGTAAAAGGCCTCCAACAAAATGGTCCGACGATCTGGTGAAGGTCGCGGGTAGCCGATGCGAGCAGACAAGACCGGTCGTGGTGGAGATCCTTGGGGGAGGCCTTTGTCCAGCAGTGGACGTCCTCTGTCTGATGATGATGATGAAATAATTTTCAACGATTTTCAACACTAGCTCCGCACGGCTGTTCTCGGCGTGATAGGGAATCACTTAATTGACATTTTCTGTACAAAATCGGCATTCTTAAAGTAAAACAGCTTTAGCTTTGACCGAGCATCGACGTTAGCCACCATTTCTTACAGAATACCAAATATAACGCCGTGACTGCAGCGAACGTAACAGCTGTAACATCTATGATCACAGTCTGCGGAGATCAAAGCTGCGCGCATCATCGTCTGTATGTCACTTAGAATGAACTGCGGAAAAGGTGGGGAGGAAGAGTATTGTGTAACTAATTTCTGTCCCAGCTCACCTAAAACCGATAATGTATTTGGCACTAGAATGTTGAATTGTCAGATTCCTACTTACCTTAATGAATTATTTATTTATTTATTTTATTTATTAAAATTTACAAAGGTACTTAATATTAATATTAATCAAAGCAGTGTGATAAAAACCAATATTGGTTTGTCTACACACCGGCACTCAACGCCTTACGTTTACCGCTCACAATATACAAAAAAATTAATTAACAAAAAAAAAAACAACAGGTAAGTATTGGATATTCAACAATGTGGACATTACAGTCCACCCACAACAGGGCTAACATTTTGCGTGAGGTTCGCACAGCCCAGCGCTGCGCTGCGCTGCCCAACCACACACGCAATAATTTGTGTTATCACACGATAACATGGTTTGCCCACTGATTTGCAAGATATGTATACTAACCAAAACATAACTAGATATAAGGCAAAATTTAAGAAATACTATTTAGAAAATAATTCATTGTGTCATACTAACCAGAGGTAGGATAGTTATAATGTGAAATAATATAATACATAGTAACACTGTCGTTTAATAATTAATTTATGTAAACTGCGGCTCTCGTACACGGATAAACCCAGTGAGGTTTTTGTGTATGCATCTCTAATTTAATGTAATTTGATGATTTCTTGTATAGAAAAATAAATTTAAAAAAAATCCATTTGGTGTAACGTGGAAGTGAACAGCTTCTGCGGTCCTCGTTGCCTGGTCTCTGGCTAAACCTTCGGGGGTAACAGTCGTTAGTGTATACAATGTGGTACTTCTAACCCGTTAAGGCTAAGTACTACATCTAATTTCATCGACAAAAAAAATAATATGGGGTGTCCAACCCCCTCCCCCTATAATTTATGACCACTTTTATTTTATGCGATATCAAAGGTTTCATACGTCGGAGAAACATGGAAAAAATGGCAAACGGTAGCTAATGACATTGGCTAACTATAAAATTACTAAATTACCAAAATAATTTTAAACGTACGGAACACGTACGTTTAAAATTATTTTGGTGAGAAAAAAAATCATTACTTAATTATTTTGTGATTTAAAATCACTTTTTTTATGTGCATATTTTTTTTTTTGTCGATGATATTAGATGTAGTACTTAGCCTTAACAGGTTAGAAGTACCACTCCTATCACATTGTATAAGAACAGTTAACTTACGTGTAGTTGAACCGGCACAATTCGCTGTCGTTGGCGGGGTTGGGTGCGGGCACGGCGGCCCAGTGCACCGCCCGCCCGCCGCTGGTCACCGCGGCGAGCAGACGCTGCCGGCACCCGCAGGACGACCACACACTCGCGCTGGCGATCCCACCGGCCTGTGAGATGAGGAAAAAAAAAGCTGAGCATTTTGATGGAGGATGGGTTATAACTGTAAAAAACTGGGGGTTAAAGTTACTCGCGTCCGTAGGTTTACCCTTGAAACCCTACACGTGACCCCTGGGTGGTGCTAAATGAGTGACACTGACTGAGTGGTAGAGCCACGCTGCGTTGCAGCACGCATTGGGCCGGCTCGCCCGGCGTAATACCACCCTCTCACGAATATCCGGCGTGAAATAATGGCACTTGGTGTTGTTGTGCTGCGTCCGGCCAGTGAGGGTTCCGGAGGCCCCCCCATCTCATAATTCCTATTCCTTAGGTAACCCTACCCTACCCTTAGGGTTACCTACCCTATTCCTTCCTTAAAGGACGGCAACGCGTGTGCAATTCCTCTGGTTTTGCGGGGGTGTCCATGGGCGGCGGGGATTACTCTCCATCAAGTGACCCACCTGCTCGTTTGGCTCCTTCATTTATAAAAAAAACAAGTATAAAGATTTGATATTTTGAGTTACAAACCACAGACCAACCCGCATTGGGACAACACAGCGTCATTTACTCCATGTGAGTAGGCCTTTACAAAGCTGTATAAAGGCTGAGCTAAGACAAAAACGCGTTTGATACTATTGTTTTCTCATGAAATAACTCTAAATGTACGACACAGTTGTAAACATTTTTTATTAGTTTAACGCAAAAGGAGATTGACCATTTTCGGCCCAAATGCTGCCCAAGCATGGGAATACTTTTATTTCTTTCCTTTCATGAAGATATAAAAAAAATTTAAAAAAACATCCACGGGTTTATACTGTACCTAAAAACTTATCTTATGTCTTTATATGATTGATTGATTGAATGGCTAAAATCTATCTAAAATCCATTGTTTATACATACCGTCTTTTATTTTAATAAAAATAAGGCGTTTGTTATTATTATTCGTTAATGTAAAACCTATCAACAGATGTTTTTCTCAATACTCCTCGGATAGATTCTGAAGTGCTTTGGGTTACATACTAGTATTAGTCTAAGGAACATTATGCACTATGATTCAATGTTGGGCAGCACTCTTGGTCCAACGTCCATACAAAAATAGTTATCCTCCTCTCCTTATTCACTAAGTTTTATTTGTACTGGTACCTCGAGACAAACCGTTAGGTTATGCAAGAAGTGCCAGACGTCCCTACGCCAGTAAAACACTCGCGCAGGAGACCATCTGCGTTAGGTCTTGACGCCAAATCAGTGCCCGCCGAAGCGCGCTCTGCATTCGGTACTCATAAGACTAGTGTCTCGGGAGAGTTTCCCCGTGAACACGTGTAGTTCACTGCCTATTGTCCAGATATATAACGGAGCTGTCAAGCTCGCTCACTTCTCGTTGCACGAAGGGCACAACTCGCAGTTGCCACTGCTCGGGTCGTCGACTCTAAAGTCGACTCCCAAGTGTCCACCTTGGTCACGGAGTAGTATACGTAAGCACACTCACTTCTCGGAACCCATCTGGGCGCCTAGCCAGTTTCCACGTCCTACGCGGCTGGCTGGACTGGAGGCTACGGCATCTAGGGGGCCGCCTCTACTAGTTGTCCAGACTAATACCGGAGATGTCAAAACCAATGTCCAATGAGAACCACCGGACAAAGCTGCCAACTATATATAAATATAAACAATAAGGGAAACTCACGTTCCCCGCAGGACTTTTCGCTGCTGGCCCCACAGAGACCGTTACTAGGCCCCGCTCGCTGTGCGCGAGTTTGGAAGTCCTGGCACACAATACCAGGACAAACGAACACTCCCAAGCTCTACAGCTAACCACAAGCCACTACGAGTCCAACCCACGTCCGGATCCCGCCAGAGACGCCGGTCAAGGCACAACCAGAGGGGGGCATGAACCGGAACCCCTAGTACCCCTGAGAAACACAGCCGGACCCGTAGTTCCAGCTGCGATATCCTAGGGGTCGGTAGATAGGGATAAAATGGTCAATCTCCTTTGTTGCGAACAGTTTTTTACTAGCTACGGTCGACGTCCCACGAACGACGGACGCCGCCGACCTAGGCGGCGGGCCGCGCGGCGTCCATCTACAGAAACTCATTGTGTAGTGACCCTTGCCTAGCAAAAAAAAGACCTTAGCCTAGCGGTGGGGATGTCTGTGCTGTGCTAACTCAAGGTATAAAACTTTCGATTTACTTGTATAACGACGACATGATAAATGATTTTTTTTTATTCTACAACGGGTAAGCGCTTGACCTGCATCTCACCTGATGGTAAGTGACGATAAGGTCGAAGGTGGAAGCGCTTCAGCCGGAATCCTAAACCACTGAGGAACTGGCTATCATATCTCAAACTGTACGGAACACAACAATGCTATAAACATCGTTGTTATGGCGACAGACTTAGATAAGATGGTGGTAGCTAGCCAGGCGGACTTAACAGCCCTACCACCAACCAAACCGAGCACACAAAGATGTGCCCCCTGCTGGGAAGCGAACCCGAGACCTCTGGGTCTGAAACCGGTAGCTTAGCCACTAGACCACAGAGGCGATTAAAAGAATGAAGTATGAACTTCATATCTTACGCATGAGCGTATAATGGTTGTCGTGAGTGTATGTCAATACCTGTAAAGGCGTCGGCAAGTTCTCCATGAGCAGATAGCATTTGGACGTGGAGTTCCATCGGCGCAGACTCTCACGGGCCAGGACGTAGTGCGTCTCGATCTCCTTGCCTTCCACAGCCACCAGCTCAGCCTGAAAAGGAAGGCGACAATTTAGATACTAGTTAGAAAAAGAGTTTAGACAACTAAGTAAAATTGATAGGTAACGTTTTTTTTAATTTAGTTAGTGTATCCAATAAATAGTTTTTTTTAAATGCAAATCAATAATAGTCCAGAACATTTAAGTTGGACGACACTTAGTTTTATTACCCTGTTCGTTCTACTTAAAATTTTGTTCCTTGTCCAAAAACTGTTCCGAGTATTGCGAAACTCTTCACTACTGAAATGTGAAGTCGAAACGTCGAAGTTGTAAATACAATACGAGTAGAAGCAGTAGCGTTCACTCCAAAGTTAAATCATCAGTCAAATAAAGCTTAGAAGTTAGTAAAGCGTCGCAATACAGAGCTGTCGATATACAGTAGTCAAAGTAAGAAGTTTTGCAAT
Source organism: Scoparia ambigualis (assembly GCA_963921215.1). NCBI lineage: Eukaryota > Metazoa > Arthropoda > Insecta > Lepidoptera > Crambidae > Scoparia > Scoparia ambigualis. The sequence continues at coordinate 7,424,518 of OY992513.1, forward strand.
AACAGCTTTCGATGTCACGTGTCGCTTCTACCACATGCCGGCTTCCAATTAATTGTAAACACACATTCAGTGAGTACTTCAGCTTATAATCTGGCACAAACATGACCGAAGTAACGGTATTATTAAAAAGAAAGTATTAAAAGATACCGAACCGGACCCTTTTCATAGTATTATCTGCTATTAGGTAAAGGTCTTTCCTTAAAAACAATAGCGCATGGGCAATCTGGCCATAACATAGCCCAATTCGTGTTTTATGTTGTTGGGTTTAGGAGACTGTTATCTTTTTTTTTAACTATATAGGAAGAACTCATTACCGAGTACCACCGCGTCCGGGGAGACACGGATGGTAACAGTAAATTTTGAAGCGGTAAGCTAAGTTAACTCGGCGTAATGGGGGCTGGGTCTGTGAGACCCGTCACATTTTATATCGCTTCTAGTTCGGTTACTATGCGTAGGACGTTGCCGTTCTTTTCAATAGCTGGGCCCCAATTCTCATTTTTCGAGATGTAGTCTCGAATCGAGCTTTGATTTCGATTTCTATCTCGATAATCGACATTTTGTTCACGAATCTCCTATTCTCAGCGCTAATCGAAATAAACTTCGAGTTTTTTTTTGATAAATATTGCCATTCTTTTTAATGCAATCAATTCGGGATGCGTTCCGTTTGACACGTTTCATCCGGTTTTAAACCGGTTGCAACTATGTACCTCAAATATTTTTACTGTAAAGGTATTTATATGTATTGAACTTGCTTTCTAATTAAAGAAGTAAATTTTTAATAAGTATCGAAAAATAGTTATATTTAATGTGTTGTGATCTAATTTAATTTCCTTAAACAACTTGTATTGTTTAAAACGTGACGTATCGTCGATAAATTTTATGTTTTTTGTTTGTGGTTGTGTGCTTGTTTGGTGACGAAACGATCATTTTAGTATTCACAAGACACACACAACGTCACAATGTCAACAAAAAATACCCAACGCCACAGCAGAAGCAGCTTCTTCTACAAATGTTGGAAGCCGATATACAGTTAAGGAGTGGAAAGTTTTCTTCCACCTTATGAAAAAAGAGAGCGAGCACTCTCAATATTTTAAATCACTTCCACGACAAAATTGGAAATTAACTCCTCCATATCCACCGTAATTTCGCCGCTATTTGACGTTTCATTAGCTTCTCGTAGTCGAAATTACGTCTCGACCACTGCCGACCACTCGAAGCAATTCGAGCGGCTCTCCTTCGAGAAATGTCGAGTTCGAGATGTTCAGAATAACTAAATTGGATTACCACTCGATAAAGTTCGAATTCGAATCAAACTCGAAGTCGATTAGCGCTGAGAATAGGAGATTCGTGAACAAAATGTTAATAACGAGATTTTATAGTCGAGATAGAGATTGAAATCAAAACTCGATTCGAGACTACATCTCGAAAAATGAGAATTAGCCTCCTGGAGCTGTTGAGTTGTTCTATGCATCGCAGCGCAGGTAACACGTCAGTTGTGCGCCAGCCGCAGTAGGAGTTACACGTGCACAAAATTGAATAAGGTATGTGAGACCCATCCCCTCAGTTAGTGTAACAATTTCGGGCCATTTTGTATAGATGTTATTTTATTTATTATCCGTGTTTTATCCTTATATATTTGTTTTTTTTTTGTTGTTGTTTACAATTAAAGATGTCGATATATAGTTCAATGTATTTTATTTGTGTTTTTTATAGGTACTTAGTAAAAAATGGATCGAGAAGAGGCAGAACGACAACGTATTCTTTCGATTTTACAAGAGTCTGACTCTGATTCTGCGTTGTCAGACCAGGAGATGATGAGGAAGATCACTTGAGTGAGCGTAGTAATCCTAGTGAGACAGAGCAAGATATCTCAAAGTCAAAATGTGGTGTGGATGTAGCCGACGAGTACGTACAGTCGGGGTCACCGTCGCTTTACCACTTTGCAGTGATTTTCGTATGAAGCGCACCGACCGCCCGAATACGTGCCCGTACCAAATAGACGACGCGGTGTGCAAGGGATTTTGACCTTTAGACTGGTAGAGCGACGGAGTCCGCCATTGTACGTCGACGTAAGTCGTAATTCTAAAAGGTGGCCTTTAAAAAAAATTATGCCTCATTGAACATAGCTGCTATTAATGGCCTAATAATGAACAGAATTAATAATATTTGTTCAGAAACAAAACGAAGGCGATTTATAAAAAGCCTAGGGCTCGGTCTTGTCATGGAACACCTAAAACATCGCCAAAATGTATCAGTGCTTCCACGTGAGTAGCGACAAAAAATTGGAAAATTTGTTGGTGAATCTTCAAGTGAACCTCCGGAAAAAAATGCTAATATGTTCGCAAAAGGTGCCAAGTGTGTCCAGCCAAGAAAGACCGTAAAACAAATTACACATGCGAGAGTTGCAACAAACATATTTGTTTAGAACGTACCTTTCTGTGCTGACTGTACCAAAGATAATGATTCAGAGTGATTAATTGTTTTTTTCTTCTAAAGGTAATTTAGTTTCCTACAAAAAAGTGCACTTAAAACATTAAAACTGTTTGTTAATCTAATAATATAATGATATTTAAGTGGAAGAGAAAGATTTTGTTGATATTTATCGTTATTTTTAAAGCTCTAATAAAATGATTCAAACATAATATTATAATAAGATATTTGTGTTTCATTTATTTCCATAAATACCTAAAAACTAAACACGAATTTAATATTAACGTCATTATTTATAAAGTATTGGATAATTTGTTACTAATGAACGGGTCTGTGAGACCTGTGAGGTCTGTGGGTCTTTTCCACCCCCATGACCCTGGAAAGGGTTACTGTATAATAAATTGACAAATGTTTTTTTTATTTAAGGATGTTATTATTCTATTATTTTCTGTTTGTCATCAAAGGTTTCTCTCTCTCTCTCTCTCTCTCTCTCTCTCTCTCTCTCTCTCTTTACGCAAAACTCTAAGTATACAAATCTTAAGCACATTTGGTTAAGGTACCGTCGCGGTCGTTTGGTAAAGTTCCCTCAACAAACCAAAACAAGTCAAAAAAGTTTTTACATAGGTAAACTTACACTCGGAAGTATATATAAACTACCGGCCGCTCGCGGTTTTACCCGCGTGGTTCCCGTTCCCGTGGGAATATCGGGATAAAAGTATCCTATGTGTTAATCCAGGTTATAAACTATCTTTGTGCCGAAATTCATTCAAATCCATGTAGTAGTTTATACGTGAAAGAGTAACAAATATCCATCCATACTTACAAACTTTCGCGTTTATAATATAGGATAGTCATAATTCTACCACCCACCGGCACGGTTACGAAACGCAGTCATCTATCGACAAAAACCCGCAAATAAACTGGATAGTTGCACCTCGAATAAAACCTTCGTCCCTGATAAATATCATAAGTCCAGTAAGTACGATATACCTAAATAGACAGCACCCACTTACACCTATTCGTACCATTTAGATATTTCCCCAAATATTAAACCCGCCGCGCGTGCCTCCATGCGATACCGAATTTTATTAGCAACATTTTATTTTTATTTTTATTGAATATCCCCTACTCTATGAGATGGAATGTTTTCATCTTCAATATTCCTTTCGTATTTGCCTAAGTTGTTTGAATATAAATCTTTTTCCATTTTTATTATAAGTTTTTTTATGGACACTTAATACCGTTGGCTGTGATCTTGTTGTTAAGTATTTTTTGGTAGTTAATAACTCTACTTTTTTAAACAACTTTTCACTTTAAGGCGTATGATATTATAGTGGTCGAGATATTATTTTACCTTTTTAGGTAGATCACAGACTTCTAATAGTTGATATAATTTATTTTTTGCATGTAGTGGTAATCTCTGGAACTACTAAACCGACAAAGTAAAAACAAAATATGTAAATAGATATTTCTCTCTTGAATAATTTTTAGGCATATCACTAATTCATGATGGTCAAACAGCAACAGACAGCGAGCAAAGCCGCTGACAGATGTTGGTCTACTTATTTAAATAAATGCTGTTCGTTTATAATTTGAGAACGGCTAAAAGTATTTTTACGACATTTTGCACATACTCGTAGACAGACCTGGATACACTTATATTGGCAACAAGTTGTGGGGTAGTGTAAGCCCCAGGTACAAAGCCGCGGACAATAGCTGGTTAATTAAAAAAAACGAAACAGTTTACGCAAGTAACGATTTATTATTAAAGTAAAAGAATCATAATAAATTGCTAATAATTATTATTACTAATCTTCGAAAAAGATGAAAGCAAAGCGCGATTCGGGCACCCACCAGGAAATGTTTATCTTACGACTCACCGAATCCTTTACTGAAGCATCACGTCCAAAACGAGATCCGTAAAAGGGGTCTGGCTGCAAAAACCACAGGATTCAATGTCGAAGTTGCTTTCATCGAAGGCAAATATTTTTCCTAATAATTTCCGCCAGACTCGCCATAATTATTGAGTGGGACGGGCTTCAGTCCATTTGGATCGTTTATCTGCTTTTTTTTAAGTAACAAGCGCGAAGTGGAAACCCTTGTACCACCCTGTGCTGTTAAGTCTAAGCTGTTTTATTTGTCCGTTTACTCTACATGCTTGTTCACACAGTAGTCAAATCAAATCAAATGAAATCATTTATTTGCCAGATTACAGGTAAAGTACATTAAAATTGTGATCTTAAGATTAACATTTGTTTCACTGTAATCAGCCTGCGTGCAGTCGTGCAAAATGTTAATATAAGTGATTAAAATTATAAAAAAGTAATAGTAAGAATGAAATTAATTATTAAAATTCACAATAAAATTTACAATCAAATAAGATAAAATCAAGTAGGTATGTACAATTTTAAAATCCAGAAATTCCTTAACACTATAAAAACAATTTGAGATGAGCCATTTAGTAAATTTTCTTATAAAACTATTTTTCTGCAGCTCTTTTATTACATTTGGAATCTTATTATAAATGATTATGCACATATTAACATTATTTTTCTCATGAATATCTTTATGACAAGGTGGTAGAAACAATAAATTTTTAAACTTAGCTCTCTTCTGCCTTGTGATAACGTCGCATCGTTTCTTAAAATACTCTGAATTATTTGCTACAAAAAGACAATTAATATCCCTTACGTACAGACATGGCAGAGACAGAATAATACATTTTTTTAATCTTCTCATGTACAAGATATAGATATAGGGCCGATTTTTAAATTTTCAGATAAAACTTATTTGTCTGTTAAAGTATTACACAACCATGTTGAAAATGTATTGTCATATCATGTCTTTTCTTTCTTTACAGATGACATTGTAGTTTGATCGTGTTATACTTTATCAGACGGATAAGTTTTATCTGAGGATCGAAAAATCAACAAGAATATGACATAATAAATGAATTCATTAGAACAAGTCCAAAGTGGCCGTTATAATGTTATAAATATATTGTTTATTTAATTTAGGAGGAGCTCGATGGCGCAGCGACTAGCGCGTTCGGCTTGCGATCTAGCCCGCTAAGCAACTTTCGCAATGCCGGGTCGCCTGATTGGTGACCAATTAAAAGCATCTCCAGCTATGAAAATAATACTACTTTGTAGTCTTTTCTGGAAATGACCCGCCAGCACACAGCTCCAAATAAAAAAGGCACGCGATAAATAAAGGATTTTGTGTCATACCGAGTTTAAACCGCCGACGAATTCGCTACAAATAAAATTGTACCAGACATTCAACCGTACATAAAGTAGCGCGAATGATTGTATTCAATTTTAAACCTTACATAAAATATAGCCTCCGACCTCTGCAATGCCAGTGATAAAAGCATAGCACTTTTAAAAGACAGCGAATCTCGTTATCGGCGTGGCCATTCGCTCAGTATATTATTGCAGTAAGAACCAAACGCTATAGCTGAAATACGAGTATATTGTGTAAAGAACTTTTATATTTTTTAATGATACTGTGTACTTATAATTTTTAGTATAAATATTCAACAAATTTGATTAGTGATTGATTTATAGAAATGGAATAAATTTTTTACGTGTAAAAAACTCGCGTGTAAAAACTACATTATTTTATTTCTAACGTTACGAACCCTTTTTGATTTCAATGTGTAGTGTTCTCGTAAACCTTGGAAAACCGTTATTTCTTAATTTATCCTAGAAGCCTCAATTCCATGATTAAAATCTAACTAGTTAGTGAAAGGTAATATCTATCTGATCGAACAAAACGAGGAATTAAAAACCGAACTCCTTTTTGAAATCGGTTAGAAAAAGAACCATCTAAATCCAAATCCTTTTTGCCTTGAAGTCGGTAGAAAAGAACTTGAATCTCATTTCTCGGCGTGATCATTCGCCCGGTATTATTATTGCAGGAAAGCGTGCAAAAAAGTTGGCGCGACTGCTTAAAACGTAGTCAGACGTGCAGATAATATTCCACTTCCCTAGATGAATTTCTGTTTTTTTTTCTGTTTTTTAGTTTAAACTCAGTATCTACTTAGGTACTGAGTTTATTGTTATGCTTTGAAACAAATGAATAACAATGGAAGTTTTACGAGTTGCCGCCACCGTCTCTGCAGTCAAGTACACACATTAAAATTTTAAGGCGTAGTGTAGTTGATATTATCTCTTATAATAGGCAAATGCTGTTGTTGCCCATTCCGGGGGTATACTCGTAGAAGGGTTACAGCATGCTATAACTCCCTTGTAGCTCGAGGGTCCAGCACGAAATTGTGAAAATTTACGTATTTTTAAGTCACTTGTACTATGCGCTTAATTAGTTAAATACATTTTTAAAAAAACTTTTGCAAGTTAGCCTGATCATTGCACAAGGTCATGGTCTTGTTGAAATTTGAAACGAATTCCTTAAAAAATAACCAACAGTACTCAAATCTAATAACTATTTTTGAAAATTTTTTGAAAACTTTCTTAATTTTACGCATGAAACAATAACTCTTACGGAAAATATTTATATTGATATTCCGCAGGGCACCCCCTTCTTTAAAAGTTTTATTTTTATTTTTAACACAAGCGCGTGATAGTTTTGCAAAAACATTGCTCTATTTAAACTTCAAAGCAGAATTAATCTTATTATTAATGTCAATATGATTGATTTTGTTTTGAAGTTAATTATTAAGAGTTTATGTCTTTTTTGCGTTCGCGCGGCACCCCCTTAATATTATGCCTGAGTTATAATAGTGAAATATGTATGCAATAGATCGCTTTAAACTCTTATTTTAGCACGTAAATATTTGTCGGGTGTCTATGTTAATAAAAACAGGTACAACCCAACTTAGTACAAAGCAACTAAGTTGGGTTGTAGAAGGTAACCTCCAAAATTACCTACTGATAAGTAGGTAATTTTGGTCCAAAAACTTAATTTTACCAATATTTAGAATGAGTCTTCTAATAAGTAAATAAAGATAATATTGTCATTAACACATATTGGATTACATGTTAATGAGCAAGCCGATCGGATAGCTAAGGATGCATTCTTGCATGGTGCACCGATCAATGTTTTGCCAAGTTATTCAGAAGCACTGCCGCAGTTTATATAGGCGTAGTCATTTTGGTTGTTGGAAGGAGCACTTTGATATTAGGTCAAGAGAGAAAGACATTTAGTATAAAACCATACATTGTGAGCCCCTGCGAGTTCCCTGGTCTGCCAACTATTGTTTGAAAAGAAATATAGTCATTAAGCTCATAGATTGCGAGCGGGTCACTTCCCCTCAAAAAATTTGCAAGTAGACTCACCCAATTGTGATGTGTGTGGCACGTTAGGTAATATACAGCATGTCCTATTGGAATGTATAAAGTTACAAACCAAAAGAGCTCCCTTACACAATATTGTTAAAACATCTTTAGATGTAGGCATATTACAGAGCATCCTAGCGCAGCCAGTTTCGAGGCCCGCTATGATGCTCTGTGATCTTGCTTGTAAATACAAAAAGGTTTAAGTTTATTTGTAATGTTAGCAAATAAGGTTCGACGGAACTGGCATGTTTTCAAAAACAAAAGTCCTTAAATTAAACGTAAAATAAAAATCTTTTTTTATAGTAGAAGGAGGCAAACGAGCAACAAGGTCACCTGATGAAAAGTAATCACCGCCATGGACACCCGCAAAACCAGAGGAGTCGCAGAAGCGTTGCCAGCCTTTAAGGGGAAAGGGGCCTCTGAAACCCTCACTCACCGGACGAAACACAACAGCACTAAGTACCATTATTCGCCGGAAATTCATAAGAGGGTGGTATTACGCCGGACGAGCCGGCCCAATGCGTGCTGCAACGCAGCGTGGCTCTATCACTATGAATAATGAAGTAGCTAGTGTAAACCCCACCACACACAACGCTAACGGTGTCCCTATTCCGTATACAATAAACGGATAACTGCTTCGAAATGGATCGATAGATGGATTATCTGGAATACATAATTAAGGCCGTATAGTTATTCAAAAAAGAAGAGTTAGTAAGAGTGAGCAAGAATTTAAAAAAAGTACTTAAAACACTTTTTGCCTTAAATCTACGTAGCTACAAATAAATTTTTTATTCACATGTTTTGCAGAACAATAATTATATCGTATAAAAAAATGTTTAGTAAACTAGTAAAAAAACAATACAAAAGAAAATAACCGTATACCAAACTTTTCCGTTTAGTACAAAACAGAAGAAGAAAGATGGTGTATTACGAATAGTTTTTTGAACAAGGAATGGTACAATCACAAACATTTACAGCTTGCTTTTCAAGAATAATGCACAAAGAAACACAATGGGAATAATAACTTGAAGTTCACACAAAAGTTAAGATGCAAACTATCTGATGCAAAATTGTTTTATAAGACGCTATAAAAATGTTAAAAGTTCGCATTGAGTGTCGAGATGTTTTTGATTAGGTCACTGTCCGTTACCCAACATTGCCATCGAACTTCTCAATAACCGTGTTGCGTAGCGGTAAAAGAATACTACCACCCCCTCTCTTCCCTTCATCATTCATCATTATCATCATCATCCTATAAACGTCCCACTGCTGGGCACAGGCCTCCCACGTGGACAATAGCACGCAATATTGGGCCATAACCCACCGCGCTGGCCCAATGCGGGTGCGTTATGGCTCTCTTCCCTTAGGTGTCGTAAAAGGTGACTAACGGACTAAAGACTGCACATACATCCAACAGCGTAGAGCAGCGATGGGCGCACCACCTGTCACGCTGAGCACATGTGCTGTCGTTATTTGGTGAAAAGTGGACGTGGAAAAGTGTAGAGGACTGTTTTGCTCTCGTCATTGCCTATATAGTCTCTGACTAACCCTTCGGCGATAATAGTCGTGATTATATGTATGTGAGAACTCCTTAAATAGTCACTAGTGTCCAATATCATCAGATTGTTAATTTTTACTATTAAGTCATTACTTAACTTCAACTATTATTGATTTGCAACGAGTTAGCCAAACCCTTTTCTTTTTGTTTTTCTTCGTGCAGAGTGATGAATTCTCATAGACAAGGCAGTCAGCGTCATAAGTAGGTATTATCAGAGGCAAAACCGTCTGCTATCTAAATCGTCGTTTCTAAGCTGGACTGGATTTTCTTTTTAGTAAAGTTTGGGTCCTTCCGTCCATTACGCTCGACACAGTGAGCAATTCACAGCTCATTTGCTTCTATTGTTCCCTCATGAGATGGGAGTCTTTAACAAGCTTATCCGCCCTTTGGAGATATTTGATTTAATTTTTGATTATACTTTTATAGAGGAAGGCGTGTAAGAATAACGCTTATTAAATGTATACGTTCTCTTATTAAATTGTCGATGGACGGTAGGTACTGAAATGGGGTATTCTAGAGATTACGCGTACAGTAAACTTTTAAATTATTTTACTCGGACGCCTTTGCAAGTTGAATATTTTATTGAAACATTATGTTGTACTTTAGCGTTATTAATATTAAATACTCTTTTATTTGTTTATACTTTTTTCTTTTCGATCACCTGTCAACCTTCATTTGTTTTACGCTGTTCTGTTGTCGTCGTTTCTACTGCTCGGTATGTTTTTTTAAAACTTTTTATGAACTGTGGCCTACCGACTCGGCCTCTTGGCCTCGTCCTCGTATTCATAAAGTTGGTGACGAATTTCCAAAAAAAGATTATGCAAATCTTGTCCTGAAAATTAATTACTAGCACAAGGATTAATTAGACGAATCGCTCGAGCCGTTCTCAAGTTATGATCCGTCGTAATCGTGTGTATACATTTATATTTTTTTAGTTCTAACTTCTTTACTACCACTTAAATTTTTCTTCGCCTCCGTTACAAACGTAAACATTAGAAAAATGAGTAGTTCGTATAAAAATGAAAGCTCAAACTGTATAGAAACATGTATATCTTAGATAATTATTTCCTTCGGAAAACAAACGAGCCGGCCCCCAATTAATGGTGACAAAGGGCAAAAAGACTTAGGAGCCCATTAATTGTATTTGCAAAGTTATTTATCCCTAAATCTTTTTTCCCTGAAAGGATAAGGCCCAAAAAAAAATACAAGCAAAGTTGGAAGTTTGTAAAGTGTCAGCCCTAATGAGTTTGAACAGATTTGAATAATTTTAATAGTCCCCCCCACCCTGTTTTTTTGTTACTCTGGCTGAATACTGTCAATATTAAATCTGTAGAGAGGTCAATTCTGTACATGAAATATATTTCCAAAATAACTATCAGGGGCTGATAAGGGATCGATATTGATGCCAAAAATGCAATCAGTAAAATTTTTGTCTGTCTGTCTGTCTGTCTGTCTGTCTATCTGTATAACCGTTATAGAAACAAAAACTACTCGACGGATTTTAACGAAACTTAATACCGTTATTTTTCATACTCCTGAGCTGGCTATAGTATACTTTTCATCACGCTACAATCAATAGAAGCAGAGCAGTGAAGGGAAATGTTGGGAAAACGGGAGAAGTTACTGCATTTTTTAAGCTTCCGTCGCGTGTGCAACCTTCATGGTTAAAGCTACACAGAAATCATGTACGACGGAAATGTTCTCCTTAAAATCATATAAAAAATATCCCACTACAGCTTAAGTCTATCTTTTATGGTTGACTCACAATAACACGTGTAACTCCTGATAGCTTAGCAGTTCGAAGCTTCGCTCGACGCGTCTCGCGGGCGAAGGTATAAAAAGGCGGGGCGGGGCGTCCGAGCGCGAGCTTCTTATGGCGACACTTCACTTGGCGTATCGTGTTCGTGTGGCGATATCGTTGTGTTTGCCCAAATAATCTGGCACATCGCTTGGCGTCGAACAAGCCACCCACACATGGCCTATACGGGCAAACAACGCAAATATTCACCATATTTGCTTGTTCACAAACAAATTGAATGCAACAGTGATGGACGTGTCAGTGGCAACAGCTTATTATATTTATCTGAATGCGGCTAGCCAACACCTGTTTTTTTATTGTGCAGGGTTCTCCTAAGTTATTTTGAATATCTCGTCCTCTGGGGGTTAATGTGTAGCGGCATATTGTAATGTTTTATTTAGTCGTGTTTATAAACTGTACATATATAAAAATTGTTATCACGTCGGGGTCACCACTGTAGTACGGTTTAATACCTACTAACTTAGTATTGATCAGTTATACTAATAAAATAAAGCAATTTGTTAGATTTCTTAAAATCCATATAATACTCACAAAGACAAGAAGAATAAAAACATCCGTCAGAAATATATTCATAAAAAGTAATATGAAGATAATGTGTGAAAGATAACGTGCAAAGAGTATGAATATACACTAATGAGTTTTGATGTCTAAGAAATAAGAAAGGCGAATGATGATGATGGAGATGGTACAAAACTATACAAATTAGGATATACAAACAATTTTTATATATGTACAGTTTATAAACACGACTAAATAAAACATTACAATATGCCGCTACAAATGCAACGTGTTCGGTTTTTGTTTTTATGAGAGGCATTTTTGGGGTCCCAAACACTAGGATGCATTTGGTATAATTCCAAAAATCGCAATACGGTTTCGTTTGTCCAATCCATTTTACTATGTTTACGTATAAAAAAACTGAACACGTCTGAACAGGACAGCCGCACGCGCGCTTCTGAACAGAACCAAGTGTGGACGGCCGACGCAAATATTTGCCGTATTTGATTCCTTTGATGTGTGATCAAAAACCGACAAGTGGACGGAAACGCATATTCGCTATTTGCGTTGTTTGCCTTATTCGTGCAAATAAAGCAAATATATTCAAATAGGCCGTCTACACATTGCCGTGTTCGGACAAATAATGCAAATACGCGAACACGATACGCACGCCATGTGAAGTGCCGGCATTACAATTTTTGCCTGTTGATGCGAAAAGACGTTCAGAGCGTTCGACCTTATTGACAGACAATACTTAATGCTTATCAGCGCGACTTTTAGTCTTTGATAATTTTTAGTTATTTTGGTAGTGTTTAAAATATTCGTTCAAATTACAAATTATTAATAGTTTACATTTTATTTCTTTTTAGGTGAAGTAGTAGTAGGTACGCATAGATTTTTAGATACCGATAGATTCCTTTTGTTGTTTTTTTATAAAAAAGGTATTAGTTTTTTGGTAGTGTTTAAATATTCGTTCATTCGTTTCGTTATTTTGGTAGTGTTTAAATATTCGTTCAAATTACAAATTAATAATGGTTTACATTTTATTTCTTTTTAGGTGAAGTAGTAGTAGGTACGCATAGATTTTTAGATACCGATAGATTCCTTTTGTTGTTTTTTTATAAAATAGGTATTAGTTATTTTGGTAGTGTTTAAATATTCGTTCATTCGTTTCGTTATTTTGGTAGTGTTTAAATATTCGTTCAAATTACAAATTAATAATGGTTTACATTTTATTTCTTTTTAGGTGAAGTAGTAGTAGGTACGCATAGATTTTTAGATACCGATAGATTCCTTTTGTTGTTTTTTTATAAAAAAGGTATTAGTTATTTTGGTAGTGTTTAAATATTCGTTCATTCGTTTCGTTATTTTGGTAGTGTTTAAATATTCGTTCAAATTACAAATTATTAATGGTTAACATTTTATTTCTTTTTAGGTGAAGTAGTAGTAGGTACGCATAGATGTTTAGATACCGATAGGTAAGATTTGGCTAATATACGTTCATTTTTTTATATTAGTTTTATTTTCATTTACGTTTTTGCTTTATTTTCATTTGCCTGCATCAATTCCCCCAAAAAAACGATTATCTTTATCTCGAAATTCGAGAGAAGCTAAGAGAATGAGAAATAGGCGTTCTCAAGAATCGGCAGAGGAAAGAGCACATCGGTTAAACTCTATGAGAGTTAGTGCCTCAACATCTCGAGCCAATGAAAGCACCCACGTAACGCCACGTAAACCCACGCACCAAAGTAACCCACTTTTAGCCAAGTTCCATTGCAAAGTTGTGGTGGTCTTAAATTTCGAGCTTTGAGACGCCCGTGATGTAGCTCGTCTCGCTCTGTCAGCTGCTAATCGCATCTCTCTCGGGAGAGCTTTCATTGGCTCGAGATGTTGAGGCACTAACTCTCATAGAGTTTAACCGATGTGCTCTTTAAAATGTTAACCATTAATAATTTGTAATTTGAACGAATATTTAAACACTACCAAATTATCGAAACGAATGAACGAATATTAAACACTACCAAAATAACTAATACCTATTTTATAAAAAAACAACAAAAGGAATCTATCGGTATCTAAAAATCTATGCGTACCTACTACTACTTCACCTAAAAAGAAATAAAATGTAAACCATTAATAATTTGTAATTTGAACGAATATTGAAACACTACCAAAATAACGAAACGAATGAACGAATATTTAAACACTACCAAAATAACTAATACTTTTTTTATAAAAAAAACAACAAAAGGAATCTATCGGTATCTAAAAATCTATGCGTACCTACTACTACTTCACCTAAAAAGAAATAAAATGTAAACTATTTTTGCTTTATTTTCATTTGCCTGCATCAATTCCCCCAAAAAACGATTATCTTTATCTCGAAATTCGAGAGAAGCTAAGAGAATGAGAAATAGGCGTTCTCAAGAATCGGCAGAGGAAAGAGCACATCGGTTAAACTCTATGAGAGTTAGTGCCTCAACATCTCGAGCCAATGAAAGCACCCACGTAACGCCACGTAAACCCACGCACCAAAGCAACCCACTTTTAGCCGAGTTCCATTGCAAAGTTGTGGTGGTCTTAAATTTCGAGCTTTGAGACGCCCGTGATGTAGCTCGTCTCGCTCTGTCAGCTGCTAATCGCATCTCTCTCTCGGGTAGTGTTTAAATATTCGTTCAAATTACAAATTATTAATGGTTTACATTTTATTTCTTTTTAGGTGAAGTAGTAGTAGGTACGCATAGATTTTTAGATACCGATAGATTCCTTTTGTTGTTTTTTTATAAAATAGGTATTAGTTATTTTGGTAGTGTTTAATATTCGTTCATTCGTTTCGATAATTTGGTAGTGTTTAAATATTCGTTCAAATTACAAATTATTAATGGTTAACATTTTAAAGAGCACATCGGTTAAACTCTATGAGAGTTAGTGCCTCAACATCTCGAGCCAATGAAAGCTCTCCCGAGAGAGAGATGCGATTAGCAGCTGACAGAGCGAGACGAGCTACATCACGGGCGTCTCAAAGCTCGAAATTTAAGACCACCTAAACTTTGCAATGGAACTCGGTTAAAAGTAACCCAGTTGCAACAAAATATAATCGAGGCTCAAATTTTAACAGGTTGCGGTGCAGGAGAAACCGTCTTTATTCCCAGAATTCCTATAATACCAAATAATTTTCCATTCCAATTTAAAAGAACGCAATTCCCAGTATCGGTGTGTTATGCAACGACAATTAATAAGGCTCAAGGGCAGACTTTTCGTGTTGCTGGAGTAGATCTCGGTGTCAGTTGTTTCTCGCATGGTCAGTTGTACGTCGCTCTTTCCCGGGTTAGCAGTTCTAGAAATCTTTATGTTCACGTGCCGGACGGGTCAACTTTCAACATAGTTTACCCGGAAGCTTTGCGCTTAAGTATTTTCGTTCTACAGGTACTTAAGCCTCATGTGAACGTGATCTATACAATATTACCAATACATTAACTTAATAACACACAAGGAGTTACACGCTGACGGAGTCGCGGGCACAGTTATTAACAATAATATTGTGCGATTCCGTATTGTGGTACTTTTCAACAGTATTGTAGATTGACATATTATATTTCCCTACTAAAATACGAAAGTTAATCTGTCTGTTACATCAAAACCACTGAACCGTGAGGAAGGACATAGGCTACTTTTTTACGAAAAACGACGGAACGCGGACGAAGTCGCGGGCAACAGCTAGTGTATAATAAGTATGTATTTAAGTATTTGAAGTATGTTTATCCGTTGTCGTTGTGTTGTTGTAGTAACCCTTTAATTAGTTTCTTCGAAGCTTCTCTTGGGCTAGATAATTGCATGGTGTGATTGTAGGAAAGTTTAATTTAATTTTAATGGTATTTTACTCGATGACTTAACACTGTCGCGTAAAGAATACTACCAAACCCTCTCTTCTTGGGTGTCGTGAAAGCCGACTAACGGACTAAAAACTGCACATAAATCCAACAAAATAGAGCGGTGATGGGGTCACCACCTGCCACGCTGAGCACATGTGCAGTCGCTATTTGGGGAAAAGTGGACAGTGGCAGAGGACTGCTTTTGCGGTCCTCATTGTCTAGTCTCTGCCTAACCCTTCAGGGATGGCAGACGTGATTATAGCATGTATAAACTTAATGAAGAAATAAATGACCAAACTGTTTAGCATCACAACTAGGAGTTCGATGGCAGAGCGACTACTGCGCTTCGTTTTGTGATCCTGCTAGTCAAGTAACTTTCGCAATGCCCTGTCTCTGAATGGGTGACCAAATAAACGAAATGTATCGAGTTCTTCTTTTGGATGGCACATAAAGCCATAGGTGCATCTCATACATAACCGGGAATCGAACCCGGTCAATATCTAAAGTAAAAAATGTAATAAAATTAAGGACCGGTTTAAAACCACCAGCACAAGTTGTTATGACTTAAGTTGCCTTCAAGTGGTACGGAATGAATACGGCACCTGTGTGGGACGTGTTCACAATTAATTATTCCATGAAATATTCCTTGGTGCGGCGATGAGGCGTCTGTAATCTTGCGGTCTCTCTGGTTCCAAAGTTTCACAACACAATTTGTGGAAGAAACTAATCGTGTCGATGGAATTACATACATAGTTACATACATAAAATCATGACTATTATCCCCATGCACATATGCTCAGCGTGACAGGTGGTGAGTCGAACGCCGCTCTATGCTGTTAGAGGTTTGTAAATAAAAAATAAAAATAAAAACTTTTTATTTTGGACAGCATGAATCCATAGTTTGTTAGTAAAAGTTCTTAAGAGCTATGTGAGTATCTAAGACTAAAAATTCAGCAATCTTAAAATAGGTGTAAAGTATTTTATGGTACGACAGGTGAGTGTGCTAAGAGTTACCACAAAAATTTGTTTCTGTGGTAACTCTCCTCACCAAGCACCTGCACAGCTGTGAGGTGTACCAGTACCTATCAGCTATCGTCATCAGGATACTGTTGTGGCTGTGCAGTCTTTGGTCCATTAGTCGCTTTTTACGATACTCAAGGGAAGAGAGGGGTGGTAGTATTATTTAAATGAGCCACTACACGGCTCAAATGGGAAAATGCTACGGTCAATCTACCTTTCCAGAGACCAAAGAAAATATTGTGTAAGGAATGAAATAAATGAAAAACGTGTAACTGCTAATAGAGGGGAATAGAAGGAAAATCCATTTTGCGCTGGCCCCAAGTAAAATGAGACCACGACGGAAAGAGGCCATAATATATCGGCAACACAACATTCAGTTCCAGCTCATGCAGACTCACAAAAAAATCTGAAGAAATTTCTAAACCTTATTTTACACTAAGCTTAATCGATTTTTCAATTATTTCGACAAAAACTATTTGCAAAAATAAACTTTCATGAAATAAAGGTGAAACTCGTATAACCAAAAAGTCGAATCGCCTAATCTAAGAAAACAGATCAATCTTCAGCTACCAAGCAACTCCGCCATACAAAAAGTGTTGTCCTTACACTTAACAGGCCCAGTGATTGATAGACTCGGCAATGTCAAAGTTTTTCAGCTGCTCAATATTCATTTTGCCCGGCCCCTGGGACGAGTCTATTGTTCGACATGACTTAACTTTAAATGAGCTTTATTTTTTTTCTCTTGGAACCATGTCTATCACTTGTTATACTCAATTATTTCTGAGAGGGGATTTTATTTCTTTCAAATTCGCTGAAAGTCTAAGGATTATGGTAAACACGTCTTAGCGAATGTCGTGTTGCGCGCTTCATCTTTATTTTATTGCAATGTCAAAAATCTTTATTATATTTTTTGATCACTTTATTAAGTCTCTTTTGACTTTGGAGTTAGTTTTTTCTTAAATAAATAATAAATAAAAATAATAGAATTATTTTATTTGATCTAGCCCAAGATAAGCTTCTATTGAAACTCGTTAATTTGGTTAAACTAGATAACGGATAAATATACATAAACATATATAAACACCCAGACCTGAAATCAATCCAGAAAAACTGTTTTCTCTAAATTGACCCGACCGGGATTTAAACCCGGGACTTCAGAGATAGCGCGGCGCCAGAGCCGGCGCACTAATCACTTGGCCACGGAGGTCGTCGGTCGTCGTCGGAGGGCGTCATAATATAATATATTTTCATATTGTCGAGAGAGAGAATGTGTAGCGGCTCAAAGGCCACCTATACCAACCCCTCTCTTCCCTTGAGTGTCGTAAAAGGCGACTAACAGACTAAAGACTGCAAATTGATCCAACAGAATAGAACGGCTAAGCTTACCACCTAGCACGCTGAGAACAAGTGCAGTTGTAATTGTTAAACGTAGATTATGGCCTCTATTCCACAAAGTTCAACTGGTAGTTCAACTAGTTGAACAAATTGGACCAAAAAATCCCAATTATTTCGACATTTGTAATTTATTTTAAGGGTGGGCAAAATACACCCAGCTCCGCCAGCCATTGAATAAGTGTGACTTAAAACACCAACCAAAAATTAACATTTTATATTATAAAGCCTTTACAAAATATCCCAGAGATAAAACTGTTTAAGTAAAAACCAATTATAATCATTTTACTCACAAGTAATAATGCGAGAACTACTACAGGCTGACCGACCATAAACGCCCCTGTGCTCGCACTTCAAACCGGTTTGCGTGGCTGCGCCGGCGGCATCGGCGCAGTCCTTCGTGTTCCTTGTTGTGATTGTGCGCTCTCTGTTGTTACATACGATACTTTAAAATAACTGACTTTACGCTTTAAACTTCGGATTACGATTATTGCTCTATCAATTGGTTTTTGTTGAAATGGAGTCATGTTTCGTTCTAATTGTGGAACAGTTTGTTTGATGTGTAATCAACTCGTTGCCGAACTCAATAACGCTGGCATTGAAGGGTCGAATCTGTGGCTTTTGCTAGCAAAAATACAATCAAGATATACGAGGTCAAAGCTCTATTACACTTATATTTTAATAAACGAGGATGAGACTGGTTTAAATGCATTGAATCATTATTACTGCTCATGTAAAACATGGAACTGTACTTTGGGTTGATGCGCTCATGCCATGGTTGTAATATGGTTTTTGAGCCTGGCAAGACATCAAGAGGAAATCCACAGACCGGCTCTCTTCTTGGATTCAATAATTATTGACGAAGATCGTATTTAAGTCATTAATAACAAAAAAATAAATGTTTTAGATATTAGGCTTTTTTTTATAATGCTCAGTATTTTACTTTAAATAAATATAGAACCCTTGGACGGAATTTGATGCACATTGCTACAACAACATGGATCTATTATCAACAAAATAAACATAATATAAGCTCTGGCGGAAGTGGGTGTGCCGTCCATGTATTTTTGCCCACCATCCTTTGAACTTTCTTGCCTAAATGTATCCTAATAGTAAACTTTATAATTATTTTAAATGTGCTAACTTTTATAAAGTAAACATGTAAAAGACCTTTGTTGTCCTTGGAATGCAATAATAATTTGTATATTCAGTCACGGAACTGTTTATTTCTGTACACGTGTACAACAGCCGATAAAAAAAGAAAGAGAGACTGCGTTATCAATAACACTATCATAATGGTGGCAAATGCAGTTTACTGTAATAGGTATACCTCTGTTTTTGGAAAGTTTGCATTCGAGTCATTGCGCCGTGACGTGACGTGATTAACATCAGATAAATGTACGATTTTCTTTTACGAATACCACCTTGAAGTAAGTTCAATATCTAGAAATTAAAATAACCTCCGACCTTCTAGAAATAAATTAAATCTAGGTAACCTAACAATTTAATTCTTTCCTAGGTACTTCTTTTTTATTAATCATAGACTGTGTTACTTTACAGCTACATAATGACATGTAACATAATTATCACTAATAAATGTTGTATTACTTAATTTTCTTAAGTAGGTACTGACATGGAAGTTTTTGCATTTCGGAACTTGGCAGAGCAAAAGTCAAGATTATACGCAAAGAATTGCGACCATAAATGAATCGACTTTCACTAGATTTGCACTATTAGCTTTGATATATCCTGACTCCATTTTGTCAAACTTCTTACAAAGTAATTTTGTTTAGGGTTTTTTTTGTTTAGTGTTTCGGGTGTCGTAATCCACAGATAAAAAATCCCAAATTAATTTTGTAATAATAAAATATTTATATACAAATTATCTTAATAAAAAAACTATTGGACAATTATCGTTAAATTCTAAACTACAATATCCGACATATTTCATATTTTATTGTAACAAATGTCAAATGGCCAATTTGAACGTCCAGTGACATTCTCGATCCAGGAAGATACTCCAATTATAACACTGCGCCAATGCAGCAATGGGTTGGCCCAATCTCCCAATGTGCTGTTTTCCATGTGGGAAAGACCATCCCCAGCAGTGGGACGTATAGATTGGTGGCGAATGCAGCATTGGTAACTTAACATGGTGTATAAAATTGCATAACCGTGTCGCGCAGCGGTAAAAGAATACTACCAACCCCTCTCTTCCCTACGTTGTCGTAAAAGGCGACTAACAAACTAAAGACTGCCAGTGTTGCCAACTTAATTTTTTAAAGAGAGCTGGATCACCTACAAAAAAAAGCTAGCATAGAGCTAAATTTTCAGGAAAAAAGAGCTAAAATAAAAGAATGTAACATGATATTATTTTCTAGTTAGATTAATGAAATATTAAAATTTACGATTTTTCGTCGTCAGAACTATCGAAATTGTGTGCCAAATTTACTAATTCTGTCCTGAGTTTTTCTCAAAATAAGTAGCCATGGTAAGTATTAATTTTTTTAGGTCTTTTTTAGCACTTCATAGTTGTGGCAGCATTTTTTTTCCGTCATAATCATAGAATGATAACTAAAGCATAGAAGGAGTCCAAATGAGACTCATAGTCGTCCTATTTTTTGAAATGGGCCATAAACATTGAAAGAAAAGAGACAAAATAAGTTGCTAAAAACGTCAAACGTAAAGCGAAAAAAAATAATTGGATAACCGGTCACCATTTATGATAGGTACCGAATTCAAAAGCGACCTATACAAATGTAATTGGAATGGTGACCAAACGGAGTGCCCACTCAAATGTCATAGGCGTCATGGCCGTCCTTCTATGCTTTAGTTATTATTCTGAGGTCGTAATCCAGATCTGACAGTTAAAATCGTTTTTAAATCGGATTCTAGATTAAGTTAAAGAGCTGAAATTGTTCTTTTGGAGCTGATTAATTTAAAATAGAGCTAAATTGGCAACACTGAATACTGCACATACGTCTCACAACATAGAGTGACGCTGAGCAAATGTGCAGTCGCTATTTGGTGAAAATTGGACTATGGCAAGAGGACTGCTTTTGCTGTCTTCATTGCCTAGTCTCTGACTAACCCTGCTGGGATAATAGTCGTGATTATATGTATGTATATGTATGTGAAAAATTGTAACTAACTATAGCCCAAGAAAGTACTATTCGGTTATGATTATCATAAAAATGGTATTTTTCTGTAAGAGTTCTCTTCTTTTTTATTAACTAAGTATTCTCACTGCAGGTAAGTCTTTCAATAAATCGGTGTAGGTAAGACAACTACTGAAGCCTGCCTAAACAATCTAATTCTTCTCGAACATTAAGCTCCTCTACCCATCTCCCAACAGCTTCAAACTATGTATGTAATAACAGGCTGCGAGGCGTATCATTTGGTAATTTACCAAAAATCATTCCCCATCTGAAGTACCGTAAGCGGTTCAAGTCATTACAAACAGCTCTCCGAGTTGCGGGTCGGTAACTTAGGCGAAGTTCCCTGGTCGGTTTTGGCTGGCAACATCGATTGGCACTAATGTGTTCCGAATTTCGTACAAGAGACATTAGCAAAATTCAGTGATCCGATCACGTTTGCGTCCTCTATTTTGTTTGTTATTTTCGTACTCTCTTTTGTTTCATTCTGTCTGAGTGTTCAACTTGTTTTTGTGTCGATAGGTTAATTGTACGACATGTTCCAATATTATTTTTTTATTATGAGCGTCACTCTCTATTATAAACGCGAATAGCTTTAAATGTCGTTAGTATGTATAGGTTATTAATAAAATATATTTTAAGTTTTTAAAAACTTAAATTACCTATAACTTAAACTCCCAAGTAACACAGACGTGCTGAATAAAGATTGATTAAGAGCACTCATCAAGAGCATAAGCTGAATAACGCCTGAGTACCGTCTATTCAGCTGTTATTCAAGCAAAAAGGGCCCCAATTTTGAATGCTTAACGCTGAATAACATCTGAGTAACAATTGAGTAGGAGCTTAATAATGTTTCAATTAGCTTAATAACTTTTGAATAACTGCACACATTGCTTTTATAAAGCTTTTACAACTCAGTTATTCAGCTACGTCGAGTTGGTTAGAGAATTCAGAATTTATTAAGCATTTAATTTATTGTTGACATTTACGCAAGCAACATTCATAGAAATTGGGAAAAGAAGAAATAAATTGGGTTCAATAATTTAATGTCGATACCTTTATTTGACATGACGTGAACTTTAAGTTATTCGGTAAGTAAATTTTAATTTACAAGTTAGCGGTCTGCTACATGTTAATTATTAGTGCGCAAGTAATTTTGTCGTGAATAGTACGTGTTTTGTTTTCATTTTTATGACGCGCCTCGCTAATAATCAAGATAATTAGTTGTAAATAGTATTTTCATACATACATACTAGGTCTGACAAAAGTGCTTGTGATGAATTATCTAATTCTAGCAATTTTATCCAACAAAATAACATGATTTGAGTTGGAAATGTTGTAGTTGTAAGATTAATTAGCATTTTGGTGATCTCGTAAATTTCTTGTAAGAATTAATTACAAAGATTTCAATGGCGATCGATGTTTTGTTTTATAATGCTGAATAAAAGTGCACACATGTTTTGTTACTAAACTATAACTTGAAAAAGAGTAGTCTCTTCACACTTACTTATGAATAACATTTATATAGTTGACCACATTTCTATTTTAGTTATTTTTAGGGTTCTCTAACCGAACAAACAAAAACCTTTTATAATGTGTAACTTTCCCATCAGGCTTTCACTAAATTGATTACTTACATTTAAAATCACAGCATCTTTGTTATTTTTTTTTCGTGAAAAAGACTATTACATTAATAGTATCTATTATGTTTAAAAAAATGCAGGTTTCGTGTGTGTGGTGTGCACTAGGCCCTAGTTTATTTAATCTTTATTGCACAACAATAGGATGTCCAAATGGCGGACTTATTATTAATTATAATTTATATTTCGTTTCAGAAAAATGACGTTTAAAATAATTTCAACACGTTGTAAAGGTCATTCAGATTTGTATACTGTGCCGACCCAATGGGAGAACAAAGATCAACTTCGATGGCCAAGATATAATGCGGATTTATTAATTAAGTAAAGACAGCAGTGTCCAACCTCGCGCAGATTGGCTTACGATGAAACAAACAAACAAAGCAAATAAAACATTTTATCGCAACTTAATTTTTATTTTCTTGTATTGCGATACCTTCTGCTAATAAAATAACCATTTCAGAAATGAAATTTTCTGTATACTTAAATTTTTAGATCTTTCGGTTTTCCAATCCAAAAATCTGTTTTTTTTTTGGGGACGGAACCCTCATCATTAAAGGGAAAACACGCTTGCTGATTGGGACCGGGTTCAGTTTTGTTTAAACTATTTTCACAAATCCTGTCATAATCAGTACTGCTGATGACACTTGGACAATTACTGCTGCTGATACTTAAATATTCTTTTAACAATTTTCTTTCGATATGACCGGTTCTTTACGCTTTTGCCACGACTTTCGATCCATGATTCAAACAACGCATAAAATAAATACGTACAATAATATTCTAATTGCTGGTATTAAGCTATGGGCGCTATATCAATACAAATGTGGTCTTTAATTTGAATAAGTTAGTTAAAACTCTTTATTATACTGCAATAAGCTTATTAAAAACACAAATAATATTGTTTATTCAGCAGCTGAATAATTAGTAAAACATAGAATCTTATACAGTTTAAAGATAAAGTAAAAACAATTATTCAGTATCAAGCTGTATACCAGAATTATGTAAACAATATTATTCAGAAGGTGATACTTTATTCAGCAATTAGCTGTTTCAAACGCTACAAGCTTAGTACTGCTTTAATAATAGCAGTATAGATTATTGTTAATTAGATAAATGCTGCCGAAGGCACTGTTTTTCAGATTTAAGCCACCTGGAATGCGTAATGCTTAATAACGTCTGTCTAATAATCTTACGGAGATTGGTTATTAAGCGTAAAGAAGGAAAGGACAGAAATACAGAATTTATTAAGCGTTAAGTATTTTAAGGGTCCGTACTCAACCTTATTCAGTATATGGCTATTCCCAAAGCTCTTACACAAACCATATTCATCTTTGAACTGTTAAAAGTTCAAAGTGTGTACTGTTATCTTGCATAAGTGTTACTTGGGCTATCGCATAAAACATCCTTTTGCGTGCACTGCAAGTTCTGTCCATAAAAATAAAATTATATAATTTATCTAACATTATTATTAAAAAATACTAAATAAACTATCTAATAAGTTCAACAATAATAATATGCTCTTTTTTTCCATACATAAAATCAGTAGGTGAGCTTCTAATTTCAGAAATAAAACTCTATCGATAACTATTTAAAAGCATATTATCGATAAGCAACCCTAATCAAACTCTTGCAAGTTCAGATCACCACTAGTTAGCCAGGCGGGACGCTAGACTAATTTCATTTATTTCAACATTGATTGGATTTCTGACTTTGCAAGTTGCTATGGGACGGGAGGGGGTGACTGTGTTACTTTAAAATCTTTAAGCTAATTAACAGTCTTTAGTAATTAGAAAATTAGGCGCAAATTTATGAGATTTACGAGGAGTACCTCCCCATACACTTTATTTTCTAGGAGATTTGGCTGGATACTTTAGAGGTTTATTGCATAAGTAAAATATTATACATAATTAATTCTTTTATATCACACTAATATTATAAAGGCGAAAGTTTGTGAGTGTGTATGTTTGTTACTCTTTCACGTAAAAACTACTAAATGGATTTGGATGAAATTCGGCATACAGATGGTTTATAGCCTGGATTAACACATAGAATACTTTTTATCCCGATATTCCAACGGGAACGGGAACCACGCGGGTGAAACCACGAGCGGCCGCTAGTAATATTATAAACGCGAAAGTTTGTAAGTATTGATGGATGTATGTTACTCTTTCACGTAATAACTACTAGATGGATTTGAATGAAATTCGGCATACAGATAGTTTCTAACCTGGATTAACACATAGGATCCTTTTTATTCAGATTATCCCACGGGAACGGGAACCACGCGGGTGAAACCGCGAGCGGCTGCTAGTCTTCTATATTTACACTTATCGTCACTTTCCTTTAGTACCTTACCTTACCTAAAGTTAAAATGGATGCAAAAAGCATCTACGTTGGGTGCAATTTAAATATAATTTAATTCACATTTTTTTTCTGTAGGCTTCGGTTTTGGGTGCACTAAAAATCTATGATCAATTAGGAACATCTTCGAAAACACAAACCAGAAAAGGCATCTCGATATTTTTGACCAAATTATGCATCACAAATGACTGGGATGTCTGCGCTGTTTACCTTTGTCATCCGAAACCTCATACCTGTAGGTACCTAGGTGGAAGGAATTAAACTAGCAATGCATAGGTTATGCAAAGCCATCCCGGGAACACCTCATTAATATTGATACCAATTACGTGGCATTGATGATACTGCGATAGCTTTGTGAGTTGGTCCGTCAGCAACACCACCAATTAATTATGTCATAGTGGACAACTGTTACTGACCAATTACGATATTGTATTTGTATAATTCATATTCTTATATCCGTATGGTTATAGGCATCAAAATTGCCGGCATTGTGGAAAAAGAGAGATAGGCTGTGTGAAAGATGATATTATGGCAAAGAAAGAAATTTTCATGTTGAGATGACGGCCGATCAAGGTGAAGTGGAGATAAAAACATAATATTGCGTCGACTCCAAACAGGATTGGGGATACAAACCTTATTTGAAGTTGACGCGATAGCATGTCTTCAGCAAATGTGCTGATAAAATATAATAATAGAAATAGTACTATTTATCTAACATGCACGTAATTTTGTTTTTTTATAAGTTTTTAAGTTTATCGTTTTAATAGTTTAAAATATCGTGTATGGAGCGCATCCTTATTTCGTAAATCCTCATTTAAGGCGAGGTATTCAGAGCGCTTCTCTCTCCTTCTCTCGACGGAACGAAGGTACGGAACAGGTTTATCAGCAAAGCGGCGCGCGAATAGGCTCGTTTTATAGGTTTTTTGCCTATATAGGTAAAACAAGTAAAATAAAAAATATGTGTTTTTGCATCCACTAGATAATGAAAAGATTCTTCAATTGGCAAAAAAATTAAGTCATTTATTAATATATTATCAATAGTTTAAAATATCGTGTATGGAGCGCATCCTTATTTCGTAAACCCTCATTTAAGGCAAGGTATTCCGAGCGCTTCTCTCTCCTTCTCTCGACGGAACGAAGGTACGGAACAGGTATATCAGCAAAGCGGCGCGCGAATAGGCTCGTTTTATAGGTTTTTTGCCTATATAGGTAAAACAAGTAAAATAAAAAATATATGCTTTTTGCATTCACTAGATAATGAAAAGTTTCTTCAATTGGCAAAATATTAAGTAATTTACTAATGTATTTTCTGGCTTATAGCTCTTTTAAAATGTTGACGGAGCTATTTTGAACTTTTTTTTCCATCGAGTGAAGTATTACCAATCATGTTTCTAAGTCATTAGATAATATGATCAACTATGTTATATATGAATTTTAAAACTGTATGTTTTTTATTAGTGGCGGTACAATCAATCGAATCGAATTGTTAAAAACGGGAAAAGAGCGCCTTAACCAACGAGCGACAGCCTTAACGAACTATTAAAAGAAAAAAAGGGACAGAAAGCATGATATTTAATGTTAAAATTAGCTTAATACTTATAATACACATTCATATTTACCTATTTAAAAAACATTTCATTAGTGCTGTGTCTTTAGTCGCTAGTTCTGAATGAGATAATTATGAAACAGTGCTGATTAAGTTTTGACGCAGTTGGCAAACAATATGATATTCCCACTGTGGCTGCGCGATTAAGTTGGATTATAGTTTAAGGGGATCCTGCACGAAATTGTGAAAATTTACGTATTTTTAAGTTACTTGTACTATGCGCTGAATTAGTTTTTTTTTTTTTTTATTTACAAAATTAAGCTTACATCTAGTTACAAAGTAAGAAACGGTGACACCTAAACCTCTAAAAGATTTTTCTGGACACCGCTGATCATCGTCTTTCTATATAAAAGTAATTAAAATACAATATACTCATACGTGTGGGTAAGTAACTATTCCGCTCCTTTGCTCATCGACAGCAACGCATTGACAACTTGTTTAGTGGCGGTGGAAAACAACTATTTTGTTGCCGCCTAGTTACAGCGTGTTCCAAATTGTAGATCTAGGTGCGGAATAAACATTAATTATTATAGTAATTAGTTAATACATATCTTTAATTATATTAATATACAATAATAACAATAAATATATAAGTAATTATATACATACAACACATAGATGTCTCAAAATATTACATAGGTAGGTAATTTCTTAATATTGATATTATAGTTTACTTAGGAGGTATTGTTTTAATTTAGGTTTTATATTTATAATATTTAGCTCATTTCTAAGAGATTTTGGGAGACTATTAATAAGCCGAGGAATTATGTACTTGTTTTGATTTTGTCCGTACATATTAGTAATCCGAGGAATAACTAAATTGTCATTAATCGCGCTTCGCAATTGTCTTGTATGAGTTTTCAACACCTGAAAATCTTTGTTAAAGTATTGTTCTGTAAGTAGCATATAATTCTTTCTTTCATGTACTGGCAATACTTTTCAGAACTTAAACAACTCGTTTTTATCCTTAAAATTAGTTTTCAACTTTTTAGGCACAATAGTATTAAGTATTCGTATTTGCAGTTCGTGTATGTTATCCAAATGCGATCGGTAGGTTCTCCCGTAACTGCTGAGTCCGTATTGTAATAGGGGTTCGGCTAAGGCGTTATAAAGAGACAATAATATTGGATATGGAATTCTATATTTAATTATCGAAAATTTAGCAAGTATTGCCCTTAATTTGTTGCAAACTTTATTTATATGATGAACCCATTTGAATCTATTATCTACCACGAGACCCAGATACGTTTGTTGGTTAACCTGATCGACGGTTTCAACACAGCTACAATTTCGTTTGTTAGGGTTATTATGAAGGCAGTCATGGCTGTGGGAAATGAGCCGGAGATTGCATGACGCTCTATTTTGACTTGACGATATGTACATAAAATTTGTTTTAGACATGTTACAAACTAACCCAGCGTCATGAGACCATTTTATCAGTACCGTAAAGTCCTCCTGGAGATGTCGAAGGGCTTGGTGGATATCTTTGTTGGCTGTCATTAAACAGGTGTCATCTGCAAATTGGTAGACTTTACAATGTTTAATTATGTTTGTCACATTATTCACGTACGTCAAGTAGTGCAACGGTCCGATTACAGAACCTTGGGCAGTTCCATGGGTAACGTTATGGATGTCACTTAATTCATCTCCCAGTTTAACGCAATACTTCCTGTCTTTTATGTAAGCTTTACACCATTTCAAAAGAGGACCACGAATTCCACATTCGTCGAGTCTATCTATGAGAATATCATGCTTTAAGGTATCGAACGCTTTACTGTAGTCGATAAACACTACCAAAACGTGATATTTGGCATCCAAGAAGCCATTGACGTCATCACTAAATGCTGAAAGTAATTGTGAAGTGCTTTTCTGTTGTTGAAAACCATATTGACTTTTGTTTAATATATTATTATGTTTGTAAAAATTGTGTATCTGCTTACTTATGTATTTTTCAACTATTTTATCTAGTGTGGACAATAATGTAATGGGACGATAATTTTCAAAAACTTGTTTGCTGCCTTTTTTATGTATAGGCCTAACAACCCCTATTTTTAACTCTGTAGGATATTCTCCTTTTACGATACAAGCATTTATGAGGTTAGCAACAGCACCTGACACCTTTTCCCAGATGGCTTTAATGTCCATGACTCTAATTTTATCAATTCCTGGTGCCTTGTTTGTATTCATGGCTTTAAGAATTTTAGCAACGTCGCGCGGTGTAGCCTTCTGGTAGCGCATGCTAGTATTTGCGGGTGATCTATATGACGCAGTAGGTAACAAAGGACGATTGCAAACCGGTACAATATAGGAAACGCTTCTACCAAAAGAGTCAGCAAAGTTGTTTGCAATATCTGTAGTTGTGACGTTGTCACTCATAAAAGCGTTAAGAACAGTACTATCTATAGATGCTTTAATTCTCCCTGTTAACTTATTCAGTATTTGCCATAGCTTTTGTACATTATTTTTGTTATTATGAATTTCTAATTTAAGATACTTATTTTTTGCTTTTACTATAACTTTGTTAGCAAAATTTCGAGCTTGATTGTATTTTTGTTTAACAACCATATCGTCCGTATTTTTTAACCACTGCCTAAACCAATAATCTCTTGTGATACATGCCTTTTCCGTATAATTATTAATCCACATTTTATCAGGTCGCGTTTCTGATCTTTTATTTAATCTTTTTTTTAAATTTGCAGCATTATAACACTGTTCAAACATATTTTTTATATGTGTATAAATTGTTAGTGGACATTCCATGTGATTCGTCGCTTCCCAGTCAACCTTTTGTAATAAATCAGTTACTTTAGTTTTATCGATACAGGTTTTAAATTTAGGAACATCCTGTGTTGCCGACGTAAATGACGTCGGCCTGGTGCATGCAAATGCTATCGCACGGTGATCGGCCAGTACAGTTCCGAGTGCCGCGGCGTACACGTCTTGCCACTGTGACCTCGCTATTATGTGATCAATACATGACTTACATATTTTTCCTTTTCTTAGTTCGATACGTGTATAATCCGAGATCACGCTCACAAGACCGCAGCCACTTAGCATTGTAGTGTATTTATGCTTTATAGGTGTGTCTACAGCAAGGTCAATGTTAGTATCCCCAACAATGAAAAAGTCCTCACACGTACTATACTTTTGGCAGACTTGTTGAATTTCGTGGATGAATAAGTGTTTGCTTAGATTCGGTGGGCGATAGATACCAAATAAATTAAACGTGTAGTTTGTGCAAGTGGTTATTTTTGCAAATGTTCCTTCAAAGTTAGTTGATTTTAGATTACGAGCTATCATCTTGTGGGTATTTTTTAGGTAAATAATTACGCCACCCCCTTTTCTGTTGTTCCGTAGATTAGTATGCATATTATATCCATCCAAATTGAATAGGTTACTTATCGTATCGGATATGTTAGCTTCAGTTATGACAATTAAGTCTATACGAGTGTAACAGGTCAATACATAATGTTCTAGGGAAATACATTAACCCCTCAGTCTTGGATTTTTTGACACTTTTTTGACAGTAACTGTCAACATCAAATTTGACAGAATCGAGCATAGACTATGCGTTATTATGCGATAAAAATACATAAGATGAACCACAGAACCGAAATAACCAAACTTGTTAATACTAAAGTAGTATGTAAGTCTATGAAAACACGGTACAAAGTCAAGTGTGTTTTTGTAGGTGCGATCTCATGCGACCGCTTGGGGTTTGAGGGTTAAAAGAACTTACGTAAGTTTGCCTGATCATTGCACAAGGTTGTGGCCTTGTTGAAATTTGAATCAAATTCTTTAAACAATAACAAACAATACATGTATCGAATGACTCCTAAATACATTTTTTTTCGACAACTTTCTTAATCATACGCATGAAACAATAATTCTTACATGAAAATATTTGTATTGATATTTCGCAGGTCCCCATTTTAAAAATTAATTCTAACACAAGCGCGTGATGGTTTTGTACATTTTGCAGAATAAAAACATTGATTTAATCAAATTACTAGATTTGAAACTTTAAAGCAGAATAGTTCTAATTTTAAATATTAATATGATTGATTTTGCTTTGAAGTTCATTATGAGACTTATGTCAGGTTTTGCGATCGCGCGGCACCCTCTTAATATTGTTTTCGACATGGCACGCAACACTTGCAATGTAAGGAATGTTTGCTGTATGCATGCTGTTTTGCTAATAAATGCAATGTAGCAGACGTGCAACAAATACATAATATACTGTTTATCACTTAGAACGCGGCGCCACTAGACACACTATAAATTCTATTCATTGATTCAGTGCGCAGCCGCAGATGATAAATTAAGGGATTAGACAGGATTTTTTTTATAATATGTGCACGTATTTTGTTATATTATTCAGTAACATTATTAGACATAATTTTTTTTTATTTTTTTTATTTGTCCGGCACAGCAAAAAATAACTCATGGATACCGGGCAAATGAAAGGACACGTGTAAAAAAAAGTAAAGGTAATCTAACCTTAGGTATCCTGTGGTATCGTAATGTGTCAGAGTTCAATTGCGCGGTCCTGGGGGGTTACTCTCGAACGCAAACTCAATCTTAACACAATTCCAATGAGATTAATATGTATCGATATTGGGATAAGGAAAGATAATTCCGAAACGCCATCCCGATAATAATTTTGTTCAATCAATTCCCACGCAATTTAATTCCAATGTGGCGCTATTGTCGCTTACAAAAGTGCCATTTGACATTTTTTAGATTTGCGATTGGAATTTGATTAATGCAATTCTGTTTCAAGAGTAGCTGGTGGTCGGTTGACCATGATTAACAGTATTTTTGTGGATAATGTTTGATCAATTATTGTTTCTTTATTTTTCACTTTAAAAAAATAAAATTAACTCTGTAAATAGCTCTAGATTAAGTTACTCTATAATTAAAAAAAATATGTAGACAGGTAAAAAAAAATTTTCACTATATAAAAATAAAATTAACTCTGTAGGTCTAGATTAAGTCACTCTATAATTATTTATAAAAATATGTGGGTAGGTGAAAAAAAATTCCTGTATACACATTAGAGAACAACTAGTGGTAGGTGCAATGACATTTACAAAGACTTAAAAAAACAAGAAACGATTTGCCTAAAAAGTCATAATAATTAAAAAAAAAATTGATGTCAGACTAGGTGTTAACTTATGCTGTCAACTGCCGTAAATCCAGACACAATAGTAATTCAATTGTTAGAAGGTTTTCTAGCAGACATACCTACACTGTGTCGATACATTTTTCAAACTAAATTAAACGCATCAACCAATAGTTTCTCTCGTTAAACTCCAACTGTAAGTCGGATACATTTGTCTCAAATCCCTGGGGATCTCCAACGAGAGCTAATTCAATTAATCTCCCTTTAAGATTTTGCACAGTATTTGAACTAGCGCACGTTACTGTGACGCTATTGACAATGAACTCCTTAATGCTTAAGCTGAGTCAGCTGAAGTCTCATTTAATGTAACATTTAGGTACTAGCTGAGTAACATAGATTATAATGTAGGTATATATACATATATATTATCACTACTATTTATTATGCCCGAAGGGTTAGTCAGAGACTAGGCAATGAGGTCATTGGTCCTTGCACACTTATTTCGCTT
Organism: Scoparia ambigualis; assembly: GCA_963921215.1. Taxonomy (NCBI): domain Eukaryota; kingdom Metazoa; phylum Arthropoda; class Insecta; order Lepidoptera; family Crambidae; genus Scoparia; species Scoparia ambigualis. Next base: position 7,456,802 of record OY992513.1, read on the forward strand.
CATTCAAATCTATTATTGTCACAATGTGTCTCACTTTCAAAAAACAGGAAAAATCCGAGTCAAACTTTTTTCACAAAGAATGCCCCTGTTCCACCTATCCATACCAGACTATCTCCCACTAGTGGGATAGATGGATTTTCCCACCTATCCCCACTTGTAGAGACAGTTGGGAAAAAATCCATAGATCTCTACTAACTATCCCCACTGGTGAGGATACGTATAAAATCAAAATCGGCAAAGTAGGGTTGACCTAAATTTTGAACAAAAACCGTTAATTTGCGATTGGATCCATAGATAATAATGACAATTACTGTAACGTGTACTGAGCCATAAACAGTCTAAAATATGTGTAAAAGTTAAGCTTATAGGTGCCAAATCACACTGAATTTGAGAGATTGCCTACTTCGGTTTTGAATTTATAAAGGTTTTACAACACTTCTGGTTGGTTAACAGCGAAAGATTGCCGACTGTGGTTGATAGGTCCCGTCGATTGCTGTCTTCGATCCCAAAGCCAGTTTTAATTCGTGTTTTGAAGGGTTTAGAGCCGTATTTGATTTGAAAGGTTTTGAAAGTGTTCTAAAACCTTTGTATGGAAATTGGCTCATAAGTCTTAACATGCCCATATAATGTTTTATTTACCTTATTTGCCTTATATGCCTCCTAAGTGCAAAAAGGGCCCACGTTTTAGAACCTTTCTAAGAGCTACTGCAAAACTTATAACTCAAATCCAGAACCTTTAGAACTAATTAAACAGAACCTAACCTACACAACCTAAATTTAACGTTAATATGACCATAAAATGTAGCTGTTAAGTTTTAAATTAGATTTGAAACCTTTTTGATGGGCATGAATAAATGTCTTTCCAGGATTTTGGAGTTTTAGAATGTTTCTATAAAATATTTTTTTACACAGAAATAGCAGACGTCAACACTTATTTATAATGGCGCTATTCGCTGTCATTTCACCAAGATTCAAAATGGCTAGATAAAATTATATTCATAAAATACATAAAGTAGCTTGCTGAAGTCAGAAAAACTGAAAAACGTAATGCGACTGGCACTTTATCGTGATAGTTTAGGATAATAGTACTGTATACGAGACGGGCAATTCTTAGGTTAAAAACTTTCAAGATATTTTACTGTAAGTAATAAAAATTATTAAATTAGATTTTTGGTGATAAATCGCATTAAAGCAAAACTTTTACTGATGTAAACAATAATTATTTTAAATTATATAGCACATTTAACCCAATTATGTCTTTTTTTATTGCTTTTTGTATCGATTTCATTTTTATTTCTAGAAATAAAAATAAAATAAATAATTGTATTATTTTCTATAACTTGTGTTTTTGTCGAATATTAATGTAAAATAATGATGGATTATTATTGTTAAGTGTTCGTGAACGTGCATGAGTGATAACAAATAAAACAAAACAGTGCACCATCACTTTTCAAATTCTATCAAGAAGTCCGTGTGAGACCTCAATAAAGTCCCACAGCTTTATTGAATCTTGAGGGGTTTGGGGGAAAATCATTTACCATTAAACCTTTATTATCACTCATTATCATCCACCTAATGTAAAGAAAATACTAATTACTATATAAACTTGACACTGGCTAAATGTGCTGATCGCACGAAGCCATTATTTAAGAGAAAAAAAAAATTAACTAGGTACTTTTACCACCTGTACCATGTACCTACTTTAGTGCAATAAAAATAATAGTTATTCTTATTTTAAAATTTGCATTTTCCTTTCTAAGCGGGAGGATATAAAGCTACAAGCTACAGGACCGCTAAAACCGGAACCAGTCGGCGGGCCGTCGCTAACTCCGCAGAGTGAGCCTTCCTACTTTAATTAATGATCTTGAGGCCTGACCGCAGTCTGCAAATCCGGCAAATGAATTGATTCCGCGCTGGATTTCTGCTTGCTAACCACTTTTGGGTGGATACGGGTAAATATTGCGAGGAGTTAGTTAATTGTAACCTTTTTTTGTATTCGAAATCGGCGGCAAGGTAACATTTAGATTCGACTGGTAGGACTTTTTTTAAGTATAAAAGGAATCAACTGTGGGTCAACCATCGATGACAAACAATGTATCATCATTACATATTATAGTAGCGGCCGCTCGCGGATTCACCCGCATGGTTACCTTTTCCGTAGGAATATCGGAATAAAATGTATCCTATGTGTTATTCCAGGTTATAAACTATCTGTATGCTGAATTTCATCCAAATCCATTCTGTAGTTTTTACGTGAAAGATTAACAAACATCCATCCATACTTACAAACTTTCGCGTTTATAATATTAGTAGGATAGTAAAGTCGCCGTTTTCCTCTGTCTGTGGCACCGCACAATTCTCCTAAACCACGCAATGGATTGTTATGCGGTTTTCAGTAAAAGATAAAGCGTTAAATGAGGATGGTTTTTGTTTATATTTTGAAGATATATATTTTTAAATGGTTGAACTATGACGGTTTTTCTAAGTAAGCGTGGAAGAAGCGCGGGCGGACCGCTAGAATAATTATAATTTGTAAATATTGTAGTCAAGGATTGATACAACTTAAAATGATTGCATAACTTTCTTAATATTAATTAAAGAACAAAGACTACTGTCTTTAATGTTTCGATCTATCAAGCTTTCTCTAATCATCATAATTATCATTTTTGGCCTTTCTCAACCCACTGTTATGCACAGGCATGTCTTTGTTCATGCTATTTTAATACGAGTAAGAATCAAAAAATATGAAATCAAAGGATTTTACTGCAATTGATAGGTGACTGCTTTTGCTGTCCTCATTGCCTAGTCTCTGACTTACTATACGTATGTGTATGTAAAACGAAATCGAATATTCCCCGATCCCCAATAAATTGTTAAAGCCATCTAAATTAAATTCGTCAAACAGCCATAGCGTAGGTACGTGTAGATATCGAATAACCCAATTAGTTCCAGCAGCAAAGCAATAAAGTGTCAATAAATCGAGGACGTATAAATCTGGCTTTTAGAGTAAATAAATTTCATAAATTAGTTGATATAAAATTTCGATTATCAAATACATTAATTTAAGAGCTGTGAGGTGGCTCATCGTCATATTCTCTAGGGTGTCGTAAAAGGCGACTAACGGACTGAAAAGTGCTTTTAAGTTGTCACGCTGAGCGCTTGACGTAGTAGTAGTAGTAATTGGTGAAACGTGTACTGTGACCGTGGAGTGTTATTGTGATCCTAATTTTGTGACTTTTACTTTGAGGATAAACATTCGTGAGTGTATTCATGTATTTTTTTTAATCTAAAGGGCTCCACACACGATCAGTTTGCCGGCAGGTATCGGCCTGTTAGTTAGTACTAGCCGCCGCCGCCTAACTGACAGGCCGATACCTGCCGGCTAACTGATCGTGTGTGGGGCTCTTAAGAATGCAAACAAGCATTTGATCACCCGATGGAAAGTACTCAGCGCCGTCCATGTGCACCTGCAAAACCAGAAAGAGTCGCAGTTGCGTTGCTCGTTAGCGCTTGGCCTTCATCTCACCTGATGGTAAGTGACAATAAGGCCAAAAGTGTAAGCGCGCTTCACCCGGAATCATTAACCACTTCAAGTACTGGTTATGTTATCTCTAATTCTCGGAACTCAACAATGCCATAAACATTGTTGTTATGACGACAGATTTAGATAAGATGGTGGTAGCTAGCCAGGCGGACTTAACAGCCCTACCACCAACCAAACTGAGCACACAAAGATGTACCCCCGCTGGGAATCGAACTCAAGGCCTCTGGGTCTGAGAACGGTGACTTAGCCACTAGACCACAGAGGCGGAGAAGCTTACGCTGCGTGAGAGGGTGGTATTACGCTGGAAGAACCAACGGACGTGACGCAGCGTGGCTCTGCTACTTAGGGGTAGAGCCACGCTGAGATGTATGTACCTTTAATTAATACTTTATCAAAACTTCTTTTACTATCATAAAACTTTTGCTAGCGAATTTCAGTCCGTATGTTTAGCTATTTGGGAAAGCCAGATTGATTAACATAATTAGTTCTCGATAGCCAAAGTGCTTTTTTTAGTGCTAATTCCAACCGCCCGCAGACCACTTCATGCTAATTAGGTTTATATTCGATGTGTAGAATTTTAGATTGAGTTATCTAACAAGTCTGGATCAATCAACTCGCTCAAAAAGGAGACTAATGGTTAGCTAAAGTTATTTTTTAGGCACTTCAATTATCGTCGCGTGTTGGGGTAGCGCTCTTGCAAATTAAGGTGACTATTATTAAGTGACTGAAAACTGACCAAATTGAAACAAAAAAAGAACCTTCCTGTTTAACAGTCGCGTCGTTAATATTAGTTTCATGTACACAAAAAATGTGGTTCGGCTTTATTGTTGTCGAAACATTGTTGAAGGGGTTGTAAGTACCTTAAATACCTTTGTTATTGAAATTTTGCATTTACAATGCTATAGAGATATAGCATTAAATGTCTACTAGAAGTAGTTTTTTTTCTAGTAAACATTTTATCCTTTAACATACCATTGTAAATGCAAAATTTTAATAGTAAAGATATTTATAAGAATTACGTCTTTATCGATTGTTAAATACTTGCAATAGTATTTCTTTCGACTGTGAGGGTAGGTAAACCTTCATAGTGACGTAATGCTGCTGGCTTGAAGCGTTAATCATCAACTACTAGAAAGGATTCAATCAGTCTTCTGGGGTCTCGGTAGCTTAGCGGTTAGAGCAGTGGACCGGAAATCGGAAATCCAAAGGTCATGGGTTCGAATCCCATTAGAGCTTTTCTGAGACTGGTTTTTTTCTAGTAAACATTTTATCCTGTAAGTAAAATGACAAGATCATAATCATCATCAGCCAGAAGACGTCCACTGCTGGACAAAGATCTCCCCCAAGGATCTCCACCACGACCGCGGTCTTGTGCTGCTTGCATCCAGCGGCTACCCGCGACCTTCACCACGTCGTCGGACCACCTTGTTGGAGGCCTGCCCACACTGCGTCTTCCGGTACGCGGTCGCCACTCGAGAACCGTTCTGCCCCAATGACATCGGTTCTACGGGCGATGTGCCCTGCCCATTGCCACTTGAGCTTGGCGACTCTTTGGGCTATGTCGGTTACTTTAGTTCGTCTACGAATCTTCTCATTTCTGATTCGATCACGTAGAGAAACCCCGAGCATAGCCCTCTCCATTGCTCTTTGCGTGACTTTGAGCCTGTTAAGTAGACCCATAGTGAGCGACCACGTTTCGGTACCGTATGTCATCACTGGCAACACACACTGGTCGAAGACTTTCGTCTTGACGGACTTCGTCACTGCGGTATTTTGGACGAGAAGATATTTCGTAGCTAACCGAACGCTGCCCAGCCGAGTTGGATTCGACGATTGACTTCTTTCTTAAAGTTGGACCTACCTTACTGGACTGTTTGTCCCAGGTATATTCATCAACAACTTCAAGAGCAGAGTCTCCAACCTTTAACTCCAAGATCCTAATAAAAACAATAATTATCTATTACAGTAACGGCTGTATACTGTCATTACTGTCTCACTGCAAGACAAAGGTCTCCATCGTTGAAATCAAGTCATCACCACAATCGATGGGTGTTGGCTATATCACCACGCTTACTTAACCGGGTTGGTGATCCCAAACCCTGGCTATGCATTGAACAATTCGTAAACACACTTTGCCCGACCAGGGAATTGAACCTGGGACCTCTAGTGACAATTTATGTTTGTATATTGCGCATTTAAGTAAATGTGTAGGTAATTAAAACGTGTCTTTCATTTTCCTTTATTCAAATTTGTGTTTTGTAGCCTCTCCGTCTACTTTAAATAAGGTCAAGTGTGTTTCATAAATATTATATTATTTCATTTCATATTTATATTTACTTAGAGTTTTTCTTTGAAGTTAATTAGAGATTTAATTAGCTAAGTGTAGACTAATGTAAATATTAATTTGACAAAAAACATAAACATGCTATATTTTTAATATCAAAAGCATTAATTGTAATGAATTATTGCATTTATTTGATTATAGTGAGATTTATATTTTGGTTAATTTTTATTGTTAGCTAATTATTTGACTTACATTTTTTTAACATCTTTTTTGTGATGTATTTTAATATTAATAAGTAAGATTTTTTTGATATATTGCAATGTTTATTGCAACAAAATTGCAAAGGTCACGTACATTCATCTTTCTGTTGATCCCCCGTACTCTAGGCCAGATTAGTTAGCTAATTTCTTAAAAGCCTCCTTTTTTAGAGATTTAATGGACTGTCGGATTATTTGTGTCTATCTTGGCATAATTTATCTGACCGAATTAAGCCCGCAGCGGAAAATCTCGCTGAAAAAATGTCCACCGATAAAACGGAACAAAGGGATTTTCTGCCGGAAACGAAGAGGGCACAGATATTATGAATAATGCGCGTCATTGTGATAATGCGAAAGTACTGACGAAACAGGGCGTAGTGATTGCTTCGATTCCATTTAAAAACATAGAGTGTTTTTGGTAATGTCGTTTGTATTTTTTGTTGTATTTTAGGGATTTGGTCGAAAAAAAATTGTAACTAGCAGCTGTCAAAAATATCTCGGCATTTAGGAAAAATAATGTAAAAAAGCATCCCTAATGTGATGACAGCGTGAGTTTGAATAACATTGTAAAGTAAACTAGAAGTAACACTAAAATTATCGATGTTACGACTATTCACGCATTTCGGTTTCCCATACAAACTTCCAAGTCTATATTTTTATAAACCAATAAACTAATTATCATGAAACTTTGCATATACAGGGATCTAAATAGGTAGTTTATTAAAAACATTTAAAAAAAGGTTTATTTAGCTGAGTTATTGCGATTTAAAGTCCACTATAGAAAGTTTAAAATCGCATTAACTCAGTTATTGAAACGTTTTTTAGGAATGTTTTCAACAAACTATTTAGATCTCTGTATGTTACTTTAGCATGCAAAGTTTAATTGAAATTGGCATAATGGTTTTAAAAAATGTCGACTTGGGAGTTTGTATGGGAAACCGAAATGCGTAAACCCTCTTAAACAAGTTAAAAATTCAATAAAAAAAAACATATATTAAAAGTATTTACTTAGGTTTTGGGGGTCAAAGTTGCTCGCGTCCGTAGGTTTACCCTTGAGACCTTACACGTGATCCCTGGGTGGTGCTAAATGAGTGACACTGACTGAGTGGTAGAGCCACGCTGCGTTGCAGCACGCATTGGGCCGGCTCGCCCGGCGTAATACCACCATGGGCGGCGGTGATTACTCTCCATCAGGTGACCCGCCTGCTCGTTTGCCTCCCTCTTTTATAAAAAAAAAAAAAAAAAAAGGTACTTGAAATATCTCAGTGTTCACAAAAAAAAGTTGTGATTAAAATTACATTTTATGCACCTACCTATGCACCTTAAATGATTTTCTAAATCTTCACGACTTGCAAAAAACTGTGCAAAAATTTTTTTTGTACGTTTACTATTGAATTCACCGAGCAATTATTATTATATTTAAAGAAGGCTTCGTGGCACATTACAGTAGTCAGTAGTATAATAAGTAATAGTAAACTGGATTGTACGGCACATTCAAACATCTTATAATCACGACTATTATCCCCGAAGGGTTATTCAGAGACTAGGCAATGAGGACCGCAAAAGCAGTCCTCTACCATAGTTCACTTTTCACCAAATAGCGACTGCACATGTGCTCAGCGTGACAGGTGGTTAGCCCATCGCCGCTCTATGCTGTTGGATGTATGTACAGACTTTAGTCCGTTAGTCGCCTTTTACGACACCGAAGGGAACAGAGTGCGTTTTCTCTATTATTTGTAGATATTTTGTTAAGTGTTTCTAAGTAAGCGTGGATGAAAGTGCGGGCGAGACGGTAGTAAACTAACTATAAATATTTTTAGTCAAACTATATTCTTTGACCACTTTAGTGAAGATTATTTCACCAAAGGTATAACTTGCGGACTCTGTAAAGACCTAAGTATTAAATTCTTTGTTAAATGTGATTTGTACGATTTAAGATTTTTCATTTCTATTTGTAGGCATTGGTAAGTGAAATTGAATATAATCCTGAAGGCTGGCTTTCCCCCCATTCCCTCGATCCTGGCCCATCACAATGATTATTCTTGAACAGGGCTAGTGAATTTATTTCTTTACTTTTTCATATGTAGTACATTAACTTGCTTAACTTGTTTATTAGAATTGGATTTCCTTTTGTCTTTCTTAGTTTATAAATGAATAAATAAATTAAAATAAAACATAGTTATTATCACGGAGACACATTAAGCTCAGACTGACTTATAAAATTATCAAGCCTTGCCATTTCTGTCATAATTGAATTTCAGTGGATGATCGCCACATGCTCGGCCGGCAATGTACCAACTAATTTGAGATGAGCACAAAGCCATTAGCCGGCTAGCCGTCACTCATACAGCCGCGACATTCGACCAACTACTGAGAATTAGTTTACACTAATGCAGTTAACATAGTTAAGTAGGTACTCGTATTAAATCAGCGTCATGATTAGCTGACAAACGTCCGTGAGTGACCGTGTCTGCAGAATTATATAGCTAGAGGTTATGTGATGATTATATTTGAGTGGTAGAGCCACGCTGCGTTGCAGCACGCATTAGGCCGGCTCGCCCGGGGTAATACCACCCTCTCACGAATATCCGGCGTGAAATAATCTCACTTGGTGCTGTTGTGTTTCGGCCGGCCAGTGAGAGCTCCGGAGGCCCTTCCCCCCACCTCATAATTCCTATTCCTTCCTTAACCCTATTCCTTTCTTAAAGGTCGGCAACGCATCTGCGACTCCTCTGATTTTGCGAGTGTCATGGGCGGTGGTGATTGCTCCCCATCAGGTGATATAATATATTATAATTTCGTGTTCGATGAACAAAATTTTATAACTGATCTTAATTCAAAAAGGCATACTTTTTTAACACTTACCCAAAGTTTTTACCGAGTTGCAACAAAAAAAGCATGCCCATTAATTATACTAATTAGTATTAATAAACTCTCCATCCAGAACTGTTTGCTTAATCTTTTTAACATACAACTCGCAGCTAGACCTAACAGGTGGACCCTCCTCCTATCTGCTACCTAGGTCTAGCTGCGAGTTTGAGCTCGTCCTGCCCTTTCTCCTACTGTATTCCCATACTTCTCATGCCAGCCCTAGGAAACCAGTCTGTCACTATTTTGCCAAATTTTTCCAGTCTATTTTGCAGTCTGTATCCCTGTTTTTTTTTCATTTTCAAGTAGTCTGCTTTATAGGTTAAATATTTTGTTTCAATAACTGTCTATAAACGTCCCACTGCTGGCACAGGACACTTTCTACATGGTCATGGCCATGGTAAGCTTACACAATGACCCACTTTGATAGCTCAAAGCTGATTGGCGGGTTTAGCAACTGTCATCTTACGACAACAACCGGGACCAACGGCTTTCAGTGCCTTCCGAAGCACGGAGAAGTTCCAATTATTAGTTTTTGTTTAGTCACCTATCCAGTGACCCGTCATTGCGAAAGTTACTTAAATGAGGTTAGGCGGTCAGCGAAAATTTCGCGGTAATTCATAAGCGCCATTCACATTATTATTGAAAAGTTAATAAAATTGTTTAGTTTTTGGAAAATTCAAATCAGTCAAGAAATCGAAAAGGTAAATACCTATGTGTGTATGATTTTATAGGTGTTATTATTGTAAAACACGGTCGCAATGTGCAGTTATATGAAATTTTGAAGGTAACTTCAGGATTTTTTTCTATGGAACCAAATATTTCCAATCGTGTTTTGACTTCGTTCATCCCCTCACACATTTGCTTTGTAATACACATTGAATATTTCAGTGCGGAATATCTAATATATATTTTGAATAAAAGGTAATAGGAAACAGCAGATTTTTCCATTTTCACCGCCTGAGGCTCCTAAACTGTTGCGCCATCGAGCTCCTAAAACATTTGTGTTTGTTAAATATGTGATGCTCGTAGTTTCAGCTGGCAGTGTGTCCAGCCAACATCACGGCTGCTCACATAATAATTCATAAGATAGTTATCAAGGCCTAAAAGCACTTTAGCCGGAGTGCCAATCCGGCGAGGTCGGTGCTATTTGCATGAGCAGTGTTATAACCGCACTTCACCGGCTGTAATTGCTCACATTTAGTGGAGCGACGTGGTACGACACAGCTTCGGATTCTGAATTTTCGTGTTTGGATGCAAATATGCGCGATTGAGCATACATACATCCCCCTCTTCACATCACTAACTGCCGTACTCAGAAACGTCTATTAAGCTTTAATGACAGTTAAATGCCTTTCCTTCTCTATTTAGCACTATACATAAGAAAGTGACAGCAAGAGACTTAACTGTCAATAAAACTTAACTGACGTCTCTGGGTACGGCAGTAAGTTTTGTTTATACTGGCACCTCCAGTCAGGTTAGGCAAGAAGTGCCAGACGACCCTGCGCCAGTAAACCAACTCGCGCAGGAGACCATCTTAAGAGAAGAAACACTACGTGGAAGTGGCATGCAAAATCCAGAAAAACCTTTCGTAGTCCCCTGTATCCTCCTTCAGAACTGGAACAATTTTTATGTTTTTTTCAGCATCAATTAAAGAAAGAGATTTTCTACGTCTACATGTTTATTTTTTTGCATGAAGTCATTTATTTAACAACCCGGAGCCTTCAATTTAGCAAAATCACTCAATTTTAAGGCCTCTTTAAAAACGTTAAGTAACCGGTTTAAAAAAAACAACAACCATACAGACATAGAAAATCACTTTCTTTAACCGATGCTGAAAAGTAATAAAAATTGGTCTATTTCTGAAGGAAGAAACAATACAAAACGTCGTTTTTCTGTGTTTAGTATTAGAGTTTTGCATGACACTTCCACGCAGTGTTTCCTCTTAATCTTGATCTTGGTCTTGACGCCAAATCAGAACCAGCTGAAGCGCGCCCTTCATTCGGTACTCATAGACTAGCGTCTCGGGAGAGATTCCCCGTGAACACGTGTAGTTCACTGCCTATTTTCTACATAGGTAACCGGAGCTGTCAAGCGCGCTCACTTCTCGTTGTACGAAGAGTACAACTCTCAGTTGCCACTGCATAAATGCGCTCAAGGAAGTTCTTCGGTTGACCACTATTCAGATTTTTTTTTAAATGTGTACATTTTTTAAAATTATAGAGTAACTTAATGTAGAGCTACCAGATTTAATTTTTTTAAGTGATAAATAATGAAACTAAAATTGGTCAAACGTATCCACAAAAATACCGTTAATCATGGTCAATCGACCGGGACCGCGCAATTGAACTCTGACACATTACGATATCACAGGATACCCAGGTTAGGTTACCTTTACGTTACACGTGACCTTTCATTCGCCCGGTATCTACGAGTTATTTTTTATTGTGCCGGGCAAATTAAATGATTTTTTTTTTTTTTTATAGCAGAAGGAGGCAAACGAGCAAGCGGGTCACCTGATGGAAAGTAATCACCGCCGCCCATGGACACCCGCAAAACCAGAGGATTCGCAGGCGCGTTGCCGGCCTTTAAGGAAAGAATAGGCTCGTTTCTTGAAGATCTAAGTCGTAACGGTCCGGAAATACCGCCGCCGAGAGCTGGTTCCACAACACTGTAGTTCGAGGCAAGAAATTTCTTGAAAAACGCACAGTAGTAGACCGCCATCCATCATGAATAATAAATAAACAAATTTTACAAAAATGACAATGGTGTCTATTAACGTTACTGAATGATATAAAAAATATGGTAAAAAATATGTGCACATATAAAAAAATACATAAAATATAATAAATATACGTACGCGCGGTCGGAATGGAGCGCAAGTGAATATCAACGAAAAGTGATGAACCGGGAACTTCCTCGACTGTACACACGGCGTCAGATCAACCTACCCTAAACTGTCAAATTGGGTAGGTTGTTCTGACGCCGTGTGTACATAGATTCACGACTATTATCCCTAAAGGGTTAGTCAGAGACTAGACAATGATGACTGCTTCTGCAGCAGTGCAATGCTATCGTGTCGTCGCATTTCGTCCACTTCGTATTTGGTACACTTCGCATTTGGTCCACTTTGCATTTAGTCCACTAACCGCCGTACTCAGAGACGTCAATTAAGTTTAATGACAATTAAATGTCTTTCCTTCTCTATTTATCACTATACATACGAAAGTGACAGCAAGAGACTTAATTGTCATTAAAACTTAATTGACGTCTCTGAGTACGGCGGTTAGCATTTGTTCCACCAAAAACACGTCCACATCGCATTTGGCCCACTTCGCATTTGGTCCACTTCGCATTTAGTCCACTTAGCATTTGGTCCACTTGCATTTGGTCCATTTAGCATTTGGTCTACTTCTAAAATATACTCTTCGACTGTTGTTTTTATGTGTTAAAACAAAAGGTAAAATAAGCTACAGTTCACGTTTCACTAATAATTACAACTGCTACATGTGCTCAGCATGTTAGGTGGTGAGCCCATCGCCGCTCTATGCAGATATCATCATCAGCCTATAAACAACTTACTGCTGGCACAGGCCTTCACACATGGATAACAGCACATCTGTAGATTGGGCCAGCCCATTACCCATCACGCTGGCCCAATACAGGTTGGTGGGTTTAACGACTGCCACCTTACGACACTTCCGGGACCAATAGTTGTACGTGCCTTAAGCACTGATGAGCTTAAAATGTTTTTTTAATTTAGTCATCATCCATATGATCTAACTTTTCAACTACCGGGACCAATAGCTTTACGTGCCTTCCTAAGCACTGATGAGCATTTAATTGAATTATCATTTAGGAAATAACTTTTCAGAAAATACATAGAATCAGAAGAATTTCCGATGTGGTCTAAAATACTAACCAACATTGTAGTACTTAAAGTAAGAATCGAGTATATAAAATATCAAACAGCAAATCTTCATGTAAACTATCACCAACTCCCGGAACTTAGGAACTTGTTGTCTTTGTTGCATACAATATGTTAAGTTGTTTTGTAGTAACTCAATATTAAAGTTCTGATAAAGTTACAAGCTCGCATATAAATCTAAAAGATAGTGGCAGAATGTTGTTGTTATTTTTAAGAAATATTCATATTGTAAGAAATATACTAAACTTTATTTCACTTGGCTAACACTTTTGACTACCCAAACTGCCAGTCAGTCAGTAACAGACTTTGGCGTATAAGCATCTAAAGTTAGGTCATTAACAAGTTCGTCGCAATCTTCCCATGTGCTGTTCCCAGCAGTGGGACGTTTAAAAACGTCTTGGTTACAGACAGGATATAAATAAAATAGTGAATAGAGGCTGATTTAAACAACAGGTTGGCTAGTTAGATATAATGAGAAATCATGCATCTACAAAGATTTATTTTATTTTTTGGTTAAATTGTGTGTGTGCGTGTGTGGGTGGGTTGTGTATTGTGTGTGTGTGTGTGTGTGTGTGTGTGTGTGTGTGTGTGTGTGTGTGTGTGTGTGTGTGTGGGTGTGTGTGTGTGTGTGTGTGTGTGTGTGTGTGTGTGTGTGTGTGTGTGTGTGTGTGTGTGTGTGTGCGATTGTCGTTCGTTCGTTGCTGTTACTTTTATACTTTCTTCCGTTTTGTTTCAATAAACTAAGAATTGTCGTTCCACAATACGGATATTAGTCATGTCCATTGTCCAGTGAATAGGGATTTGGATTATCCTCAACATTCTTACGTTGGGGCGCGCCTAAAATTTGACCATTTGTATTCGCCGGGACTTGGGGTATCCTATCCCAGAGGCATTGGAGTTTCACAAGTTTCTGGAGGGCCAATTAATGACGCGATTAAACTAAATTAGCTTTGAGGCGCGAACGGCCACTTAGGACGGCTGATCTGTAGATGTATTCCATGAAACTTGGCTATGCATTATGAACCTTACTGCGTTCAGATACAATTTAAAATCTACGAGCATTCGGCTTGAAAAGCTTATTGCAGTCATATTTCATGTACTCTAATTTTTTTACCCATTCGTGAGATAAGTGGTCGAGCAAGAATCTATTTGGGATATATAGATACTTACCTTAGTATAACGAATATCTCAATTTCATCTAGATTTTTTAGACTTATATAAATTATTCATACATACATTCATATAATTATGACTTTTATCCCCGAAGGGTTAGTCAGAAACCAGGCAATGAGGACCGCAAAAGTAGTCCTCTGCCATAGTCCACTTTTTATCAAATAGGGACTGCACACGCGCTCAGCTTGACAGGTGACAGGCCCATCGCCATTCTATGCTTTTGGAGATATGTGCAGTCTTTAGACCTTTAGTCGCCTTTTATGACATCCAAGGGAAGAGAGGGGATGGTAGAATTCTTTAACCGCTATTCTACCATCCCCTCTCTTCCCTTGGATGTCATAAAAGGCGACTAAAGGTACGGTTATTTTACATAAATCATTCACGTTATTATAACTCTATTAATATATATTGGCCCAACCATATTAAAGTCTTAATGGGTTAATGTCAATTTCGTCCCAAATTTTGACATTGATGGGAATGAACATGGGTCTATTGTAATTTCAGCGGCTCTTAATTGCAGAGCAAGTTTGAACATAATTATTATAAACAAGTAACTTGGCGTCGTCGTTTCAAGCAATATTTTGAAAGCTAAACCTTAACTTGAAAGATAAAACGTTTAGAAATCACAACAGATTGTCATGCTCAAAAATTAACAATAACAATAAATATATATTGGTAGGTACTGTTAGAAATAGTCGCAAAACAATTTTATTTTTCATTTGTTATTTTCTGTTATCTGTTTGACCCTCCATCTTTCAGGGCCCTACTGTCAGCTCTCAGACCAGTATTACTTTAACCTTACTATGCAAAATTCGTATGTCTATGAGCTTGGGAAAAGTATTTTTATTTATTTATTTTTTAAATATTTACATTTTAACTTAAAATATGACATTAATTTTTTTTCTGTAGCCCTTCAAAATACTTCACATTATTTTTTTAAAGATTCATAAAATTGACCACGCGCTATTGTTTTTGTGACAATCAAAATACGCGCGAAACCCGCGGCGTGACGTCATCGGATTCCATTCTCTCGCACGGATGGCGCGACTTAGTTTTATTAATATGTCCCTAATAGTAGAGGATCCGAGTATACAACGACCTTCACCGAGTGGTTAATGAATGAAAAGTATTTTATATCAAATTGAATGTGTTAAAAAATATATTGCGAGTGGGTTGGCTGAAAAATTTCAGTCCAGTACATGACTAGTTAAATATTTAAAAATATTTTTTTTTTAAATAAGTAATGCACTTGTTTCGATAATAGATAAATTACATAGGTACCAATCGAAAGTATGAAGCCTATAGAATATGCAAACGTTAGGTTGACTATTTTATTCCTGTCATAACATCGGGTAGGCAGTAGGCAGGTGTAAACAGGCAAGTCAATATTAGTAATTTGTAACCGTCTGGTTAAATAAATAAAATTTATGTTTATATAAAGATAAGGTCATTACAGACACACACACACACCAAACCAGTGAAACGTAAAAAATTTTTTTTTTAAATATTAAATTATAATTAATGGTACTGGACTGAAATTTTTCAGCCAACCCACTCGCGATATATTATTTAACATATTAAATTTGATATAAAATACTTTTCATCCATTAACCTTCCCGGTGAAGGTCGTTCTATACTCGGATCTTAGACTATAAGAACCAGTGCAGTTGTGCCACAGATTACCTAATAATTAATTGTTAATCGGACGCCCGCCGGATGCGGGCAGCAAGACCGGCGGGGGCTATCGGATACGATGACGTCACGTCACGTCAGTCGAGTGCCAGCGAACTAAGCGAGGTAGTAGTGTTTTATGCAATTATTTGTGTACAACTTTGTAAATACTTCTCGTATCGAAGTGAAATAAAAACGATTGGTTTTAGAATAACGAATTCTTTAATAGTATTAAGTAAAAATGAACTTTTTTTTCATTTTTCCCAAGCCCATTTGCATAGTAAGTAACATTAAAGTAATACTGCTCTAAGACTTGATGGTAAGGTCTTTGATAACATTGGTTTTGGACACTGGACATTGGTTACACATTAAGGTACTGTTAAGAATCCCACATGCAGTATTTTTCGACAGTAGAGGAGTTCGATGTAACCTCAACATAATTCTCCCCGATGCAGTTGTTTGCGTGATAATTGCACAAAAAGTAAAAAGTATCAATAACTTACCTTGGCTGGAGCTGGCTAAGGAAAGAGAGAACTGGAAGGAAATGGGGGAGAACTTTGCCCAGCAGTGGGACACTTCAGGTTAGGTAAAAAAAACTAACCTGTAAGTTAACGAACGGTGCGTCGGCCATGACCGTGGGGACTATGAAGCCTCCTTCTCCAGTCGACATGTCGATGTCTTGGCTGTAGATGTCTGTCTTGTCGTCGTAGAGTTTCACACGCACTCGAACCTTCTTCTCCGTGCTCATAGCTTCGACCTGCAAGGGAATAATATACTGAGTAAATACAATTTCATATTTTGTCTAAAATTAATCTAGCTAATTTTAATTTAAAATTTCATTCTTGTAATTTTTCAGATACTACTAAATGCTCATGTCCCATCATTGAAAAAACTAATCAAATCAAATACCTCGGAGTGCTTTTGAACGAAAATATCAATTGGAAAAGTCATATTAACCTCACAGCGTCTCGACAGAGAAAACTTATATGGGCATTTAAGAGATTGCGACATGTGGCAGATTTTGACCTTTTACGGAACATCTATTTTTCACTCTCTCGATCAATTCTTAGTTATTGTATTTGTATATGGGGCGGCGCTTGCAAATCTTTTATGATTAACCTGGAAAGAGATCAAAGGTCACTTTTAAAAGTCATGACCTTCAGCCCATACAGAATCCCTGCTAAACTGCTGTATGAAAAATGTGAAGTCCTTACAGTAAGACAAATATACATTCTCCAAACCCTTTTAAAACAACACAAAGTTACTTATTTATTTATTTATTTATTTATTTATTTATTGTTTTAGGATAGCTAACAGCTTATAAAAAGTAATTAATTACAAAAATAGAAACAAAAAGCTATTGATAAGCTACCACATATAGACATCAAGAAGATTCTTAACTATAAAAACAATAATCGGTTTCACAATCTTAATTACTACTTAATTATTAATATTAAAATTTCTATGTAAGTATTTTATGGAATTTTTAAATAACTTAAACATGTATTCTTATGTAACATTATCAGCGAGTTCAATTATTACCTTACGTATACTATTAAAAGTATCGTAGAAAAGGTCAATATCGCTTTCTATAGCTTTGTTAATAGTCGTACAGACCCTAATGAGGAAACTGTTCTGTCTATAGTTGGTGCTGCAAGACTGAATGCTAAATGGTTTGTAGGAGCTATGACGGAGTGATCTTGTGGGTATTTTAAAATTGATTTTACTTAACAGACTGGGGCAGTCCGCTAAGCCTCTAATCACCCTGAGAAGCAATGTTACATCAGCAATGTGCCGTCTAATAAATAGGGGTAAGATATGAAACTTTGCACAACGTTGTTCATATGACATTTTTGGTATTTTAAATTTATAGTTAAGAAAACGTGTAAACTTTCTTTGAATTCTCTCAATTCTTGTGACATAAGTTTCGTACGAGGGGTTCCATATAGAACAAGCGTACTCAAGGAGGCTACGGACGTAGGCACAATAAATTATTTTTATTGTTTTCATTTGCTTAAATGGCTTAGAAACACGCATAACAAAACCTAGAGCGCGAGATGCCCTAGATACAGAATTATCAATATGCTTGTCAAATAATAATTTAGAATCCAAAATAACTCCCAAGTCCCTGGCTTCATGTTGGACTGCCAGAACCTCATTCTTAATGATATACCTATAGCCAAAGGGACTCCTTTTGCGGGTAAAACTTATAGAAAAACATTTAGATACATTTAAGTCAAGTTTATTTGACTGACAGTAAGATTCCAACCTCGTCAAATCCTCTTGTAGTTGAAGTGCATCATCGCTATTATTAACAATCTTGAAGATTTTCATGTCATCGGCAAACAATAAATAGTTAGAATTCTTAAAACATTGACCGATGTCATTAATAAAAATGATAAATAACAAGGGTCCCAGAATAGAACCCTGTGGGACATCAGAGGGTATATTTGACCACGAAGACATGTATCCATTTAGCACTACTAATTGGGACCTATTTTCTATATACGAGGAAAACCACCTAAGAAGGTTACCTCTAATACCAACTCCGAGAAGTTTCGATAATAAAATTCCATGATCAAGACGATCAAATGCCTTCGCGTAATCTGTGTAGACAGTTTACTTTTTCTTCTAGCTTCTTGATTCTATCGCTAAAGGTGTTCGCTACCAGCTTGAGCTCACTGACGTCATCCTTTATTGTTTGGATATCTGTCACTAGATTAAGAAGAGGTGAGAATGTGGACTGAAGCCTGACCAACTCCTGCATTATGTTTTCCAACGTTAAAGGGCCCTTTGGGCTAGGTGATACAGGTGCGCCAGTTGATGGGATGGTAGGGGCCTTGGTGGGCAACTTGCAGGTACTGCACTTCCATGTCGACCTGCGGTCACCCAACCTCCGATATCCCTGTTCAGTTACACCACCACAGGCAAAGTGGAAATGCTGCTGACACGAAGAACAGTGCACACCATCAGCCACAGCCTCATGACACCTGCTACAATTTAACGCCATTGTAGTTACTAATAACGCAGCGACCCTTAGCTTTGACAACACCTGGCTCGATGTTAGACAACGATATTGTGTCGGTACGGTATACAAAAGTTAACAGGCAAAACAGGCAAAACAGGCAAAACAAAACAAATCCAATCGTGCAAAAATTTTTGACTAAACACTTTTTATTGATGCACTGCTTCACTGTCACTGGGTATATTGATATTTGATACACTTTATGATTCGAACACTTTTTCGTCTTGACGGGTGTTATCCGATGAACTTTTGTAATGAAAACGATATTGCTGGTGATTTAGCAGTAGATCTTTCTTTTAAACGCTAATTTACTATGAAATAAACATTTTTACTATTTTTAAGCAAAATTATATACGGAGCACAATGTTTACAAGATGGGTGGCGCCATCTGCTACGCCAAATACCAAAATAAATAATCTATCGTAAGTATTTGTAACCTTCCTAAACTCCGTACTGCGTTTGCAAAACGGCAGCAGGCATTCTTATCTAAGTATCTTTATAATAAAGTAAATAAAAAAGTTTATTTTTACCTATTAACACTTAGGGAAGCCAAAGTTAAAATAACAAAATGGTTGATGATCCTTAGCTATGATCAAACTGAGTCTTTATTATATAACTAAATACACACACACACAATCACTCACACGCGCACACACACCCACTCACACACTCATAAATATATACACAAAAACACACACACACGCACACTTCTTTATGGTAATTAGTTTATATACTTTAATTATTCTAAAGTCGGATTTCAATATGCTTATTTGTTAATTTAATTTGTCATTTGAAGTACCTTTGTTAACGAAGAGGGCACTGGCCTCTGTCACTCAGGTGATAAACCTAAAATAGAGGTCAGGGACTTCATCACAAATATGTAACAATTAAGTGACAATAAATATTTCTTATTTCTTACTGGGTAAACTATGCAGTTTACTTCAATGTGTGTATGTGAGGCCAAGGTGCAATTTCCGACTAAGGTGTACTATGGTCACTTCTAGGAGTATCTGTGAAAGTGGCTGATAGCTAACAATTGAATTTCTATTGTGTCTAGTATTACGATAGCTAAGCTCATATCAGAGAACAATACTATCTGCTGGCTATCTAAGGAATACTTTGAAAACTGAAGCAGTACAAAAAATAATAGACAGTCAAAATATTTTTTTGATTTTCGATTTTAAAGACTAAACTTAATTTCTATCTGTATTGTACAGTTTCAACGATGTTTAAGATTTAATTGATTATTTGATTTAATAAACTATTATGTAGGAAATATATATTGCGGAGTTGGGAAATAAATCCAAATTATTATTATAGAAGGCGCTTTATGCGCCCGTGTGTTGCGAGTGACTATAGTACTCCGGAGTCGGAAATTGCACCTTGGCCTCACATAAATAAACTTTTAAGATAATAACTTAGATCAGTATTTTTTATTATTAACCATGTCGCGTAAAGGTGAAAGAATACTACCACACCCTCTCTTCCCTTGGGTGTCGTAAAAGGCGACTAACGGACTAAAGACTGCACATAGGTACATCTAACAGTATGGAGCGGCGATGGGCTCACCACGAGTTATTCGGGTCGGATCCCCAGATCTCGCTGAGCAAATCTATTGTGCGGTCGCTATTTGTGAAAAGTGGACTGTGGTATATACACCGAGACATTTTAATGGTTGTTTTCCCGCGGCAGAACGAATTATCTTTAGTAGTACTATCGAACCATGCAAGTTATTTTTTGAAAATAAAAATATTTTTCTTTTTAATCAAGAAAATAATCATCAACTCGAAAGCGTAAGAAACGATATAGTCTAAGATCCCCGAGTATAGAACGACCTTCACCGAGAAGGTTAATGGATGAAAAGTATTTTATATCAAATTTAATATGTTAAATAATATATCGCGAGTGGGTTGGCTGAAAAATTTCAGTCCAGTACCATTAATGATTAATTTATTATAAAAAAAAAAATTTTTTTTTACATTGCTCTGGTTTGGTGTGTGTGTAATTGTAATGAGCTTATCTTTATATAAACATAAATTTTATTTATTTAACCAGACGGTTGCAAATTACTAATATTGAATTGCCTGTTTACACCTGACTACCCAATGTTGACAGGAAAAAAAAAGTCAACCAAACGTTTGCATATTCTATTGGCTTCATACTTTCGATTGGTACCTATGTAATTTATCTATTATCCAAACCAGTGCAATATTTAAAAAAATATATTTTTAAATATTTAATTAATCATATACTGGACTGAAATTTTTCAGCCAACCCACTCGCAATATATTTTTTAACACATTAAATTTGATATAAAATACTTTTCATCCATTAACCGCTCGGTAAAGGTCGCTGTATACTCGGATCCTCTACTAATACCTAGTTCCTCTTACGAGATTAGACGTATTTTGGTACAGCCTGCCGCTCGAAATCAATGTTTAAATTAAAAGAAGCTAAGCTCCCGCACTAAGTAATATTCTCACGCTTTTGAGTTGATGATTATTTTTTTGATTAGTTGAGAAAATAAATATTTTTATTTAAAAAAAATAACTTGCACGATTCGGTAGTATTATTATAGGTAAATCGTTCTGCCGCGGGAAAACAACCACAAAAATGTCTCGGTGTATAGAGACGGCTTTAGCTGTCCTCATTGCCTAGTCTCTGACTAACCCTTCGGGGATAATAGTCGTGATTATATGTATTACTATCTATAAATAAGTTTTTATTGCCACTAACTTATAATGAGGTCTGTCTAAAATAAAATTTTATTCAGGCCCCCATTAATCTTACCCGCCCGTATCACAGACGAAGTCATAAAAGCGAGATTAGCTCCGAAGTAAATCCACAACATCAGAATCAAATGAAAGGCAACCTCAACATATCTAAGTGAATGCCCTAATACATTTCACGATTACGGCCGTCTGGTGGGCGGGAGATAAGTCGCCAATTATTATAACACGCGACTCTAAGAATTGTACCTAAATCGTGTTGGCATTTTAACGCCTAACCCCGACGCCGAGTCGCTATGAAAACGATATTGCGCCGACTTAAGTCTTAATTAAGCCATTAAGTTTGTCAACCCGACCTGGCTTAACTCCAAAACCTGTGCCGACAGAGGTTCCGATATGAAATACGGTGGAAATGAGATGTAATTAAACATTTAAGATGCACATCGTGATTCACCGCCGTGATTTGTTGACAATGAAGCTATCGTCCGACTCGTATCATTGAAAAAATATTTTGCAGAAAGAATGCAGAAATATTTTGATTTTTGGATTTTCTCCCCCGAGCCGTGTAAAGGACACTTTTTATCAGTGACGTCCTATATGCAATATGAGTATTTATCTAAAATATATTCAGGTATATTTAAAAGCTGAAATGTGACTTTTTCATTTTTAATGTTCTAATCAAATCCCACGATAACATTGAAAACCAAACTACCCTGTACATAATATTATCAGATCAGATTATCAGATAAGATCAAAGTTATCAATTTCCCAATGTACTTAGATAAGTTAGTTAGATTTTATAAAAAACTACTTTTTTTGTATTTCAGTAGTAATCTTGAAATTGTAAATACCTATTTAATTATTGATAACAAAAACATTTAAACTATTACTTTGATAAAAATATACATTTTTATTTATGTATTTCAGTAGAAATCTTGAAATTGTAAATATTTAATTGTTTGATAACAAAAACATTTAAACTATTACTTTGATAAAAACATACATTTTTAATTGAACCACTGTCAACGGATTATTATTACATTATTAGTATTTAATTATGACTTAATTTTACCATTACGTTTCGTTTGACTTAATCCGTAAAAACAAATTTCATTTCAATGCGTCGTGTACGCGTTAGAAAACAATATACGAGATATTGTTAGGGACGAAACCTCTAAAATACGGTTCAAATGGTTATAAGCATCCAACAATATTTAGTTAGGAGGCAGTACCCGACACCCGTGTCAATTTTATCACCCCTCAATGTTTTACATAACAAAACCCAAACGTCTTTGGGCATTGTCATTCCCATGGCTTCTTCATCGTTCATCCCTATTCGATCATACATACAATAAGCAGCATAATCAATCAACAACTTTGCTCCTGAAAAAATACGATACGAACAACACCAATTCAAAATGGAATAGCTATAACGCCGACAGAGGAATGAAAGTATAGGAACGATGTAAAGGTTTTTCGCACACTCAACAGAAATATCTGCCAAGGAAACAGCGACTTTGTTGCTTTGGTCGGAAAGAACATAAAAGCCTTTTTGTTGGCAACTCTGTTGTCGTAATTTATTATATTGTACTCTTGCCAAGACTTCATAAATGAATATGGGTGTACCAGGCGAGGTCCATAAAAGGTTACAAAATGTTGTTCTGATAAGTCGCTAAGAGCGATAAAATATGTGCGTCATTAATACGTTTCTAGAAAAACCGCAGTTATACAACTTTTGACATTATATATTGCGATAATGGGAAACCTAATTTACTGAAAGTAAGATTTTATTAGATTTTTCCACAAACTACTAGATGAGTCAATTAAAAGGTCTTGTTTGTTTACAACCTTTTAAACCTGTTCAACTTACCTTTAAAAGTAAACTGAAGTTTGCTTTACTTAGCAATCTAGGCTTCATTGAGCTTTGAGTACCTCTACCAAGTTATATTTAAAGTTACGGTTGAGTACTTTGAAGTAGTAGGCACCATTGAATAGTGTTACTGTTGAATAAAGGGATTTATTTCTTATTATCGAATAGAATTTATGCTACATTTATGGATTTCTTAAAACTAGTGCCAACAATTTACTGAGCTCGTACATGCAATTTAAAAAGCGAAATGTACGACCTTAAAGTATAAGGTCGTACATTTCGCTTTTCCATAACGAGTTTCAATACTCTTTTACGGAAAACAAATACTCTATTAATACACAAAGTGTTTATAAACTTAGCAAAGTGAGCCTTTGTTTTGTCTCAAACGACTAAAGACTAAAAGCTTTTATCGGCAACGCATAGCGGCGGAGCGAAGTTCAGGTAGCGTTGTGTTTTTGTGGAAATTAGGTCACATTGCCGATCGAACGAGCTCTCAGATCAGCTGAGCGGATGTGCGGCAACTAAATTTGTTGATACCATGTCATGACCTAAAAGCTGACCAACCGATGCCCTGGGGCATTGATTGTGTAAAATCGAGAGCAAACTGTATTTTTTTTACTGCTGTACGTAAAAAATGCAATTTGGTTTATTAACGCTTAGTGCATAGCGGAAAATTCCGGAATTCCGGGGTTTGAGGGTTTGAGGGAAAATTACGGAAAAATAGAGTGCGGGATGATTCGGACCAGATTTGGATAGCCTTTGTCAACATTGGCCCAAATAGGCAAGACTTAGACAGGTGGGATGTAGCTCCCCTAAATATCAAAATCCTCCTCTTTTGTTCATCAGAGTAACATTTCAAAACTTCATCTTACCCAATCATTCAGACGAAGTGGTAAATAGTTTTATCGCTGTAACACAGACCACGGAGCTGTGGGCTGTAAGTATACATTACTATGACGCGATAAGATTTTTTATTCTTCAATGACGATGTCTATGCGTTGCTGTCCAGCGAGACAATGCCGGCAGCCAGTGATCACTTAAGAGCGAAGTTACACGATGCGGTGTGCGGCATCTGAGCGGTGCAGCTGCGGCGTCCTATACAAATGTCTATGGTATGCCACACAGTGCGTTGCGGCGCCGTACGATGTCGCACCGCAAGCGCGTCGAACTTGCGATTTAAAAGACGAAGCAGGGTGGGGTAGAGCGCTGCGGCGCCGGATTGACAACGTGCCGCCACCGCCCGCAGTATACTACGACCCTACTACACACGTCATTAGCCGCGTCCATGTCGTAGTAAGATAGTTGTAGCCGTAATATAGTTATAGGTATTCCTAGGGATACAATTATATACCGTAACATATTTTTATACGAAAGCGATTATTATATTACTGGATTAAGTTTTGTGAAATAATTGTAAGCCACGCGATAGGTTAGAAGCGTAGCGTTGAATTTCTAACCTATAACGTCTATCGACAGGTGGGGGTGAGGGGGGGGGGGGGGGGGGTAGCGATGAGCGGGGTTCACAAACACAACGAAACCCCCGCCCTACACTCCTACAATTATTTCACAAAACTTAATCATAATTATATCACTGAAATTGAACCGTATTATAATTATATTCCTAGTAAGATAGTAATGAATCGCTTTCGTATACGGGATATAGCTATATTACGGCTATAACTATCTTACTGCGACATCTACACCGGCCGAGCACGGCTCGCGAGCCGTTTTGGCTTGGACTTCCTGCTCGCGAGCCGTGGCAAAGTGAGCCAGTGCAACCTTTCAAAATTTGCCTCAGGTGCCACGGCTCGCGAGTAGGGAGTCCGAGCCAAACGGCTCGCGAGCCTGCTCGGCCGGTGTGGACACGGCTATCGAGGTTGCGACGGCGCCGCGCTCAAACCGCGGTAAGTAGCGTTGCGCTGCGGTGCCTTCCCGCTCGTGAAGAACCCTATAGTTCCAATTCATTATGGTGCGCCGCCGCACCGCACTGTCAACGCATCGTGTGGTTTCAGTATAACCCGCATTTAGCAAGCGAGGTGAATTAACCAATACCCCCCAATTGTAGGAAAGAGTTTTAATAATGAAGGCTTTAGCCTATCAGTATAAAGGCTATACTTTATTTTATTCCAAAATTTTTTGGTGGTAAAAAATGTAAAAGCTACTAAATTATATCGAAACTTACTCGTCCAACGAAGGGTAGTCCGGGCTTGTACCGCCGGCGCATGCTGTCAGCAAACCTCAGCTCTACATAGTGCTGCTCAGCGGCGGGTGCTGCTGAGGTGGGGCTGTTGGCTCCGGTGCCCACATTCAGGTCGACCCTGGCAGAGCCGCCGCCGCAGCGAGCTTCTATACGCCATGTGCCGGAGTGAGCGCTTGAAGCTATGATGGCGCTCAATTTTCGGACACCTGTTGGAGAAAAAATATCTTAGTAGATCAAACTAGATACAGTTGTGTTTATTAATTTATTTGAGAAAAGTTTTTTTATTAAACTTATTCAACAGCTCTTAAACTTTATTATTGAAATTCTTGCATTCACAATGCAATTTTTTTTCTAGTAAATATTTTATCGTAGCTCTCAAACTGTCTTAATTTTATTGTCAATTAAAAAAATATCGCCTTGGTGGCCGAGTAGCTACATATTAGTGTAATTCCCAGGTCGAGCCAAAAGCATTTCGGGGTTTTGAAGCAGTGCCGAGCTTGGGATCACCAGATTTAACGAGTCCCCAAATCCTCAGTGGTTGAGGATTCCGGTTGAAGCACCCTTCCACCTTAGTCTATAATTTATTACATAGTTATTGGAAATAGTCAAACTACACTGGCTTGCAAAAATAAGTATCACACTTTCAAAATTGTAATAACTTTTAAATTACACAAGATAAACAAGACACTCACGACTTAAAATGGTACTATTGTATAATTTACTATACTTTCAAAGAAAGCTGATAAAATAGCTATAAAACATTTTTTTATTTTAAATCTCTAACTTCTATAGTTTAGAAAAAAATGAAATGTTAAAAGTGTGATACTTGTTTTTGCAGGCCAGTGTATATAAAATAAGAGACATAACAAACACAGACACACTGTAAACCAGCCCGCTCAAATTTCTAGATTTTCATTTCGAAACAGTCATGTCAACCGCCAAAACGTATCAGTCATTTGATACCACAACATAGCAACATAGCATATTCGGGCAAAACATTTCAACTGCCATTATTTCGGACGGCAAAAACTAACAAAGCGCTGAATGTCGGCGTTGAGTGTCACGCGCGCGTGCCTCGTCCACTACAAAAGTTTTTGCCCCTGGTTATGACGTGTGACTTTAAGAGGGTCCCGCGATATAATTAATCAAACTGGCGGCAGCCTCCGGCGATTCAATGGCGGACATCGCTGTCATGTCGCGTCTGGTGACGTGTTCCATTTATTACATGTAATGAACTTGACCTACTGTAAAATATAAAACTAACTTTTCAGTTTTCATTCTATTATTGTGTGGTATAGCGACTTACTAAAACGATCACCCCCTCTCTTCACTTGAGTATCGTAAAAGACGACTAACGGTCTAAAAGGCCCCACACACGATCAGTTCGCCGGCAGGTTATCAGCCTGTCAGTTAGTACTAGCCGCCCGCTCTGTCGCCGCCGTCGCCCGTGCGTTGTACTACTTAAGGGCCCTACAGACGATCGGGTCGCCTGCAGGTATCGGCCTGTCAGTTAGTAGTACAACGCACGGGCGGTGGCGGCGGAACTGACAGGCTGATACCTGCCGGTGTG
Source organism: Scoparia ambigualis (assembly GCA_963921215.1). NCBI lineage: Eukaryota > Metazoa > Arthropoda > Insecta > Lepidoptera > Crambidae > Scoparia > Scoparia ambigualis. The sequence continues at coordinate 7,483,921 of OY992513.1, forward strand.
CCGGCGAACTGATCGTGTGTGGCGCCCGCCGGCAGGTATCAGCCTGTCAGTTAGTACTAGCCGCCCGCCGCCGCCGCCGCCCGTGCGTTGTACTACTAACTGCGAAGCCGATACCTGCCGGCGACCTGATCGTCTGTGGGGCCCTTTACTAACTGACAGGCTGATACCTGCCGGCGAACTGATCGTATGTGGGGCCCTTCAATTATTAGCAAATTTGCTGAATCGTGGATTAGAGCAATGGACTGCTTCTGCGGTCCTCTTTGCCTAGTCTCTGACTAACCCTTCGGGGATAAAAATCGTGAGTGAATATTATGTACTTATGTAACTTTATACTAAGTTTATTTACCATGGAACCCCATGAAAATAAAAATAAATTATTTTTTATAAGTAAAGAAAATCACAATAATCAAGTGAAGAATGCTGATAATAATTATGTTACATTGTCATACAGTAAATTTTTATCCTTTAATGTACAGTTGGAAACATAAATGTATGTTGCTCCAGGCACCCACCCAATAATGTACGTCAGTTATACGAGTCAATCACGTACATAGGGGAAATCCAATCTATCAAAATTTGACGGAGGTTGGCATGTAAGATGACATGGAAAAGCTTTCATCGGAGGCACGTATCGGGTAGTTCCTTATTGTGAGACGGGATAAGGCCTTCTTACGTATGCACGTTTAAACGACGGATAGTGTTCAAGAAATTCCACGGGCGGTTTTAAATATTTTCTCGATGGAAATAAAAGTTAAATAGACGCAATTTAAGAACAGGAAGGAAAGTTAAAGTGTTTTCGTGTAATATGTTTTGTTTATTTGTGTGTATAAATAGCAATTACAATTTTTTTCTTTCTTTATTTGCAAAGCGATAAAATGTACTTAATAGAAAATTATTTTAGTTTTTATTGTTCGACTGTACAGAAAGAAACAAACGAAATATTCGTTTAAATCAATGTACATATCATTATAGTCTCGAATGCATTGGTGCTGACATTATGTTTTTTTTCCGAAAGCATCCTAAATGTGTCAGTTTTATATATTGTAAGTAATGATAATTTATTGATGTATACTTTGTATAAATTTTGGTTTGGCTTAATATTTATGTTTTTAAATGCATTTTTTGTTAATTCACCAAATTGTTGTGCGTAGCAGTGCGCTCTTTTAGATTTAGCTTTTTAGTATAAGTGTAGGTATCTACGGAAGACCAGCGTCTTGACATTACTGAGATGCTACGACACAATGCTGAGTAGATGCCTTTTCAGTGTCACATAATATTGTTATTTGTAATTTTTATGTTGCATTTTTGATGCTGAATAAATTTATTTCTATTCTATTCTATTATTATGTTTCACAGTGACCAAAGAAATGACTTTAACCGCCTCTGTGGTTTAGTGGCTAAGCCACCGGTTTCAGACCCAGAGGTCCCGGATTCTATTCCCAGCGGGGTTACATCTTTGCGTGCTTGGCTTGGTTGGTGGTAGGGCTGTTTAGTCCGCCTGAGAGTCCGCGTTTGAGATAAGATAGCCAGTTCCTCAGTCGTTGAGGATTCCGGGTGAGATGAAGACCAAGCGCTTACTCGTTGTAGAATAATAAAAAAACCTACTCTAAGTTTACAAGCTAGGTATTACACATACAATTTGTAATATTACTTGATAAAATTAATACCTGTAATAAAAATTACTACAAATAATAATTAATTGAAAAAACAAGATGCCTAGTGAAGGAAACTGTAAATGTTTACGATTCCAAACATTATTTATCTTTGTTAAGTTTTATTCTAATTAAAAAAGAAAAAAATTGCTCGACATTGAGTTGAGATATCAGAACCTTTCACAATCCAGACGAATGCTCTTCCAGTTGGGCTTCCGAAACGAACGATTAGATTATCATTTACCCAAATCACAGTAATTTGCTGTTTCCTTTTCAACCTAAGCCACAATTTAAAAGACATGATTAACATCGTTCCATTCGTGTATTCGCAGAACAATGGAAATTGAAAACTTTTCCCCCCTTGTAGCAGATACGAAAGACTTCGCCCCGCCCATAATATTCGCTTGCTTTCAGTTAGAAGTACCAATAACAGCAGTAACTTCTCAATTAGAAGTAGATTGTCCAATTGCCAGACCAGCGGACGCAGAGCTCTCACGATTGCTATATTGCTTTTTAAGTTCTTGTCGGAACGGAAATCATTGGTCGTTCGGGAGGTCAACGTAAAGTGGTATGCGAGTGTCAACTATTATAGGAGTTAGATGCAGCAGCAAAATGCGAATAGCTCATTGTTCTTTTGTTCAGACAGTTTTAGATACTATTTTAAATAGTTATTAGAAACTTTTTTTAAGTCGAATTTTTTTATCCTTTCGTTCTATGTACTTTGTCAGAGTACATATTCGGAGGGTTCAATTCGTTCAGGCGGGGAAAGTGTGTCACGGAATTTTAAAAGGTTTGTGATCACCAACTCATCACCATCCATTCACCATCCATCATTAACCGGGTCGCATAGCGGTGAAAGAATACTACCGCATCCTCTCATCCCTTGTGTGTCGTAAAAGGCGACTAACGGACTAAAGACTGCACATATATAAAACAGCATAGAGCAGCGATGTGCTCACCACCTGTCACGGTAAGTACATGTGCAGTCGCTATTTGGTGTAAAGTGGACTATGGTAGAGGACTGCTTCTGCCTCTGGGATAATAGTCGTGATTTTAAGTAAGTATGTGTCCCCGAAGGGTTAGTCAGAGACTAGGCAATGAGGACCGCAAAAGCACTGCTTTTGTGGTCCTCATTGCCTGTCTCTCCCTACCATAGTCTATTTTTCAATAATTACGACTGCACATGTGCTCAGCGTGACAGTTGGTGAGCCCATCGCCGCTCTTCGCTGTTAGATGTATATTTGTTACCGGCAATCTGTATAGTTCAGGTATTCTATACAATACCTAGGCAATGTATACATTACCAGGGGCGTCCAGGCAATGTATGAAATATTAAGCATATTATTGTCCATTACATACTTACCTAGGTAATGTGTAAAATTCCTAGGGATTGTATAGAGTACCTGCTGGTCCACCGGCAATGTGTAAAATAAATAGCTTTTTTTTTTTTTTTTTTATAGCAGAAGGAGGCAAACGAGCAAGCGGGTCACCTGATGGAAAGTAATCACCGCCGCCCATGGACACCCGCAAAACCAGAGGAATCGCAGGCGCGTTGCCGGCCTTTAAGGAAGGAATAGGCTCGTTTCTTGAAGATCCCTAAGTCGTAACGGTCCGGAAATACCGCCGCCGAGAGCTGGTTCCACAACACTGTAGTTCGAGGCAAGAAATTTCTTGAAAAACGCACAGTAGTAGACCGCCATCCATCAAGGCGATGTGGATGGAATGACAGTCGATTGCGTGTAGTGCGGTGAAGGAAATTAGCGGCAGGGATCAAGCCGAACAATTCCTCAGAACACTCCCCATGATATATACGGTACAATATACAGAGAGACGCAACGTCTCTCCGAAGAGCCAGTGGATCGAGCCGACCTGAAATAACCACGTCGCCGACAATTCGAGCAGCTCTGCGTTGAATGCGGTCAAATGGAAGGAGTTGGTATTGGGGTGCTCCAGCCCAGAGATGGGAGCAGTATTCCATATGCGGCCTGACCTACGCTTTATACAGTTGTAAACGGTGGGCCGGCGTGAAATACTGACCCGCTCTATTAAGCACACCCAGCTTTTTCGAAGCTAATTTAGCTTTACCTTCCAAATGACCACGAAACTGAACGTCACTCGAAATATCGACGCCAAGGATTCCAATAATCGGATTGGTATCAAGGGGAGCTCCCTCAAAGTTCAGAGGTACGACGAAGGGATGTTTTTTCGCGGTAAATGCGCAAACTTGTGTTTTGGAGGGGTTAAAGCGGACTAGGTTATGTCGGCCCCAATCCGAGACATGACTTAACATGTTCTTGGTGTCAGTCACAAGTTTATTCCGGCTCTCGATGACGCTTTCCAGAGAAATATTAGCTCGCCCGGTGTAGAGCGTATCCCCAGTACTGTCATCCGCATAGCAATGAATGCTGTTGTTATGCAGCATGTCATTGATATGCAGAAGAAACAAAGTAGGGGACAGCACACACCCCTGCGGGACTCCAGCATTCACGGGCTTCATGTCGGAGCACGAACCGTCGACTGCGACTCTGATGCTACGCCCAGTAAGAAAGCTGGCAACCCATGAACACAATTTCTCAGGAAGCCCGTATGATGGAAGTTTAGAGAAAAGAGCCCTGTGCCATACCCTGTCAAAAGCTTTCGCTACGTCCAAGCTAACTGCCAGTGCCTCCCCTTTACTCTCGACTGCCTCCGCCCATCGGTGAGTAAGGTACACTAAAAGATCACCAGCCGATCGACCGCGACGAAAACCATACTGGCGATCACTTAGTAGCTGGTTCTCTTCTAGGTACCTTAAGAGCTGGCGGTTTATAATGGACTCCATTACTTTGGAGAGTAAAGAGGTAATAGCTATTGGCCTGTAGTTAGACGGATCTGAGCGATCGCCTTTTTTTGGAATCGGGTGCACAAGGGCTGTCTTCCAAGAGCTCGGGACGACGCCAGTGGTGTAAGAGAGCTGGAAAAGGCGCGTTAGAACTGGTGCCAATTCAGGAGCACACGTCCGAAGCACAATGGGTGGAACTGCATCTGGCCCACTCGCCTTATGGATATCAAGGGAAAAAAGAGCCTTACGAACTGACCTTTGCAGGAACTGAACGTTTGGCATTGTACAAGCGCAATGCGGTATGGTTGGTGGAGAGTTTTCCCCATCGTCCAAGGTCGAGTTTGATGCGAAAAGAGAGCCCAAGAGATCGGCTTTCTCCTTTGCAGTATAGGCCAGGCAGTCATCGGTCTTGTGCAATGGTGGTAGGGACGGCTGACAAAAATTCCCTAAGATAGCTTTGGCGAGAGACCAGAACGCACGCGTCCCCGAAGGAAGACGCACTAGCCTCTCGCCAATTCTACCTATGAATGATGACTTCGCCTTGGCGATGTCCTTCTTAAAGGATCTGGCGGCAAAGTTGTACTTCTTTCTGAGCGCACTGGTGTTTGGATCCTTTGATGACACCGCATTAGCCCAGGCTTGGTAATGCTGTCGCTTTTGGCGAGACGCCATTTTGCAGCAACGACCAAACCATGGTTGGGACTTGCCGCCAATGGGAACCACAGAGTTTGGAATGAAAAGTTCCATTCCCTGCAGTATCACATCAACGACAGAGTCAGCGGCGACATCAGGATCATCCAGCGAGAAGCAAACTCGCCACCACGGGTAGGACGCAAAGAAGCTTCGTATCCCATCCCAGTCCGCCGACCTATAATGCCAGACTCGACGGCTAGCCGCTGGTTGCGGTTTTGAAGTTTCTGTGAGAGGCACAGTGCTGCGAATCAGACAGTGGTCTGATGAGCCTAGTGGTGCATCAACAGAAACTTGATAGCCGTCTGGGTGCGAGGTCAGCAGAAGGTCCAATAAAGAAGGTGCATGGCCCTCCACATCTGGAACCCGTGTTGGCTCGGTTACCAATTGGGACAGACTGTAGGCCAAAGCGAAGTCATGAACGGCTCTACCCGCGTGGTCAGTTGTGCGTGAACCAAGCCATTCGACGTGGTGGGCATTGAAGTCTCCCAATACCACAATCTCGGCCGAGGGGATCCGTTGGAGAAGGGAGTCTGTCGCTGTTTGGACGGTCTCGATGAGTTGGTCAGTTCCGATGTTACCGCTGTGGGACCTATACAGGCACGCGTAGACGCGAGGATGACGTCCGCAGTCGACGTGCAGCCATAAGATGGAGAGGTCCCTATCTTCAAGATTGCCAAGGCGACGAACGCACATATCCTCCCTGACATAGGCACAAACACCGGCTCGTGGCACAAATGCATGTTCCAGGTTGTATCCCGGGTAGCGCAAGTACGAGATGTCAGGAGGGGGGGATATCTGCGTCTCGGTGAGGAAGAGCAAGGCCGGTTTCGCCGTCTCGAGGTGGTAATGGACGGCGCTCAAATTAGAGTGGATTCCCCTGATATTGCAGAAGTCCGCGCGAAGCGTAGGAGGGGGTGCCAATTGTCCCGCCTTTCTCCTGCCTACAGCATGCCTTGGCACGGGCGAACTTTTGCCCTCCCCAGAATACGTAGGGCAGCCTGAGCGAGAACGCTCAGGGGGGGATTCTCCGACACTGGATGTGTCGGTACCCCCCTGGGGTAAATCTAGATTACAGTTCGCTGCCATATCAATTGTGAGGGGGGGGGGGGGAGGGGTCACCGGAACCCTCACTCGCCGGACGAAACACAACAGCACAGAGTGCCATTGTTTCACGCCGAAAATTCGTGAGGGGGTGGTATTACGCCGGGCGAGCCGACCCAATGCGTGCTGCAACGCAGCGTGGCTCTACCACTCAGTTGGTGTCACTCATTTAGCACCACCCAGGGGTCACGTGTAGGGTCTCAAGGGTAAACCTACGGACGCGAGCAACTTAACCCCCAAAAGCTTTTTGTATATATTTATCAACTAGCGGCCGCTCGCGGTTTCACCCGCGTGGTTCCAGTTTCCGTGGTAATATCGGGATAAAAAGTATTCTATGTGTTAATCCAGGTTATAAAATATCTGTATGCTGAATTTCATCCAAATCCATTTAGTAGTTTTTACGTGAAAGAGTAACAAACATACACACTCACAAACTTTCGCCTTTATTATATTAGTGTGATGTTAATCAGCAGTCTACCTATAAAATGACAAAATAAATAGTTAAACACAACTTTAATAAAATTTACAATTAGGATGCTCCTTAAAAATAATCTTTATAAAAGAGTAGACATTTTTTTTCAGTACAATAAAAGAATTACTGCACTCAAAAAGATTTATTTAATCTTAAGTTACTAGGTCATAAGTAAGAAAATATTAGTTATTTAAGACATGAAAACTTTTTAGTAATATCAAACTTTTAAATAATCAATAAATTATTCTTTTAGATACTTTTCAAAAAAGCACCTAAGTAGTATCTTTCAGTTACTACAGTAAAATCACTTTAAAAATAAAGTGCAACTAAAAATTCTCTTGTATATAAGTAACACAATGTAATTTTCTTACAAGTAGGTACTTAGGTACGTAACAAGTATAAAAAACTTAAGGAACAAAAGAATTCCGAAAAAATAATAAGTAGGTCTACTGCCTTTTCACACATTACCGGATGCGCATTCGGTATTGTATAGATTACCTAGGCAAAGTATGAAATAAACATTACCTACACGTTTTAGGTATTCTATACATTGCCTAGGTGTTGTATAGAATACCGGATTATACAGATTGCCGGTAACATATACATTCTTTAGTCCGTTCACCTTTTACGACACCCAAGGGAAGGGAGGGGGTGGTAGTATTCTTTCACCGCCACGCGACACGGTAATGATTAATTATTATTTTCGTCCGTAAATATTGTTATCATACAATCTGACACTGCTTACGTTAACAATAGTTGAATGAGCACAAACCATTGTTATTTAACAGTGCTATTATAATATAATACATTCATAGTTTTCATTCAAGACACTATAAACAAACACAATACACTATAATCGTATCAAAGCAATGAAGACGTTTAACATGTCTGAACACGTACCGTAGATAGGACCACCATTGTTTATTCGTAATGTGTATGATTAAACGAAATTGAATGCTGGAGACGATGGACTTGTTCTTGCTCTATTGTCTAAGATGTTATGCAAATACCTACCAGATTAATAAGGGAATGTGTCATTTAATTGCTAGCGACCGCCTTCACGTGAATACAGTAGAAATTTAGGAAAATCTGGTATTCCCGCAGGAACATAAAAACACGAAGTTTGAGGAATTGAACTATATGGATTTATTTAAAGTACAATCGTTCAGTCACATTAAACTATAGCGTAAGGCGCGTATCGTTCTGGCGCGCGGCGGTTGCTCCGGTCATGTTTCTAGAAGAGCGCGCGATGAACGCGATGAAGTGACTCCGGGGTATGTTGGGCCAATTGTCACTGTTGGGCCAGTTGACGACCTCCTTGGTCGAGTGGTTTGCACACCGGTTTTCATGGTGTCGCCATCTCTGAGGTCCCGGGTTCGACTCCGGTCGGGTCAATTTAGAAATTATTGTTTTTCTAAATTGTCTCGGGTCTGGGTGTTTTCTATGTATAATAAGTATGTATTTAAGTATTTTAAGTATGTTTATCCGTTGTCTAGTAACCATTTAACGAGTTTCTTCGAAGCTTCTCTTGGGCTAGATAATTGGTGTGATTGTAGGAAAGATTTATTATTATTGTCAGAATTTCCAAGGTGACATAATGTACGAATGATTTAAAGTCAATATGCACAAGTGTCAGAATGTCCAAGAAGTCATAACGTCCAGATGTTATAAAGACCGTTGGTCAATATGTACAAGTCTCTGAATTTCCAAGAAGTCATAACGTCCATGGCCCTGATTCTGTATCGCAATCTATAGATTCCACACCTAAACCTTACCGCGCACAAACGTCAAACGCATACGTTTTTGGGAAGATATCGTAACTTTTTAAGGAATTAACGTGGTTTTGAAACAAGGAATCGTTACAGAATAAGGGCCCAGACCGGGTAGCACGATCACGTTTTTACCGACATAAAGCACACGTCCTTCTCATACTCGTACTCACATATTTGCCAGTACGGGCCGAATGCTTATGTCGGCGAATAAACGTGATCGTGCAGTCTGTCTCGAAGGCGCGAGGAGTCCGCGCAGTGTTGACAACCGCAGCGCGTATTTCTGCGCTCACGCCTTCTTTCTCCGAAACGAAGTTTCAGCCGATTTTAAATTCCAAAAAATAATATTAATAATCTAAATGCCAAACCTATTTTGTATAAACGAAATTTCGGAAGAAATTGAAACCGCTGTATATAGCAAACGAAAATCAGCCGAAATTTCATTTCGGAGAGAGCGTAGGCCCTCTGGACTTATTCTTTGACCTCAGCGAACATACTAAGATCTGACGTAATTGGTAAAAGCACAGAATAACTAATAGTACTACCGTACTAGAAGGTTCCCTCTCTGACGACTTTCACGCGAAATTGAAACTTATCGTGCAACGCTGATTCGATATCGATTTGACGTCATGACGTCACAAAGCGTAAGGTTTACGCGCGCGCGCAGGGATTACGAGTTAAGCGACGACGCGCTCGGTGGAGCGTGCGTCGCGAGCGGCAACCTTTACTGCAGGGGAGGGAAACTCCTATAGTAGGAGCAATGACACGTTTCGAGTAGTGCCATCTAGGAGTGTTATTCCGCAATATTTCCAAAAAAATATTGAAGTGTCTCGCTAGATGGCGGTTACTCGAAGCGCATCAATCAAATATAAAATCGATTAAACATAACTTTAGTTAACATAATCAGAATATTACTTATGAACATCATGTAAGCTTGTAGCATTTATTTTTTATTTCAATAAATCGATTAAACATAACATTAGTTAACTTAATCAGAATATTATCTAAGAAAATCATGTAAGCTTGTAACATTTATTTTTGTTTCTTAAAATACTTGTATAATAATCGATTAATAAGATTTTAATCGAATTGTATATCGATCGATCGCACTTGAACTCTTGAACTGCACTTTTTTATTGCATATGGCCGCTTGTTTGTTTTGTTGTTTGCTTTCGTGCGAATTTTTGCAGTATTGTCGTTCTTCGCTGTAATTACTAATTACGTTGAGACTTGAGATAAGTGCATAATCCTTCTCCGGACCCAGAGTTATAAGATGAATTTAACTGTGAAACACTACAGTAGTGATCCTGCGTCTTACTTAATTTGCATTGTTGTGATGTGAATTGTGATATTTGGACACTGGACAACTGGCAAAACTGGACGCTATAATTAATTTTTGTGACATTGGACATGAATTGGACGCTATTACTACGTACGTACTATTAAGTCTAGTTAAGTCAAGCAGATCCATCTTCAAATATAACAATATTATCACCACAAAGTACAGGTACCTATAATTATTAATATTATTGATTTATAATTTAGTTACATACCTATTGACTATATACATGTGTACAATCAAAGATACCTACTTACTGCTGGTAGAATTTTGCACAAATTGTGCCGCTTGTGATTTGGCCGGAGTATTAAGTTAATAGTATAATTTAAGTATTGTATTAGGATTTTCTGTGTACAATATTTATGACTTTTCTATCAAATGCATTTACCTAAGTTATGCTGTTTTGTTTTTCAGATATATAGGTAAAAGACCATACCTATTGTCGCAAACCAGCTGATCAGTCATCACAAACTAAAGGTATTTATATTATAATTATTCTCTTTATATAATCTGTACAATCTTAAGATAAATGTTTACAATATTTCATAAAAATAAAAAAAACATATTTACAGTATAAAATATTCTAAAAAACTTAACCTAGGCTGCCACCGGCAGTGGGGATAGACCAAAGCTATCGGTGGGTAGGGCTGCAGAATGAGGAACCTCCTGACAATTCGTGCCTTGTCACGGAGTACTGCCTTTTGTATCTGACCCTTGATCAAACCTTTCAGTGAGAGGCTCTTAGGTATAAGACCATTTGCCAAAACGATTATCGGTACAATAATTGTTACGGCGAAAGGCGGTTCGCCGTAACAGCGGCGAAATAAGGCTTAGGCAGGAATAAGGGAAAATCTGGGGCTTACCTGGTTCGGGCTGGAGCTGGCTGGAGCTGAAGGTGGCTGGCGCTCTAGGCGCGGGCGGCGGGCTTGAGGGCGGCAACACACAAACACAGTTCACTGAAGGCACTGGTCGTAGGCGGTTTAGGAATAGTTGAGCTGGTACCAAGCGCTCTTAATTCACAAACACTGTAGTCGTGGTTGTTCGCGGGCTGAATTCTTGCGCGGGCGACGCGTGGGTTCGTCTTGAACGCTCTAAGCACACTGCGTCGTTGCGCGGCGCCGGCGGACACTTCGTCGAGTATAATTGTCAACTCGCTGTGATTGGCCGATCATTCGTTGCCCAGTCGTTGCACCAATATGCATCTTAAATGACCGGCGCAGAGACGGTTATCCGTCGCGCTGTGGCGCGAACATCTTCCCGGGCCCCAGAGGGTAGGAGGGGGGGGGAAGGAATGGAAATTAAAGGGGAACTACAGCCCTGATTCGTGCTGTGTTGAGTTAATGTCGAGTGGGTGTGTATATGATGAGCTGGGAGGAATGTACGTGTGTGACTGTATGAGTACAATTGTATGAGGGCTGAAAGCCTGTGTCACGAAGCACAGGGGGCGCGGGGGCGCGAAGCGCCGAAGGCGCATAGGCGCACGGGGCGCGTAAGCGCAGAGGCGTGGGGGCGCGGGGGCGCGAAGCGCCGAAGGCGCATAGGCGCACGGGGCGCGTAAGCGCAGAGGCGTGGGGGCGCGGGGGCGCGAAGCGCCGAAGGCGCATAGGCGCACAGGGCCGCAGTCAACGCAAAGGCGTGGGGGCGCGGGGGGGGCCGCAGTCAACGCAAAGGCGTGGGGGCGCGGGGGCGCGAAGCGCCGAAGGCGCATAGGCGCACAGGGCCGCAGTCAACGCAAAGGCGTGGGGGCGCGGGGGGGGGGCGCAATGACTGCATGCTAAGTAAGATCGTGCACTGAGCACAGCACCAAATAGGCACAAAAAACAACAACAAAAAAGGGCTGTACACTGGGCATACCATCATGTAGTCACTTGAATCGTGAACTGAGCACAATGGCATATAGGCACAAAAAAAGGGCTGTACACTGGGCACAAAAAAAGGGCTGTACACTGGGCATACCATCATGTAGTCACTTGAATCGTGAACTGAGCACAATGGCATATAGGCACAAAAAAAGGGCTGTACACTGGGCACAAAAAAGGCTGTGCACTGAGCACGATAGCATACAGGCACAAAAACAACAACAAAAAGGGCTGTGCACTGAGCACGATAGCATACAGGCACAAAAACAACAACAAAAAGGGCTGTGCACTGAGCACGATAGCATACAGGCACAAAAACAACAACAAAAAGGGCTGTGCACTGAGCACGATAGCATACAGGCACAAAAACAACAACAAAAAGGGCTGTGCACTGAGCACGATAGCATGCAGGCACAGAGGCACAGAAAAGCGCAATGCGCACTCTGGCGCAAAGAGCAAAGGCGCAATAAAAGCAAATACAAAGCAGACTGCATGTGTGTATGTGCTGCAGGCTGATGTGTGGGTGCACATGTGTAGAAGTACTATGCTCCTGTGGTGAGCACGCACGAGATTGAGTCGATTGCCAAGGCAAGAATTAAAAGCAGAAAAAATATAAAATTAACACGACCATAAAAATTTCATTACAAAATAAAACGGGAAAAACAACAATATCGTCGTCTAGACGCGGGTGTATTATACGTACCTAAAGTTATATGTGCAACCCAATTAGTAAGTAAAAATATAACACGAATCGAACACTGTTCTTGGAACACGTTCTTAATTTATTTTTGTGGGTAGGTTAATAATATTTCGCAATGCACTTTGCAACGTCTATCGTGCAGAAAGGGTCATGTAAGGCAATGAAATTAGGAATGTTACGCGATAAAATTTAAAAATCAGAAATTAAAATTAAGCTACGTGATAACTACGAAATATGAGTAAATATTATTTTAACGGGTCGAATGACCAACATGTAATGAAATCGTTAATGGGCTGAAATAGTTATCCCATATACACATAATAGTGGACTGTATTAATAATGTGGGGCTGAATGTCTACGGTAACACAGGTACCTACTCCTGCGACCCCTCATGCGACCGCTGTGCATGCGAGGACGCATGCAGCGTTCTGTCGGCGGGTCGCTTTGCCGGAGTGTCCCGTAGCGCGGGCGGAAGCCACCGCGCCGCCGATTCCGGCTGGTAATGCTGTGTGGCATCGTCCGGTCGGTGAAGGGATGTGTGGTGATCTGCGATGCCACACACTCGGCATGCCTTCACCGACTTGCATTCGTCCGGGTAATGCGGTCCGAGGCAGCGGGGACAGCGCTCGCGCGACACCACAAAGTCCCACCGGCCCTGCGTCGGCTGGGCATTGTAGTCAGCGCACGCTACCAATCTATGCCCCTTGATCCTACAGTAAGGGCAGTAAACGGTGTTTGGGCTGGCGTGCATTGTGTGGGTGTTGTGTGCAGTTGTGTAGACGTGTATGGGTGGCGGCACGAGTCGAGGCAAAAAAATGAAGTGTGTAAGGTAGTAGGGTTTAATTTAGTGGACTGTTACTGGGATGTATCCGGCTCGTAAAGGATCAAAATGTTACGGCGAAAGGCGGTTCGCCGTAACAGCGGCGAAATAAGGCTTAGGCAGGAATAAGGGAAAATCTGGGGCTTACCTGGTTCGGGCTGGAGCTGGCTGGAGCTGAAGGTGGCTGGCGCTCTAGGCGCGGGCGGCGGGCTTGAGGGCGGCAACACACAAACACAGTTCACTGAAGGCACTGGTCGTAGGCGGTTTAGGAATAGTTGAGCTGGTACCAAGCGCTCTTAATTCACAAACACTGTAGTCGTGGTTGTTCGCGGGCTGAATTCTTGCGCGGGCGACGCGTGGGTTCGTCTTGAACGCTCTAAGCACACTGCGTCGTTGCGCGGCGCCGGCGGACACTTCGTCGAGTATAATTGTCAACTCGCTGTGATTGGCCGATCATTCGTTGCCCAGTCGTTGCACCAATATGCATCTTAAATGACCGGCGCAGAGACGGTTATCCGTCGCGCTGTGGCGCGAACAATAATGATTGAAACCACATCCCACATATTATATTAGTTCACTTGCATGTCATGTTGTAATAAGTTTTTTATTTGCAGATACAAGGAGACAACCGCAAGGTTTTAGCCTATTTTAAATAATTCAGAAATAAATAAAAAACCTTAAGAGTGTAATATACAGGTTAAGAAATCGCAGCAAGAACAAGATTAGCTAGTGCTATTAAAATGTCTGATAATAAAGGTTTACAGAAAGTTACAGGAAAAATGAGTTTACCAGCAAAACTTTTTACAGAAATTCAACATACGAGAAACTAAAAAAATACAAAGGGTTGTTGCTTCACAAATGAAGAAAAAATGTTGTCAGTCTCATTCTATAATATGCTCTTCTTTCGAAATGTTTCACATTGCCTTCTGCAAAATCCTTAAAAAACCCTTCTAGGAAAAATTTAAATATTACCTGCTGGAATACACAAAAAAGCAATTTTTGTAAAACTAAAGCACACTTCTGAGCAAATCAACAAAGATGAATGTTATAAATCGAATTTTGTGCGGAGAATTAAAATATGATGGGGATGATTATTCTAAAATGTAAACTAAATTGTATTATGCGAAACATAAACATATTAAAAATAGAAAATGAATTGTCGTTTTATTTCTGAGTTCCCAAACTGGCTGTTGCATGCAAAACCTTGTAAATCAGGCTGGTTTGATTTCATAAATTTAATGCTGAGTGAATTTCACTTACATTAAATTTATGAAATCATATCAGCCTGATTTACAAGGTTTTGCATGTTTTAAAATTAAAATTTAGCTCCTATTATACCTATAGGTATGTATATTGGGTATTGCCTGGTTCAAACATGTTGGCAAAAAAAATCCGCGAGATGGCCATCTAGTTCCGACAGTATTACCTTTATCTATGCTTTACTGCCATACCGATACGCCTAGGCGGCCTGCCTGGGAGGCGCGCCGGCCGCACGTACAGTCACGAACGAAAATATGTAAACAATTGTAACCCTTAATACAATGGAATAAGAGTCAAAGTGCATACATATTGGTGCTCTTGACTGTACCTAAACCACATGAGTAAAGAAACGGAATAGAGACAATGCTTCATACAACGCGCCGTCGCGAGTCTCTCCGTTTGTTCATTGGCCGAACGAGCGTAAATACTGTATGTAGTTAACCGGTTTTATCCAGTGGCGGCGCATACGCGTCGCAGCGGCTAGTGGACACGCACACACGGGGATTAAAGTTACTCGCGTCCGTAGGTTTACCCTTGAGACCCTACACGTGACCCCTGGGTGGTGCTAAATGAGTGACACTGATTGAGTGGTAGAGCCATTCTGCGTTGCAGCACGCATTGGGCCGTCTTGACCGGCGTAATACCAACCTCTCACGAATATCCAGCGTGAAATAATGGCACTTGGTGCTGTTGTGTTTCGTCCGGCCAGTGAGGGTTCCGGAGGCCCATCCCCCCCTTCCCCCCCTACAATTCCTATTCCTTCCTGTACCCCTATTCCTTCCTTAAAATACGGCAACGCACCTGCGATTCCTCTGGTATTGCGAGTGTCCATGGGCGGCGGTGATTACTCTCCATCAGGTGATCCGCCTGCTCGTTTGCCTCCTTATTTTATATATAAAAAAAAATTCGCCTTAAGCTTGTAGTTATAATTGGCGCGGTTGTATGAAGCTTTGTCTCTGTTCCGTTTCTTTACTTATGTGCCTAAACTGCGAAGTGACACCCCCCTGGTAAAGGTCGAGTCAAGAGTACCCTAAACCTCCGAGCATGTATGAAGAACATTATGATAGTAAGCGAAGCTAAGGATGTGCGTTAGGATCGTAGCAAAGGAAAGCGCTGGAATAGATAATGATTTATTTATTTATTTATTTAAGGCACGGCAACAGAACACAAATCATATTTCAACATCAACACAATAAAAATAATAAGCAGTTAAATTTGCATTCCGATTGCAGCCGAGCACGGCGCTTAATGGATATCGTGCACACATAAAAAACAAGAAAAAGAAGCTAAAATTAAATATTCAATAAATTAAAATTAAAATAAATTCAAAATATTAAGTTAAATAAAATTATTAAATTAAATCAAATCAAATTAAATTAAAATAATGATGATGATGCAAACCTGATGTATATATAATATAGTGTATACAACGTGTATTGGCATGCACTGTACAAACTTTAGGGGTGGATTCTACACCCAAATATACATAATAAAACATATTACATAAAAAATTCTAAGCTCAATAGTTTTGAAATGACAGCTTTTTTATTTTATTATTTTCGATTATTGCGTGTGTGTATTAAAAACAATGTCACAAAAAGTTGAATAGGTAAATTTTTTTTTTTTTATATATTGGGGGTTAAAGTTACTCGCGTCCGTAGGTTTACCCTTGAGACCCTACACGTGACCCCTGGGTGGTGCTAAATGAGTGACAATGACTGAGTGGTAGAGCCACGCTGCGTTGCAGCACGCATTGGTGCTGTTGTGTTTCGTCCGGCCAGTGAGAGTTCCGGAGGCCCCTTCCCCTCCCACCCCTCCTCACAATTCCTATTCCTTCCCCTAACCCTATTCTTTTCTTAAAGGTCGGCAACGCATCTGCGACTCTCTGGTTTTGCGGGTGTCCATGGGCGGCGGTGATTGCTTTCCATCAGGTGACCCGCCTGCTCGTTTGCCTCCTTCTCATATAAAAAAAAAATATATATATTCACTAAAAAAAAGTTTCTAATAAAGGTGAAACTAGTCGCAAGTAAATAACAATCAGTAAAGTAGTCAAAAGTTCAAACATCAGTAGAAAAAACACAAATATTAGGTTGTCTTTGCCACTTAAATTCCACTATTATATTATATTTTTTATGATATATATTTGAACTTAGAATCCACCCCTAAAGTTTGTGCAGTGCATGCCATTACAGATTGTATATAATTCCATTTATTAATTTATTTCCATGTAAATGGAATCTCTATGCAAAATTTTAGATTTCTAGGTCCAAGGGCTAGGCAGGGCGACAATGAGTCACTCAGTGAGTGATTGAGGACTTTTAGGTATTGTTAAATAAATAAATAGTTCTAGTTAAATAATAATTTGTTTTACTGAAACACTTTTGACTAAGTTAAATTTTGCATCAAAGACTTGAAACCAACGACTTTTAGAGTTGTAAAAAATGTAGCCCGCATCGTAAAAGATCCTGGATACGAGTTTCAGTTAAGTTTGTAGCAAGCTACCTACCATTATAACAAATCACCATTACACAGTTGTTTATTTATTTTTTATAACTTCAGTTTATAGTCATAGTCATAGTCATAGATATTTTCTATTAGATTATATTTCATATACGATTAAAAGTAAAAAAAAGTAAAGTATAACCTTCGTACTATCCCAGTGCTGAACCTCCATTAAGAGGTATTCTAAGCGGGTTGGAGATCACTAACCCGGGCTATGCATCAAAAACCGTTTAACTTAAAAAAAATACTTTTTTTTATTTTCTAGTTTTTAGTTTTTTTATACATAATTTTCTGTATACTACTAGTCAAGCCCTTTCATTTGATACCCATATGAGGTGGTTAAACAAATAAAAACGTTATCCACCATTTTGTGGAGGCGGCCATTTTGGATTTACAATGATACTGAATATACACAATAGTATTTTCATCAGAACTAAAGGTGTGTACCAAATTTCAGATCAATCAGTCAACAGGAAGAGGGCAAAATTTTAAGTAAGTACTAAATTTTACCCAACAACATCAACAACAACAAATAGGTCAAGCTAAATAAAACCGTTTAAAAACGAAACACACTTTGCCCAAACTGGGAATTAAACCCTAGACGACCGGTTATCGAGCCGAAAGCTTATTTACTTAACCAGCGAGGTCGTCTAGATTTAATAATTTAGGTACGACCTTAAACTTGGATTTCATTGTAGAGGAATGAGCAGTTCATCAGCACTTACAACTTTGTTTAGTGCGCACCTTTGTCTCCTCACTTAACAAAGCTAAAATTTCAAGAGACATTCTAGCAAGAATTTTCTTTACTGAAATTCTTCAAAATGCTAAAGTTCTTGTTGCTTGTATTGTCCACGACAATGCTCGGAGTTGATTACTTCTCGAATCAGATGGTAGCTTACCTGCGACCCTTTTAGCTTCTTTTACATTGTTGCTAACTTCAAGAATAAGGATGTTATTTTTACTAGGTTTGGTTTAACCTTGGTGTCTGTCTTATCACTTATGTTTTTATTTCTTACCACTAAGGTGCTATCTGGTACTCGGCTGACCTAATAGTAAGCGGTTTTTTGGACGTGTACAAGCCATTTTAATATTACATTTATTTTTATTGCCTAATTTGCATTGCTGCGCCAATGCACTTTGATCGTATTGCTTAATCAATCGTGACCTACGGAAATGCATTTTGAATATACTCGACGAGAGAGTGCATTAAATACGCTCGGCTCAGAGACGTCAATTAAGTTTTAATGACAATTAAATGTGTTTCCTTCTCTATTTAGCACTATACCTAAGAAAGTGACAGCAAGGGACTTAATTGTCATTAAAACTTAATTGACGTCTCTGAGTACGGCAGTTAGACACACGCATTTTAATTTGACAACTCCACAGAGATCGTTCCGAGACGTCAGTGACATTAGTTGACATCAGTACGGATACCGGCGGGCCCGTACATATTGGTCCTTCGAGCCGGATCAATATATATCAATAAAAATAAATGTAATATTAAAATGGCTTGTACAGGAGGTTTACAGTTAAGCGTGGGTTTTATCCGCAACTGCAAGTGGAATATACGTTACCAGCGTCTCGTGCGTTCCTTTCAAATTGAGTATAACGTACCGAATACCGTGACTGAGTGTCATTATGTCGCGTATCGTCGTCGCCGGTGCCGTGGACATAAATATCTCTACTCTTTGTCGTGGACCTTTGAAGAGCTTGCTGACCTGCTCATGTAGCGCAGTAATCATTGCTCTGTCTCACTCGCTTGATTGACACTAGCTGACATACTACACTATATCCATATTTTCTATAACATCGAAGCAGCACTTACTGGTGACAATCGAGGAGAATCACATTTTTACCAAACAAATTCTCGTTTTCGTTCACACGATTGAATGGTGGATACAACTCACACTAAGCTCTCTAGATAAGAGATAGATCTATGAAGAGATAGAATATGCATGAACATTATACGTATAGCACTCGTAGCTCGAATTTCTGACGCTATAATAATAATTCACAAGAGATGCATGAAGACGCAAGGAGTTCCATACCGTTATACTTATCTGCCTGAGCACATAGTCTTGTCTACATGCTAGTAGGCACTCGGCCAAATTGTCAGGAATATATTGGCACAGATTTATATGTAACATTTCTTTATCTTCATAGTAATTTTGGTGAAGTAGATAAAAGTGAATTGATAGTGCTATCCGGAATAAATTTTATGCTCTCCTGGAGAAAAGTACCTACTTACAATGAAATTCTCTCTCTTTATTTTCAATTACATTGTTCGTGTAGAAATTTGGTACTACTCTTTTATACTATGTATAAAATGGTATTGTGTTGATATTATTGAAAGTAAGAACATACATACATATAAACACGACTATTATCCCCGAAGGGTTAGTTCTGACTAACCCTCTCTGGACTAGGCAATGAAGACAGCAAAAGCAGTCCTGCACATGTGCTTAGCGTGACAAGTGGTGTTCCCTTCGCCGCTCTAAGCTGTTGGATGTATGTGCAGTCTTTAGTCCGTTAGTCGGCTTTTACGACATTCAAGGGAAGAGTATTGTGTATTGGTATTGTTCCAACGCCACGCGACACGCCCAACTAACAAAATTGTCATATAATATGAAGCCTAAATAACATTTGGTCATATAGAGGTCATATAGATGTAACTCAAATTCCCATGAATCGTGTTACAATATATAATACGAACGATTAGTCGTATAATATTTTAGTCATTTAATTGAGTCCTGTAAACGTTTACACAACCAAATTACATGACCATCTTATAAAGATCGTAGCTGTGACCTTTAAAATACATTCACTCGTTTATTAGTCTCGTTTACGACCACTTTACGTCTTCTTGATGTAGTATAAAAGTAATTTATATGACAATCATAATCTGGTTATAATGACGACCATAACACTGCTTTTTGTCAGTAATAAGATTTCTACATGACAATCATATAAAGTCCATAAATTTAACTCTTATAAAACTTACAGCTGTATACACGTCTCTTATAGGATTTTATGACTTTCTTCACACGACTTTTATATAATGTTTAAAAGCCCAATAGTCAGATTAATATGTCTTATATAACTTATGGGTTTCAAATGCTTATATAAGTTACTTATATAAACATTTTGATTATTTAATGGTTTTACGTGGTACTCTTTTACGAACTGAACTTGTATATTTTCCGTTGTTGTGACTTTGACTATACAGGCTTTTTATATGATAGCTATGATAGTGTCAAAGGATCAAAAGATGGTTCCGTAGTAAGAAATAGTATTTGTGAAAAAGGATGCATATGTACATATACAAAATGAACTCAATATTAAATAGGTAGCTTATCGTAATAATATCTAACACCTGTCAATTATCATATCTTTTTTTTTCTTAAAATTTAGTAAGTTCAAGAAGTAATCCTCAAATAATCATCGCAGATTTGCAAAATGATGATTATTCGTTTGAAACCCAAGACGATGTGAAAAGAAACCCAAAACAGTAACGAAAATGAGAATTTTAAAACATCTTCAATTATCACTATATTGTGATTTCAATAAAATGTTTATCGCACGGGTTTTCACTTCTTTACGATATCCTAAAAATGGCGGACGACAAAAGAATTAAAATCGTAGTATATGACTTACAGTCCTAAGATATCATATATTAGGTATCATCACTACCTAAAGTCGTATAATTGTAAGAGTACTAGAAATCTTAAATAAAATGGGATTAATTATTTTTATTTTGCAATAATTCGACGGGAGCATTAAAAATTTGTGAAAAATTGTATATACAATCGTCATGAAATTTAATTTCCCTTAGAAAAGTAGATATTGTTATCTACTAACACCAACTACAATATAGTTAATAACATTTAGTAATAAATATGGCAGACATAAGATGGTGACACTTTGTAAACAGTTATTTTGTTTTTCGTTTGTTTTTTGTTGTCTCACTCCCACTGAACTGCGCTGTAATAGCAAGCATCCGGGTAAAGGCTATGCTAATGACTACTTCCCAATGTTTATTAAGTTATACGACGTCTATTGGATCACTACACGACAAGATGGTTATAATATTAATCACTTTCACGACTGTTATACGAATATTTATTGTATATCTGATATTAATATGACTATTACCTTCCTAGTAGCCACTAATACGACCTTGAATCGTGTCAAGTCATCGCTATACGAATAAAAGTTTTATTATTTCCGCCTATTTCGCGTCATATATACGTCAATACGACAGCTATATAACCAAAACAGTCTGACCTTAAGTTGTGACGAAAACATTGTCCCGAAAACTATACGACCAAATTTTGTTAGTTGGGCGGTAAAAAGAGAAAAAAAAGTATGATATTAAAGGTAAAAGAAGGAAAGTACGTACAGCCTATCAACTGCTACTGCTGGGCGAAAAACTCCATCATTAAAATTATGAAGTACAATAACTATTGTTGGGTATTAGCATAACCACCACGCTTACTAAAGAAGGGTTAATGATAATATATCATCGTTAACCCGTTCTGAGTAAGTTTTTTTTTTATAATGACTCGTCATAGTGACTGCATCCTGCTTGATGGTAAGCAGCCAATGCAGTCCAAAATAATGAGAGCGCTCCCCACCGTGGAATAAGCCCGATAACGAGCGCACCCATTCATGACGGCCTGCATAAATGCCGTTTCACGCCCCGCTTAAAAGACCCGGGACTGCAGGAGCTGGGAATGCGCCGGCAAAGAATTCCAAAGCCGAACAGTCTTACAGAGGAACGACTTGCCAAATTTTTTGGTACGAGTTCTAATAGTCTGTACAGTATGATGGTGGTTCCTAAGACCAGCACGTGTAGTCCGGGAGAGGAAAGGAGAGGGCGGGATAAGATCAAAAAGTTCTTCAGAACACTCTTCGTAGTAGTTCCGGTAGAAGACCCTGAGAGAAGCAATGTCTCTACGCAGCTGGAGATCCTCAAGGGAGGCTGTAACCTCAGCATCTCCAATAATGCGTACCGCTCGCCTTTGCAGTCTATCAAGTGCATCGAGGAGGTATTTAGCGGAGCCGTCCCATAGATGGGAACAGTACTCCATACTCGATCGCACCTGAGTCTTGTACAGCAAACAGCGCTGCTGGGGAGTGAAAAACCCAACTTCCGGGAGGTTAAAACAGCACTCTCGATGTAGCATTTAGGATTCAGTTCCTGGCCGATGTCCATGCCAAGAATGCTGAGGTTCACTGAAATGGGTAACGGAGATTTCTGAAGAGAGGGAGGAGTAAGGAAGGGAGTTACCTTGGACGAGAATGCACAAACCTGGGTTTTGCTAGCATTAAACTCGACCAGGTTTTTAGATCCCCACTTAGTGACACGATCGAGAGTCAGGTTCAGTTTGGCAAATAGTTCTTGCTTTTTCACCATGATATCGGCTTGATTTGCCGCAGGATGTCCCAAGTACCGCTCATGCACCGTACTGTCATCCGCATAACAATGAATATTGCCCAAGGACAATATGTCATTAATATGCAGAAGAAATAGAGTAGGTGAGAGCACAGAACCCTGCGGCACTCCGGCATTGACTTTGTAGAACGCGGAGGAACTACCCTCACAAAGGACACGAATCCTCCACCCTTCCAGAAAGTCTCCAACCCAGGCGCACAAACGGGGCGGCACACCGAAGGCTAGCAACTTGGAAAGAAGGGAACGATGCCACACTCTATCGAAAGCTTTGGCGATATCAAGGCTAACTGCCAGGGATTCGCCATGCTTGTCCATCGCTTCACCCCACGCGTGAGAAACGTACGCTAGAAGATCACCCGTTGATCGCTTTGGTCTGAACCCATACTGGCGATCATGGAGCAGCGTATGATACTCTAGGTAGTGAATGAGCTGGGAATTTATTATCCTCTCAAACACCTTGCACAGCACAGAAGTTACAGCGATGGGTCGATAGTTGGCCGGATCCGAGCGATCCCCTTTTTTGGGGATGGGTTGTATGTTCGCCTCCTTCCAAGACACCGGCACAATACCAGTATAGTAAGACTCCCTAAACAATCGTGTCAATACAGTAGACAACTCAGCCGCGTATCTGAGCAACACAATCGCCGGAACACCATCCGGCCCGCTAGCCTTCCGCACGTCGAGCGACCGCAGCACGGCACGTCCGTCACACTGCCTGATACGAATATCAGGCATGGTTGCCCCACAACGTGCTTTAGGTGGAGCGGCGCCACAATCGTTATAGTATTGAGTATTGATATATAACCAATTGCCATGTATTTAAAAATATGATATTGATAGTGTGTTAATGTTATTGTAGTCTATTATCAAAACCAAAATGTTTAGGCTTCATAAAAGGAGTCAATAAAAAGTAGAAACAAGTTAAATTCAATATAAGTGACACAGATAAAAAAAAACTGAAACCAACAACGCAAACTTCTCAATTTAACACTAAAAATGTCACTGGCAGAAGAGAATCAAATAAAAATAAGTTCGACACCAAAGAGTTCCTAACTTTAGAGTACCTACTAAATACTGCAAAGTTTTTAAGTAAAAAAAAGACTATAACTTAAAGTTGGTAAGAGATATTCTAACAACTTTACCAGGCTCCAAACTATTTTACACGCCAAGTTTCAAAGTTGGCCAGCTAATTTACGTGCCCCCGAAGTTAATCAACAGATACTTTAATCGAGTTGGAGCTGTAATAGGAATTAATTCGCAGTGGTAAAGATGTTACCTACTGAGAGTAAGCAGTATGGTAATCTATATCATACTATAATAAATACCTAGTTAAAGTTTGAAAGTTTGGATGTTGGAGGTAATATCCGAGACTACTCTTTATTCCTCCGAATTTGTATTATTATTGTTTTATAATACAGTGGGAAAGAGCTTTTCTTTAATCTCACCCAAAATTAAGTGACAATAAGGTCAAAGTTTGAATCGCACTATAGTCGTAATCCTCAATTTACTGAAGCTGGCTATCAACTTATCTCTTAACAGTTGTCGGACCATAACAATGCCACTACGAAAATTTATTCCAAGAACGCTTAAACATTTCAAATGTAGTCTAGTCCTCAACAAATAACATAGTCAATTTGATCTTTGCCGTCGACAATTCAAAAGGTATACAACAAAAAGTTTTTATTATAGGAAATTGAATCTGTCAAGCGCAGAGGTCGCATTTGGCCGGCGCCACCGATGCGACGCGACAAGAAAACGCTTTTAAGATCACACGACAGAGGTGTTTGTAACTACAAACGTGTGACACGTGGTAGTCCGGTATTTTTTATTTATTATCATCAACGGGATCCTTACTACCCTGGATAGGAATAAGTAGAGAAATTTGAAGGAGGCTTACGCTAAAGCTCTGGTTGACGAAAGAAAAAAGAGGAAAAAGATTATCACAAGCCTGTGTATGTCCCACTGGGCACAGGTCTTCCCTCATTAACAGCACATGGAGAAATTAACCACTCAATCTTGAAAAAAATGAAATGTCAAAAAATAATGACAGCAGGTGCGCCAAATTTTTTTTTAATTGCGGATGACGGCAAAAATGCCGCCTCTTACAAAAAAAAAATTACTCTAAATTCAAACCATATTTTGTCGTTCTGTAAACGACAATGTACTAACTGATATATTTCCTATCCATCAGGTATCAAAATAAAGTGATGATTGCAACAGTTTATTTGACTTATAGTATTTCTTTATAAATCACTCGGAAATCGGAAACATGCTAACGGACTTTACACGCTTTATCTAGTAGTCATAACGAAGTATTTATTACATTTTATTATCTAAATAGGATCATTATAGTCTCAATAATCATTGTCTAATAAAAAACAGTACCTAAATTAGATAAATCCGATAAAAACAGCACACAAAACATAGCGACTTCTTCACTCCGACACAGAAATTGGCGCAAATGTCAACGTGAAAAAAAAACAGATCCGAGCACAGACTATGTTTAATTTTGCGATCACGATGCACAAAATTTACCACAGAATCGAAATCATCGACCTTGTTCCTAATAAAGTAGTCTGTAAGTCTATGAAAACACGGTACAAAGTCAAGTGGAGTGCGCGTTCATACATGGACGCTTGGGGTCTGACGGAATAGCGAGTTTTTAGGTGCGTCCATTTTTGGACACTTGGGTACTGAGAAGCCATAATCCACCGCACTGAACCAAAAGCTTTACATGCCTTTCAAAGCAAAGAGGATCTAGATCATCCTGTAACCCATCATTTTAAAAGTGCCGTCGAGTTCCTTTACAACAATTTAATTATTATTATAAATGTAAGATGTTCTAACCTTCATTCATGGATAACTGATCCCATATCGCGACTTTGGTGCCAGCAGGATCGCTCAGAGCAATGTAGGCCAGCTCGTTTCTTACTAAACGCAAATCGTGGTCCAACGCCAATATCCAGAATGTTACTGCAACAAAAAAAGATTATAGTTTTAGAACGATATCACACATAATAAAAAACCAAAGGTATTCTTGTTTGGTACAAATAACAATTTTGTTAAAAAAAGTCAGTTAACTCCTTAAATATTATTTATAATAATATCTCAGAATAAAATCTTATTATATAAAATTTAAAAAAAAACAAAGTTAATTCATAAAAAGTTTGTAAATTGAATATTAAGTATTTGTGTAAACTCTAGAAAAAGTCGAATAATTAATAAAAAAGCAAATTATAAGACGTTCCCAGTTCCATTAACACAGTCTAATCTAAACGGTTGACAAGCCAAGGCCTCCTAACGGATGAAGGAAGAACTTATTTCTTCATGAGCAAGTTTCCAGTTTCAGTTTTCATTGTTACACCATTTGAAGTCGAACAAATACCTCAACAGTGGCTTAACCAGTTGTTAGCGAAATGTATGGGTCTGTTTTGTAATTAATTACAGCAAATAACACCCCCGAGGAACTTGCACAATAAAGAGAAAGTTGCTTCCGAGTTTGGCGGGCCTGGCCGGCTGGCTTGCGGCATTGACGTTTCTGCCACCAATGAGTTTTCCGATACTGTAAGTGGGACGAACACTGTAAGTCTTGTTAGAGTTATTTTCTTCTTTTTCACGAGAAAGCGGTTGGCCCTTCATATTAACGATCATTAGTTAAACACGTAAGGCTAACGAACATATTTGTTGCTTTACTAGATGCAGTGAAATTATAGGGCATAGAGGCATAATAATGATGCTTCAGGGTTTCACGTTTCGATGGACTACGGTGGCTGCTTTTCCCTAGGCGGGCCCACAGAACAGAAGAGAGGCGGCTTGATTCGCGTTTGCCGGCTTAGAATAATAAAAATCATACTATATGAGCATATGAGCAGTCTGACTAAAAGCGGGCACCGCAGCCCATGCACGTTTGTGACACTAAATACATCAAGCGTATGTTGCCAACCCTTTTTAACTACAAAAAATGCACTAGGTTGCTTACTCATGGGTCTGGGGCAAGCAGCGAGTTATGTAAATATCCTCCTCCTATCCTCCTTACATCCCAGATAACGTCTATGAGTTCGACGGAGCACGGTGGCATGCCCACTATAAAACGCAGTACATTAGGCATTAGCATTGGGGTTCCAATGCTTGAGGTCAAGTAGCTCGGGATCAAAAATAGCAGACACCGAGTAAAAACGCGCGTTGCTATCGCAAAAACTTCAGTTCTTATGCTTCTATGCCCCGTAATTTCAACGGATTCAGTATCAAAACAACAAAGTAGCAATTAATATATGTATTACGCTGATCGCCATTTCATCGAATTCTCATATGAGTCCTATCACCATGTATATGGGTGACTAAAAATAGATTCTTTAACTATAAATAATACAGTCACGGGTCTTTTAGAAACCCACGTAGACTCATATTAGAGAGTACTCCTAGAACCGCATGTTTTCAGAATAATTGTTACGCAATGTGCATAAAAGTTTATAATAAAATACTAGTACATATAAAAGAACTCCCATATACTAGATTTAAGTTGACATTTTGATAGTGGTTAATACAAAATACATTTTAACTATTGATGAATTTATAAATAACAAATGTAATGCTTAAAAATAATCTTGTGACATGTATACTTAATTAATTCTAATTTCACTTTAATTATAGTTAATTTAATTTAATTTACTGTTTGTATGCTAACATGTTAGCTAAATGTGCGATTCTCAACCTCACACTTACCATCACTATAATGTACCGCATTTATTACGAATAAATTATTTGAATTTGAATTTAAGTAGGGCTTGAAACGGTCGGTATGCAGGTCGTCACAAATGGGTGTGCTTGTTACCGTGCTTGTTTCACAGTGAGGAGCGCTCTCGTTATTTTAGACTGCATCGGCTGCTTACCATCAGGCAGGATGTATTTACTATGACGAGACACATAAAAAAAATGGTTGACTTACTCGTCTCCCCCGGCCTGTAGTGATGCCGGGCTGGTCGCACCACTACATCCCGCACTGGCCCCAGCAGCCTGATCACGCTGTGACTCTTGGCCGTGCACTCGTCGTTGCCAATGCATCCAACCGTAGTATGCAGGGTGCAATGGGTGGCCGGAGACGATGGGATCTTGAGTGGTATTATCCCGTATCCTGGAACAAGGGAAAAAATGTGAGATTGGTGAGGTCTACTTTCATGTTTTTGGATTAATTTGTTGTAAGAGGAGAAAACAGGGGGTTGGCTTAAATGAGAACTGTGATGAATACAGCCAACCTTACTAGTGTCTATAAACGCATGCATGCATCACATAAAAATATTTTTGTAGTTACAGATCAAGGAACACATCTTGGTTATCATCAGGAAAATTTATGTCAACTAAACTAAAAATCTTTTTATTATTTATTTATACCAAACACAAAATATGATAGTTATGTTAACCAATCGAGACAGTTTATACGTAGGTACTTTAGTGCCAGGTATACATCAGCAGTTTCCAAGACTAACGAAGATATCGAACTAAACCATGGTTTCGAGACGAGACGCATAAAGAAAGAAACAGTAAAAGTATTAATGATAAGCTGTTGCTAAACTTCTTTACACGATGATTTAAATTATTAAATCGTTATAATTCCCTTGACGAAACTCATTCAACTTTATTTTGTGGCTTCTACACTTCGAGATTAGCATGAATGTTTACGATTATTCTTAAATTATTTAAATTAACTTCTTATTAATGCCGCAGCCTTAAGAATAAATTGCAAAAGTTTTGTAATAAGCCAGTTTGAAGCACTTTCTAAATTGAGTACTAACCGCGCTTCTCGGAAATTCGGAAAAATTTATGCCCGTAGCTCGTGGGCTACGCCGTAGTACGCGTAGTGCTAATGCTACGGTGCTACGGATGCGTGAAGTTTAAATACAATTTTGATGAATCAGGGACGGCCCGTGACTTTGGCCACGTCAACAAATCATGAAAAAAAAACTGAAGAGCCCCTTTTTTTTCTAATCCTATCTTGTTCCAGGGCTTTAGGCTTTGCTGTTTTGACCGTTTTCAGTCACTCAGCTAAGACTTATCTTTAAATATGTTGATAATTTTAATCTACGAAGCAGTAGGTACCTAATTAAATTCTACTAGTAGGAAATATGGCTTGATAATTATCCGCCATTGAAGGACTCGTGCCTACCCACAACTACAACCCACCACGTCGACCCCATACAGATTGGGGAGTTTTAACGACTGCTATCTTCTGATAGGACCAACACCGTCCTAACGTGCCTTCCATTCTCGACATATTTTTTTTGGTTACCCATCCTGGGACATACCTTTGTAAAAGTTGCTTTACTTGCAAGATCGTATTCTAAACGCATGCACAATCGAGTAAATGTCTATGTTTGAAGAACTTGGCGAAAAAATATTAGCAAAACCTATTGAAATACTGAATTTGTTGATAGTCTTAAAGGGTAACTTAAAGTTTAAACGTTTAAGAGTCGTTAAGGGCAGTTACCGACCCTTATGGAACAGATGTCAAGAGGGCGAGAAGCTGCAGTGATCAATCTTGCCGCTCTGTCGACTCAAGGGCCGCGGGCATGCAGAATGTCGAAGTAAATTCCTTAGGACATCGCGGAATTTATAACTTGGTTCGTTTCATCCAAAAATGTACTTATTTTTCAAAACTTATTTTATTAACAGTAAAAATAAGAATAAATAAAGATTTGGCTTTCCGATTTTATTCAAACAAATAAAAAAGAAAAGCTAATTCTTAGTAATTACTAAGGACAATGCTTTACAAATACTTACTAAAAAAAACAGCCATCTTCATTAAAAATATTAAATGTATTTATGTGTAATTAAGTGTGCAGAAACTTACAAATAAAATCAATTAATAAATATAAATCATTAGTCTATAAAAACGTCCCACTGCTGGGCACAGGCCTCCTACATGAACAACAGTACATAGGGGGATTAATAAATATACATTGTAAATACAATACAAGGTAAGTAGAAGACTGCTAAAAAATCTAAAAAATCAAAAATCAAAATTTTTTTATTCAGTAAGCTTAAAATAAGCATTTTGAATCGTCAAAAATTTATGTTAAAATTTACTTCTCTATATGGATGGATGGGCGCCCACCCACCTACCCCACTGCTTTTGCTATCCTCATTGCCTAGTCTCTGACTAACCCTTCGGGGATAATAGTCGTGAGTATATATAATATGTATGTATGGAGATACAGTAGGCGACATCGCAAACTCTCCTATCCAATCTAAAAATGTATGTACCTATAGCTCAAGGTATGAAGGAAAAGACTACTTACTCAAGGTCAGTTAAAGAAGGGATAATCCACAGCTCCACTGGGACGTGCTTGAGTGACTAAACATAACGATTATTGAATTTGGCACACGTTTTCTTAACGGCTCTGTGTAATTAAAAGATTGTTTGCGCTTTTTAAAGTTTATAAGATGATTAAGATGCGTCTTGTTTGACTTACAGCAAAAATAGAGTTAGAGTTGACATACTCGTACATTTCTTTTAAAGTAGGTATGTAGTTTTGCAAACATTCAGGTCAACATCACAGTACACGTTTATCATTTTCGTTTTGCACACGCACACGAAACGCATGCTTCAATGTAAAATTATGCATCTATTAATGTAATGACTTCACAAATTGTTGATATATTTACCTCAAAATCTAATTAGGTTTTACTTAAGAGGGTTTTCGCATTTCGGTTTCCCATACAATCTTCCAAGTCGAAATTTTTAAAAACCAATAAGCCAATTTTGATGAAACTTTGCATGCTTAAGTAAAACACAGGGATCTAAATTGTTTGTTAAAAACATTTAAAAAAAATGTTTATTTAACTGAGTTATTGCGATTTTTAACTTTCTATTGTGGAGTTTAAATCGCATTATCTCAGCTGCAAAAAGATTTTTAAAAATGTTTTCAACAAACTACTTAGATCCCTGTGTTTTATTTTAGCATGCAAAGTTTCATCAAAATTGGCTTATTGATATTTAAAAATTTCGACTTGGAAGTTTGTATGGAAAACCGAAATGCGTAAACCCTCTTAATAATAAAACTTAATAAAGTAATAGTTTAATTTAATTTTGACTAACTACACTTTCGAGTATGAAACATTTCCTTTGTAATTGAAGTAACGTCACCAACCAGTTAGAACAAAATATCTCTGCTACCGTTGTCACAAGGTTGAAATTCGCTTGGTACGCCAAGGTGATCCGATTTCACTGTGCATCTGCCTTGGAATCGCTGGAGCTTGAAGTGATAGCAGCCAACCAGGAAGATTCATGACTTCTAGACACGGAGAAGCTTTAAGACAAGTCGAATACTTTACCGTATTCGGAACAGTACGTACGAAGAGCTTTATTTTATTTGCCCATTTGAATGCGACGTAGTACAGACGCCGGTGCAAGATTTGTTGAAATGGTTTGGTGTTGCGCGGTTTTAGATATTGATGTTCTTGTTATTACAAATTTTAATGATTGAATAATGTTAAGCATTAACCGAACTGAAACCGTTTTTGGTAACTTATTTGTTTATTAATTTGCTTTAATATGGGAAGTGTTACTTGTATTGATGTATTATGTTTACGATTCACGGTTTGAAACAGCAATAAAAAATCAGCTACCAATATAAAAAAGCATTTTCAAAAAAAAAATACACTATAATATTGATATTTATTTATCCTTTCGTTGATGGGGATATAATAATATCATGGTATTATAGGCAACACAAAGCTTACTGCGACATATTATTAACATTGATTACAATTATAGTTGAAACTTTTTTAGAAATGCATTTTTAAATATTTAAGTTCTTTTTATTTATAAAACACTATCTCTTAGCCTAACTTTTATACATGATGATTCAATCTTAAACTACTAAGTAGATACAAAAGAAACGCAACTAACCCTTGGACTGATTAAAATTGATAATTTGATTAAGCTTGACGGCAAGCCCTTTGTACTTTAATAAGGCTTTCTATATGACAATCCAACTTCAACATTAGCCAAAATAGGAATGTTGTCGACAACACTAATTAGATCTGACGAAAAAGGTAAAAGGTACAAACGACCTTTAACCTCTTTGTTGTCTAGTGGCTAGATCACCAGTCTCAGATCCAGAGGTCCTTGTTCGATTCCCAGCGGGGGCTGTATTGTTTTGTTATCGGTTTGGCGGTGATGTGGTTTCTTTTTTATGTTATAAAATATTAAAGACTTGTCATATTATTAACCGTGTCTATTTTGTTTGACCTAATTGCTAATATAACCCATACCATAATATTCCCATACAACTTCTATGAAAAAGCTTCCTTTTAGTTAGAAAAGGTTAACATCAAACAAACCTTCAGTTACTCTAAAAAAGCCGATATTCCATCACCGACCTACTCGATACTAACTATCAAATGAGATGAAGACTAACCGCTTTCTCGTTAAGGAAGTACACAACAAGAGGTCATTTGTTATCTGTAATGAATATTTCATACCCACATTCCGTGTCATACGATCAAGTAAACAATGTCGAAAACATTTAATCACAGAACAGAACCTCTTTCTTTTGTTCTGTGCATTTAATCGACACTAAACGACTGAATTTCTTTAGTTTTAAAAATCTGACTATCTCTCTCTAAGTAATAGGACTTTTTATATCATAATTAAAGGCAATTTCAAGTGGTATAAATTTAGTACTGTAAGATAGTACGGTATAATGAATTAAAAACCGGTCAAGTGCGAGTCGGACTCGCCCATGAAGGGTTCCGTAGCAGCACGTAACATCATATAAAAGTTCTTGTAGTTCGTTGTAACTTCGATCGATGTTTGAATAGTAGTGTATTTCTTTAAACTATTTAATTTATGACGTATTAAAAATAAACTACTTACTAGATCTCGTTCAAACCAATTTTCGGTGGAAGTTTGCATGGTTAATGTACATCATATATTTTTTTTAGTTTTATCATTCTCTTATTTTAGAAGTTACAGGGGGGGGGGGGGGGCACACATTTTACCACTTTAGAAGTGTCTCTCGAGCAGAAAAAAATGAAATTAGAAACCTTCTTATCATTTTTGATGACCTCCCACACGTATGGGTTAAATAAAAAACATTTGAATTTCAGTTCTAAGTATGGGGAACCCCTAAAATTTACTGTTTTTTTTTCTATTTTTGTGTAACAATCTTAATGCGGTTCACAGAATACATCTACTTACCAAGTTTCAACAATATAGTTCTTATATAGTTTCGGAAAAAAGTGGCTGTGACATACGGACGGACAGACAGACATGACGAATCCATAAGGATTCCGTTTTTTGCCATTTGGCTACGGAATCCTAAAAATGGAGTCTCAACACGCGTTGTTGCGAAACGAACACGGGAGAAAATACCAAATAATAGGATTACAAAAGTCGTAGGTATCTACGTACGCATTCAATCGATAGTTATGACGAAACTCGACATTCAGGACGCCTTGTTACCGATGTACCTACGACAGGATTATTCCGATCTTTGTGTGCGCCCAAAGTGTTGAAACAAAAGAACCGTGCTTAATCCCGGCGCCACCGGTGAGCGGGGATAATTTGATTACCTCGGATATCTCGTCCCTTGTGCGTAGTGTAAGGGGAATAGAAGTGCATCTCTTTGAAGACGAAAGATAATGTTTTTTTATAACAACAAAAATTTTGTGTGTACAGGTAAAAATATTTTAGTATCTATGTTGCAAAAATAAAAATGGACTGAATGGAAATGGCATTAACCTGTCTATTATAATAGGGTCAATCCTAGGACACTTGATTTTGAGGGTCACAGCATAATATAAATTATAATATACAACACACTAAACTAAATTAGCACTTATAATGTAGTATTGAAGCATATCAATTGAAACAGATATTTTACAGAATGAATTGCATAAACATTCATTTGAATTTGAAAAATGGGGTAATTTGACAAGCTTTTTACATGTCACACGCCCGGCGCTCGGTGTGTTATTGTGTATTATATTTTTTACATATACAATAATACTTTGTTAAATACGAAAAGAGTGCCTCTATCAAGTCATGTATTCATTGTTTTAACATAATCAAAAATCTTTTGTCTGTATTCGTTCAATAAAATGTCACGCAGTGGACAAAATTTTGAAACGCGCGACGAAATTATGTTTACCTACTTCATTGAATACGTGGTAAGACTCTCGTGATTGGTCCAAACCATCGCCAGTTGTGCTGTAGCACTTCGTCAGGAAGGACGTAGCGCTAGCTTTCGCGCAAATACTTTATTTTTAAGTTCTTTCAAATTTATAAAACTTTAGTTCGGTAGGTAGGTAAAGCTCACTCGCTTTTAACCGCCTCCGTGGTCTAGTGGCTAAGCCACCGGTTTCAGACCCAGAGGTCCCGGGTTCGATTCCCAGCGGGGGGTACATCTTTGTGTGCTCGGTTTGGTTGGTGGTAGGGTTGTTAAGTCCGCCTGGCTAGCTACCACCATCTTATCTAAGTCTGTCGCCATAACAACGATGTTTATAGCATAGTTGTGTTCCGACAGTTAAGAGTCAAGATAGCCAGTTCCTCAGTGCTTGAGGATTCCGGGTGAAGCGCGCTTCCACCTTCGGCCTTGTCGTCACTTACCATCAGGTGAGATGAAGGCCAAGAACTTACCCGTAACACGTAAAAAAAAAAAAGCTCGTGTCTTGTTTTGTCACTAAATTAAGAATAGTTACACTTAACTGTCCCAAGAACATAGTTGCATTCATCCCTGAGTAGGTATTGAAATCAAAACTATTACGATTTTATTTTTAGTTATATACATATAGCTTCATTTTTAAATTGTCGTCAGATCCATGGCTGTAAAATCCGTGGATTTAAGCCATGGATCTGTCTTATCGGCCGTGGATCTGATCACATATTCTATGACAATTAATTTCTGCGCATAATTACCGTGCCTTATTGATAGACTGACTCGTTTTTAAACCTTCTTTTGCCGTGTAATTTTTGTTTTCACCAGTCACGAGAAAAAATAAAAGCCACGGCTCTGACGCGAAGAACGCTTCACCCTGGATTGACCCAATAATAAAGTGACCTCTTTAATTCATATTTGCATTAATTAATTAATTATTAGTCTTTAATGTTTAAAATTAAAAGGCACAAAGGTAGACTAAATGCAAATAGCATTAACCACCTGTTAACAGCGCGCCGACCTTTCAATCATAAAGTTGCATACCTATCTTTTTACCTTTTACTTCCCCTATTTGTTAGTATATGTGTGGGACAAATCTTACAACTGAATTAAACTGAAATTTTGCATACCTACATGTGTAAATCGCGTGACAATGCAATATGATTATGACATGGTACTGATCTGATGATGGAGCTGGAAGGTGGCCACAGGAACTTCGCAATGAAACGACACAACCTCAGCGCGTTTGAGCTCGTTTGAATCGTCTTGACGAGTAGTTTGTCTTTCAATGGTAACCAGGGTCTGATGATGGAGCGGAAGGTAGTCATAGGAACACTGTAATGAAACGACGCAACCCCATCGTGTTTCGGCTCGTTTCATTCGTCTTGACAAGTACTTTGGTGCTAGATGGTAACCAGGGTCTGATGATGGAACTGGAAGGTGGCTATAGGAACTCAGTAATTAAACGACATAACCCCATCGAGTTTGGGCTCGTTTGATTCGTCTTGACGAGTACTTTGGTGCTAGATGATAACCAGGGTCTGATGATGGAGCTGGAAGGTGGCCATAGGAACTCAGTAATTAAGTGACACAACTGCGTCGAGTTTGATTCGTCTTAATGGGTAGACCGTTTTAATGGGTGGTGAGTGGTGGCGGTTTGGTGGACGTGAGTAAATTCTGTGACGTTCAGTGATATGAACAGATGAAAAACGTGTCAAGGGCCAGGGATAACTGTAAAAAATAAATGAAAGTAAAAACAAAACAAGCTTTTATTTATATGCGCTAAAAAGAAAAAAATAAACTTTTACTTTGAAATTTTTACTATCAACTTATAACGTCATTACACAATTTATATAATATAAAAGGTTGTCGCGACATTTACTATACACTAATAAGTTTAAATAACACAACAAGTGAATTAAATAACTTGATGTCATTGATTGTAACTAAGTATTATTTGTATTCTAAGAAAATACGAGTACTTAAATCTCACGATAACCTTTTATATCATATAAATTGTGTAATGACGTTATAAGTTGATAGTAAGTTTTTTTCTTTATAACGCATTTGAATAAAAGCTTGTTTTTAAAAAGGTTTTTTACTTTTTTTATTTTAGTAACACCTTAAAATAAAGGATTTTTGTCTTTGACTTTGACTCTATCTAATACAGAGCGCAAGAAACTTAATCAAAAGAATTCCTCGCGGGAGCGTCTGGTGACGCTAAGTGGTCTCAGATCATTATTTGTACTGTTCTACGTTCACTGTGCCCTGTGCTCCAATCCTGCTCTCT
Source organism: Scoparia ambigualis (assembly GCA_963921215.1). NCBI lineage: Eukaryota > Metazoa > Arthropoda > Insecta > Lepidoptera > Crambidae > Scoparia > Scoparia ambigualis. The sequence continues at coordinate 7,519,810 of OY992513.1, forward strand.
ATACGACAAACCTACTCTAAAATAACGCAATTTGCCTCCCGGTGAGTACTAAATCTCTCTAAAGATACGCATTTAGGGACCAAATTCGGATAGCATTCGCAATTAGAGCTGTTAGTCGGGCTGGCTGTCGTGATCATTCATTCGATACCTAACAGGTAGGCTGTAATGAACATTACGAATTCAATTAGCAATAACAATGTAATTGTACAAATTTGATAAAGAGACTTTGAATTCTGATTTATAATTAAATTATTAGTTGTTTACTACGTATGGGTTAAAAATATTTGTTTTATACGTCCTCAGTCCTCGGTATTATTTGTCGAGGTATGGGGTTCAATTTAATTAGTAGGGTAAAGTGTATTTCGGATTTTCCGATGCATTGGCAGGTTTGAAATCACAAACCCGTATTTGATGATTTCCCGTCTTTGTGGAGACGATTTCATTTCAATAATTTAGGTTTTTTTTTTAGCAGTGGTACGTCTGTTTTTAGACTTTTACGGTCCTTAATATACTCCATAGATTTAATATTTCGATACAACCCAAAAATTTGGATTTTATTATAGTAGTAATAGTCGTTCCATGCTTCAAAGCGGGTCACTCCAGTTTAAAAGACTTTATTTAGTTCGTATCTTTTCGAAAGATTTATATTGGTGAAACAAGCACAGTTCAACACATTTGCGGCTTCTCGGCTTCATTAGTTTGCAGGATTAATTGCTTGCGCAATTAATAGCTCGTGAAGTTGATTAACAGTAACTAAGACATTGTACTCGTACAATACTAAAAACGCAAAGAAACACTACGCATTAGTTTTAATTACTACAAAGGTTAGCTTGTACTCGAACATGAACTAAATAATGACATAATCATAATTTAAAATAAGTACTTGAATAACAAATCACATCATACATTATCATGATCATTATAATTATATTCTTATCAAACTTGTTTGATCAAAACATGTTATGGACCTGTTGATTCTTCATGATTTCAGTGTCACTTTAGTCAAGGTTGTATTAAATGATAATGCGATTTGTGCTATTTTAAAATTTCGATACGCCTTATATCATTTCAGATCAAGCTCTATTTTCTTTGACACTAAATAATACATCATTTTATTTCTACCACAACAATCCTGAAAACGTAATACTGATATTCTCATTAATTAATGCCATTTTCAATAGCGAAATTAAATCTTGTTTTGCGATAAGCAGTACACTATCAACTTACGCTCTCCGAGTAATTAGAAAAGTATCTATCAGCGGCAGTACTGAAGGTGAAATCAATTAAAACTTCTGCCAGATAATTAAATTTGCCAGCACGACGCCATTACTGTTTGGAGGATCGAGTGTGTCTGGACTCCGCGAAAAAGCTGAGAGGGAACGACTTACTATTTTGCGACAATGGATTGCCTTTGTAAACACATTAAAAGTTAACGCATTTAACGAGCTTTCACATGCAGGCGTTTTAGAAACGCTCTTTTTTATGTAAACCCCTTAAGCCCCAAGCGGCTAAATATGGTCGCACCCAAAAAACCGTTAGACCCCAAGCGGCCATATAATGAAACCAGAAGCGTCGAAGTTGCGTTCCCGGCCTTGAGGAGTAGGATCTTTAAGGAATGAGTAGAATTGTAAGGGTATAGGTGGGAAAGGGGGGGGGAGAGATGATTCTCCGGTACTTTTACTCACCGGACGAAACACAACAGTAACTGTGCCATTGTTTCATGACGATATTTCGTGAGAGGGTGTTATAGCCGGTCCCGAGCGTGCTGTAACGCAGCGTGGCTCTACCCCTCAGAGAGTGTAGAGCACTCATTTAGCACGACCCAGAGGTCACGTGTGTCTCAAAGTTAAACCTGCTGTCGCCCCCCTGGGCATTCATACATACATATTTACTTAGCTTAGCTGTTGTATGAAGGGCGCGGCCGAGAGGCTGTCGTACGACAAATTTCCCTCTACGGTATCGGATCTAATGCAACGTGCCCTGGGTTTGCTGGAAGGTTGGTGTAATAAAAATCATATATCTGTAAACCCGGGAAAAACGATCGCCATCTCCTTTACTAGAATGGAAAACCTTACAAAACTGGGAAACGTAACGCTTTACGGCACCCAGCTTCCTTGGTTCAGATAAGTGAAATATCTAGGCTTAACACTAGATAAGGAACTCACCTGGAAACAGTAGATGGATACGACTGTCGTTAAGGCCTATAGAAGCTTTGTTATGTGCCGGTCCACTTATGCAAAATGTGGGGACTCAACCCCCAAAATCATAAGGTGGATCTACATGATGATGGTGAGGCCGATTCTTACAAACGGCAACAGCTTCTGGTGGCCCAGGAACAGGCTGAAGATCTGTAAGAATGCTCTGAGCAAACTACAGAGAACAGTATGCCTGGCGATTACCGGGGCGTTTAGAACCACACTGATAGCAGCGCTGGAGGTCCTCACGGACCTCCCACCCCTGCACAGTGTCATAGAGACGGAGGCAAGGAAAGCGATACACAGACTAAAGGTGGCCAGGTTGCCTCTGACCAGACACACAAAATGGTAACCTAATAATACCCTTGATAGAATCATGGAAATGAGTTGCGACAAGACTGCCCCTAAGTACATGTTCGAAAAGAAATACATGTCCCAACTCGGGACCAACGGAAACAGCCACCGTCTCCAGAGAAAGACAGCCTGATCTGAAACATCGACGGATCTAAAATGGAGTCGGGCACTGGAGCAGGTATCTTCAGCAATGACTTTATAAGCACAGTCAGAGTCAGAATGGGAAAGTTCGCTACTGTTTATCAGGCAGAAACTTTCGCAATTCTCCTGTGCGCAAAAAAGAATCTAGAATTCGCTCCCAAGTAGCGTAACATATTATCCTGAGTGACAGACAAGCCGAGCTCAAGTCACTTATATCGCCTAGAATCAACTCCAGCCTTGTGCTTGAAACCACAAAGGCCTTAAACAAGCTAGGTAGGCACAACAGGGTGACGTTGATCTACCATGGTACCAGGCCACATGGGAATCCAAGGCAATACGATGACCGATGCTCTTGCTAGCTCCCTACATAAAGGGCTCAGAGATCCCATATATTGGTCCTCAGCCCACTAGCATCGAGTACCATCAACAAAGCCTTCAAGGACTACATCCAAAACAGGCATAAACCGAATGGAAAGAGCTACCCGGCATAAGACTCTCAAAATCCTTCATAAGCGAAGGCGCCCTAGGACGGAGCAGAAGAAGGCCCGATTAATCCCCGGTGCCCTGACTGGGCACTATACCACGAAACAAATGCTCCACAAAAAGCGAAACCAGAAAATTTTAGGCTCTTCGCCCTCAAAGGCATTGCTTTTGGTAACCCTCACTGTGGAGGCAAAGTGATAGGACGGGGTTGCACAAAAGATCCCAATGGGTCAACGTGCTGCTGCGAGAGGGAGACCTTTGCAGGCCCCACTAAATAAGATAAGATAAGAAGATAAAAACTGTGCCATTGTTTCATGCCGATATTTCGTGAGAGGGTGGTATAGCCGGCCCCATGCGTGCTGTAACGCAGTGTGGCTCTATCCCTCAGAGAGTGGAGAGCATTGATTTAGCACCACCCAGAGGTCACGTGTATCTCAAAGGTAAACCTGCTGTCGCCCCGCTGGGCATTCATCCATACATATTTATTTAGCAGCTGTTGTATGAAGGGCGCGGCCGAGAGGCTGTCGTGCGACTAAACGCCAATATGTGAAAGCGGTCTTAAGCAACTGTACTAAACATTTGCACCTAAAGTTTTAATGTATCTCAGTAAAAATCTTCTTAAAAAATATTTATTTATTTATTTTAATAAAATATTAATTTAAAATTAATTGGAATAGGTTTTCCTTCTTTAAATTGCTGTGCCCCACAGGGCCCATAATGAACCAGTACCTGTATTATAATGTATGACAACTTTGTAACGTTATGGTGTGCAATAAAAATATTGAGTATTGAGTATTGAACATATAACTAGAAACACGCTTGTTTTAGTAGGAAATGCAACGTCGATTAATTGCGAGATTATAACGTCAAATCTTATTTGGGCAATTACATTTCATTTAATTACATGGACATTTTAGTACTTAACTTAAATACGAGTAGGTATTTAGTTGTACAATATTTTCTAAGCGTTGGGTCACTTTTATCATCATTCTTAACAACAACTTAACAGTTTTTGAACCAAAGAATACACTAGATATCGTGTATCAAATGGAAAAATACCTGGCTTATCAACAAATCCAACCAACACTGAGTACGAGCGAATCAATTCCAATTCCAATACCAAGTAAGTAAGAGTCATCGAATTACAAATTGCACGGAATGTAATCAAAGTAATTAAACCGTGAAAGACAGGATTGCATTGCTCCAGTTTCTTCGCTGAATCGCTTCCAGCAGGATTAATTGTGCAATTTGTCAGTGTTTGATTTACTCTCACTGAAGTCGGTTGATTCAAGAGCCATCGGAAACTATAAACCCACGGATTTGATTATTTTGTTCCTTAACAAATAGAGGAGTTTAACAACTAGTTTTACGTTTGTACACCAATTACTTTGCATCAGACGTTGATTGCATTTCTGAGGGTCGGACAAAATAAGCTAGAATAAATTGTTTTTCGTTTGATAACATTGTGTTAAACATGCATAAATGTTGACTGAAAAACAATAATTAAAAATAACTATATTAATATTAATAGCTTAAATTTTACGATTGCAAAAGGGGCACAAGCCTTCGAAAATTGCGAACTTCGCGACTACTTATCAACTGTTACTTATCTGCTTGTTTACATGACAAGCACCTTATTTAGTTTCCTGAGGAAAAATAGGTTTGACGGTACTCTAAGATTGTAGATGAGGAGGTTCTACCCACTGAAATCTCTGTTCTCTCCATCTACCGTATGTCATGTCAGGAACCCAGGCGCTCGCTTTGCAGTTCTCCTCACGGCACGGCATCACATTGGACACGCCTTAAATGATAACCTGCAGGATCTCGGTACTTGCCGTATAAGGTACTGAACCATCCCCGTGGCATAGAAAGGGAGGGTACTAGGTTTTTTAGTGAAGGGTGTAGGGTGCGTATAGCCACCTACAATCTTATATTAATAAAAATCAGCTGCCGAAATGTTTACACGCGCATCACTTCAGAACGGTTTGACCGATTTGGCTGATTCTGTTCGTGTTGTGTTTGTAATTGTCGGTTTGTGTTAAAGAAAATTTTGGAAATTTGTCGCAGGGTAAAAACACTACGTGGGTTTACGCGGACGCAGACGCGGGCAGGCCGCTAGTTTAATATAAACAACATTGTGGATTCAACATTTCACAACAATTCACAACAAAACATTAACAAAAAATCATTCACTTTAATGCTTATGTGGCGTGTGACGCCAATGTTGACCTTACATTTTAGTTCGGCCGCGCGGCGTTGCGCAGCCGGCGGCTCAGTCGCACTTTAAACCGGGTTCCGTCAGGTTCACGCCTTAGAGTTTAATAAGTATTTGGAGTCGGACAGTAAATTTAATGTGATAAATTACGAGTAATTTATATGTAACGAGATTGAACAATATAGACAGTGATTGAATCGATTTCTTGACTTTCATTTGTTCGCCAGCCTAATTAGTAAAACCATAGAACATTCCAAAACGCCAAACTTATATTGTACAAGCGGCCGCTCGCGGTTTCACCCGCGTGGTTCCCGTTCCCGTAAGAATATCGGGATATGTAAAGTATTCTATGTGTTAATCCAGGTTATAAATTATCTGTATGCCGAATTTTATCCAAATCAATTCAGTAGTTTTTACGTGAAAGAGTAACAAATATCCATACATTCTAACAAACATTCGCGTTTATAATATTATTAGGCTTGAATCGTAAGTTTCATATTAATTTTAAAGACATTGATGGCAAAACTCAGTAGTATCACGGTACACCCAAGCTAGTCCCAACATGGCCCTCTAGTTTTCCGCTTTAAATATTGCCTCACACGCAATGGAGGTTCTGGCATTACGAAGTGTTGCCTGTTTCCATAAATCTTTGGTACTATCGGCTACGAAGGTTTGAGGATTTACTGAAACTCTTCACGTCCCATCGATTATAAATGTGAAAAGGCGATAGGCAACTAACAGCAAAACATATAGGTATAAAAACGAGAACTCCAAAATATGAGCACTATTTTTAAAGCACAAGAAGAGCACTCATAAAATAAAAAATACCAACGAGTTATTCCGTAGCCGATGCAATTGGAAGACCGCATTTGGCTTTTCACAAAAAAAATAAAACAACTCGACACCGAAACAAACCCGCTCCGGCGGTTTCGACAGTTACCAGGGGATCTGGTTTAAACTCCTTTTTTATCACAAAACGGAATTCAACTCGATAACGAGAGCGTTGGTCCGTATTTAATTCAGTGAAAATGTCAAACGGCGCGCAGGTAGGTGATTAAGTAGCGATTCGGTTTTGTTATTTTGTTGAGACTATTTATACAACGTGTAAAAAGTATTAAATGGTATAATTATAATAAAATTAGTTTGTTCAGAATTGAGATTAGAATCGATTCCACTTGTAAGATATAATGTGGATCACATTGTTTTATCCGTTATGGGCATCTCACCTAATGGTACGTAGAAGCACGCTTCACCTGGATTCCTCAACCAACCACTAATGCAAATATGTTTGACTTCGCCGCTTTTTAAATTTACTTAACGTTATCTTCTTAGTAACTTGCAGGCTTAGATCGCGCGTATTTATCATTCTAATTCGCAAGATTTTAGAGATTCTAATTTGCAAGAAATGCAAGAAAACAAAACAATCAAATACTTACTTACCTTGATAATTAACTCGCGAAAATTTATCTTAATAATTCATATAATTATTTTATAGTAAAAGTAAGTTGGGGTTTTAAACTATTTTTTGAAAGCTATTTAATTAAGACGTTGTATATTGATTTAACTACACACATCGACGTTATTATTGTTGAAAATTATGATCTGAACGTAACACTTAGTTTGCGAATCAAAGCTTGAATATGAGACAATGTTTTACGTTTATATTATGTTTTTTTATTACTATCTAAACACTTACTTACAGATGAAAAAAGAGAGACAGTCACTTATTGAATAAATTTATTATTTGCCTTGTTATTATCATTATGTAGTCAAACAATCCGAACTTTTCAAAATTTACATGACAACGAAATTTACATATAAATAACTGATTTAATTTTAAATTCAGCCCCATTACTTTGGTAAAAAATACTGCCGCGGCCTCGCATCAGACGGACGCCGCCCGCCGGCCGCCGGCCGGTTCGAAAATATTTAACGCATGAAATATTGCCATGAAATACTGAAATACTTGCACAACAAAATGTTGCCGAATAAATCCACGTGACATGACCAGCGCTCTGCTGATGCACATGCTGATGATGGTGGCTATACATCTGCTGTCTCAAACACGAAACAAAGACTGAACGCGTAGGTATGTCCACATCAAATTTAAATATTCCATAGTGCATTTTCTAGTCGCGCAGCGGTGAAAGAATACTACCACCCCCTCTCTTCCCTTCAGTGTCGTAGGAAGTAACTAACGGACTAAGGACTGCACATACATCCATCAGCTTAGAGTAGCAATGGGCTCACCACCTGTCATGCTGAGCACATGAGTAGCCGCTATTTGGTGAAAAGTGGACTACGGTAGAGGACTGCTTTTGCTGTCCTTATTGCCTAGTCTCTGACTAAGCCTTCAGGGATAAAAGTCATGATTAATGTATGTATGTTTGTATTTTCTATCAAGGAGGTACGCGATGTCACATACGAGTTCATAATATTTTCTCGAAGAGAAAGTTTTTCCTTTCCAATTTTTCAGTTATCGCGATGAGATATGAAATTTTTGCAGTGAAGCACTTTTAGCAGTATTGACATTGGAGTGACGCCATTTTGCAAGAAAAATATTGCACAGTGGGAAGTGCTCTTGCCAAGTTGCTCTTAGTATTGGTAGCGAAGCAAATTCGGTGCCCGGGAAAATTGGAGACTCGTGCTTTGAATTTTGTTTGCTGCACCCAAATAAGTTTTTAACAAGGCTGACTCAAAATAACTTGTGACAAGTGATCGTATATCCGTTTTGATGGAATCTATTCGGTGTTATTATTAAATGTTTGGGTTGATTTCTTATTGTAAAACATGGCCGCGAGCTTAACGTTCCGTGAATTATGTGTGATGTATGTATCCATTTTATGATGTTAATAACACATTCATAATAAAATCTACACTGAAAGAACAAAAAGGTTGATTTTGCACGGGTTGGCGACACATTAGTTGAATTAACAAAGTGATGGGTTAAAGCAACATAAACAAATTGTGGTTTTCACAGATAAGTTTTTGTTGATATGAAAACGATTGTTTTTACCTATATGTACATGTTGGCGTAACAATTCATGCATAATTCAATAGGTGATTGTTGATTTTACTGTTCAAGTTGTTGAAATAACCATTTTTAAAGTTAAATTTACAAAATAAATACGTTAAAACAACAAAAGATATATGTAATAAGTTCAAATTACCGTAACTGATCAACAATACAGTTTTTGTTCATTCAACAAAACTCAAGAGTAGGTGCTATATTAACCCTAAAATTTTGTTGAAATATGGTAAACCCAAGTAATAATTTCTTTTCGTGTAGTCTGATTTTAGCAGATATTTTACGATGTGTATCGTATACATAATACCTTTTTAAATGTACTAACGGCTCGCCTGCGACTTAGCCCACGTAAATACCTATCTCTATCCAGTGATGGTTTTGCACAGTTTTTTTCGTAAGTAAACTTATTTTTGTATAAAAATAGCACACCATATTCCGACGTTTCCTGTAGATGTTTAAAAAAATCCTTTTATGCAATGCTCGTACTGACAATTACGAATACTTATAACTAAAGAAAACAACCGACCAACCCAAATTTGGCCATGATTAGTTTTAAATGTAATAAGTCAAGGATCATAAGACCGCCGGCGGTCGCGAAACAATTGATTTTTAGTTGTGTCTGGGTTTACGATCCTCAAGGGGTTAACCTCCCTATGTGTTGCTGTCCATGTATGAAGACTTCTGCTAAACAGTGGGACGTTTACATGCTGATGATGGTGGCTATACATCGAAAAATCAGAAAAACACTAAATTTTTACAACACGTAAGGTATTACATATTATTATTACGTGTAGTATATGTAAATGTGAAGACTAATGAATAATGAAACAATAAAATAAAAACCATTCGTCAGACAGACCATTATCTTGCAAAGTACAAGCACTAAAAGTATTCGAAAGCTACTAGAGCGTTATTAGCTGTAGTATTCCAACTTGAATGGCGTGCGACATAATAATTCTATACCTACAAAGCAAGCCAATACACAGCATAATATTTTGTTAGAGAAAGTCCTTTGCATAGAAATCTGAGGAGATTGGCTTTGTCCGGACTCACAAACAAGCCGCTCTGGCATTCGGAGGCATTCGCTCGAGGCACCGATTGGATTGAATGAATAAAAATTGATGGAGTTTTATTTTCTTCTTGTAGCCCCGCAATCATTACGTAGTTCAGTTTTGCCTGAGGGTGCTTTGACGGGCTCGAGTAGTTTTTTTGTAATGTTCAATAAAAACTAGACAAGTAATGAGTAGGTATTACTCTAAAAAAAACAGTCGTTTAAGGTGTTAAATTCCATTGTCGATTTTTTGTGCTTCTGACGTAGCTTTTCAACTATGCGTTTTAGTAAACATGATCTCCGCATCAGAATCTTTTTTGTCGAAAGGTTTTTTGGCAGTACGACTATGTTCCTTAGAACGCCGTGTCAAATCATATTTTTATTTTGTCACTACGACATAGCAGGCTTAGAATTTGTTAATGGTAAAATGAGTACTTCAACGCAGGTACAGTCACGAGCACCAATATGTATACACTTTGACTCTTATCCCATAGTAATAAGAGTTACAATTGTTTACATATTTTTGCTCGTGACTGTACATAAGCAACTTTAACGAAGTGACAGAGTATTATTTTACAAAAGTATTGTGTTTATTTACTGTGTACGCCACGTCAAGTTTTATTCTGATGTAGTCACTACGATAATGGACTTAGTCCCTGTGACATAGCAGGCTAAGAATCCGTTAAAAGTTAAATGTGTTTTAACGCAGGTACATAAGCAACTGTAACCAAATGACATAGTATTTTTTTACAATAGTATTGTGTTTATTTACTGTGTACGCCACGTCAAGTTTCATTCTGATGTAGTCACTACGATATAGGACTTAGTCCCTGCGATATAGCAGGCTTAGAATCCGTTATGGCGGAAATGTGTGCTATAACGAAGGTGCACACGCAAATTTCTCAAAACAATTGCGATTTTACCCGACTGCCAAACGAAAAGGGTAGGTAATGTTTTAGGATGTTTGTTTTGTTTTGAGTGAGCGGTCTGAATGTTTTATGCTTACCAAATGTCATAATTATATAAAGTATTGTATGAATAACAAAACAAGATAATTATCATAATTGTTAATAAAAGTTAAAGCTTAATGTTTTATATTTTAGCGTTTTATTAACGCTTAAATATACTTAAGTAAAATTTTAAACACTGAACTATTGTTTTCTAAATTGTCTCGGGTCTGGGTGTTTTCTATGTATAAGTATGTATTTAAGTATTTTAAGTATGTTTATCCGTAGTCTAGTAACCATTTAACGAGTTTCATAATGAAACTTCTATTGGGCTAGATAATTGGTGTGAGTGTAGGAAAGTTCATTTATTTATTATTATTACTTATTTGTTTACAATGTTTCTACACTTAAAAAACTTCAGTTCAGGTAAAAAAAAATAGTTTACTGTTACAAACACTTGCTACTGTTGTATTACTTATATTGCATTCACAATGTCATATTACAACAAAACTTTTTTTTAGGTGAAAATCGAATCCACGAACTAATAGTCCGGACAATAGCTCTTGCAACTGATAGCTACCGAGACTGGTTTGAGTAACAGTTGAGGCTTGTTGTTTCTAGTTCTATTTTTAGTTAAACTGATATATTGTTAAGCATAACATCAAAAGATGTTAAGTTGAATAAATATATGTATTTTCTGTTTACATACCTACAGGAATGGGTAAATCGGGATCGCCAAATGTAAATGTGTTGTCACAAATATTTATTTTTAGGGCCCTCGGGTAATACACTGTATCAAACACAACCTGTGGTTGGGTCCGAAGAGACACAGGCGGTCAGAGATTTAGATATTGAATATCGAGTAATGATAAACATTTATATTTATACAAGAAGGTATATGAAATGGAAATGAAATAAAAACATAAAAAAACGTTAGTCAGTTCAATGAGTTGGTCTTTATTGTTCAGAAACATAAAAAAACAACAAAAGAGAATGAAATAAAGTCAGTTTTGTCATCAATAAAAGAAACAATGCAAGTTAGAATCAAAAGTGTAATAAAAAGGCAATCAGAATAATTATCACAACTAAATAATTGGAAATAATCTTCGTATAAACTGTTGTTATGCTCGTATTTCACTTAGTTATCATTAACTAAGTTGCCATTAAAAGTTTTAAAAAGAATACAATTCTGATATACAATTTATTTAATTTTATAACAGAATTTCAAAATTCTACGAACGTACAAGCAAAGTTTAAGATGAGTACTTAACAAAAAGCAGTATTGACTGAGTTCAAATAACCCAATCTCTCGATGCCCATCAGTTTCGTAAAGCGTCTATCCCGCCTACCTTTTATTCTGCAGAGCTATTTTTTGCAAGCCTTCTGATGAGACGCCAGCTGACACCCTCGGTTCGTTAGGCGACGGGCGTACGGCAAATCGGATTTCTTTGATACGGAATTAGCAATCACTTTGTACCATTAACACCTGGTGTTGACGCAGCCACCGATTCGATGGTAATCGAAGTTTTCGAATACTCAATTAGGATGGTGGATGTCTTCAGTTTGATTTTTACTTATAATTATTGTAACATCAGATATAAATTACGTTGAAGAAATCATTATTTAGACTACGGAGGTGCACTTGATCCGTGCAACGTCGTCATTATTTATGTTTCAAAATACATATTTTCAAGAAGGGTTCATGTAATCGAACACTTTTTTTGTGTTAAATACATTAGTATTCGGGTTAAAACTGCAACAACCTTACTTATAAACGTTATGATTTAAGATTTAACATCTATACTAATTTGTATGGATGTCAAAGTAACACTTAAATTTAAATAACGTTTACGCTTAAGTAAGGCTGCATGTTTAAATAAGGTGATTAAATTACCAAAACTTTAGGGTATTACGCCCTAGAGTGATAGCAATACAAAATGGACACACCAACCAATTACCAATCCAACGCTTTGCCGTCTCCGGTTTATCAACATCACACAGACATCAGTTCCCTCACTATCTGGCCCGCAATCATGATTCACTAAGCCCGCACCGATATCCCTGAAGGGGATTGCCAATCGCTTTGAGCTATTAACACTCTGATTTACGAAGTGCCAGCAATAATTGCTTCAAATATAGTCATTTTGGAACTGGCTAAATGATTTAACTCGGAATGACTTTTTGATGACACTGCTGCTGTGTGAGATATATCTATAGGAGTATAATAAGATAACGATTACAAACTTTATGTTAACGTGGAGTTATAAAGTACACCGCAGTACAGTAGCTATACTCGTAGACGTTGAAAGTTCATATTAACCCTTAGCCACTTACCACTAGTTTTGCTTCCGTAACCACTTACCACCGGTCTAGGAGACCGCGCGCATTAAATGGCTCAATTATGAATAATATTTGAAGTTGGATTTATTTAAATAAAATAGGCAATTCTAAAGTATACTAGTATTTATTAAAAGAAAAAAACACGAAATAAAATCAACCCTATTTGAAATACAACAAAATTTCTTGTTAGACTCTAAATTATAACAAAAACTAACGACCTATTTGGAAATTGAGATTAAAATTATAGGACCTCTAAATTAAATTTTTTTTTATTTATTATCTAATGTTTACTAATCAAATAACACAAGAAAAATATTTTAGTGCCACAATTGTTTCTTTTTCAATAAAATTGCAACCTAGTGATTTAACATTTTTTGCGGCAGTTAATGTACAACTTATTAGAGCATTCGAGACATATTGGGGCTTTACATTCGAGACACAGGTACTGCGTCCTGCGTTTTTTCTTTGTGTCACAAGTGGAGCAAATCTTACGTATTTCCAGCTTATCGCAGCTACCACCTGCAACAGCTGGAGTGTCCGCTTCAATGATTTGGTTGGTTTGTTTAAAAAAAAAATCTAGTTTCATCAGTAAAAAACAGATTCCAGGTTTCGAGAGGGGTAAAACAAGCATTTATAACCGTTCTGTACTCTGGCTTTATTTATATCTTCTATTTCTTGTACGATATTATGTTGTAAAGTTCTCGAACGATAATATGGAGGCTCAGACAACCAAAGAAAGCGAGTTTTGCCAAAAAGAAGCTTATTTCTGGGGCGAGACCGCAATTCTGGCAGCGGCACATCTTCGTCTGATGAGGTTTGAACAGACGATACGGAAGGCGTGTTTCTAGTCTGAAGATAAGTTCTTCCGCTTGCTAATGTAGATTCTTTCTCTCCTTCAATTTCAGAATCGGATCCACTTGTTTCTTCTAGGACGTGGTCGTCACCAATATCATCTTCGACATCACTAAAAACTCCATTTACACTGACCTCTTCATCTGACGGAACTTCTTCTAGCCACCTAGCAATAAGTTCGTTATCAGCAGCCATTATTCACTGCACACGAAGAACTTAACGCAAAAAAAATAATTACGTATCCACTTACCACCGGTATCACAGACCGCTGACAATGTTTGGGACCTTACCGTGGATGTGGATGAACGCGGGCACCTATGAAGTCGTTCGGCGGCTCGTGCGGTACTGACGAGAGCGGGGGGAAGGTACATGGACGCACGAAAATGGACGATGCACTCACGCCGAAATATTAACAAAAATTACTTCAACGGTGTCTGAGAGACCGGTGGTAAGTGGTTAAGGGTTAATGTTTTAAATCAAATCAAATAACTTATTCGTATTAAATGCGGTAGGTACATTATAGTGATTGTGAGGTTGAGAATCGCACATTTAGCTAACATGTTAGCATACAAATATTAAATTAATTTAAATATAATTAAAATGAAATGGAATTAGAATTAATTAAGTATTCATGTCACAAGATTGTATATCTAGCATTAGATTTGTTATATAGAATGTGATATGGGTGGTACTTCTAACCTGTTAAGGCTAAGGCATCTAAATTCATCGACAAAAAAATAATATGGACTTATAAAGAAGTGATTAAGTAATGATTTTTTTTCTCACCAAAATAATCTCAAACATACGAAACAAAGTAATTTATTAGTAGCCAGTGTCATTAGCTACCGTTTGTCATTTTTTCATGTTTCTCCGACGTATGAAACCTTTGATATCGCATAAAGTAAAAATGGTCATAAATTATAGGGGGAGGGGGTAGGACCTCCCATATTATTTTTTTTGTCGATGAATTTAGATGTAGTACTTATAACAGGTTAGAAGTACCACCCATATCACATTGTATAAAATCATCAATAGTATAAAAGGTATTTTGTGACTGATGCAGTAATTTTTCTTGATAGTAGTGGACTGGTAAGTCGGTAGAAACACTTTTTAGCACTTTTTAAAACAATACTATTTCACCGAAATTATATGGAATAGGGCTTCACTATTATATTTCATCGATTCCATTCCATTGCAATTCAATGATCGAGTGAAGAATTTTACTACTTTTTAGGTTACATTTAGAAATTAATTAAAAAAAGTATTTTTAAGGAACTGTTAGGTAAATATTATATTTTTATAATAAATACTTTCAAGAATACCACATTATACACATTTATTTTCTTTATTTCTTAGTTACGAGTATCTACACCAGCGTTCTCCACAAACTCATTTAACGCTGTATGATTCTGGCGTGTCATATTTTAAATGAAAAAATAGTCATTCTCTGATCATTTGTATCCTGTCAGGTCATAGTATTTGCTACTGATACTGCTTGGAGCTTATCTACAGCGCATAACGGACCTTTCAAAATTACCTCTGTTATC
This sequence comes from Scoparia ambigualis, assembly GCA_963921215.1. Lineage (NCBI taxonomy): Eukaryota > Metazoa > Arthropoda > Insecta > Lepidoptera > Crambidae > Scoparia > Scoparia ambigualis. The sequence goes on from OY992513.1 coordinate 7,534,963, forward strand.
TCAATACATTTATCGTGAATTCGTTGAACGTTTGAAGCGATTCTTTTATGTTCGATACAGACAGCCTTTGATTCTACAGACAGCAAATAAGAATCTAAGTATATCCCTACTGATCATGAAAGTATTTATTTGTTATAGGCGGTCCTTGACGACGCTACGACGAAAGCATCGCATCTAGTTAAGATGCGGAGAGCCAATGATCGGGCTCAGTGGCGCGCTATGGCCAGCAGTGGACTGCAATAGACCGGTGATGTATGTCATTGAAATGTAGTTTTATTTCGCTCTGATTGCTCTTTCTCTTCCAAAACCAGTGTCATTATATGAATAAAATAAAACTGATTCACCAGAGTACATTAAAATACATATTATATTATGTTGGTCCATGCAGTGAACACAATATAACATTTTCTAAATGAAACTTTCAAACTCATAATATAAATTGTTTCATTAATATTTTTCCAAGGAAAACATTTTCAAGAACGCCAAAGCTATTCCCAGTCATAACAGATAATATATAAAATAGATTATCGTTATAAGGGGAAACTTTTAGAGCACTAGCTTTGAGCGTTCCAGGATCTCGCTGAGAATGGGTGAAGTTTCGTAGACGGCTGGAAATGTCTTTATGATACTCGCGGATGTCGTAAATTGATATTCATTCGGAACGATCCTCTTCTGCGGCGTTGGATCTTCATTTTATTAACTTTTATTGTGTCATGCATACCTACTCCCAAAGGGGTAGTTGACATGTACGAACTGGCTATTTTTATCTCTAATCTGGACTACTAAGACAGTTTAAAAGTTGACCCCAACCACAAACTCCATAATTTGTATGTTACGCTAAAGCAGATGTAGTAACGCTCAATAGCGAGAATGCAATGGTTTAGTAGCCTAAAGTAATAAATAGCCTTAGCGTAATGAATAGGTACTGTACAAAACTCATTGTGTAGGTAGTTAAAACATTAACGACTTGGGTGAAATGCTAACCCTACCATGGAGGTTGGAAGGTCGTTTTGTACCGTTACCTACTTAAACAGTATTAATAATTTATACCCCTGTTTCCTTTGTTAAAGTTACCTGCCGATTCTAAGTCAATTTCTGAATTGATAATCACTCTATCAAAATTTATCGTTTAAGTTATAAACGTATGCATCCTGCGGCTTATAAGGGTCTTGATTACATCGTATGACACTTGTTTATGTAGTTCCCGAACTGTTTACACAAACAGAGCTAAGATTAAAGTTCTAATAACTTTATACACCTTACATACCTTTATTCAGGAAATATATACACACATTTACCTATCATGTCACATACAATATTAGATTACTTAAGCTTAGGATATTTATTGTTGAAAGTAAATATTTTAACATACTCCTTTTGTAAATAATCTTTGAAAAGACTTTGAGATGCCTATCTACTTATACACTTTTAAATTATTTTATTTATTTTTGAGTCATAGTCATATACTCTTGACTTAATTGTACCAATAATAAAGTCCTGTCTCGAGCGTAAAGGTTTCTTTTTATCTTTTTTAACTAATCGTCTAAAAAAGGAATTTCCCTAAAATTAAAGAGGATTTCTTAATTGGTAACATTAAAACTCAGAGCTCGCTAAGAGCCTGTTAAATGACAGGTCCTTAAGTAGATTAATATTGAGTCTTTTTGGAATGTCAACAGCTAAGTTGCGATTGCAAAATATAAAAAACACCTATTTCCACTTTCTTCTAAATGTTTTAAAAGTAGTAGTGAAATATAAGAAGCCTAGAAATCCAGTTAACCCGATTCAACTGATGGATAATGGGTATACAAGTATTAACTTAATCATTACGTTTGTCAAATGCGGGTGGGGGATTGATCACACTATTATTAATAAATCCTGTTATTTTTTTTGTTACGACCCTGATAGTAATAATTTATAAATAAATATACACTCAGATATAATAAATTGCACTGCCCTAGCAGGACCCACTATTTTAAGGTACAGAAAAATAGTTTTAATTTTATAACACATTGTATGAAATAAAAATCATTCGAGATTTTAATACGAATTTGGATAACGGGTCGAGAGTTTTACCATTCACTCACCGAGGTTTCAGATGTAAGCGAAGAGAAAAGATTTTAAGATAAAATAGAATATAATAAGATAGATTATAATGTATCACAAGTTATAATCTATCTATTAATCACCAACAATAATTGTGTAATGTAGTTCAGTTGTGAGGATAATAAGGCGAGTTTGCATCCAACCACGAGCATTTCCAATTTAAGAACTTTATCCAAGCGTCGCACAATCGTCGCAGCCGTTTGTGGTATAACACATTTTCCTGTGCGAACTTTCAACCGTTTTACGATTACTCCAGTTTGCAATGCGGCAGCTGGTCAGCGAAATGAGATTTTTACAACGCCGCGTAATAACTTCATCGCGGTTCTGGCACAATGCTGCTGGTGATTTGTTATCGATCGTTAGTTCTGTTCTATTACCACATTATAATATTTAGGACCTCTACTAAAATAAGTTAGTATTGGAACAAATGCAATATGAATGGGTATTTCTGACCGCATGACGCAGTGAAAGTGTTAGTACGTTAGACCGACCATTATATCCGTCGGTCGAAAAACTTTGGACGATGTGTGTATTTTCCAGCAGCTCTGAGGTCGGTTAGAAGTAAGATGGGTACTGGATAAAATGTTTACTAGAAAAAAAAACAACCAGTCTCAGGAAAGCTCGAACGGGATTCGAACCCGTGACCGTTTTTTTTTCTAGTAAACATTTTATCCAGTATCTATATAGCATTGTGAATGCAAAATTTCAATAATAAAGATAAGATAGGTACTATTTAGTTATAGATGATTGTTACCTGATAATTACCTGATAATAACAAATGAAAAAATAACGGACATTTCAATATAATAGTTGAATTATTTACTTATTTGTGGTTGTCAAATGTTAACAGCGTAAAAAATAAATCTTCCAACGTTGCGTGTCATCACATTTTTCATAATTTTTAAAATGAATATTATATTGTTTTCGTATTCACATTGTCACTTTTCCTTGATTTTTCCTCTCTCTATCAATCGGTTTTTGCACTTATTTATTTCTTGTATCTATTCATCAGTTTCTGTCTGTATTTAATTTTATTGAAATAAACCAGAGTTAGTGACTCATTTTATTATTATTATTACGAGTCACACCCGTATCGGACCCCTACAAACCCCGAGGCGCACCTATCAGAGGTACACTGCCGAACTACCTGACAAGTTTCATTCAACATAGCCCCCAAAAGACAGGATTACCTAGTTTGGGCGCTAATTGGGTAATTTGTATTTGCTGTATTTTTGCTAATAAGCTTTTTTTATATATTTTAACGTTTTATTAACGCTTAAATATACTTTTAGGTAAAATTTTTACCACTGAAAAAAGACGACACAGACGACACATGGTTTGATTCCCGCCTGAGGTTGTCGTCTTTTTTCAGTGTTAATAATTTTACTTGTTTGTTGTTGTTGATGTGAGTCAAATTTAGTAGGTATTAAACATTTTGCCCCCTTCCTTTTGACTGATTTTTTACCTAATTACTTACAAACTACAAAAAAGTCAGCTAAAGGTTAGCAACCTCGTAAAACGCGCAATGTTACATATTATAACATCGATTTTGAACAAAAACCTTTTATGTAGGTACTTATAAAAATTGTAATCAAACAATATTTTGTACAACTCTGTAATAATAATAAATTCTATGTTTATAATGTTTCCGAGAACAATGCGATATATTAAATAACAACGATGTGGTTTTACTGAAATGTTTTTATCGGATGTTTGAACATACGTTTTGCATTTGCATATTCCAACACTTATAAATACAACCTTCATAGAGTCGTCGCTACGGTAAATAACCTTTATTTTTGTTTCAAAATTATTATACTGTTCTTCTTGTTCTCTTGTTCTTGTCACATCATACCGCTATAGTAAACTCTAAAACTACTAACGTACCTGTAATCATCTGGCTAGCTGAAGTCAATAGCTTCACATCGTTATCAGCATCCTGAGTCTCCAACCTCACGGTGACGTTGAGAGGGTCGAGGCTTTCGTCTCCCGCTCTCCCATGGAGAGTGACAAGGATGGCAGTAGTCTTCCCCGGTACTGCTACTTCGGGTGCCACTACCGAAAATCCCCTGGGAACAAAGAAAAAAATGAGTTAATTCAAAGCGATCACTTTTATTCTACTGATTTATTCAGTCCTGTTGGATTTGGCGATGAAGGTCAGATTCCAAGTAGGTCAGATTCCATGTAAGTCAGATTCCAAGTAGGTCAGATTCCAACTAGGTCAGATTTTGAGTTTGTTATGTACAATGCAGTCAGTGTCATAATTTTTCTGACATGAAATAAAGGGTTACCTATTTTAAATCAGACCCTGAGCCAGGAGGATGCCATCGAAGAACCTCAGCACGATGCGGAAGGTATGTCTAATCTCACAGTCCATTTTGCAATCCTTTAGAAATGACCACAGGTGGTTTTCTCACCACCTCTTGTTGGAGGCAGTTTATGAAAATCACACATACATTTTAGGTACTAGGTACTTTAGTTTGGTATTGTGCGAGGTAACTGCTGCAGAGACGTCAATAAAGTTTTAATGACAATTAAATTTATTTATTTATTTATTTAGAAGATGCACAAAACAGGTTACAACCATACAAATCAATAAAACAAAACGTGATACAAAACTTACAAACTAGGTTGGAACCCTTAATATGTACATACTAAGAAACATACTACCAAGCAGTGAATATTATGTCATATCTTTCAACTAGGTATTTACTAACAAATAAATTAACTGAATTGATTGTGATAAAACTGAACAAATTCATAAAAATATATCGAATTAAATTAAATTACAATTACGTTATTTAAATTACATTATTCCAAATTCTATAAATAAAATATATATCAAATTTCCCAAAACAATATTTAAAATATTGATTCTGCAGTAATTAAATAAAAATAAAATTACATTTATACACTATAAAAAAAAACATTATCTATTAAAACATTACTATTAGAAATGTTTCCTAATTTCCTTCTTAAATTTTAAAAGGCTACAGTTAAAAATATCAACGTCAGCGCAGTCACCAACGAGCTCATTATACTGGCGACACATTCGAGTTAGAGGATTAAAATAAGATGTATTGTTGAGATAAACCATAAGTGTAAAGAATTTTGGCATACGGACACGATAATTTGTATTAAAATTTAGCTGAGACAATAAGTACGGTGAATCCATTTTACAATTAACTAATTTATAGAGGAACATTAGATCAAATTGTTTTCGGCGATTAGTTAATGATACCATTTGGAACCTGTTCATTCTATCCTCATAGGAGTGCAGGATGCGATGAAGTCCCATTCTGAAGCTAAGCAGCTTAAGGAATCGCTTTTGAATACGCTCTATTCTCTCCTGATGAAATGTCTTTCCTTCTCTATTTAGCACTATACATACGAAAGTGACAGCAAGAGACTTAATTGTCATTAAAAATTAATTGACGTCTCTGAGTACGGCAGTAAACCCCTTCGTACACAAGGCTACGCAAATCTTCGATACTCGACGATTTTAGCCTCCAAGCGACTACCGCCATACAAATTGGAGTCGCGGGACAAATGTCAGCGACGCGACTCGTGCACGAACTTCAATGGATTTGTATGGCGGTAGTCGCTTGGAGACTAAAATCGTCGAGTATCGAAGATTTGCGTAGCCTTGTGTACATAGATGCTAAGTGTCGACATGACGAAGTGCTCCATGCAAAATTGTTATAACACGTACGTCAAATGTAAATGTTAAAGCTTGTGTATCTAGTTCTTATAAGTGATCGAAGCCTGGACCGGAAAGAGAGAAACAATCAACTAAACTGCCATTAGACCAAGCGATGGTCATACGTGCAACTTATATTATTATTTTAACCAACCGTTTGTATTGTATACAACTTAGGGTTAATTCGTCTCTAATGTGCATGGGTGTTTATTCTACAAGACATACACAACAAAGTAAATATTGCAGTTAACAATTTAAAAAACAATGAGATACTGACATCGCATCAATATTGTCACTCACAGATAACTTCTGCCTCTAGAGATAAGGGTGATAACTAGTAAAAAGCTGCTGGTTACTATTTCGCAATTCGAGCGATCATTGGGAGCCACTCTAGTAACTCTTACTGTTGATTTTAATGAACACTGTGAATGAGTATAGTACAGAATATTAATCTCTCATCTACGAGAAACCAGACACAATGCAATTTAATTTTAGTAAGTACCTAGCCGATATCGGTTTTCTTGCAGACGAGAGGATGATTTCGCTCATAAAAAGCAGTAAGACAAGTAGATGACAATTATTCGTGCAATGCCAGAATACCATCTTAATTAGTTATAGTTATGGTAGTAGTTTTAGGTAATAACGTAAGACAATAACTTACTACAAGAAATGTTTAAAACAGATACTCGCACTTTTCTCCAATACTTTTAAAACACGAGTTTAAATTTAAATTCTGTTTTGTAGTAATTACTTTTTGTTGCAGAAACATTAAGTATTATTATTTTGTAAACGCTTTTTGCTCAATGCTTTTTGTGATTAATTCTTTCTTTGTTATTGTTTTAGTTAAATTGTTGTTCTACATTTTGTGTGCGTACGTTTGTGTGTCAGGTGTGTTTTAAATTAATAAGTTAAAACTCTTAATCAACTAATCATAGACAGTATACTACAGACACAGAAACATATAATAAACATCTTGGAATTTACAGTTACTTCATGTCAAACTTTGACAGCTAAAATTTGCCACCGCCTACAACCGGTTGCCACCTTACTTAGTCAGGCACATAGAAGCATAGAAGCCGATGGGATGCTATTGAGAATTCTCTTTAGCTCCAAACATTGGCGCGGCACCGGCGACATGTCCGCATTAGTTTGCTGCTTACAACCGAGACGTTTCGTTTACTTTCCGTTCGTCGAGTTTTCGTTCGTTTCAAGAAGCTATTACAGAGAAATGGGAAATATCAGACTTGCCTATACAAGGCAATGTGTAATAGTTATGATGGCCATAGTTTTAAGTACTACATAGAAATAATTTAATTCTTAAAGGTGTGATGTATGTATGTATGTATGTCATTCTCAGTGTTTGAGGATATCTTTAATATAACTAATTAAAACTGACAGTAGTTTGTTAGTAGCTTCCGATTTACCTATTGTAAAATGTATGATTTATGTTTAATTATGTTTGTCAATCCTCATATAAAACTTATTCTTTTGTTGAAGTATTATACAACCATTTTGAAAATACATTGTCATTATCATGTCCTTTCTTTTTATACAAGTGACCTTTTAGGATAGTCACGAAAAACCTTTTCACGACCATCTTGGAGAACCTCATCTTACCCCCTCTTTAGACAAAAGCTCGAGAGTTTGTTCCACAATTTGAGTGTACGTTTAATATGTTTAATGAAGCCACTGCTAGTCGTACGTGTGGACGATATGTACGATCGGGGTCTTCGTCGTTTTACAACTTTGCAGAAATTTTCGTGTGAAGCGCACCGCCCGCCCGGGTGCGTGCCCGTACCAAATAGACGACGCGGTGTGCAAGGGATTATGACCTTTAGACACAAAAACCTGACAATGGCGACGGAGTCCGCCATTGTACGACTGCTCATTAAGGTTGGTTTCGCAGTTACATCATTTACAACATTTAAGTAAGTAAGCTTACATTAACCGTATTCTTAGTTGTAAAGTGATGTGCAAAGAAAAAAATTACTGCAACACACATGCAAGCATCGGTTACCAAACAACGATGTATGCGCGCAAAACAGATGCAAGCGTTGGTTACTGCAAAACAAAATGCGTTCTGGAATAGAAATAAAGAGCCGCTTCGAGACATACAACCGGAGGAGCCGCAACTGTTTATTGAAAATTCCCTAAGCAAAGAGCTGCAGTGCGACAAATCGCGGCCACGTTCGAGTTATTGTATTAGGATGGGGACGCGTGTGCCCGACGAATGCCGAATATTGTTTGAGGGCGTTCGTTCGAACATGATTCGAGGGCGGGATAGGGCTGTCGACTTTTTGAATATCATTACGGGGAAGGTTGTCCTTCATCTCACCTGACAGTAAAATGAAACCACAGGAATTTTCTACTACTTATGTAATACTGGTTTTTTTGCTATTGACATTCATCTTTTCGGGAATCGAACCCGGTACCTCTAGGCCTGAGATTACTAGAATACATAGGCATTCAAAAATTATAAATATAATAAATAATCTCTTACAAAACACATTCAAAGTTACAGAAAGAAACATCTATTAAATCGCCTTTGCGAAGCTGCAAGCCCATCGAGCTCCTACTACGCTATAATAATAATATTTTTTATGTTGATCTAATTATGAATTTACTATTTTGTTATTATACCAGACTTACACTGTATGGATATTGCTTATGACGAATAGCCACTTTCAGGCCTAGAATATTGGATACCCAGCGGGATCACCTGTCTGGGAGACTTATGAGTGATGCAGGGAATTAGATCTGGATTTGTTCTACTGAATAATGCTGAAGACAGAATTTGTTCAGTATAAACTACGGAAATATAAGCTTTTCTAACCGACCTCCAGCCAGCGGGATATTTACCAAAGTTAAGACTGATGAAGTATAAATTGGTATTAACTTTTAGATTTGTAATAGTTATGTTCACCAAAACAGGACTAGATGGACCGAAAGGCTTCTAACGACCTAACTTCAGCCACAATAAAGCTGCAAAGAAACCTCCAGTCAGCGGACTTTTTCTCATAAGGCATTATTTTTGTAACTTTTACACTAAATTATTAAATTTAAACTACACACATCAAAAGTGTCTAGGGATCAACATATATTTTTGCAATAACTTTTCTCCTGATTGATATTAATTAAAATTTTCTTTAAGGATTCATCAAATAAAGTGTTTTCGTTTGTCTACAGTAACGATAAACCAAGTCACCTTTGCATTAATAAAGAAATTTGCCATTTTCCTAATAAAGGGATTTTTGACATTTGAACCACTAACATTAAAGTTCGAAAAAAAGACTGAAATAACAGTTTTCCTTAAAATTTTATTGGGTAACTTAAACAATTAATAATCCGTGTTTCTACCGCGAACACTAACAACACAAGAACATCGGTTTGGCATACTCAAAATGAGTTCATCCAAATCACGCTGTGGAATGGCCGCCCATGTTCGTTGCAACAACAAAAAAAGGTCTTCTTGCGACTGGATACCCTCCATATTCGGCAGAGCTCTTCTCTGTAGCATATCCCATGCATGCTCAATCGGGTTCAAGTCTGGCGACTGAGCAGGCCAGGGCATGACATTGATGTTAGCTGCGGCGAGAGTCTGTCTTACAACTCTTGCGGTGTGCGGTCGTGCATTATCATGCATTAACTGAAATAAGGGACCGATTTGCACTTGTAGAGGAACGATGACGTCTGATACAATCGTCTCAGCATAAATTTGAGCGTTGAGGTTGCCTCTGATCCAAATCAACTCAGTTCTTCCGCCGATCCAAATACCCGCCTATACCATGATGGTTCCACCACTATAAGGATGGACTTCCTGGCAGGATTTTAATCGCTGTTGGCGTCCAGGGGTTCTCCAGTGTCGTATACGTCTTGTATCCGGTCTCATACCAAAACGAGACTCATCAGAAAAGCACACGAAACGCCATTGTTCTTCTGCCCAATTTCTGTGTTCAAGAGCCCATTCATATCGAATCCTACGATTGTGCATTGCTATAGGTGGTACCCTTAGCGGTCTTCGGGAATGAAGGTTCACTTCATGCAAGCGGTTTCTGACTGTTTGGTCGCTAATTAAGTTCCCTGAAGAGTGATGAAGCCTCACGGCTAACATCATGGCGGTTATTGTTGGAGCTCTTCGAGTTGTGATTTGAATGTATCGGTCTTGTCTCCGTGTGGTGCAGCGATATCGTCCTCCATGGCGCTCAGCCACGGTACTAGTGCTTCGGTAACGTGTCCAAAGTCGACTGATAACACTCTGACTTGTATTCAGAGCTAAAGCCACAGTACGTTGCCGGGAACCAGCTTCTATCATTCCCACGGCTCTGAGCATTTCTTCCCTGCTTAAATGACGTCGCCGCTCCATAATAACGTTGGTTTTAATCAGTAGTAGGGAAACAGTAGCACTAATAATGTCTTCAATGCGTTGTATGTTTTTATAGGGAAAATATTGACAGCTGATTTTCATCTTTTACTAGAAATTGATTGAAAGTTCCTGTTTCAAATTATGAAATGCACCAAAAAGGATCCATATAAATTTATAAAATCATAAATTTATTACAAAGCCACATCTCAATCTCAAGAAATCCGCATAAAAATGCCTGATCCCTAGACACTTTTGATGTGTGTATTTACGACTATAATTTTACTTAAATTACCTATTCGTATATCTTGTGTTAAAATTTAAAGTATAGAATTTGAAACCTATTCAGGGGTAAAATACAAAATAATATTACCAGTCTGTATTATCTTACTAATATTAATATTATAAATGCGAATGTTTGTGAAGATTGATATTGGTATGTATGTATGTATGTTAAAACCAATTTATACTTCATCAGACGTAACTTTGGTAAATATCCCGCTGGCTGGAGGTCGGTTAAAAAAGCTTATATTTCCATTGTTTAACGGAACAAATTTTGTCTTCTGCATAATTCAGTAGAACAAATCCAGATCTAATTCCCTGCATCACTCATAAGTCTCCCAGACAGGTGATCCCGCTGGGTGTAGACACATCTTGCTTACTATTTCCATTACTTTTATATTACATTTTCATTTTTCATTTCAATTTTATTTTGGTAACCCTCGCTTTCATTACCTTTTTATTTTGTTTCGGTAACCCTAGTTCCAGGCGTAGCCAGTGCTCGCTTTAACACTGTTGAGTTAGTTTTAAACTGCGGAACTGATCTTCATTAGAATTTCTATTTGCAGCTAAGGTTCGTCGCTACATTGTCAAAGGCCGACTTTGTTGCCCAGTTCATTTACAAACTGATTAGGTTTGGTATCCAATTACTTTAAATACTGGCATTGCGCGTTAAATAGTTGTAATTTGAAATTTAGCTATAACTCGGAAGCTCGAGAGGGAGTTTGGTATCTTATTGCGCAGTGGATTGCCGTTCGTTTTGTGATATGCAATATTATCATTGCCGTGTTAGCGGATGGGTGATCAAATTAAAATATATTGAGCTCATTTTGTGCTTCGGAAGTCAGGTAAAACAAGTAGATCCGTATAGTTTCCTTTCAATATAAATTGTTTGCTCAATCTTTAGAAAACAATAGATCTAAGTCATTTCCAGTAAGTATCTTAACTATCCATTTTTCTACTTTAACGTCGAAACTATGAAAACGAGCTCTTAACACTAATGCAGACGCGCCAAAATTAACTACACTAAGGAATGCCAGCTTAATTATCCCACATTAGCTCCGACACCCGCTTTTATGACACCGGCTAATAACATTATCAACATTAAATCTAATTTGATCCTAAATTAAACCCTACGACAATGGCATCCGCAATAAGTGACTTCATATGGGGAGCAATAGACCGTGCAATAGGAATTTTGATTAAGGTTTTGGTGTAATTATGGAGCTTTATCAGCGTATTGTTTGGACACCAATTAGCACCCTACCCTGATCTCTGAAGTATTCGAATTCCTTGCTCAGTGAATATGCTGTCTCTTTCTATCTATTATACAACATATATTAGTAATCACTACTATTATCCCCGAAGGGTTAGTCAGAGACTAGGCAAACAGAACAGCAAAGCAGTCGTCTACAACAGTTCACTTTTCACCAAATAGCGACTGCACATGTGCTCAGCGTGACAGGTTGTGAGCCCATCGCCACTCTATGCTGTTGGAAGTTTGTGCAGTCTTTAGTCCGTTAGTCTCCTTTTACGACACCATTTTGCATATGACCATGACCCGGACTATTTTTATGCCGGTAACCTTCTATCAACAATACCAACTAGATAACGCGTCACGTACAAAATCAAAGCTAAATCCTGTCCACGTGAATAAATCTTTTTTAAAGCAATAAATTACTGCTGTCACATAAAAAGAAAAGACGTCAATAACATTTAGTGGTTAAATCAACCTTAAGTGGCAACAAATAAAGTACTTTTTCCTGTTATTCCTTGCGAGAACATAAGAGCTCACTTCTCAAGTGCGCTCTTATTTGCCGAGACACATTTTTAGCGCTGACCTGACATCTAGTTGTATTGTTGATCGAAGCCGGTAACAGCATCCTTTAAAATAGTGTAGTAGCGTAGTCCTCTTGAACGAAGTCGTAGGAAACAACTAGCAATAAATAAACAGAGATAAATTAATTTCCCCGATAGATTTGTTCGACGCATCAGCCACTGAACCCTTATCAAAATCAAGACATTAAGGTGTTGCTTTAAATTTTGATAAATGGGGATGGGTCCTTGGTGAATCTTTTATGTATGTGAAAATGTTATGTGTTGGAGTTGGCAATTCGATTATTGGAACTAAATTACGAAAGATTTCGAGATAAACTAAAATACAGGAAAAAAAAATTATGTGCTCATATTTTTTATATCATTCAGTAACGTAAATAGACATCATTTTAATTTTTTTAAATTGATTTATTATTCATTATTTATTTAATTTGTCGGGCTCAATAAAAAATAACTCGTGGATACCGGGCGAACGAAAGGTCAAGTGTAACGTAAAGGTAACTTAACCTAGGTATCCTGTGGTATCGTTACGTGTCAGAGTTCAATTGCGCGGTCCTGGTCGATTGACCGTGATTTACCAAGCACTTCAACAGCTATTTTTAATTGTCTTTATTTAATTCATACTACATTGTATTGTAGTTTTGTATTGCATCATTTATTATATGTCGTTGCTTTTGTGCGCTGTGGTTTCTTGCGCCCATTCTTTGCCACAGCTAAAAAAATATGTTCTGAATGGGTGGTAGCAGGCATCTTGCACTCCGTCATACCTACCGCGAAATGCACCTACAGCGCGCGACAACGCGGCGTTGTAAATCGGTCAGGGACTCAGGGCCCCAGCGCGCTTTCGAACACACGCACAGCCCACAGGCATCGTTTGAAGTGGTCTCGGATCGCAATTTCGATTTGTTTAAAAATAACTACCTCTCCGATATCATTTAATGTACAAGTTCCGTAATAATGGTGTAATGCAACAATAATAATTGTTGTGAGAAAGGCTCAGAAATTCGAAAAGTCGAAATAAACAGAAAGATTCGAAGTTATCTTTTTTTACGTTACCATTAGATTCTGGAAGGTATCCTACCTATATATATATATATATATATATATATATATATATATATACCTATTATTATATTTTATTTATTTTAAACTTAAGTTTGTTTACAGAACAAATAGGTAATACGAAAGTAAAGGTAGGTAGGTATATCATTACTTATTTATGTAAATTATTTTGCCGTTGCCTGTGCTGTGACTGTTGTGATGTAGAAGGTACCTAACCTACTTGCGTAACTTATATTTATAGTGAGTTCGTAAGAATTAAAATCGCCAGTACTTATCATGATGTAGGTAATAGAATATATACAACGTAATAAAATGTGGTTTCCGTTTTGTTTTCGTTATATCTTCAACTCGTCATATCGTGCAGTGTTTGCTTGTTTCTAAGACTTTCAGTGTTTGTTTGTTAAAGAGGTAAGTAAGTAACTTACAGAACTACATTTTACTTGGTGTGCAATCACAGAATAAATTACTTACTAAGGTTGCGTAGATAATCCCTAACACACGAGTCGACGGCGTAGGTACGTTCAGTACAAAACGCACCACAAAGTATTAACTACTCTCCGCGTAGAGCGATAAGGTGCTATTTTGAATCCACACGGTGCCTATCTAATATTGTAGGTTATTAAAACGGCGGCTTTTTTCAACATCAAAGGAGTGCAACTTCTGTACGTAGAACTATTATTTATTCTGTGGTGGTAGGTTAAAAAAGTTTTGGACGATTCATAGTACTTACCTACTTATTAATTGAGTTTATTGAATAAATATATTTAGACTTTGAGTTTGACTTGAACGGTATTTTTGTAGATATGTTTGATCTATTTTAGTTTCTTATTTTTCACTTTAAAAGATTAAATTAAATCTGGACCTCTAGTTAAGTTAATCTATAATTTAAAAAGTTATGTGTACGAATTTAAAAAAAATCCTGTATAATGATGAACAACTAGTCTACAAATAAATGATGGCTGGAGCGATGGTCGTCATGGCCGTGAACAGGCTATATCGTAGGGACAATCACTAGCCCTTTTGTCAAAGTAATCTTTGGGGACGACTCCATAATTTATTAAGCATGTTCTTCGCAAGGTTGCTCTTGCTAAGTAATGAAGCGGTCAGCGGCGTTTGCTAAGTGGAAGGAATACTTCTTGCATTTACTATTCAATTTCTCAGACACAGCTAAACTATCTATCTTTAACTTTAACTCGATATTTTTCTACTTCTTTTTATAAAAGAAGGAGACAAACGAGCAGGCGGATCACCTGATGGAGAGCCTAATGTCCTACCTGAACGAATGAACCTATGGTCTGGATTACGGTGGTAATTACAAATTGGTGGTGGTTAATACAAATTCTAGTCAATACAACTTGTCAGGTTGGCGCTAAAAATATGTCTCGGTAAATGAACGAGCACTTGAGCAGTGAGCGTTTATTTTCTCGCAAGGTAATAATAGGAAAAAGTACTTTATTTGTTGCCCTTTAAGGTTGATTTCACCACTACATTTATTGACGTCTTTTTATTTTTAAGTCACAGGAGTAATTTATTGCTTTGAAAAAGTATTTATTCACGTGGACAGAATTAAGCTTTGATTTCGTACGTGACGCGTTATCTAGTTGTATTGTTGATAGAAGGTTATCTAGTTTAACCATATTGACGTTTCGATAGCTTATCTTGAGCTAGATGATTGGTGTGAGCGTAAACATGTTTTTTTACGTACCATTTTGCGATTATTTGTATGTTATTTATTTCAGCTTTCTGCTGTAGATCTTAATATAAATAATTAGAAATAGTACCCTGCTTACGTACATAATTTATAGATATGTTCGCCTCAAAGGAAAATGCCCACGGCCCATACATTTGAAAACCTGTCAATGAGTTAGCTTGTATAAATGACCGTGACAGCAAAATGTGATCGTTAAATTACAATTTATTTGTCCAAAGTACGATTTTTTAGCCGGAGAATTTAAATAAATTACAATTTCAAGTTTCTGGTTGGACATGGGTTTTTTTAAAAGATTTTCGGCAACATACAGTATAGCTAAACTTCTTTTATACCACTTTTGTTTTAATTAGGTAATTATCCACAACACGTAATTTTACTATGAGAGAAGCCAATAATCAAGACTATACTTTTTCATCATAGGCACCAAAATAACGAATTAGACAACCACAGACTCACAGACAACAGTGACAGAAAGAGCTAAGCATTTTGCCTTTCAATCAATTCATAATGATGAATTATTGTGTTAATATTTCTATAAAAACGTTAAACGTATTAAATGTCATGATAACAATTCATAAAAAAGAAAACTAGAATATAGTTTTATAAAAACATCAAAATAATTAATAATTTTAACGCTAACAGTTAAAAGGCGGAACGAAACGCTTGAGTGGCAGAGTGCGTGAAAACATTTAAATTACATAGTAGGTACTGTAATAGGAAATAAAACTTAGTAGTGTATTTTTACTTACTTTAAAGGGAAACTATGATAGCATGGTTAGATTTAGTAAATTTAAAACTATTTTCGCCAATACGATTTTTATTTATACATTATCAAAAAAAAAAGGTTCAAGATGGGCATTTTCTTTATGTATTCGCTCTACTTTAAGTACTTGCTAGAGATTTCTCGATACCCGGGTTTTATGATTTAGGTTGGTTTGGCATTAGGCAAGCATGGCGATTAAGCCCCATATAATACCTATCAGTTTTTTTTCTCTATTGAATTAAATGACTTTCACAAATAGTATGTCAGTCCCATCATAGCCTAACCTATCGACAACACAACAAATCAGTATATAGTGCATGCACCATCTCACACACGAGTCTGGCTGCCACCGATGGGGGATCTGCCAAAATAATTTGGATTGCTCCCACATCGGATACCTATACGGATATACAGATTTAAAAGTTGGGTTAGGTGTAGCAAGCAAAGACTTGATTTCAATGATGGAAGCCAATGCCATGCCACCATAGCAGAGACACTTTGAGAGAGCATGACACACTCGAGCAACTCCAACGAAAGCAAGAAAACATTTAGAGAACGTTACACGCAACAAAATGTTTAGTAGGTACCTACCTATTTGTCTGTAAGACACTGCTGATAAAGGCTATCATACCAGCGTAAAATTAATTAGATATAAAGAAAATGGACTAAGAAAATATAATGTGAATATTTTAAAGTTGATAAGTACTTCAGTTTATCAAAATGTCACATCATCAAACAGGTCACACACGAGTGCGATCGTTTCGAGCGAATTCGTGTGACACGGTACTAAAGAGTTAAGCTACTTCAGAGGTCGGCAGTACCTGAATTTTTTTTTCATTCGCGATGGAAACAGCTAATAAAGCTAAATGAATACCACAACACCTCACTCAAATTAAGGGCAGGCCTTGGATTCCGGGAGAGTTGCTGAAGTCGCCCGCAGCTCATTACGCGCTAATGAATAATTCATGGTGGCGTCTCCGGCGCGAGATCGGGGCCATATCACGGGGATCGAAGTTGCGAAGTTCGATGGCGTGGCGAAGGTAAAGTGTCGTAGATACGCTCGCTTAATCTCGTAATAATAATAAACGTACTCGAAGATAACGAAACGTTGAAATATATGACTACCTCAAGTCAGGTATATACAGGGGATGTTTCTTGTAAGGTGTCAAGCCGATGCGTGGTGATAGGGCACTACCATTCCTATCTATTGAACCCCCATGTATAATAAGCGATTTTTGATAGTTTTCGAGCTCTATTTTTTTTATAAGTATTTTATTACGAGACATTAGTTTAAATAATTTTTTTGTTACTTGTAGGAATAGGAAGATGATTACTTAGTTAAAGAAAAAAATGCACAGTAATGTCTACGCAAAAAAAAGATACTTAAAAAAAAGTCATTCATCATAAAATACAGAGAAGAAAAAAAAATTGTATCTCGAAAACTACCAAAAAAAGTTCCCTATCACCACCCATCGGCTGGACACCTTACAAGAAACACCCCGTATACATCTTTAATGTCACCGTACCCCAGCACTAGTTGACGAAGTTTTAACACTTGAGTTACCATGATCTTAAAAGTATTGTGATTGTAAAATACTTTGTTATACTTAACTAGCATAAACGGTTATTGTAAAGAATTGAGTTTATTCCTATCAGTACCTGGTACCATCGAATGGCGCTACTTTGAACTGAATGTAACATTGATCATCGGCTTATGTGCTTATACAGGGCATGTGCATATTTTTTTATATCATTCAGTAACGTTAATAGACATCATTTTCATTTTTTATTTATTTTATTTATTATACACTATTTTTTTAATTTGTCCGGCACAATAAAAAATAACTCGTATGGATACCGGGCGAACGAAAGGTCATGTGTAACGTAAAGGTAACCTAACCTAGGTATCCTGTGGTATCGTAATGTGTCAGAGTTCAATTGCGCGGTCCTGGTAGATTGACCATGATTAACGGTATTTTTGTGGATGTGTTTGATCGATTTTAGTTTCTTTATTTGTCACTTAAAAAAAATTAAAATAAATCTGTAGCTATACATTAAGTTACTCTATAATTTAAAAAAATGTCTGCACAGATAAAAAAAAATCCTGTGTACTGTACAAGAAGTGATCAAGTGATCTGTATTTACCGTTGCATTGCTACCGGTAGGTTTAAAGGGTACATGAGTCTTTGGAATAACATGGCATTTGCAACGCCCTATGTTACAAGCGCTCAAGATACGGTGTCTGCCTTACAGCACAGGGCCGTATGCATTTGTTGACTCAGTATCGTAATAAAGAAAGTAATTTTAATTAAAATTATTGTTACACTTTTCTCGTTAGATTAAATTTCGAAATAGACCTTCAGAACGCGTCACGCCGTGGGTCTATGCACGTGTTTTAGCGTTGTCATAAATAATTAAAATGGCGTTTGAAAGCCCTTAAGCACATGTAGGCTACCAAAGTATTGAAACGATCTGGTAGTTTAACCTTTTTGATGTATGAGTAGCATGACGTCTACTGTAAGACCGTAATCCATCGTTTCCCATCCTGTGTGTACCCATATTGGTCGAGTACAGGGGTATGGAGGGTCGCGATGTGTTCAATAAAGAGGACTCTTACGAAATACACTTTTATATAAAAACGTTCAATTTACATCCGTACATAAAATATAATCACGACTATTATTCCCGAAATGTTAGTCATAGAGACTAGGCAATGAGGACAGCAAAAGTCATCTACATAGTCCACTTTTCACCAAACAGCGACTGCACATGTGCTCCGTGTGACAGGTGGTGAGCCCATCGCCGCTCTATGCTTTTTGATGGATGTGCAGTCTTTAGTCCGTTAGTCGCGTTTTACGACACCCAATTAAAGGGAGAGGTTGGTAGTAATCTTTTAAGTGAGCTCCTATACACACGGCTATAATACTTGTGCCGGTATTTTACCCACAGGCGCAGCAGAGTGACTCAGCATCGTATCGAGAGCCTATTGATACTCCTTAGAGCTACGGATTATTAGTTGTCGTATGAGAGCCATATTTAACACTTTAACACTTAACACTTCTAGCTGCATTTATTGAACTAACTTCAGAATAATAACTAAAGCATATAAGGAGTCCCAATGAGAGTCGTATAGTTATCCATGTTTTTTCAAAAATACCATAAACATTGAAAGGAAAGAGACAAAATAAATTGCTAAAAACGTCAAATGTAAAGTGAAAAAAAAAATTGGATACCTGGTGAACAACCGAATTAAAAAGCAATCTACAAAATTTAACTCGAAGGGTAATATTTGATTTTATATACCTCAATGGACATTGGTATGGGCCCGTGTAATTTAATTAGGTTATATCTTTGCGTGCATGTCACATAATATCGCATTGTTTGTTGTCAAGCGAAGTGCACATTCAAAAGTTATAGCATTCCTTCTATGCTTTAGTTATTATGCTATGGTACTACCAATAACGGGAGAGTACTATAATTATATTGGGAAAATATTAACATAAAACAAAACAATGTGCATTTATTTGCACATGCCACAGACTAACTACGGTACGTAAATCGTTAGTGTTAGACGAAAATCAGATTAATCGATTATTACATCCCTTATGTCACCATACCACAGCACTAGTGGCCGAAGTTTGACACTTGAATTACGGCGCTTTCAGTAGAATTGTATTAAAATACTTGGTTGTAACTAGAACAAGGATATAAGTTCCTTAAATTAGAATAATGGTTAAACATTTTATCCTATAATGGTTATTGTGAAGAATTGAGATTATTCTCTATCGCGCGGAGGTACATAAAAATACTTTGTGTGCCAGTATTTTACCTACAGGCGTAGAGTGACTCAGCGCATCGGATCAAAAGCCTATTGACACTCCTTAGAGCTACGGATTATTAGTTGCCGTATTAGAGCCAAACTTGAGATAGGGCTGCATTAATTAGTACCGTCAGCAGTTTTTACTTGTTGATACCTATGGCGGAGTGGAAGAGAGCTTTTATAAAAACCAGTACAAACTTAATGAACTTTATGTTCTACTTTCAAAAGAAGCTTTATGAATTACCTACAAAGGTTTGTGATGAAAGTCTCAGATAGTAGATAATGTAAAGTTGTAAAAAATTTTTCAACATGTAAAATAAAGTGCTTGGAAGCACTTAAATCAGTGTCATTGGCTATTATTTATATTGTATTTTCGTTGTGATTCATCATAATTTATTTTCTATTCAGCCAAAACCCATATCTGGACACTGGCAGGCTGAATTTATAACTAACAGGGTGAACACAAAAGAAAAATTTAAAACAATCGAGGTATAAAATATTTTGTCCGCTACTCATTTGAATGAGAATGCAAGTGACGGCTGTCCCGTGCATCATACTCGCGGACAGATGCGTCATGAACATGACATAAGTGTCACTGGCATGACTAAAGGATTGTATGATATTTTTAACGACTGTACACTACGGTATTGTTATATGCATAACGGCTACAGGTCACAATTTATTATTACCTAATTAAGGATAAAATGTTTACTAGAAAAAAAATCAACCAGTCTCAGGAAGCTCGAATGGGATTCGAACCCATGACCTTTAGATTGCCGGTAAACTGCTCTAACGCTAAGCTACCGAGACCCCACCCCGCTGGCTACCGCTCTGATTTACGTTGCAAGCCAGAGCGGTAGCCAGCAGTGGACCGGCAATCCAAAGGGCATGGGTACGAATCCATTTCGAGCTTCCTGAGACTTGTTGATTTTTGTTTTAGTAAATATTTTATCCTATATCTACATAGCATTGTGAATGCAAAAATTCAATAATACAGATATTAACTAATTAATACAGTCTTCGATCAACAATACCAACTAGATACCTACGCGTCACGTACAAAACCAAAGCTACATTCTGTCCACGTGAATAAATACTTTTTAAAAGCAATAAATTACTCTTGTCACTTAAAAATGAAAAGACGTCAATAACATTTAGTGGTGAAAACAACCTTAAAGGGCAACAAAAGAAGTACTTTTTCCTGTTATGCCTTGCAAGAAAATAAGAGCTCACTTCTTAAATACGCTCTTATTTACCGAGACACATTTTAAGCGCCGACCTGACATCTAGTTGTATTGTTGATCGAAGAATATATTAAAATGTAATCAAAAATATTATATCTTACAAACTAAAGTAAAATACATACCTAATTAGCCTAGGTACATACATCCTCACTGAATGGGTAAAGACCTCCATTATTAAAATATAAAAGTAATCGCTATACTGACTGCTATTGGCTTAAATACCAGCTTGTCAAATACGATTTGCATATCACAAATCTTGTAACTTTCTCAATAATCTTACGTACAAGAATAAATAAGTACATAAAAAACACGAAAACCTTCGGTAATTGTGGTGATCGTGATCAATTTACATAAAGTTAAATGTCCGCAGAACCGGAGAAGCAGTTTACTCCCATAGTCCACGTTTCACCAAATTACAACTGCACATGTGCTCAGCGTGGTGAGCCTATCGCCGCATTATGCTGTTGGATGTATGTGCAGTCTTTAGTCCGTTAGTCGCCTTTTACGACGCTCAAGGGAAGAGAGGGATTAGTAGTATTTTTTGACACCAAGTTTTACGATACTAAAAATCAAAAGCTAATCAAAATCATACATAACACTATTTATCGACTTATCTATCTGGTCTTCCAATATGCACAAGTACAAATCGGGATGTAACCACAACGCTGATACGAAGACTACGAAGAAGAAGGCTAAATGCTATTCGACAGCTTAGTTTAAAAAGGAGTGAGAGCATTCCGAAAAGGCCCTGTCAGAATAACAGCGCTTCTGTGTTATTCTGAACATCCACGAATGACACAGAAGCATAATGCTGAGACAGGGCCCATTAGCTTTCACACTATTCGTTATATTTTTTATTACTTTTCTGTTTAATGTTTTTTTATATGTTTTTCTGTATTCTTACTGCCTGTGTAATTTTAGTTTATTTTTATTTCGATGCGTGTGTTAGTTAATAAATGTTTTCTTTCTTTTCTGTCTTGAAAAACCCACCAAGCTCAAAAGTTTTGAATATGAAAAGGAGATGTGTCGCGTAGCGGTGAAAGAATACTACCACCCCCTCTTTACCTCGGGTGTCGAAAAAGCGACTAACGCACTAAAGACAGCACATACTTCCAACAGCATAGAGCGGCGATGAGCTCACCTCCTGTCGCGCTGAGCGTGCAGTCGCTATTTGGTGAAAAGTGAACTATAGCAGAGGACTACTTTTGCGGTCTTCATTACCTAGTCTCTGATTTAAGACTTCGGGGATAATAGTCGTAACTATATTGTATGTATGAAAAGAAGGCAGATGAGTAGATGGGTCACCTGATAGGGAGTAACTAGGTATAGTCCGATTCAAATAGAATGGCGTCCGTGAAGTTAGTCACAAGACGCGTCGCGTTAGAGAATTTTAGATGTCAGCGGAGCGTTACAGCGCTGGAAGAGCGATGCACCCCCGCCCGCTAGCAGCGGGTCTATCGTCTAAAAAATATGAATATGGACAAAGGCTTCATTTGACATTTGAAGCCTATATTTTGTCCTTATATGGGCATATTTATGGGCTTCAAATGTCAAATGAAGCCCATGTTCATATTCATATTTTTTAGCGGATAGAGAAGCAGATCGCAACCCGCGGTGGCCTTCCGCCGCTCGGTCACCTGCGCGCACCGGCACTCGCAGCTAAGTTCACAACAGTCATCCTAATTTAATCGAACTGTACCGCCCATGGACACCCACCCGCAAAACCAGAGGAGTCGCAGACGCAGATGCGTTGCCGGTCTCGAGGAAGGAGTAGAACTTTTAATGAATTAGTAGGAATTGTGGAAGGGAGAGGGGGACAGATGGGCCTCCAGCACTTTTTTTTAATGTGGCTCGTCATAGTGACTACGTCCTGCGTGATTGTAAGCAGCCGATGCAGTCCAAAATAACGAGAGCGCTCCACATCGTGAAACAAGCACGGTAACAAGCGCACCCATTTATGACGGCCTGCATAAATGCCGTTTCACGCCCCGCTTAAAGAATTCCAAAGCCGAATGGTCTTACATAGGAACGACTTGCCAAATTTTTTGGTACGAGTGCTGATAGTCTGCACAGTATTTTCTAAGACAAATCGTGTATTCCACATTGTAAATTAAACAAATAATACTCATAATCATTATTACACCTTTCATGCTTTTATTTATAATTAAATTTATTATTTTAAATCGGGAAGAAAAAAAAGTACCTTTACCTACTTTCACTTTTTTTTCGCAATTTAATATAGCAACAAACTATACTTTGTTATACATAGCCAGATAGCTTATCTAATAATGATTCCAGTGTTATAGGTTTTTTATAAAGTCTGGCCATACAAAATTTCATGTAAAATCGTCATTATACCTAGACCGGACATAAACAGAAAGTAATGCGGAAGTAGATTGACAGCGCCATATTGCAAAATGGCCGCCGACAGATCAGGGGCTATAGGACAATCGACGTATTCCAGATTCGTCGTAATACAGTCCACCTTAGTACCTATCACATTTGATATAAAATAAAAAACCAAATACAAATTGTTACTTATTTAAGTAAACAAATATAAGTATTGGAACAAAAAACTCTTCTCGATAGAACAAAAAACAGTTTGTTACTAATTCAATGAATTCATAAAATGAAACTATTAAACTCATAATTCACAAAGTCTAGAAAGGCACTCAATATAATTTGTAAGAGTTATTTTCTTAAGATTGTACAGTCAAGGTGTAAAAATATGTAATAATTACTAAAGCATAACAAAATATATTTTTGTATATATCTTATAAAGGTTTTTTAAGAACTTTGTGAAAAGATTCGTTGGATATATATTAATGTGCCTACTCGACGTGCCTATTACGACGAATCTGGAATACGTCGAATCTGGAATACGACCAATCTGGAATACGACGAATCAGGAATACGACCAATCCGGAACAAATCCTGTCCTCATAGCTTAGTCACTGACTAAACCTTCGGGGGTAATAGTCGTGATTATAATAATATATATCTATGTCATAAACGTACAATAGCTTAACGCAACTTTTTTGGCTTACGTGGTGGTGCTATTCAATATTTTCAGTATAATATAAAGGTTTTTTCTTTTTTATTTAGGTAACTGTTTGTAAATATGGTAACTATTTAATATGATAAACATTGAATACATACCATAAAGTTACTATACCTAGCGGAATAGAGAAACAAAGGCCTGAGCGAGCAGGATGTCACTAGCAACAACACTGTGGGATAAAAAGAGATGCGTGATGCGACGTCACAGAACTGTTTTTGCTACTGTTTGTCAGCACTTACCAGCACGCTGAGAATTTGGGTTTTGTGAATTTTTCGGATTTTACGTGAAATCGTGAATATTTTCCCATACCATCCTATTTTAGTTGTATTAATACTATTACTGTTAGTAATTAATATAATCGATATCGATGTTAATGTGAAAAGCGACATGACGTAAAATCACTGAACGCATTCTTTACACACACAAATGTCATCATATTTCGGTTTCGTTTGACAGCTCATGTTTGTTGCTCTATTCCGCTAGGTATAGTAACTTTATGATACATACATAGTCCCAGTCAGAGACAAGACAATGAGGACCGCAAAAGCAGTTCGCTGTCACTGTCACATTTATTCCTTGAAGTGTTAACTTAGTTAACAATTCATTATGATTTATCATTCTCCACCTTTTATACCAAAAAACGATAAATTATCTATCTTTATTATTAAAATTTTGCATTCACAATGTTATATAGATAACGGATAAAATGTTTACTAGAAAAAAATCAATCAGTCTCAGGATGCTCGAGTGGGATTCGAACCCACGACCTTTGGATTGCCGGTCCACTGCTCTAACCGCTGAGCTACCGAGACTCCAGAAGACTCGTTAAATTTTTCCTAGTTGTTTGATTACGCTGCAAGCCAGCGGGTATGACGCCACTGAAGTCTACCCTCACATTCGAAATAAATACTATTGCAAGTTTTTAACAGTGTAGTTAGTTAGATTAGTTATTCAGTCTTAACTACAAGTTAGTTAACTGTTTTTTTAATTATTATTAGTATTGACGTCAATAAGTGCCTGTAAAGGTTTACATTGAATAAATAATTTGACTTTGACTTTGACTGACAACGTTTAAAATTTTCAAATTACAACTGCACAGTGCTGCTCCATATGTATATTTGATTGCGCAATCGAAACGAATAAGAAAAGGCTGGCAAATGGACACTTGCCAAGCTCACCCGATCGATCTCTGAGGAGAAGCCTTCGTAGAAAGAAAGCTGAGAGTTTGCAGGAAAACGAGGAATTCAAGGGCCATTAATGTACCGAGCTTTGTGAAGAACAAGGTCTTAATAGATTTTTGTAGTACGGACTTTCTGGGTATTCTTCTGTCACCTATGTATTGTGATGTGACGTTAAACCTTGAAACAAATAAATTTATGTAACAATGAATCGAGGGCAAGTCCAGGTAAGGCTATCGTGGTTTTATCAACACTTTGATGAGATATGTACCTATTATGATATTAATTAATTTTTTTGAAATCTGTTAAAATAATATCAAAAGGTAAGCGTACGATATCTTTATTGTTTTGCGTTAAACCCCGTTTAAATAATTGTGTACAGTAAACCAAAAAAAGACAATTTTAAACTTTTAACAGTGTGGTTGTCATTATTTTCATCATCATTATATAAACGTCCCACTGCTGGGCTTAGGCCAACCCACTTTTTTACAATCCATAACCCACGCATGCATAACAGTTAAAATATGTATAAAACCTCTTAAGTAGTAACCTTAAAACTAGGTTAATCGCCACCACAAAAGTTGCAACAACCAAAAAAGATTCGCACATATCAAACTTAAACCCAAACTTTCGAAGGCGAGGGAACGGAACTTCTTTGTGTTAACTTCAAAACTTCAATTTATCTTTTAAAGCCACAATTCCCTACATATATAGTCGGACTCGCCGCAAATAAAGCAAGAACTTATAGGAAACCTCGCCGTTGGAATGCGCCACTGATACAGTGGTAGTTTTGTTCGGAGTTAGTTGCAGTTTGTTGGCACTTCTGGGTATAGGATGACGTAAACACGATAGTGACGTTTTAGAAAATAGTTTTTCGGAAACTTTTTAGTGCAACGCCAACGGTTCGCTGTACGAGAGAGTCACAAATACAAACAAACTAACGTGTTTTCTATTTCACTTACCTATTCGTATTTCGCTAGCGTTTATCTACACTTTTCCTATGTAATATGATTTTTGTGGAATGGCTTAACGTACCTAGTATTATGTAGGTAGGTATCCTGTTTTATGGGTTCAGGAGCAGAAAAATTGATTTTATATAAGAATGAAAAAATACAGCAGTAAAAACAGTCATGATTTTACCACCAATTCTAGAAGAAACCTAGCAATAAACAAGACCAAGAAGTTTTTACCATTTATTAATTTGAGATTTATTACCATAATGAACTACCTACCATACAAAAGTTCATGTGTTCAACAACCAAAACTCAAGGGTTATCCCGTGAAAGTTCGAAAAGCACCCCGCCCTCCTAAGTCAAGAAGTTGGTTCAATTAAATAGATGACTTTCTAAAATAAATCGAGTTTTCTCAGCCCTCAGCGGCGTGACGTCAAGTAGTAAATTTTGTTAGAGGAGGGAAAATGATTAATTGATTTCCGCCGGCTCTGTCGTACAGCGGATGACAAACAAATTTTCTACGGGGCGTTTCGTAATACTGGTGTATTATTTTTGTTTGACGCTCTACTTAGGTGCATGCATTTTGTCATCACGTTAACGGTTTTTATTTATTAAAATTAAACAAAATACTTATAATGCTAAAAGAATTACACAAGTAGATTGGTAAAAAGTGTAACATGTTAATATTAAGTGTTAACTTTAGAAAACAATGACTTTTATATTTAAAAAAAACTACATCTCTAATATCAACCGTCGTAGATTAAGAATGGCAAATGTTACACCTCGATTTAAAGTGACGCTGTCTCGATTTTGTTAAAGAAGATAGATAGAGACAGTGTCAATTTAATCAAAGTGTTACTTTAATCAACGTTTTTTAATAACATGGTAAGACTATCTTAGATATTTAAAGTACAGTTAAGTTAGTTTTTTTTATTACCTTGATAATATACGGCCACTATACCATTTACAATTACATGTAAGTAATATGCAAATATTTTTGCTATATATTTCTTTAAAACATCTAAAGCAACAAACATTTAAAAATAACAAAATGTTCTTTCTCTACATCGAAATATTCAATACAATTCAAACATCAACCTGTACACTGTCTACCAGTAAACAGTAATTTGAGTACGCAATTAAGAATGTTAGGAGGTTGAACGGGATTTATTCGGAATTTTGTTATTACTTTGATGTAATTACTGCTCGTCAGATAATGTTAACGAAATGAATGTCTGCATGGTATCAGAGCTTACTTAATAAGAAATTAGAAATGCAAAATATAAAAAAAGGCACATGAAAAGGTAGTAATTGAAAATTTCAGCATTTCATTATTTAATATGTATTTTCACCATAGTTTTTATAACTCGTATGTGCTTAACTAAAATTTTGAAGAAAGAAGCAATGTTGACTAAAACATAAGCTTCAAGCACTGACATATTTCGACGGGTGAAAACCAGACCTCGGTAGCCAAGTGGTTAAGGCAGCCGCCTGGAATGCGGAAGGTGCGTGGTTCGATTCCCGCCTGAGGTTTTCGTTTTTTTTCAGTGTTTAAAAAATTTGACTTAAGTATACTTAAGCGTTAATAAAACGCTAAAATATATTTTAAAAAACATTAATCTTATGTGCTTTTCTAGTGCGTTAAGTTGACGGTACTAGACACTGCAACACTTGTTTTCTTATGATAACACATACGTATACATACCTACATAAATAATTAAATATGTGCTTATAAAACATAGAAAACACGCAGAACCGAAATTTATTTTGAATGACAGTCTTTATCTAAATAGACCCGGCCGGGAGTTGAACCCCCCGAACGTCATAGATGGTGAAGGATTGTACGGTAGATCGTTGATATTATATTGAAGGGCAGATTGAATTAAAGATGGAGTCTCACAACAATATTGTCGTGAACAGACCTCCGATTGAGCTCTTAAACCACCAATATTTCGATAGTACGCGATGTCAGCTGAACTGTCAAACACCATTTCGTACCTCACAAACGAAGCTGACACCACACTTCGCAGAATCATTAGCGACCATCAATCATACAGAATTGCTGACTATCGCCCGAATAATTACGAATAAGAGGAATATAAAAGAACAAAAGTGAGCTACTCGATTCGCCGGCGAACCACCCGTCATGTTATGACTACTTAACAAGATTAATTATATCGATGACGTCTCCGGATCAGTAATGATGCTTTTTATCGATAATAGATTACTTTTATTAAGCCTCGACCTCATTAGAAGTCGACAATTGAGATTAGCTGTATTCAATCTGAGACTAGGTTCAAGTTATTGGAATTACTGTTGGATGATTTGATCGTTATCACTTTGAGACGTGTTCACTGAATTCTTTGAGAAACTTCGCTGTCGAAGAATAAATTGTAATATCATAAAGTCTATCTATTCCTTTATGGTTTAATAACATACTTTATAGGAAACCTACACTTTCAATTAATTTGTAACTCAACTTTCTATGCTTAGAATAAGAATATGAACAATAAAAATTCTATTAACGCTCACACACAGATTCA
This sequence comes from Scoparia ambigualis, assembly GCA_963921215.1. Lineage (NCBI taxonomy): Eukaryota > Metazoa > Arthropoda > Insecta > Lepidoptera > Crambidae > Scoparia > Scoparia ambigualis. Next base: position 7,563,576 of record OY992513.1, read on the forward strand.
CACAATAAAGCACATTAACATTAATAATATTACATAAAAAAATAATTAAAATCGAACTTTCATACAAAATAACAACAGGATCACTAGGAATATGAAAATTATAAAAAAAACAGGTGGTTACTGTGTGAGGCCAACAATGACCCTGTTATAGCAATATGCTGCAAGAACCTATATATACAGAAGAAGAACATAAATATAAATATACGGCTTTAAAGCGCTAGTGCTAGCTAGCGGTAGAAATAAGTTAACGTAAATGTAAGCACACTTTTTACCATTGGCTATCTCACCTTTTAAATGTCAAAGTTTAAAAAAAAACCGCGCTTATTACCTCATACCCACATATAGCTGGGACTCCTTGAGATCGGTGGTCCATTAGACATTTTTTTTAAGGGTTGGCTTAACTCAGGGTTATTCTGGGCACTTTGTCATTGGGGTTTGTATGTTCATAGGTATTTCCCCGCGAAAACTTAGACTAACATCCATTAGACATTAGACTACACTCACTCAATGTTCGTGGATATTTTACTGTAGTGTGACTTCGGAATTTCATACACTTGTATAATTAAAACCATGCCAAAAACCATAGCGCCCCTCGTTTTCCCGGTGAAGCACTTAGCACTCGACGCACTTGACACGATTTCTTTCCCTATCGAAATGAAACCGGGCGCGATGCATGTGTAATAGTGAAGTGTTTTATGGTTGCAAAACGCCTTTTACGCGGAGAAGGTCGAGTGTCGCTTCATTTCTGTACGCGCTAACGAGATTGGTTGTTTGCCTTTTGAAATAGTTTGAATACATTTTGGTTGGTAGAAAATTGTGGAACCGTGTCGCGCAGCGGTGAAAGAATACTACCACCCCCTTTATGGGCGTCGTAAAAGGCTAATAACAGATTAAAGACTGCACATACATCCAACAGTATAGAGCGGCGATGGGCTCTCACCACCTGTCACGCTGAGTGAGTCGCTTTTTGGTGAAAAGTAGACTAGGGTAGAGTACAGCTTTTGCTGTCCTCATTGCCTAGTCTCTGACTAACCCTTCGGGATAATAGTCGTGATTATACGTTTGTATGTAAAATTATGGATATATTTATTTAAAAAAAAATTAAAATCATCGTAAGTAAATATCTAATTGAATAGACTTAACGAGCTGTGTGGCGGCGGCTCATAAATAGTATACACCTCATATCATACCCTTCTATGATCTGAGGTATACACGAATACTTTTTATCGGTGATCAGGACCTACTGATTCCGACTAAGTAAATGATGCCATTATACTAGACTTTACATGTTTTCATTTTTTAAATTTGATTTTGTATTTTTAATTAGGTAACCAAAATAATTAGAATGTATGATGGTCTTCCTACATTTTCATCATCGCTGTACCTGTACTTAAGAAGAGGTTTTATTTGTATGTATGTACTATATGTATAAATAGACATAAGGGGGTGCCGCGCGATCGCAAAACTGACATAAGTCTCATAATGAACTTCAAAGCAAAGTCAATCATATTGTTATCTAAAGCTAAACCATCACGCGCTTGTGTTTTTTTCTCTATGGCTTCGTACGATCAGCACATTTAGCCAGTGTCAAGTTTTTAATAGTAATTATTATTTTCTTTAATTAAGTGGATGATAATGAGTGATAATGAACGTTTAATGGTAAATGATTTTTCCCCAAACTCCTCGAGACTCAATAAAGCTGTGGGACTTTATTGAGGTCTCACACGGACTTCTTGAGAGAATTTGAAAAGTGATGTTGCACTGTTTTGTTTTATTTGCTAACACTCATGCACGTTCACGAACACTTAACAGTAAATAATCCACCATTATTTAACATTAATATTCGACAAAACATAAATTATAGAAAATAATACAAAACTGCAGACATGACGCTTCACTTTCCCGCCAAGAAGTCCCGCGCTTGTGTGAAAAATTAAAATTTACTTTTTAAGAAGGTGGTGCCCCGCGAAATATCAATACAAATATTTTCATGTAAGAATTATTGTTTCATGCGTAAAATTAAGAAAGTGGTCAAACATATGTTTTTAGGAGTCATTAGATTTATGTATTGTTTAAAGAATTTGTTTAAAATTTCAACAAGGCCATGACCTTGTGCAATGATCAGGCTAACATCAGCTATCTTAAGTTCTTTTAATGTAATTAACTAATTCAGCGCATAGTACAAGTGACTTAAATTTTTTTAAATTTTCACAACTTCGTTCAGGACCACCTTAAGGGACTAAGACGAAACTTTACCACTAACTAAATAAATATTTGATTTGAACTAAAATTTTAACTAAAAATAAATTGTTTATTTAACGCAACACGGTTATCTAAAATTAGTGCATAGTTATTGTATTCTAAAGTTTAAGCGAGCACTAACTCGCGTTTAATTTACTACGTTACATGGGAGACTCAGTCTTCCTGTGACCACGGACCTTGTAAGGGGTTCGAAACGTCAGGAAAATAAAAAAAATTGGTTGCCTGTAAAGTCGGTATACGGGCGAAAGTTTTACGTGACAACGACTTTGAGTGGTAAAATAATTTTAATGTGAATATTCATTCGTATAGTAGGAAGAAGGATGAAATAATATGGAAGGGACGCGTGCCTTTCACTTTTTATGTCTGTCTCTCTCGCTCTTAGGCGGGCTAACCATGCCCGAGTGGAAGGGACGCGTGCCTCTCACTCGCTCTCATTGTGAGCGCATAACGTGAGCGGAGCGTAACGCAGTTTCTTGAAGTGTCACCCGGCAAACCAATTTATAAGACGTTGTCACGTCAAAAACTTTGAAATGTAGTAAATTAAACGCGAGATTTGATCCGTAAAAAGGGTTTCATTTCAATAGTGCATAGTTCATTACTCGGTACACTAACTCATTTCGCCTCTCACTTGAATATCAAAGTAGCGACGAACTTATTACGTGCGGGCGTGTTTTACTATAAACACTCTCAGTGAAGAGGTCAAGAGAGGTCCCGTTTTTATTTTACCAAGTGAGGGCGAACACTTTGCAGCTTTCAACTCGTAAAGGAGACAATTTTTATTTACTAATTGTAAGTGTACGCCGCTCTTGAGTTTTACGTGAGTGAGTTAACAAAGAGGTTTTATTAGTTCTTATTTTGAAAGTTTCATTTTTAGTAGGTATGAAAACTTTTAGCGTCGTCGGCTAATTTTAAAATGTTGGTACCTACTTGCTTGGCTTGTTTATAATTTGTTCTTTTACATCAACTGGAAGCTTTTGACTTCACTTGTAAGTAAAGTAGTAAGTCATAAGTCATTAATATTTTATTCAAATAAACTTAAAAACTGTATGTTTTCGAATCGTCAAAAAATTTAAGTAGTTATTTATTTATCGTTATTATTTATTTGGTTTTTACACCGGTTTTCATGGTGTCAATTTAGAAATGATTGTTTTTCTAAATTGTCTCGGGTCTGGCTATTTTCTATGTATAATAAGTATCTATGTATTTAAGTATTTTAAGTATGTTTATTCGTTGTCTAGTAACCATTTAACGAGTTTCATAACGAAGCTTCTCTTGGGCTAGATAATTGGTGTGAGTGTGGGATAGTTTATTTATTAATAAATTTATCGTCAAAAAATTAGGGGGCCTTTTTGTTATGGCGACAGGCTTAGGTAAGAGACGAACAGATGAACTTAGAATTAGCTTTATAACCAACCATATTATTATCTATCACAAAATGGTAATCAAACCAAGGAGCTCTGGGTCTGGGTCTCTAAAAATACTGAAAAACACAGAGGCGGATTCGGCGCACTTATTATAGAGGGAACAATGAGTCTTCAAATGTATAAACATATAATTAACACATACATTTACATGCTCATTCATATACATGAATGAGCAGCGTAGTGTTCTGGGAATATTACCCAGTTTGTGATTACTTCTTTGGGGAAATCGTTAGTTTACAAATGCCATAGTTAAATGTAAATGTTCAAATTACGCCTCGGTGGCCGAATTTAAAAGTCCTCGATTGAATGCCCAAGGTACATACTTTGGTTTGATTCCCATCTATTTTTATAGCTTTGTATAGGATTTTTCGATGCATAGACCGGGTATGTGATCATCAATTGCCCATTGTGCTATCCATATAACAGGACAAAGAAATATTTATTAGTTTTTTTAAAAGCTTAAAAACATATCTAAATGTTTTAAGGTAAATCCACTTCCACCGGAAAGACACAATGTATAGGTAATCCACATAATAAATAAAACATGACGCCTTAATTTACGTGCTATTTTAACTGCCTCCCGTAAGTTGGGTATTCTCAAAAAGGTGAAGTGGTTTTTCATTCCCCAGCAGCGCTGTTTGCTGTATAAAACTCAGGTGCGATCGAGTATGGAGTATTGTTCCCATCTATGGGACGGCTCCGCTAAATACCTCCTCGATGCACTTGATAGACTGCAAAGGCGAGCGGTACGCATTATTGGAGATGCTGAGATTACAGCCTCCCTTGAGGACATCCAGCTGCGTAGAGACATTGTTTCTCTTAGTGTCTTCTACCGGAATTACTAGTGTTCTAAAGAACTTTTTGATTTTATCCCGCCCTCTCCTTTCCTCTCCCGGACTACACGTGCTGGTCTTAGGAACCACCATCATACTGTACAGACTATCAGTACTCGTACCAAAAAATTTGGCAAGTAGTTTTTCTGTAAGACCATTCGGCTTTGGAATTCTTTGCCAGCGCATGTGTTTCCCAGTTCCTACAGTCCCGGGTCTTTTAAGCGGGGCGTGAAAAGGCAGTTATGCAGGCCGTCATGAATGGGTGCGCTCGTTACCTTGCTTATTCCACGGTGGGGAGCGCTCTTATTATTTTGAACTGCATCGGCTGCTTACTAACAGGCAGGATGCAATCACTATGACAAGTCAAAAAAAAAACGTAGTACACTTTCCAACTCACCAGGGCCCGAACTAGCGCCAACTAAAAACGCGCCAAAACGGCAGCCAGCTTGTGCTTTACAGCTTTACGTGCCTCCCGAAGCCAGGAGTAGCTCAATCTATTATAATTTGGTCGCCCATATGCTAAAACGTGCAAGTAACTGTAACATCGAAATTCTTGTGTATCAAGGCTAAAACATTTGACATAATATTTCTTGACATTTTTCTGCTGCAAACATTTACTACAACAGTTTATGTACACTGACACCGCTTTAACAGAACGTTTAGATAAACTTAATCACGCGTTCAAACCACAAAGGATGACTTTAGACAACCTTACACAAAGTTCAAGAGGAAATAAAAACTAAACTTACGTGGTACACTTCCCAGCGCTCGCCAGGGCCAGATGTAGCGCCAACAATAGCGCGCCAACGGCAGCCATCTTGCGCTGATTACGTCAGCGCATTTCCCCCAGCCGGATATTAGCGCAGAGTTCGGACCTGCAAAGAGATATCGGTTTAAATCGAGCTCATTTCACGCAAAGGCCGCACGCGGAATATTCCCTTTGACTGTTAATTGAATTTGAATATTTTATACCGTTTACGGAATATTTTATGGAAAAGAAGAAATACGTTTGTATTTATTGTGTACACTGTAATAAAGTAAAGTGAATAATTGTTTATATTTTAGTAACACCACTCTCAAAAGGAGTCTATATAATCGTAATTAAAGTCACCGGTTGGGAATGCAGTACGTAGGTATACAATCGTGAAAATCTGGGCATGAAACACCATCAATGGTAGACGGTGGTTATACTTGCTATTCTTCTATGTATTATGTCATCAATTCGTTATCTTTCGATCAAACCTATTTTCTATGCATATCATTTGTCTGTAAACGTATCCCCGCTCAGAGCTTAGACTGCGCTGGGCTATTTGAGTTCCTCCGTGTTATCCTTTCCATCTGTTGGGCTTAACAGGTTTTATTAAAAAACAGGGTCAACTGAAGAAAAGGATACCTACCTACTCGCCAAAACCGTTTCTAAAACGCAGACCAGGCTATTTTAAAATTAGGTTGGGATAACATGCACAAAAATATCCCTGTATATATCCCTCTAACTAAGAGCAATTTCTACCATATGATATAAAGATAGGATATAAAATACAGCGGAGGTACGATTTAACTAAAACAGTACGAATTCGCCAACCCTCTCCTATGTCGCTGAAATGAAGCGTTGTCATCAAGACAACATTTACGACATTTACGACATTACATTTGATAGTTCAATCAAGTAAAAAGTGTAAAAATTATATGATAGATACGCCGTCAACTCGAGTCGTAAAAACGGTACTCCGGTTAATAAACCAAGAAGCCTCATCGCGTATGTAGACAACGTTTCCGATTACTCCAGTAGCTCTCGGAGCACTTAAAGTTGGCAACGCCGTATTTATATGATACATAAAAGCTGTTTTACAACTTACACGCTGCTGACCTAATACTGAGGTCAATGTTTTAAGGGCCAGTAGGCTTACTTCGCAAATCGATCTATATTCGATGACGAATTGCTGTTTACCACAAAACCAGTAATACACTGTTATGGCTACTATAAGTTAGGCCATATTACTAACTAGCGACCTGCCCCGGCTTCGCACGGGTTACTACCCGTACCTAAACATATAATTATAGCCTATAGCCTCCCTCGATAAATGGGCTATCTAACACTGAAAGAATTTTTCAAATCGGACCAGTAGTTCCTGAGATTAGCGCGTTCAAGCAAACAACTTCACAAAATGTGTTAAATATAATTAAGTAGCATATAACAATAGTGTACACATACGAGTACCTGTATAAAATGTATTACTTATATAATATTAAATGTAACTGATTAAAACAAAGTCAGTAAGGCTTCTGGTTTAAAATAGCCCTATAAGTTATGAAAAGATTAGATAAAATAAGTTTTTATTTGCTTATTAGCGCTGGACTTGACCTGGTATAAAGCACTCACACCTGGCTGCAAAATAAATAAATACATTTTTGTTTATAGTGTACTAAATTAACACAGTTATAAGTCATTAATATTAATAACAATAATATGTAAGAAGTACCTACTTTTTCCGAAATAAATGATTTATTATTATTAATTATATAAAATTACTTCAAAATGTTTAACTTGATCTCTTACATCTCTATGTACAAATTAAAATAAAAAGATTATCTGAATTTGAAACTGAACTTTTAATCATCTTACTTAAACACAAATGCCAAAACTAAGTTTCATAAAATAGATCAATGTTTGTATTATTCTACTGTAACATAAATATTTGTATTCATCTTTGTGAGATTAATATTTGTATTGATTTATTGTAAGATAAGTATTTGTTTTGATAAACAACTAAAGCAAAACTGAAGCTCTCTGAGAAAGACTTCATGTAGTATGCAACGAAATTGTGACCACAGTCCGGTGAGCAAAGACTATTGAGAAAAGTAGTGAAAGCCAATATATTTGGATCTGCTGCCTTCTCTAAAAGGAACGCCAGTAAACAAGAATGTGGGAATACATTTAGCATTAGGTACAAAGAAACCGAAATAAGTTAGACAAGTCTAACGCAATAATTATTTACAAGTTTCATCTCGAGCGTCTCCGTGCTTCGTAAGGCACTCTAAGCCGTTGGTCCCGGTTGCTGTCGTAAGATGACAGTTGTTAAAACCCACCAATACGCATTGGGCCAGCGTGGTGGGTTATGGCCCAATATCCCCACGTGCTGTTGCCTGTGCTCAGCTGTGGGACGTTTATACGCTGATGATGATGATTGGTTAATCTTTAGGGCATCCTTTGGAGAGTAGACGATGCACCAATTATATTTATTAACGGCCAAAGTACAAACAGTAGACTAACTAATTTTTACAAATAAAACAAAATAAATAATATAAGTACATTGATTATATACCCCCTTAATATTAATTACACCTTTGTTAACTCGCCTCTGCCGTTGACTCTAACCTCCTTAACACCCAAAATCTATTTACACACATCAAAACCAAACGACGCACGCAGACGAAAAAGATCGCCCATCCGAAGCTGGCCCCCACAATTTGCTGACCCTACTTTATTTCGCTACAAGCCCCGAACGTGATACGTGTATGAAACACGTGGGCAAAGGCAAGAGATATATATTGTCATACATAAAACATAGCATGCCTACTGTGAAGATTCCGAACGATATAATGATAATTTGGTATGACAACACTTTTGCTTTCGGGCGGCTTAAGTACTTTTGGGGTGGCTTATTAGGTTGGGGCGTCATTTGATTCTTATTATTAATCTGTATAAATCTTCGATCATATAAATAAACAAAACTCAATTACCACGAGTGTAATTCGTTCGTGCATCACTTCAGAACGGCTTCACCTATTTGGCTAATATTTTTTGTTGTGTTTGTAATTAGAAAAAAAAGTGAAGATAAATAAAGTTTTCAGTATTTATCCCCCATCACTAAAACAATAATCATCATCAGCCTATAAACGTCCCACTGCTGGGCATAGGCCTCCCACGTAACAATAGCACGTGGGAATATAAGGATGTAAGAGTCCTCAATTGGCTTTCTACTCTCTCTTACGAGGACACAGAAAAACTTATGAAGTCCGTCGAGTAAAGCAATAGAACACAAACACACACATACACACACGCACACTCGCACACACAAACTTTTGTACCTAGTTATGTTTAAAATTGTCAACTGTATGTATAAATACTGCCCTACCTCTGATACTCTTTGGGGGCGGGCGTTGTTATCTGCTACACAGTTTTTTAGTTTAAGCGGATAGCATCGTTTAAAATTTTATAAATGTAACCATAATTGTTATTATTGATTATTAATTGTCAGGACGAGGTTCGTATGAAAGAACATTTATAGATAATCGTCACGGGGTACGAAGTGAAAAGTCGCGGGCGGGCTGCTTGTAAATAAAAAAGTTACCTATCTTTTTTTGTTTTAATAGCAAAGTCTACCGCCTCTGTGGTCTAGTGGCTAAGCTACCTGTTTCAGACCCAGAGGTCCCGGGTTCGATTCCCAGCTGGGAGTACATCTTTGTGTGCTCGGTTTGGTTGGTGGTAGGGCTGTTAAGTCCGCCTGGCTAGCTACCACCATCTAAGTCTGTCGCCATAACAACGTTGTTTATAGCATTGTTGTGTTCCGGCAGTTTGAGATAAGATAGCCAGTTCCTCAGTGGTTGAGGATTCCGGGTGAAGCGCGCTTCCACCTTCGGCCTTATCGTCACTTACCATCAGGTGAGATGAAGGCCAAGCGCTTACCCGTTGCCAATAAAAAAAAAACAAAGTACCTATTAAGCGGCAGCGGTTCGGAGAAGCACGATCGTGCCGCACTAACCATTGCGGCTTCACACCTCGTTTACTTCATGTTGTAGGAAGGAGAGAACACTATGCATTTTATATAGATAAACTCTCTATCACAAGAAGCTGTAAATTATGTAAAAACGTTCAGGGGTTAATAGGTATTTAAGCAGTAATGTTTATTTCTATTGTATGAGCATTTATCTGTGAGGAGGTTAAGGTTCGTGTGGAAACCCTTGTGCAAATGTATTTATTTCGTTCGTATTTGTTTCTTTCATAACTGCATAATACTTTATAAGATTCGGTGGATATTTAGAGCGGTTTACTACATTATTAAAAGTGTAGGTTCCGTTTCAATCTTTGTTAGACGGGCTCAAGTTGTTATCTAGATGCGGACACAAAGCTTACAATTTCCAATTAGACGGGAAAACAATAGATTGGTTGGAGCACAAATGTCGGCTATTGTACTATTGGGAATCAATGAAGCAGCCTATTATGTATTTTGTACCTGAAAATGTAGACTTACAGGTTAGCTAATGAACTGTATTAGTTAATCAAGAATACCTCTTAGAGTAAAACAAAGAGGTTTCTATGTCTATGAACAGCGGACATGTCTATGAACAGCGTACGTATAAGGCTGTCCAAAAAAGCTTATTGTCTTAAGATGTCAATTATAGTACCTAGATTTTGCTTCCGCTTAACATCAGGGGTTCGATTCTTTAACGCTCAATCCTAATCTCGCGCTCACTTCGACGCTCAAGTTCCGATCAAGTGTGACCTTTTTGACCTTAGCGTAGAGTCGAATTTAGAGAGTGCGGATTTGATGACGACATGCCTGATCCGCAGCAAGTTATCAAACCTGCACTCTCTAAATTCGACTCAATGCTAACGTCACAAACCTCACTTTTTATCGGAACGTGTGGGTCGAAGTGAGAGCGAGCTTACGATCGAGCGTTAGAGAAACGATAATTATGCAGGGGCATACTGAAACTTTCTGGATCTGGCCACATACAATAAAATAATGAAAAAACAATTATGGAATTCGAAGATGGAACTCTTTGGAAACATATTACTTTTTATTTTGCGAGACTGTCATTTGTTTTTCAATAGTGACGTCCTTTCAAAAATTGTACGTCTTTAGCAAAATGAATTTAACTCGTGAACATTTTCGTTCAATAATTTTTTATGATTTTCGTTGTGGCTTAGGTCAAAAAGAGAGTTGCCAGAGACTTCAATTGGCATTTAGTGATGAAACACTATGCCGCAGCTTTGTGTATTCGTGCTTTGGAGAATTTAGGGGTGATTATCAGATTTCGTGCACATCCAAGAAAAATTTGATATTTTTTTTAATTACAAAAATGTGTTGATATGATATAAATATATATTATTATTTTTTGATTTGCCAATTTCTAGACAATTGCACTCACAAATTGAGAAGCTATGAGCTTTTAAAATTTTATTTGGAAAAGGCAATGATTAATATTCGGATGGTAATGATAACAGTGCATACTGTATTTTGGTAATGATTACAAACCATTCCTTAAGGCTTTTTATATATGTGAGGTGTTTCAAACGGTAATGATCTCTTTAAAATAAAATACATTGTAGATAATTCAAATTTCACAATAAAATGATAATGGTCAGCGTGGCAGGTAGTGAGCCTATCGCCGCTCTATACTGTTTGATGTAAGTGCAGTCTTTAGTCAGTTAGTCGCCTTTTATGTATAAATTTTTTTTTCTTTGGTCCGTTAGTTGTCTTTTACGACACTCAAGAGAAGAGTGGGACAGTACTATTCCATTAATGAGCCGCTACCTGCACAGCACTAGAGATATATTATCAAATCAAATCATCATCAGCCTATAAACGTCCCACACAGGGGGTCGTATCGGCAAAAAAATATGGATATTGACATGTGCTTCATTTAACATTTGAAGCCTATTAAGTATTTTCTAAATAAGTCATTCTAGTAGTAGACTCCATATTTTAATCATAACCGTTGCCGTGACAACCGGATAACATGACAATGTAAAAAGAAGTATAAGAGAGAATGAAATGAAGTTGAAGCAAAGAGGCCACATATATATATATACATAACAAAGCCCATATTTTGTCCTTATATGAGCATATTATGGGCTTCAAATGTCAAATGAAGCCCATGTCCATATTCATATTTTTTAGCCAATAGGGTTGCTGGGCACAAAACTTTCCACATGGACAACATCACATTTAATCTCTACCGTTAGTTTGAAGCCATTACCTTCGGTTCAAAAGCTGATGGTAAATGAAGGTAATGATACTGACAGTAATGATGTTTTACCACATTTTGGTTTACAGTTGTCTATTCATAGTATTTATCACATTGATAAGTAGGTTATTGGACCTTATAGCCTTTATTATTCATGAGAATGTAAGGAAAAATCTTATTACTTACATCAAAATAAAGATGATGGTGAAGACACAAACTTCGTGACAAACGATGACTTCGACCACAAAAACCATGTAATTTTTTTTATAATGAGCCGAAGGGTTTTTCTTACGATGCAGTGCGGCTGACTGACCGACCGATCGCAGGACATTTTGTCATTTCAATTTCTGTTGAAGGTAATGACAAAATTATGATGACAAAACTTTAAACATTTATAAAAATATATGGTTTACGTTCGTATCAGTTTAATAATATGAATAAAATTCAGATTTATCGAACAAACGCTTCTTCAAAATTTAAATACCTAGTTGTTCTACAAAATGTGAGTTTGGGACACTGAGGGTAGTGACATTTTAAGATATAAATGTTGTTTTTCTTAAAAACCTTTAAACTTAAGAGTTAATATTTAAATAGATAGTGTAGCTTACTGTACAGTACTTCGTTCAAACATACCATATAACTTAAAAGTAAATTACATATTTTTATACAGCCATGGACATAGAATGTGCACGAAATCTGATAATGACCCTTAGACGTGGGCGAGATCATCTACATGACGACGTAGGTATGTGAAGGTCGGCTGGCGACTGCCGTTACAGACTCTAATACTGATACCGCACGACAACTTATTGAAACTGACAAAAAAATTACTTGCCAGCAAATTCGTGCTTTGTTAAGATCTCCGATCCTAGTGCCTTGAGCCAAGTGCAGAACATTAACATGTGCTCTTAAGGTTCGGAAGCTTTGCACTCGATGGGTACCGCATGGCTTAACGGAGGACCAGAAACGACGACGTGTCCGTGGTTCCGTAAAATGATAAAAAAGTTTAACGGAGGACAGTCATTGGATGTCTATAATATCGTGGCAGGTGACGAAACCTGGGTGTACACCTTTGAACCCGAAAGAAAAAGCCAGTCGGTAGAGTGGTGGAGGTAGTCTTTTCTTTTGAAGATTTGCCGACGAAAGTTAAGAAAAGTCGAAGCATTGGTAAAAAAATGGTTGCTTCTTTTTTTGGAAAATTAGGACATTATTCTACAGTATCGCTTGAAGATCAAAGGACGGTTACTGCATATTGGTACGTCAACACTTGCTCGCCCAGAGTATTAGAATAAGTTAGCGAAAAGCGTCCTCGATGTTGTCCCTCACCACGAAAACGCATTCTCACATTCAGTTAAAGTAACAGAAGCCTATTTGAAAGCTTTAAATGTGGAACTGATGACGCATCCGCCTTACACCCTGGACCTCGCACCCTGTGACTTCTTTTTGTTTCCAATAATTAAAAATCGGCGGTGAATGCGTTCCATGAAGCCATTGTCCCTAAGGAAGACTGGTCCAACTGCTTTATACAGTGGTTTTAGTTGAAAACAATAATGTAAGTCTTATATCTAGTCTTATTTATCAGAATCCAGAAACTTTCAGTATCCCTCAGTATAATATAAGGTTATTTACTGATAGAGTTATTGAAGTTAACCGGCAACCTAAGGGGTCAAGTATATATATGTAAGAAACTCTTAATCAAAGAACTCTTTATAAACCCTATCACACAAAGCTGCTAAATAGTTTGGGCAGGGCTCTTAACGGCAGGGACCCATAATGGGTGACAAGTGCTGACCGGCTGAAAGAAATGTCCCTGACAGTCTGCTACACAGTATGGATGAATACATTTCAGGAACTAAAATGTAAGTAAGACAAAAATGTTTTTCAATTTAACACGTATATATCTATAGTAGATACCTCAATATTAGTGGTTATAACAAAAAAGTATTTAAACTTATATTTTAATATACATGCGAGAGAGTAGATAGCTCGATGGCACAGCGGCTAGCGCGTTCTTGCCCCTTAGGTAACTTTCGCAAAGCCGGGTCGCCTGATGGGTGACCAATTAAAAACATCTCGAGCTCCTCCATGATTTGGAAGGCACGTTAAGCCGTTACTCCCGGTTCTTGTCGTAAGATGGCAGTTATTACAACCTACCTACCCGCATTGGGCCAACGTGGTGGATTATAGCCCAATATCCCCACGTGCTATTGTCCACGTGGGAGGCCTGTGCCCAACAGTGGGACGTTTATAGGCTGATGATGTATACAATCACGATTATTTTTCCCGGAGGGTTAGTCCGAGACTAGGCAATGAGGGGCGCAGAAGCAGTCCACTGCCATAGTCCACTTTTCACTAAATAACAACTGCACATGTGCTCAGCGTGATAGGTGGTAAACAGATCGCCGCTCATGCTGTTGGATATATGTGCAGACTTTAATCCGTTAGTCGCCTTTTACGACATTGGATGCAAGCAGCACAAGACCAGTCGTGGTGGAGATCCTTGGGGGAGGCCTTTTTTTTTTAAATGTGACTCGTCATAGTGACTACATCCTGCCTGATGGTAAGCAGCCGATGTAGTCCAAAATAATGAGAGCGCTCCTCACCGTTCAACAAGCATGGTAACAAGCGCACCCATTCATGACGGCCTGCATAAATGCCGTTTCACGCTCCGTTTAAAAGACCAGGGATTATAGGAGCTGGGAAACACATGCGCCGGCAGAGAATTCCAAAGCCGAATGGTCTTACAGAGGAGCGACTTGCCAATTTTTTTAATAATTGTCTTTGTCCAGCAGTGGACGTCTCTGGCTGATGATGATGATGATGATGAAGGAAAGAGAGGGATTGGTAGTATTCTTTTAGCGAGTCGCTATCGCACAGCTCGTTAACATTTTAAAACGTATTAGACAATACAAAGACGGTACAATCCGTGACAGCAGTCGGCCATTAAAGTTTTCTTTAATAAATCTCTTATTCAGATGTTGAAGACGGACCCTTCCTACAACACTTAGCACAGCCCTGCCGTTGTCATATGGATTTGAATTAGGGTACGCGCTCAGCTGCGTAAGACAGGTAAAAACATAAATTGTGGAACCCTTTTAGGGCAGAAATTACCAAAGTGGCTCTCCAGGGCGTTCACTAACGACACACGGTGAGGGTTACTCTGTTCAAGTTTTGAAAAGGGTGCTTAAATATTTTCTTTTTCGTATGTCTACTGTTTTTGAACTTTCTTTTTTATTCTGGCTAATAAACATCGGCCCTGTAATAATATGATTGTCGAGTGTATCTTTAAAGTTTATCATTGATATGCTATTCATACATTAAACCCTTGAGGATCGTAAAACCAGACACAATTAAACATTATTGTTTTAAAGTTATTGGAAATGTTGTTAATTTTTAATATACCTGGGAAAACTTAGGGAACCTGTAATTACCCTTACCCATAGATTAGAACTATATTATAGAACAATTTTATTGTTCTGAGCGCAATTGATTATAAAAAACAAATAAAAAATAAAGTGTCACGACGTAGACGTCCGTGACACTCACGGACGTCTAGTCTAACGGAGCTATGGCGGCTAACCACGAGTTCTTAGATTTAACTCTATCCGCTATGTGTAAAAAAGAAATTTCACAAAATTTAGTAATCATACATGGCGATGGGCTCAACAACCGTTACGCTGAGCACATGTGCAGTCGCTATTTGGTTAAAAGTGGACTATGTCAGAGGACTGCTTTTGCTGTCCTCATTGCTAAAAACATTTTTCATTTTAATTTTTTCAAGCATAGGTATTTTGTTATTTTAATATTTCTTAAGATTGTTTTTTTTTGTGTTTTTACTTAAGTGCGTAATGCAAAAAGGTGTGAAAGTAGGATATAACTACAAGTACTAAAAGTTACATTGTAAATGTAACTTTTAATTATTTCTATTGTACCTGTTATTTCTGTTATATTTGTTGTATCTGTCGCCTCGATGTTACTGTGCATGTTTATTTATTTATTTCTTTATTTATTTATTTATTGGATCACCAACAAGATTAAATTGAATCAAGATACAGTTACACAATGATAGGGATACAATTTGTAAATGTAAGCTTAATTATAGGTGACAGCTGCATGCAAATAAGACTAAGCGACAATTCGGACACTTTAAATTCGGACACAGTGTCCGAATTGACACTTTTTAATTTTATTATTTTTTCACTGACAATTCGGACAGTTTTTTTCTATCAATATTATTTTTTGAAGCTTTTTATCTGACTGTACTGAACAGCTCCAATAATTTAAGAGTGTCCGAATTAGGACACTGTGTCCGAATTTAAAGTGTCCGAGTTGTCGCTTAGTCGCAAATAAGGTCAACTGAAATGACAAAAAAAAACTATAAACTAAAACGGTTAAAAATGTTGTTTTCTAATATAAGTAGTGAGACTTTCAGCACTTATTTATTTGTTACAATATATTTAAAAACAAATGTACTCGTTGTTGGAGAACCATACAAAGAAAAAAAAATAAAATCCTCTGGCTAACCCGTCGATCTAATAGCCGTGATAATACGTAGTAATCATAAACCCAGAGCACAGTAATGTAAAACTATTCTGCTTTGCGGCAGATGTAGGTGTTTTCGCAGACGCCGTCCAGTCGGATTCCAGACAGAATCCAACCAGGCCAAGTATCGGTTACATGAATAAAATGAATATTCTATTCTATAGTAGGGGTAACACAGTAAAAGAACTTTACCAAAAGACGAAAATATCATTCGTACAAAATCTTTACGCACGTCCCGTTTATGTATCATGTTTCCATGACGTTTTTATTAATTAAACCAAGTCGCAAAAACTTGGAGAGCCTCCAACAAAGAACCTTTTAATTTTATCTTAAAGCATCTGAAAAATAATCTTTCCTTCTTTCCGTAACTCGCTGTAAGTGGAGCTATTGCCTTCTTTGTGGAATAAATTAATTTTTGTGTTGTGTAATATTGAAAGTCCATCTCAGCGGTACGAATGATGAAATGTGATATTAAATTTATGAACATTTATCTCCCTCAATCTCGTAATAATTAATTCATAATTCATAATTCATAATTTATTTCTAATAAAATATGGTAACATAAATAAGATGGATCAGTAAAAATTAAAATCAGTAAAAAAATCAGTAAAAAAAAAAATTAAAATCGTCTAACAAAGAATCTTCAAAAAGGTATGGTTGAGTTCGTAAAGAGTTTATTTTGGCCCCCCCATGTGACTGTGTCGCGTAGCGGTGTAAGAATACTGCCACCCCTTCTCTTCTTTGGGTGTCGTAAAATGCGACTTACGGACTAAAGACATAGGGGTTAAAGTTACTCGCGTCCGTAGGTTTACCCTTGAGACCCTACACGTGACCCCTGGGTGGTGCTAAATGAGTGACACTGACTGAGTGGTAGAGCCACAGCACGCATTGGGCCGGCTCGCCCGGGGTAATACCACCCTCTTACGAATATCCGGCGTGAAACAGCCATTGTTTCTCGGTGCTGTTGTGTTTCGTCCGGCCAGTGAGGGTTCCGGAGGTCATCCCCCCCCCCCCCCTATTGCTTTCATATACCTATTCCTTAAAGGCCGCGTCTGCGATTCCTCTGGTTTTGCTGGTGTCCATGGATGACGGTGATTACTCTCCATCAGATAAACCGCCTGCTCGTTTGCCTCCTTCTTGTATAAAAAAAAACATACAGTGAAAAGTGGGCTATGGCAGAGGACTGCTTTTGTTGTCCTCATTGCCTAGTCTCTGACTAACCCTTCGGGGATGATAGTCGTAATTATATGTATTATGTATGCTATCTCCTATGTGCTGTTATCCATGAGGAAGGCATGTGCCTAGCAGTGAGACTTTTATATTATAGGCTGATTATGTTAAGTTTATAAAAGGTTTTAAGAAGGAGATACAGAGATCAAATTTGAAGACGGCCTGGGGTGCGATTCTCTAAGTTAAAGCCTTTGTAGCAACGGCTGCCGCAGCGCTAAGAATTGACTCTGTCTCTTTCATTTTCATAGAATTGGAAAGAGACAGCAGATCATAGCCATGCGCGCAGCGTCTATGTTGCTTTTTCATTCATTATCAGCGATACGTCACGCCTCTCTTACGGGAGGGTAAATAGAGATGCCAGTTTTATTTTATTACGATCATGACAAACTTCTTCTGCTATAAATTATTAAAAAAAAGTATAAGCCTAACAACTTTAACTATACTTAAGACCTTCACACACGGCAGCTATAATGTAAAGATGTATATTACAGCACGATGCATCTCACTATGTAGTCAGATGTATCGTGCTATGTAATATAATAGATTTTAAATTGTTGTATTTTGATCACTGTAAAATATAAGTAACAAGTAGAATTTTATATTAGAATTTTTTAACAAAATAACTATACTTAACTATAAGTTTATTTATATAAAGCCTTGCAGCTTCAGTTCTTCAGTTATAATTGAATTAAATTATTATCGTTGAAACATCTATATCTTTCCATAGAAATCGTCAGGAGACCACACACGGTAGCTATAATGTATATTACAGCTGTCGTGTTATATCCCGAGATGTAATGTACATTAATATACATTATAGCTGCCGCGTGTGAAGGCTTTTAGTTGCCCTACTGTTAAACATTGAACATTGTATCCGGCCCGTGTAAATTTAATCAACCCCCTTTGTAAGCCAAATTGAGCCTTATTCAATGTCAACAACTACGTAACCGACAACCGATCTTATTTTATTTTTTTTGCAAATATCAAGAATCAGTTATTTTGTCCTAAATTTTTAGAAGGTGCAGTTTCAAATATTGCGGCAGTGTTAGGTTTTATATAATACGGTGACAGAAATGCGTACTATAATCTTATATTATTACACATTCCTGTCTGAATCCCAGCAGATATCTATATAGACACGATTTATCTAGTAATAAATGTTATCAATCCATGTACAAGTAGGATAGGTACATTAAAAAAACTTTGTTGACAAAGGGATTAATCGCAGTACCTACATATCTAGTCATTACAAATAGCGCTTCTTTTAAGTGTATTTAATATTATAAGATTGAGTATATTTTATTTTACTAAAGCAGTGCTATTTAGACGGATTGAGTTATATTTAAGCTTGGCATTTTGAGTTTTCACTTTCCAATAAATGCATTTAGTACAGGTATCTTAGACACAGACTGACTGTTTAAGTGGTATGTATGTACTGCACATTGTTGAACCGGGTGTGTAATGTTTGATATAAATACTTAAGGTCTAACGTTCAGATAATATAATTTCATTTCATATAATTTCATTTGATATAGCAACTGACTTAATATAATAAACATTGAATATAATTTTAAATTCTATAATTTCATTTGATATAATGTACCTTTGATATAATATACATTTGATATAATAATCTAATGATATAAAATATTGTTCATGTAATAAGCATGCAGCACGCAAGAAAGCAAGCATGCAGCTTTCAAGCAAGAATGCAGCATGCAAGCAAGCATGCAGCGTGCAAGCAAGAATACAGCATGCAAGCAAGAATGCAGCATGCAAGCAAGAATGCAGCATGCAAGCAGGCATGCAGCATGCAGGCAGGCATGCAGCAGACAAGCAGGCAAAGCAGCATGCAGCAGGCATGGTTTCTGTCACGGCTCCGGCGCTGCGGGACTCCGGCGGTCCCACGCGAGCTTATCGTCGCAGATGGCTTTCGCTCACCACCGCAGCTTCGGCTTGCAGCAGCCTCAGCCGCGGCGGCGAGCGTTAAACCCACCTGCTCCTCAGCTCGCGGGCCGCCTCGCCCCTCCGCGCCTACGCGGGCTTAAATTACACTCTAGCGTAGGGCAGACAAGTCTACGTGGAGTCGGTTTTGCCGCGATTTATTTCTGTCACTGACTTTTTAGCACAACCTTAACGAACACACAACGTATTAACTATTTGAGACAATATTTGGTGTTAAAATTATATCAAATGAAGTTATAGAATATGATATTCTACCAATATAGCTTTATAGAAAAAGTTGTTAGAGAATATGAGTATTATATCAAATGAATAATATACGTAATGTTGTTATAGAAAGTGTATTTAGTACAAGTAAAAATTATATCCAATGAACGTTATGTCCTTTGAAATTAGTTCATATGTCATTATATGAAATGATACGCACACCCTGTTGAACCAGCAGTGATCACGGACTGACTGAAAACTGGTATTTTAAAAAGGTATGCCTGGACACTAACACTTTTACAAGGAGTTTGTATTAACCCCTCAAGCCCCAAAGCACAGAATAAATAATAGTACTACGCCCAAAGGCCGCACCTAAAAACTCGCTATTCCATCAGACCCCAAGCGGCCATATAATTATGGCCGCGCTGGCCGCGCTCTCCACTTGACTTTGTACCGTGTCTTGATTCACTTAGAGACTATTTTAGTATGAACAAGGTCGATTATTTCGGTTCTGTGGTACATTTTATGCATTGTGAACGCAAAATTTAACATGAACTGCGTTCAATTTGTTTTAATTTTTTTTTTCATTTCTTCAAGTTTAAATTCCCGCCAAACCGCACCTGCTGTCAAATTTTTTTGACATTTTGTTGCCAAGACTGAGAGGTTAAACATTTTATTTACTCTCAAATGTTTATAAAAGATGTTACTTTCTAGATTCACTGAAACTGACATAAATCAGAGGGCATCGATGGCCAATGAATTAGCCGATTACAATTTAAGGTATTTGCCTAAAATGGGTCAACAACATAAATTCACAACAACAATTACGTGAAGTTTCCCCTCGGCTGTATTTTATCATTGACAGATGATTTGGATTTATGCCCTGAGAGCGAATAAAGATCTGCTATCAAATATTAAAAATGAAAATGGATGATCGCATTAACGTTTGTTTTGCTGTTTTGTTTGTTTTCGTACGAAAGTGGGAAATTAAGATTTCTTTAGTTTGGTATGAAATTGTATCTTAAGTCGTGTGTGGTAGATAACATTATATATTAATATATACTGACATCAATAGGTACATAACTTACCGGGAATGTATGAAATTTAGGAATTGTATACAAGTCTTAGGAAATGTACACAATTCCGAAGCTATTTGGGAAATGTGTACAATATTGTTTTAAAAATTATTTAATACGTACATATTCTGGGAAATGTATACATTTCCTAGGAATTGTATATAATTACAATATCGTATTAGGACATGTAAAAAAAGAATGCTTACTGTAATAAAATACGTTGTTAAATAAGAATAATAATTTTTATTAAGGCACTTGTTGAGACAATTAGGTAACAATCCTAGAGTACAGAGTTATAAATTTCTATTCTAGTATTTATGTTGTCTAATAAAAAAAATAACCTTGAAATTCAAGACAATTCAATTTCTAACCTATTTTTTTTTTGTCCTTGTCTTTTCTTTTTTTTTTTTCTAACCTATTACCTACACAGGAGTAGGGCAGCTAGTACCCCCGCTATCCCCGCGTACCCATGAATACCTCAAATGTTTTACATTTCCGATTGCTATTTAGTAAATATATAGATTTCCTAAGAAATCTGTCTTATATAGGTTGTTTATTTCACACATTTCACAGAATTTAGGGATTAGGTAAGTACATTTCCTAGGAATTGTATACAATGACGGATTACATACATTTCCGTTAACATATACAACACAATATTATTGTTTTGTATATACTGATGTCAGTAATTACATTACATTACAATGTACCTATGTTTTTTCGCATGTCACACATTATCATAATATCATTACATGAGTCTTATATTTGCGTCTTAAAATATCAATGATAAATTTTTCCGTGAAGTTTTATATATATTTTACACGTTATGTTGGATCAGTGACTAAGTGTCAAAGTGGCTCGTTAGCCGTTGTCCCGGATTTGATTCCTGATTTCAACCTGGGGGTCGGGTAAATAGTGTTTCAGTAGGTCTAGTAGCAATTAATTAATTTAAAAAAAATAAACTGTGTGACAGTATAATAATCTCTTTTCTTAGGTACTTACACTGGTCATTATAACCATCCCTCTATAAATACGCCATAATTATTATATTTTGGTATCGACGTGACTATAAAATGTTTAAATCGCTCGTTTTTATCACATCAACAGTAGATCGAAATGTTCAATTTGCATATCGTACAATAACATTGTTTCATGCAAGCCTAATCGTAATAACATGGAGTTATTAAAATAACGATTATAATAAATGGAAGTGCCATCTAGCACGTGTGGCTGCCATTAAAATCTCGACGACAAATATAAGTTAACGACATCACTCATAACAATAATTTCGCGGAGTATCACGTAAAGCTCTTGGGTTTATGCGCGTATAACTTCAACCGCAATGTTTGTGGTTCAAACAGGAGAGGACGGCTCAATTCATGAGATGTGGGATATTCAAAATGTTTTGAGAGCCAATAAAAAACAAACCTCGCAATAACGCGTTAAATTGTATCAGCTCTTGAGCTTATACATACTTTGACGTGTTTCATTTTAAACAAAATTTTAATGGGGTTTAACGTAAATTGTTGGTTGTGAACTTTGTGAACTTATATAAATTTCGATACCTACACACATACATATAATCACGACTAGTATCCCCGAAGGGTAAGTCAGAGACTAGGCAATGAGGACAGCAAAAACAGTCTCCTACCATAGTTCACTTTTCACCAAATTGCGACTACTCATGTGCTCAGCGTGACAGCGTGACAGGTGGTGAGCCCATCGCCGCTCTATGCTGTTGGAAGTATGTGCAGTCTTTAGTCCGTTAGTCGCCTTTTACGAGACCCAAGGGAAGAGAGGGGGTGGTAGTATTATTTCACCGAACGCGACACGGTTCTAGAAAATTAAAGTGGTAATTAATCACCCAGGTATCTCATGGCATTGTGGAAGTTGCTTAACTTTCAAGATCATATCCCATCAAACTACTCCTAAATAAAATATTACGTAATATAAAAAAAAACACAAGATTTCCACACGCAATTTATAGTTCTTACTTATAGTAGAACCGCTTTCTCCTCCAACTTGCACTAACGTCGCAAGCCCTTTCTGTAATTGGACACATTCAGATATGCAAAAAACCGGGGCTGTGCTGTAATGGCCGCACTGAAAAATTTATGCGCTGCCGTTTGATGAGGACCAACTCCCGGAGTACCATTTTTTCAGCGAATTAATGGAACCCTTATTAGCCGTACATTTATTTCGCAACACGAGAGCTATTTTTAACAAACAACATTAGGCTGGATGTAGGAAGAATTTTCGGTGTGTCTCCTAATGATTTCTTTATGTTGAGTGAACTAGTTGACGTTCTTACTGTTGGAGCGAGTAAAGTTATGTAAGAACAACCTAGTTACGAAGCTATGGACGACTACATTACAAGGAGTAGGCGCACGTTGCTGACCTGAAGCTTCACGGAGCCCATTCCAAGCGCATCCGCAACATCGTTGTCCAGTAATTCATCGTACAATGTGCGCACGCCGCTGTTTTTTTCACAAGTAATTGACACAGTACAGTAGTGTACCTACGATGAATTACGGGTCAACAAAGTTTCGGATGCGATTAGAGAGTGGGACCCCTGAAGCGTCAGTTCAGTCTTATCCGCTCGCTTGCTTGACGCAACTGCAGTTGCATTTTTGCAAAACGTCAAATTGCTTCGTGCAACTGTAGTTGCAGACCGATGCGTTCAAAACGGCGCAAGGATCTGTCTTAAACATAGCATAAATTCTATTAGCAAAGCTCGACGGTTTTGTTGCAATCCTAAGCAAGCGAGCGGATAAGCCTCGCCACTATGTAATTTTACCCTCAACAGCATAGTACAACAATTTAAAGCATCAAGCATGCAAGATCGTTATCCAGACTCATTCTAGGTTACTAAAATTTAAGTACCCGTAGTACCTAAATAACAATCTCATCTTTACAGCTAAGTCTCTTTTCGTAAGTGTTTTGTTTCACTGTATCTGCATGTAAACTGTTTCGTAAAGGTTTTATTTTATTGCTTCTGATACAGTCCTATTAGATTGAAGTAGTGTACGCGCGCAGCATTCAATTTTGAAGGTTTAAATGCGACTATCATTTCGATAGCTCAGTTCATACTACACCAGGCTTTATATTATTCAATACCGCATCTAAAATAATAATATACTGATGTATGTTTTAATAACTTTATCAACAAACACAATGCCGTAGACTTACTCGATAGACCTACACAATTGCATTGACACCAATAATATTATAATATCATTGATTGACACTAAATAAAAATAATATTTTATTATTCATAAAATTATTTATTATTTAGGACAAAATCATGTATTCTGAATTTAAACTTATATTTCAAAGTTATATATTGATTTTATGTATTTCGATCACGGATATTTTGACCATTAAGACAAACGTATTTTTATGGATTAAGAAACATATAAATTGTAATCTTATTATTCTTGTACTTATTCTTAATTTATACTTATATTTCAAAGTTATATATTGATTTTATTTATTTCGATCACGGATATTTTGACCATAATGACAAACGTATATTTTTTTTTTTTTTATAAAAGAGGGAGGCAAACGTGCAGGCGGGTCACCTGATGGAGAGTAATCACCGCCGCCCATGGACTCCCGCAAAACCAGGGGAATCGCAGACGCGTTGCCGGCCTTTAAGGGAGGAATAGGTTTAAGGAAGGAATAGGAATTGGGAGGAGGGAATGGGGGGGGAAGGGGCCTCCGGTACCCAATTTTATGGATTATGATTATTATTTCTTCTAACTGTTCAGTATTATGATTTAATGTGTTTTGATCGTATGCATTCCGTACTTACATTTATGACACCTGCGTACCCGATATAATACAGTTCTAGTACTGCTAGTAAGCTTTTAAAAGTAAAAAATACTTGTATCGCCCAAATAAAATTATTTAGGCGATACAAGTATTTTTAAAAGTGTAAAGTTAAAATATTTACATAAAGCGCAATCCGTGCTTACAGTGACTACGCCAATATATCGAAACCAATCCACCAAATGGAATAAATAAAACATTCTATGCAAAAAGCCGCGTGCATTCACCGTAGAATTGAGTGACGCAGAAAATTCCGCTGCATTCCCGTTCTACAAAATCGGGGCTCCTAGCTAATCATGCGTCAACCTATAAGGTTTAGAGGTCGCTTACACTTAATCGGGGTAATCCATTTGGCAGGCAAGTTTTATACAACGACCAGTCTCACGTGACCCCCCTTTCCGCTCAAACGCTCGGATTGGAAGCTGTGATAGGCCAAAGCCAGTTTGTTGTGTGGGCTCAGGATATCTTGGCGGTGTTTTATCAGGTCGTAAATTTCAGCGGGTATCTGGCGAGACGTCAAACCGTCCGACGCGACGCGACGGTTGGTCCGAAATTCGGTTGAAAAACAAATCTTGGTGAGATTTAAGCCAAATAATATATTTCAACGGATTGCTATCTAAACAAACAGCTTAGAAAGTTATCTTGTTTGATCTGCAACTAGATGATATTGTATTATACACATACGTAGACACGACTAGGAATTGGGGACCGCAAAAGCTGTCCACTGTCCAAGTTTCACCAAATAACTGCACATGTGCTCAGCGAGATAGGTGGTGAGCTCATCGCCGCTCTATGCTGTTGGATGTACTTGCGAGCAGTCTTTACTGCGCTAGTCGCCTTTCACGACACCCAAGGGAAGATATGGTTATAGTATTCTATTATTAATATAATAAAAACAAAGATTTTTTTTGTCCTTAATCTAAAATACAGAGTACACAGGGAACATTAATACGCAGATGCTAAAGTTAAATGAAGAACATTACTTATCCAAGTCTGTCGCCATAACAACGATGTTTATGGCATTGTTGTGTTCCGACAGTTTGAGATAGGATAACCAGTTCCTCAGTGGTAGAGGATTCCGGGTGAAGTGCGCTTCCACCTTCGGCCTTATCGTCACTTACCATTAGGTGAGATGAAGGCCAAGCGCTTACCCGTTGTAGAATAAAAAAATAAAAAAAAAACGGTCTATAGGTCCTAGCTCAGAAGCCGCAGATAGTAAATTTATATCCACAGCTTATGCTATTCTGTCACAGCCTTTTCGAAAAAACTTACATTTTAATAAAACGCGACATCAGTTGCGAATTGCGACACACGCTTCGAACTATGAATAAAAAAAATGTAAGTCACTTTATCACTGGACGGAACAAAACTTTTACATTAAGCAATCACTAATCTCAAAACAAAATTAAAAAACATAAACAAAAAAGTGCCTACATAATATCACTGGGGAGTGGAAGGGCAGAAGTCAGCGCTAGGGATTGTTCCAGCCCAAGCCATCTGCGAAATCTTTGACGAAAAGTTGGTAAATGATGAGTTACGCCACAATTTAATGCCACAGCTATTGCATTAAGGGGATTCTGCACGAAATTGTGAAAATTTACGTATTTTTAAGTTACTTGTAGTATGCGCTGAATTAGTTAAATACATTAAAAGAACTTACGTAATAATTACGCCTGATCATTGCACAAGGTCGTGGCCTTGTTGAAATTTGAAACAAATTCTTTAAACAATAACAAACAATTCATAAATCTAATGACTCCTAAAAACATTTTTTTTCGACAATTTTCTTAATTTTACGCATGAAACAATAATTCTAACATGAAAATATTTTTATTGATATTCCGCAGGTCCACCCCATCTTAAAAAAGTTAATTTTAATTTTAAACCAAGCGCGTGATGATTTTGTACATTTTGCAAAATAAAAACATTACTCTAATCAAAATACTATGTCTGAAACTTTAAAGCAGAATTGTTCTGATTTTAAATATCAATATGGTTGATTTGGCTTTGAAGTTCATTAAGAGACTTATGTCAGTTTTTGTGATCGCGCGGCACCTCCTTAAATGTATGTCATCATCATCATTAGCGTTGACTCGGTATCCACTGGCGGATGTAAGCTTCCCTTTGTACACGCCACGTAAGCCGGTATTGTGTTGTGCTAAGCCTTAGGATATTGTCTGCGACATTTCTTATATCGTCTTTAGATAATGTATGACCGAGCAAGTAGGGCTAAGGAATCATTATGAAGGTCGGTGAACAAACTCTGTACTTAAGTACAGAGTTTGTTCACCGACCTTCATATAACAAGGTCTTCCGTCCTTGACTCGCAAACCGAAATGGAATAGCGTCATTTAAAATAGCTGATGTATTTGTTGGCTAAAATGAACAAAGAACTTGTTAAACTGCCATAAAGACAACTGGTAGAATAGCCAATTAGTACAAAAACCGCTTTTAACAGAATTTCGAAAATTATTCATTACGGCTTATATTACTTATAAATATTATTAAACAGCCTTAAACTTGGTTCGGTACCGAAATAATTAAGTCTAGATTTATTCATGAACTTAGGTCAGAACTAAAATTTACTTCTTAAATGTCATCTCATTTATAAATAATTTTCGTATTTAGTTACTGAGTTTGAAATTAGTTTGTTGCCAGTCTTTTTTCGAAGCCACTCTCATGTTTTCAGAAGGTGAAAAATGCGTTTGATTATCTTTATAACAAACATAGCTGAGTGCGAGTTTTGTCATGCAATAACACAAATGAAATAATGATGGCAATGATAATATAAAAAACCGGCCAAGTGCGAATCGGACTCGCCCATGAAGGGTTCCGTAGCAGCAAGTAACATCATATAAAAGTTCTTGTAGTTCGTTGTAACTTTGATCGATGTTTTAATAATAGCGTTTTTTTTAAATTAATTAATTTATGACGTATTAAAAAAACTACTTACTAGATCTCGTTCAAACCAACTTTCGGTGGAAGTTTGTATGGTAATGTACATCATATTTATTTTTTTAGTTTTATTATTTTCTTATTTTAGAAGTTAAACTAAAAAACTTGACTGCGTTTCTGTGTAATTTGGAAAAGAAAAAACCCCAAAACCCTTCTCCTACATGGACCACTGCATAGAGAGAGTTGGGACATAACCAACACGTTGACAAAATACGGGTTGATGGGTTTTAACGACTGTCGACTTACGACGACAAACAATATAATTAATAAAAAGAAAAAAAAGACCGTGGTTTGAAAAAAAGTACCCTTAATATTGATGATGGCAAATTTTACTGAAAGAAAACATTCTTATACTTTCAAAAATAATTAAAACTGCATCTAAAGATTTAAAAAAAAAAATCACCTGCTTGAGCCGGGAAACGAACTGGTGAAATGTAAAAAAAAAACATTCTGTATTTTATGATACCAACCGAAAGAGTCATTTATAAGAATCAATTTCTTTCAAACAACATGCCTAGTATCAAGTATATAACTGTGCATTACATACGTGACAATGGATCTTACTTTAAGCAGTTCAGTGAACTATTTTCTTTAGATAGTAAGTAAGTAAGCTTAACAATAAAAACATTATTTTTCCTCTACCATAGTCCACTTTTCACCAAATAGCACAAAAGTGCTCAGCGTGACAGGCTGTGAGCCCATCGCCGCTCTATGCTGTTAGATGATTGTGCAGTCAACAACAACCAAGACAACGAATAAAAACAACCAGCAACAAAACAAAATAACAACACAAACACGAACGATGCGTAAGCGACGATGGAGAACGAGGTGTTGTGTGTGTGGGGTTGACATTTGACAGTTGTATATAAGAGTGTTGCTATCTCGATTCAATAGTGATCTAAAATCGATATTGCCTAAAAAAATAATCGATTTATAAGAAATTGATCATTCAAAGTCTGAAATCAAGTTTAGCAGCCAAATCGATGTACCGCTTTCTATATTTTTTTTTATTTACTATCATAATTGTCGCATTTACGTGCCTTCGAGTGCGGAGGAGTTTCAGATGTTTTTAATTTGGTCACCTATGCATCCGGCATTACGACAGTTGCTTAAGGCGAGGTATTCCGATCGCTTCTTTCTCGCTCTCTCGACGGTACGACGATAAGGGACGGGTATAACATCGAAGCGGCGCGAATAGGCACGTTTTATAGGTTTTTTGCCTCTAAAGGAAAAAATAAGTAAAATAAAAAAAATGTGTCTTTTTGCATTCACTAGATAATAAAAAGTTTCTTCTATTGGTAATAAAATTAAGTCATTTATTAATGTATTATTTGACTTACAGCTCTTTTAAATGTTGACCAGAGCTATCTTTCAATTTTTTTTCTATCGAGTGAAGTATTTACTAATCATGTTTCTGTCTATAAGAGTCACTAGATATTATGTTCAACTATATTTTATATAAATTTTAGAACTGTATGTTTTATATTGGTGGCGGTACAATCAATCAAAATTATTAAAAATAGGTTTATAGTGCCTTTACTGAAAGATCGCAAACCGAAGGGCTTAGCCGCTGCACCATCAAGCTCCTTATGTACAAATACTTATAACCATTTTACAATGAGTTCTATTAGTAGAACGTTCTTTTATTAAGTAAGTGCACGGCTGTTTACCGACAGTCTGGCTGGCTTGTCTGCTCTCAAATTTGGCAAGGATCTCAATGTTAGCTCAATGTTCTCGTTAAATTGAATTGAGTTCTTAATATGCAAACTGCTTTAAAATAGTTACTAAGCTAATTAGGTAATATTAAAACTAGGTTGGCGGAGACAAAAGTTTTCACATTTAAATATCTTTATTGAGCAGGAATTTTAAAAGGAAAAAAGGATTTAGCATACATTTTCAATGTTTAAAAGGCTTGGCAGGGGCTTTATCGAAATTCATTTAGCCTCGTTTCTATGAATTTGAATTTGAAAGTTTTATAAGTGTGAAGACATTTTTTTCTAAAAAATATTATGAAGCTTCGTGCGAAAAAAGGAATTGCATGTTCGGGTTGAAGGCGAGAAATAGGTTGTTCGTCCCATATCCATATTGTACCTGCTATCACAGAATAGAAGGTTGAGGTCTTCTCTTCTGTGCCTACTAATGACGTAAACTCACTCCTTGTACACGCGTTATACTAATTTATATATTTAAAGGGTTAACAGGTCTATTGCCCTTGCTGAGTTTCTTGCCGGTTCGTCTCAGTACAAGGCTCCCGCCCCATAGTTACTTACGAACCGATGGCATAGCGACATTCACAAGTGCTCAAGTATTGTAGCCTAAAATGAATAAATAATTTTAAATTTTGAATTTATTATTAATGAGTATTAATGCACATAAAAAATCACCAACCAGCATTTGACAAGAGTTGATTAATCTAATACCCATCAATAGTATCGATGACTTGATTTCAAAGAAGGCCTTTGCCTTGAGCGTGGCATTAAGGCCATGTGTTAGTGAAAAATTAAAAGTACAAAAAGTTAAAAATTAAAGTAGTAAAAATTAAATTGAGGCTTTATTCTGTAGAATATGGAAACACGATTTGATAAAGCTGGCTCGATAGAATAATTTCACAAAGTTACATATTTTTGTGTCATTTTATCTTCTTTTCTAGGTTGTATTCTTAAAATAAGTGATTTGATATTATGAGTCATTTACCAAAATGAAGTTCATAGATAACTTGAGGGATTATAACCGATCGTTTTTTTTATTACTTACATCTATAAATTTTTTTAAATATAAAACGCGTATATTCGCGCCGCTTCGCTGTTATATATATCGCCCGTCCCTTACCGTCGTACCGTCGAGAGAGCGAGAGATAAGCGCTAGAAATACCTCCCCTTAAACAGGCTGTACTCTACTTAACTACATAAAAATAAATGAGAAATTCATAGAAAACACCTATTCTTAAACACTTGTAGTGGATAGTAATAGTGAATCTTCAGTTCGCATTGTTCTAGGTCGTGTAGGTTTCAGGTCAAGTCCTAGCTCTCAAGCACGAGAACTAGACACCGTCTTAATGTCGTGGGACCGCGTAACGAGCAACTTTCTACTCATTCGTTTCTCACGTGGTAGGTATTTAAAAACTGAATAAAATAATTGTTTTTTTGGTGAAATGTGGGTTCATTCTCATATAGACAGATTCTCTTATGGACAGATTCTTAAAAGGACAGGAGTACACGTAAGCACATAAAGAGAAAAATTAATA
This sequence comes from Scoparia ambigualis, assembly GCA_963921215.1. Classification (NCBI taxonomy): domain Eukaryota; kingdom Metazoa; phylum Arthropoda; class Insecta; order Lepidoptera; family Crambidae; genus Scoparia; species Scoparia ambigualis. Next base: position 7,594,114 of record OY992513.1, read on the forward strand.
TTATTATTATTTTCAATTTAATTTTTTTTAAATTTATATATTTTTTTTAATAACTTGTTTTTTTAAACCCTTTAATATATTTATGTATTTTTTTTAGGAAAAATACTAATTTATAATGTGGAAACAGTGTGCGAGATAATTCCTTCTATTAATTTGTGTGTGCACCTGTACCATTTTCAGTTTTTTGACAATCTGTCCTTTTGAGAATCTGTCCATATGAGAAGGGACTTTGGCAGATTACTGATTTGCGGTCTTTATTGCCTAGTCCCTGACTTAGGGGATAATAGTTATTATCATATTTGAGTATTTAACCGCGTCGCGTAGCGGTGAAAGAATACTACCACCCCCTCTCTTCCCATAGGTGTCGTAAAAGGCGACTAACGGACTAAAGACTGCACATACATCCAACAGCATAAAGCAGCGATGGGCTCACCACCTGTCAAGCTGAGCACATGTGCTGTCGCTATTTGGTGAAAAGTGGACTATGCAGAGGACCTTATTTCGTAGTAAGACCATTTATTTTCTAGCGCTGATTAAAACACATGTTGTGATATATAGCGGGACTCGGGATACGTGTGTGATCTGCTTTTAATCAAACAAAGTCGCAAGCAGGCGGCTAGTATTTAACAAAAACACACAACAGGTTGAAGTTGACTTTCATAATCACTATAGTTTTAAACAAACTCAATAACTAGACTGAGTAAAGCTTAAAGTCAAATTGATTTTAGCCACGTATAATTGTTAACCTTTTTTCTTGTTTCTATTCTTCTTTAAAATAGCAAAAATTTAATTCGTCCTGTTTTAAAATAAGTTATTTTTTTTATTTGTGTATTACAGACAATTTGTTGTTGACCAACATGGCTGTGGATCATTTAGGTAAATTTCTCATTATGGTTGAAGCCAGTTCAAAATATGACCTTTTTAATAATTTACGAGTTCAGAAGCGGTGAATTATCTTGTTCTTCTTCTTTTTATATTAACCCACTGCTGAGTGTTTCCTCATAAATACGCCATCCTGTCCGGTCTTGGGCTTTTTTCTAATAGTTCTTCGCCAATTATCTATTTATGACTCAATACTTTATAGAACCCAAATTACCCCACATTTCGAGCAGCATCATAATTCTTTTTCTGAAAAAGTATAACACCAGCGGAAGCTAATATTACTTATGGGGGGAGTGTTTACGGGCACTCACCTGAACCATGGTTAGGGGAGGGACTTATCGATATTTCACTTATCTATTTTCTCGATAGCTCGGTCAACTAGCCGAGCCTAAAATGAGGGGGCCAAACGACTGCTACTCTGACGGGGGAAAAACCAATTTCGTGACTGCTTTTTTTGAAATCGATGGAAATGTTGTTGATGGAAATGCTGTTAACGTGAATTATTAATTACGTAATCTTTTGTTTAAGAATGCTGCGTAATCTTTAATGATGTATTTATTATTAGGAATGGATAAATAAACTAAAATAAAAGGTCTAGCGATGTGACTGATTTGTAATTTTACTTGTTGCAAAAGTTCGTAAGTATGGATGGATATTTGTTACTGTTTCACGTAAAAACTACTGAATGGATTTGGATAAAATTCGGCATACAGATAGTTTATAACCTGGATTAACACATAAGATACTTTTATCCCGATGTTCCCACGAGAACGGGAACCACGCGGGTGGAACCGCGAGCGGCCGCTAGTATTATATAAAACAAGATAATATAATTGAATAGAGGTTTAATTTGTTTTTTTATTATTTTTGGTTCCATTCAACCCGCATTGTGCCAGCGTGGTTGATTATATTATGACTCAATCTCCGCATGTCCTTATGTACTGTTGGCCATGTAGAAACGTCTTACCCTGTAGTTGGACGTTTAGAGATTGATTGATGATGAATTGATGATTCATACATACATATAATCACGACTATTATCCCCGAAGGGTTAGTCAGAGACATGGCAACGAGGACAGCAAAAGCAGTCCTCTACCATAGTCCACTTTTCACAAAACAGCGACTGCACATCTGCTCAGCGTGACAGGTGGTGAGCCCATCGCCGCTCTATGCTGTTGGAAGTATGTGCAGTATTTAGTCCGTTAGTCGCCTTTAACGCCACCCAAGGAAAGAATGGGGGTGGTAGTATTCTTTCACCGCTACGCGATACGGTTTGATGATGATGATTATATTTGAAAGCGGGAGACATCTGGTGGTAAGGACTAAGCGCTAGGCGAATCGGCACGTCCCGTTAACTGACAGGTCGGTGGAAGTGTGATCGCCAACTAGCTGCACCGGACACGATTCAACGCAGAGCTGAGAGGCTAATTGGCGACAAAGAACTGGCGGAAAGCAAGTTTCACATCCTACTTCCTAGCTCACCGCCGCAAAGTTGCCTGTATGTCGGTATTTTACAGACTGTACTTCGGAGTGTGCTCTGGAGCTGCATGAGCTCATACCGCCATCCTCCTTCTTGCATCGGACATCCAGACGCACTGCGGGGTACAATCCTTTCTTGGTATATTTTCCTAAATCTCGCACAAAGCGCTACTTAACATCTTTTATACTGCGCACAGCAAAGGAGTGGAACTCCCTCCCTGCGTCAGTGTTTCCGAGTACTTATAACCCGTCCATCTTTAAAGCTAGAGTGAATAGACACCTTCTGAGTTAGCTCGCTCTATCGTGGATCCTGTCTTAACCCCTGGGCTTGATTGGAATCAAGAGCAAACCAATTCACAGTAAAAAAAACCATTCGGCAAGCCGTGGTGATTAAGCCAAATACCTGTCAGTTGTAGCGATTACTTTTTTCAATGTTGGAGGTCTTTTCCAAGAAGTGGGACAGTTTATAGGCCGTATTTTACTTTTCCTTACTTCTTGGTACGGTAGGGCAGCCTTTTAAATAAAAGACTTCTTCGGTTTAAGTAACTTAACTGTATTTGATATTATAATTTATTTAGACCCATGCGCTACTAACGCCGTATTCAGGCTGTACTTATCTTACATACAAATGAATGACAAATTCATAGAAAACAGCTACTTTTAAACACTTGTAGTAGATAGTACCTAATAGTGACACTTCAGTTCACAATGTTCTAGGTCGTGTAGGTTTCAGGTCAGTCCTAGCCCTCAATCACGACTCACAAGACACATGCGTCCATTACCGCAGCAGGCGAGCGAGTACGGCGCGCGGGCCGTGGCTGTGGTTGGGCCGCTGCTGATGACGTCACAAGTCACATGACGTCACAAGTCACAGCAGCGGGACGGTAACAATACTAAAAAAATATGTACCTATTTTATTTTGGTATCGACAGTCGCCTATGAAGTCCCATCCCGCGGCACATAGGGACTGCTCCAGAACGGATGCGTCTCTAACGCGATTAGTCGTGTAACTACGCGCCCCACCCCGCTGTTGCCATATCCACTGGTTCCGTACGAATTGTTAACGGTTGATTACATCCATCGTACTCGTATACTTGTTTCATTTACGCACAAAACTTGAATAGGGGGTAAGACATGTTTGAGAAGCCTTGCGGTATAGCTATCTTCCCTTGGGTGTCGTAAAAGCGACTAACGGACTAAAGACTGCACATACATCCAGCAACATAGAGCGGCGATGTGCTTACCACCTATCACGATAAGACATGTGCAGTAGTAATTTGGTAAAAACGTGGACTACGGCAGAGGACTACTTCTGCGAGCCTCATGCCTATAGTCTTTGACTAACCCTTTGGGGATAATACTCGTAAATCTGTGTAAAGATAAAGTTAAAGATATTTTTATATGCAAATATGGGTACATGATTGGTGGTACAGAAAAATTAAATTAATTCATAAAATTTTTAAACACTGAAAAAAGACGACAACCTCAGGCGGGAATCGAACCACGCACCTTCCGCATTCCGGGCGGCTGCCTTAACCACTTGGCTACCGAGGTCTGGCTTTCAACCGTCGAAATTTGTCAGTGCTTGATGCTTATGTTTTTAGTCAACATTGCTTCATCAAATCTTAGAAGTTTTCACCTCTGAGATCCGAAAGAAATATTTTTACAAATATTTGAACATTCGGTTAAGATGAAGCTGCGTTTATAGATTAATGTTTTTTTATATTTTAGCGTTTTATTAACGCTTAAATATACCTAAATAAAATTTTTAAACACTGAAAAAAGACGACAACCTCAGGCGGGAATCGAACCACGCACCTTCCGCATTCCGGGCGGCTGCCTTAACCACTTGGCTACCGAGGTCTGGCTTTCAACCGTCGAAATTTGTCAGTGCTTGATGCTTATGTTTTTAGTCAACATTGCTTCATCAAATCTTAGAAGTTTTCACCTCTGAGATCCGAAAGAAATATTTTTACAAATATTTGAACATTCGGTTAAGATGAAGCTGCGTTTATAGATTAATGTTTTTTTATATTTTAGCGTTTTATTAACGCTTAAATATACCTAAATAAAATTTTTAAACACTGAAAAAAGACGACAACCTCAGGCGGGAATCGAACCACGCACCTTCCGCATTCCGGGCGGCTGCCTTAACCACTTGGCTACCGAGGTCTGGCTTTCAACCGTCGAAATTTGTCAGTGCTTGATGCTTATGTTTTTAGTCAACATTGCTTCATCAAATCTTAGAAGTTTTCACCTCTGAGATCCGAAAGAAATATTTTTACAAATATTTGAACATTCGGTTAAGATGAAGCTGCGTTTATAGATTAATGTTTTTTTTTATATTTTAGCGTTTTATTAACGCTTAAATATACCTAAATAAAATTTTTAAACACTGAAAAAAGACGACAACCTCAGGCGGGAATCGAACCACGCACCTTCCGCATTCCGGGCGGCTGCCTTAACCACTTGGCTACCGAGGTCTGGCTTTCAACCGTCGAAATTTGTCAGTGCTTGATGCTTATGTTTTTAGTCAACATTGCTTCATCAAATCTTAGAAGTTTTCACCTCTGAGATCCGAAAGAAATATTTTTACAAATATTTGAACATTCGGTTAAGATGAAGCTGCGTTTATAGATTAATGTTTTTTTATATTTTAGCGTTTTATTAACGCTTAAATATACCTAAATAAAATTTTTAAACACTGAAAAAAGACGACAACCTCAGGCGGGAATCGAACCACGCACCTTCCGCATTCCGGGCGGCTGCCTTAACCACTTGGCTACCGAGGTCTGGCTTTCAACCGTCGAAATTTGTCAGTGCTTGATGCTTATGTTTTTAGTCAACATTGCTTCATCAAATCTTAGAAGTTTTCACCTCTGAGATCCGAAAGAAATATTTTTACAAATATTTGAACATTCGGTTAAGATGAAGCTGCGTTTATAGATTAATGTTTTTTTTATATTTTAGCGTTTTATTAACGCTTAAATATACCTAAATAAAATTTTTAAACACTGAAAAAAGACGACAACCTCAGGCGGGAATCGAACCACGCACCTTCCGCATTCCGGGCGGCTGCCTTAACCACTTGGCTACCGAGGTCTGGCTTTCAACCGTCGAAATTTGTCAGTGCTTGATGCTTATGTTTTTAGTCAACATTGCTTCATCAAATCTTAGAAGTTTTCACCTCTGAGATCCGAAAGAAATATTTTTACAAATATTTGAACATTCGGTTAAGATGAAGCTGCGTTTATAGATTAATGTTTTTTTTATATTTTAGCGTTTTATTAACGCTTAAATATACCTAAATAAAATTTTTAAACACTGAAAAAAGACGACAACCTCAGGCGGGAATCGAACCACGCACCTTCCGCATTCCGGGCGGCTGCCTTAACCACTTGGCTACCGAGGTCTGGCTTTCAACCGTCGAAATTTGTCAGTGCTTGATGCTTATGTTTTTAGTCAACATTGCTTCATCAAATCTTAGAAGTTTTCACCTCTGAGATCCGAAAGAAATATTTTTACAAATATTTGAACATTCGGTTAAGATGAAGCTGCGTTTATAGATTAATGTTTTTTTTTATATTTTAGCGTTTTATTAACGCTTAAATATACCTAAATAAAATTTTTAAACACTGAAAAAAGACGACAACCTCAGGCGGGAATCGAACCACGCACCTTCCGCATTCCGGGCGGCTGCCTTAACCACTTGGCTACCGAGGTCTGGCTTTCAACCGTCGAAATTTGTCAGTGCTTGATGCTTATGTTTTTAGTCAACATTGCTTCATCAAATCTTAGAAGTTTTCACCTCTGAGATCCGAAAGAAATATTTTTACAAATATTTGAACATTCGGTTAAGATGAAGCTGCGTTTATAGATTAATGTTTTTTTTTATATTTTAGCGTTTTATTAACGCTTAAATATACCTAAATAAAATTTTTAAACACTGAAAAAAGACGACAACCTCAGGCGGGAATCGAACCACGCACCTTCCGCATTCCGGGCGGCTGCCTTAACCACTTGGCTACCGAGGTCTGGCTTTCAACCGTCGAAATTTGTCAGTGCTTGATGCTTATGTTTTTAGTCAACATTGCTTCATCAAATCTTAGAAGTTTTCACCTCTGAGATCCGAAAGAAATATTTTTACAAATATTTGAACATTCGGTTAAGATGAAGCTGCGTTTATAGATTAATGTTTTTTTATATTTTAGCGTTTTATTAACGCTTAAATATACCTAAATAAAATTTTTAAACACTGAAAAAAGACGACAACCTCAGGCGGGAATCGAACCACGCACCTTCCGCATTCCGGGCGGCTGCCTTAACCACTTGGCTACCGAGGTCTGGCTTTCAACCGTCGAAATTTGTCAGTGCTTGATGCTTATGTTTTTAGTCAACATTGCTTCATCAAATCTTAGAAGTTTTCACCTCTGAGATCCGAAAGAAATATTTTTACAAATATTTGAACATTCGGTTAAGATGAAGCTGCGTTTATAGATTAATGTTTTTTTTATATTTTAGCGTTTTATTAACGCTTAAATATACCTAAATAAAATTTTTAAACACTGAAAAAAGACGACAACCTCAGGCGGGAATCGAACCACGCACCTTCCGCATTCCGGGCGGCTGCCTTAACCACTTGGCTACCGAGGTCTGGCTTTCAACCGTCGAAATTTGTCAGTGCTTGATGCTTATGTTTTTAGTCAACATTGCTTCATCAAATCTTAGAAGTTTTCACCTCTGAGATCCGAAAGAAATATTTTTACAAATATTTGAACATTCGGTTAAGATGAAGCTGCGTTTATAGATTAATGTTTTTTTATATTTTAGCGTTTTATGAACGCTTAAATATACCTAAATAAAATTTTTAAACACTGAAAAAAGACGACAACCTCAGGCGGGAATCGAACCACGCACCTTCCGCATTCCGGGCGGCTGCCTTAACCACTTGGCTACCGAGGTCTGGCTTTCAACCGTCGAAATTTGTCAGTGCTTGATGCTTATGTTTTTAGTCAACATTGCTTCATCAAATCTTAGAAGTTTTCACCTCTGAGATCCGAAAGAAATATTTTTACAAATATTTGAACATTCGGTTAAGATGAAGCTGCGTTTATAGATTAATGTTTTTTTATATTTTAGCGTTTTATTAACGCTTAAATATACCTAAATAAAATTTTTAAACACTGAAAAAAGACGACAACCTCAGGCGGGAATCGAACCACGCACCTTCCGCATTCCGGGCGGCTGCCTTAACCACTTGGCTACCGAGGTCTGGCTTTCAACCGTCGAAATTTGTCAGTGCTTGATGCTTATGTTTTTAGTCAACATTGCTTCATCAAATCTTAGAAGTTTTCACCTCTGAGATCCGAAAGAAATATTTTTACAAATATTTGAACATTCGGTTAAGATGAAGCTGCGTTTATAGATTAATGTTTTTTTATATTTTAGCGTTTTATTAACGCTTAAATATACCTAAATAAAATTTTTAAACACTGAAAAAAGACGACAACCTCAGGCGGGAATCGAACCACGCACCTTCCGCATTCCGGGCGGCTGCCTTAACCACTTGGCTACCGAGGTCTGGCTTTCAACCGTCGAAATTTGTCAGTGCTTGATGCTTATGTTTTTAGTCAACATTGCTTCATCAAATCTTAGAAGTTTTCACCTCTGAGATCCGAAAGAAATATTTTTACAAATATTTGAACATTCGGTTAAGATGAAGCTGCGTTTATAGATTAATGTTTTTTTTATATTTTAGCGTTTTATTAACGCTTAAATATACCTAAATAAAATTTTTAAACACTGAAAAAAGACGACAACCTCAGGCGGGAATCGAACCACGCACCTTCCGCATTCCGGGCGGCTGCCTTAACCACTTGGCTACCGAGGTCTGGCTTTCAACCGTCGAAATTTGTCAGTGCTTGATGCTTATGTTTTTAGTCAACATTGCTTCATCAAATCTTAGAAGTTTTCACCTCTGAGATCCGAAAGAAATATTTTTACAAATATTTGAACATTCGGTTAAGATGAAGCTGCGTTTATAGATTAATGTTTTTTTTATATTTTAGCGTTTTATTAACGCTTAAATATACCTAAATAAAATTTTTAAACACTGAAAAAAGACGACAACCTCAGGCGGGAATCGAACCACGCACCTTCCGCATTCCGGGCGGCTGCCTTAACCACTTGGCTACCGAGGTCTGGCTTTCAACCGTCGAAATTTGTCAGTGCTTGATGCTTATGTTTTTAGTCAACATATTTGTAAAAATATTTCTTTCGGATCTCAGAGGTGAAAACTTCTAAGATTTGATGAAGCAATGTTGACTAAAAACATAAGCATCAAGCACTGACAAATTTCGACGGTTGAAAGCCAGACCTCGGTAGCCAAGTGGTTAAGGCAGCCGCCCGGAATGCGGAAGGTGCGTGGTTCGATTCCCGCCTGAGGTTGTCGTCTTTTTTCAGTGTTTAAAAATTTTATTTAGGTATATTTAAGCGTTAATAAAACGCTAAAATATAAAAAAAACATTAATCTATAAACGCAGCTTCATCTTAACCGAATGTTCAAATATTTGTAAAAATATTTCTTTCGGATCTCAGAGGTGAAAACTTCTAAGATTTGATGAAGCAATGTTGACTAAAAACATAAGCATCAAGCACTGACAAATTTCGACGGTTGAAAGCCAGACCTCGGTAGCCAAGTGGTTAAGGCAGCCGCCCGGAATGCGGAAGGTGCGTGGTTCGATTCCCGCCTGAGGTTGTCGTCTTTTTTCAGTGTTTAAAAATTTTATTTAGGTATATTTAAGCGTTAATAAAACGCTAAAATATAAAAAAACATTAATCTATAAACGCAGCTTCATCTTAACCGAATGTTCAAATATTTGTAAAAATATTTCTTTCGGATCTCAGAGGTGAAAACTTCTAAGATTTGATGAAGCAATGTTGACTAAAAACATAAGCATCAAGCACTGACAAATTTCGACGGTTGAAAGCCAGACCTCGGTAGCCAAGTGGTTAAGGCAGCCGCCCGGAATGCGGAAGGTGCGTGGTTCGATTCCCGCCTGAGGTTGTCGTCTTTTTTCAGTGTTTAAAAATTTTATTTAGGTATATTTAAGCGTTAATAAAACGCTAAAATATAAAAAAACATTAATCTATAAACGCAGCTTCATCTTAACCGAATGTTCAAATATTTGTAAAAATATTTCTTTCGGATCTCAGAGGTGAAAACTTCTAAGATTTGATGAAGCAATGTTGACTAAAAACATAAGCATCAAGCACTGACAAATTTCGACGGTTGAAAGCCAGACCTCGGTAGCCAAGTGGTTAAGGCAGCCGCCCGGAATGCGGAAGGTGCGTGGTTCGATTCCCGCCTGAGGTTGTCGTCTTTTTTCAGTGTTTAAAAATTTTATTTAGGTATATTTAAGCGTTAATAAAACGCTAAAATATAAAAAAAACATTAATCTATAAACGCAGCTTCATCTTAACCGAATGTTCAAATATTTGTAAAAATATTTCTTTCGGATCTCAGAGGTGAAAACTTCTAAGATTTGATGAAGCAATGTTGACTAAAAACATAAGCATCAAGCACTGACAAATTTCGACGGTTGAAAGCCAGACCTCGGTAGCCAAGTGGTTAAGGCAGCCGCCCGGAATGCGGAAGGTGCGTGGTTCGATTCCCGCCTGAGGTTGTCGTCTTTTTTCAGTGTTTAAAAATTTTATTTAGGTATATTTAAGCGTTAATAAAACGCTAAAATATAAAAAAACATTAATCTATAAACGCAGCTTCATCTTAACCGAATGTTCAAATATTTGTAAAAATATTTCTTTCGGATCTCAGAGGTGAAAACTTCTAAGATTTGATGAAGCAATGTTGACTAAAAACATAAGCATCAAGCACTGACAAATTTCGACGGTTGAAAGCCAGACCTCGGTAGCCAAGTGGTTAAGGCAGCCGCCCGGAATGCGGAAGGTGCGTGGTTCGATTCCCGCCTGAGGTTGTCGTCTTTTTTCAGTGTTTAAAAATTTTATTTAGGTATATTTAAGCGTTAATAAAACGCTAAAATATAAAAAAACATTAATCTATAAACGCAGCTTCATCTTAACCGAATGTTCAAATATTTGTAAAAATATTTCTTTCGGATCTCAGAGGTGAAAACTTCTAAGATTTGATGAAGCAATGTTGACTAAAAACATAAGCATCAAGCACTGACAAATTTCGACGGTTGAAAGCCAGACCTCGGTAGCCAAGTGGTTAAGGCAGCCGCCCGGAATGCGGAAGGTGCGTGGTTCGATTCCCGCCTGAGGTTGTCGTCTTTTTTCAGTGTTTAAAAATTTTATTTAGGTATATTTAAGCGTTAATAAAACGCTAAAATATAAAAAAAACATTAATCTAAATTAATTCAGTCATATTTTACCACTAGGCATGCAAAAACACAATAAACATAATTAAATTATTATAAATTCGAATTAATTACATTAATAAGATAACAGCTAATTTTTTAACTATCAAAACAGGTACTTTAATTCTTCTTCTTACTAATTAATTTATCCAATATATTACTAAAATCAATTAAAACTAATAATAAATACAATATAAATAACAACTTAAAAATGTGTTAGTAAAATACAATAATAATAAAAAAAACAGCTAATCAATTATTAATTGTTTTTCATTCAGGAATTCACTTACACTATAATATGCTCTACCTGCTAATAAAATTCGAAGTTTATGCTTAAATTTCAATAGAGGCAACTCCTTCCAGCACTTGTACGTGTGTATGTTTGAAAAGCTCGATGCACATCGGCTAAAGCGAATGTGTACCTACGCCTGGCGTACTCACCACGGAATTCTGTTATTTCAAGAATGCCAAAAAACTGTGCCCAAATAGTTTTTTTTTTTTTTTTTTTATAAAAGTGGGAGGCAAACGAGCAGGCGGGTCACCTGATGGAGAGTAATCACCGCCGCCCATGGACATCCGCAAAACCAGAGGAATCGCAGGCGCGTTGCCGGCCTTAAAGGGAGGAATAGGTTTAAGGAAGGAATAGGAATGGGAGGAGGGGGGTGGGGGAGAGGAGCCTCCGGAACCCTCACTGGTCGGAAGAAACACAACAGCACCAAGTGCCATTATTTCACGCCGAATATTCGTGAGAGGGTGGTATTACGCCGGGCGAGCCGGCCCAATGCGTGCTGCCACGCAGCGTGGCTCTACCACTCAGTCAGTGTCACTCATTTAGCACCACCCAGGGATCACGTGTAGGGTCTCAAGGGTAAACCTACGGACGCGAGCAAGTTTGACCCCCAAAAGTACCAAATAGTGCCCAAAGGAAATAAATAGTACCCTTATGGTTCAAAAGTTATAGACATAGTTTGGTGAGTACGCTAGGCGTAGGTTACGCCTAGCGTACTCACCTCAGTTTGGGAAATCTGAGCAAGCTACAACTTTAACTAGTATGTCAAAAAACTGTACCCAAATAGTACCAAATAGTGCCCAAAGGAAATAAATAGTACCTTTATAGTTTAAAAGTTATAGACATAGTTTGGTGAGTACGCTAGGCGTAGGTTCTACGCCTAGCGTACTCACCTCGTTGCGCGAAAACAGAACCAGCAATGGCTCTCATTTCTATCTCAATAAATAGTACCGGAAATAGTACCCTCTAAGAGTGTAATTGTTATTTGACTTTTACACTAGAAAGTCATTAAATTTGATAGCAAACTTCTACATACAAAAATCACGTGTGGTACAGTCGAGCACAGTGAATGGTAAAATGTTATTTTTATTACCAAAGGAATTAAGATTGGAATAACTATGGAGTTCATTAATAGACGACGACCTAAAATAAAATAGGTACATATTTAATAACAGTAAACCAAGGGTGGCCAAAAAAGGGGAGTCTTGAGGTTGGTGTGTCTGTCTTTGGCACCATAGCTCCTAAATATCCTAGATTTGGATGCGGACTTTTTTATATGAAGGCTGGTTTTTAGCGGTGATTCTTACTTCGACTATAAATCTAGTGATAACTGTTATAAATCACAAAATTTGTAGTCGAGGGTGAATGAGACCCACTCCAACTTATATCTATGTATCAAGCATTGCTTATTTATGATTTGTTGATCGTGAAGACAGCCGCCCGCGACTTTGTCCGCGTGAACCCCTTACCCCGTGACGAATTTCCAAAAATGTTCATTTTTATACAAACCTTGTCCCGACAATTACAAATACAACAAAAAAGAATTAGCCAAATTGGTGCATCCGTTCTGAATTGATGCGCGTACAAACATTTTAGCAATTGATTTTTATTAATATAGATACATACCTACATAAATAGCGATTGCACATGTGCTCAGCGTGACAGGTGGTGAGCCCATCGCCGTTCTAAGCTGTTGGATGTATGTGCAGTCTTTAGTCCGTTAGTCGCCTATTACGACACCCAAGGGAAGAGAGGGTGGTAGTATTCTTTCACCGGTAAGTACGCGACACAGTTAAAAACTTTATACAGTCCAGAAAACTAAGAATATGATTTAATTTGTTATTCTACTACTATTAATAAAAAACAATAACGTATTTCTGTAGGTAAGTATACATAATATATTCAAACTGAGTAGGTACCTACCTAGCTAATGAAAGATCAACTGCAAATCGACATGAACATAAAATGCTAACTATTACAGATGAAATATACATAGGTACTTACTCATTTAAAGATCACTCACACCACAATGAAGCAAAATTCACAAGTTTTTTCATTAATTGTTTCACAAATTAACTATTCGCAAACCTTTGCGGTTGCGGTGGCAAGGCAAAGTAAACGACTAAAAAAATCGGTTCCAGAAAACTATGCGTTCCCACCGCGGCGTCAAGCAAATTGTTGTGAATTGCAATATTGATCTTTAGCACTTTCATAATACAGGTCAGTTTGTAAGTAACTTAAGTAAGAAGTGTAATAAGCGCCATCTATTGTAACTTGTTCATACTAAGATGCATCGCTGTCGCGCATCGATAAGTTGCACTATGATCAACAAAAGTAACAGATTGTTCTCGCACAATATTGAGCTTTCAATTTCAGACATAAGGCAAATAGTTCCTTATATAGAAGGTGCACTTTCCCTTATGAAATCCGGCAAAAATACGATAGTCAATATTTTGGAAAACATGGATCTTATTTATAAGAAAAATAATTATAATCAATTATATAACTGATGTTAAACTTCCTCGTTACGTAAATACACCTATTTATTTCAACAAAACTAAAAGTAATATGTATGTACCTACGTACATAATATGAAATTTAATAATATTAAAATTATTATGAGTTCGCCTGTACCTCATGTCAATGTATGTAGAAGTTTGCTATTAAATTTAATGACTTTCTAGTGTAAAAGTCAAATAACAATTACACTCTTAGAGGGTACTATTTCCGGTACTATTTATTGAGATAGAAATGAGAGCCATTGCTGGTTCTGTTTTCGCGCAACGAGGTGAGTACGCTAGGCGTAGAACCTACGCCTAGCGTACTCACCAAACTATGTCTATAACTTTTTAACTATAAAGGTACTATTTATTTCCTTTGGGCACTATTTGGTACTATTTGGGTACAGTTTTTTGACATACTAATTAAAGTTGTAGCTTGCTCATATTTCCTAAACTGAGGTGAGTACGCTAGGCGTAACCTACGCCTAGCGTACTCACCAAACTATGTCTATAACTTTTGAACCATGAGGGTACTATTTATTTCCCTTGGGCACTATTTGGTACTATTTGGGCACAGTTTTTTGGCATTCTTGAAATAACAGAATTCCATGGTGAGTACGCCAGGCGTAGGTACACAAGCGAATCACACACTACGCAGATACGGTAAGATATCTGTATCTGAGCGTATATCTTTCAATATCGCTCTCTATATAATTCATATGAACTAACACACACAGCGCAGATAATATACATTTTATCGTAAAGTATCTGTGAGCACCGACATATACAATGTGATATGGGTGGAACTTCTAACCTGTTAAGGCTAAGTACTACATTTAATTTCATCGTCAAAAAAATAATATGCACATAAAAAGTGATTTTAAATCACAAAATAATTAAGTAATGATTTTTTTTTCACCAAAATAATCTCAAACATACGAAACAAAGTAATTTATTAGTTAGACAATGTCATTAGCTACCGATTGCCTTTTTTTCATGTTTCTCCGACGTAGGAAACCTTTAATATAGCATAAAGTAAAAATGGTCATAAATTATAAGGGGAGGGAGTTGGACCCCCCATATTTTTTTTTGTCGATAAAATACTAGTAGTACTTAGCCTTAACGGGTTAGAAGTACCACCCCTATCACATTGTATAGAAAGAGGGTAAGATTATTATCTGCGTATAAAAATATATCTGCAGATAACAAGTTGCTTTACGAGTGAGTGTATCGTCTCGTATATTATCGTATCTGTCTAGTCTAGTGTGTGATGCTTTCAGATAATTAAGTTTTTAAACGCAGATAAAATATAACCGTATCTTTTTTTTTTTGACTTGTCATAGTGACTGCATCCTGCCTGATGGTAAGCAGCCGATGCAGTCCAAAATAATGAGCTGCGTAGTGTGTGAATCGCTTTAGACGTTCAGTTTGCCATCTTCGCAACTTTCACAAATTAAAAACATCTCGACTGCACATCTGCTCAGCGTGACAGGTGGTGAACCATCCCCGCTCTATGCTGTTGGAAGTATGTGCAGTCTTTAGTCTGCTAGTCGCCTTACGACACCCAAGGGAAGAGAGGGGGTGGGAGTATTCTTTCACTGCTATACGCAACAAGACTTCAGCTCATTAATGTGATAATGATAATGAAGACATGTTATTTGAGAAGGACAGGAGGCATACAAACTAAAAAACAACGTTTTTCTTGCTACAGGCCAGACCGCATATATTATTGGTACGCCTTAGCTCAGTAGTGTGTTACGGTCATAGACTGAGATGAAGAATGATGATTGTACGGGCACTCCTTAATCATAATTGCCGTAGTATAGCACCAATGACAAGTTTGCGATTAATATTGGACACAGACACTCACGGAAGAACAATAGCCATTTAGACAAGGAAGCAGGCAATGTCTATTCATGAAGGAAACTCCGACATTAACACGCTAATTACCATTCTGGCAACAATGTATCCAAGATATCCGTCGCGCCGCGGGGCAATAACACGATACGGTTATTGCTCAAACTTTGTTATGTAATTAATTTTGTTGGTGGATTTTAGAGCCGTTGGCGTGTGACGTCATTCGATACGAGTAGTGTTGATTTGAAATTGAGATTTTTGATCGTGCTCTTCGATAAACTTTTGTAGATCGTACTAGATGCAGTTTAGTTTAATTTGTGGACAAAGATTTATTTACATTGCGGGTGAAACATTAATTATCATTTTGAACTATTCACGGAAAACGTTTCTAACCTATCAAAGACATGAACTAAATTTCCTATTTATCATCTTAAGCTTTCTCTTCATCATCTCATGTCTTCTTAAGCTTTCCACATGAAGAGATTAAGCCATAGCCGGCATTTTTTATCATAATATCTTAGTGCTTTTTTTATCTACTTACTATCTTAAAACATCATTACAGGTTACATCAGATTACCGTCTGCTAGGTTTAGCGACAACGGTAATCCGAAGCATGGACAAGCTCGAGGTATTTTTATACGGTACTCATGTCGTACCATTATATGACACCATAATTATGCTGTCCTGGTATTGCGAATGTTGCTTTACTTGCAAGAGTGGCGGCTTCGATTTCTATAAGTTCACACAAATCGCTTGCGAATGGCGATCTAGAAATCTCTATTTTTTATCACCCACTATAAATGAAACACCATTGCTGCATCGATTTCTAACAGGGTCAGCAGTATCATCAGTATTGTCAAATATAACAAACTTATTTTGTTTACATAATGTAATTTCAAGACATCTCAACTCTGAAGCATCACCAAATATCATTATCATTATAACATCACATAACTAATTCACCGAAATCAGCTACCTTTAAGAATTAACAGAGACATGAATGTTTTTCCTAATAATCGATCAGCCGAACAAATTGTCGATAAATTACCTAGTCATTACCGTTATAAGGTCCATATTTCAGTGCAACGTTATGGATCGCGGGTAGCCGTGAAACGAACAGTAGCACGGCTGTATATGGACCCTCTCGTGTTTGATTAGTTCAGTAGAGCGATGTTTGCGTTTGTTTAGTACGGTACGTGTGAAGGGGATACAGATATCGGTTGCATAATATACGAAAAAGAGAGCCAATATCAGTCACGTACGTATTATGAAAGACCGCTTTTAGGGAAAGATATTAGATGTTACGGTTTTATCGGGTGCATGGGAGCTGGAATAAGGACATATTTGTAGGTCAATGAGAATATTTCTGGCCCTTTGAAAAATATCTGATATTGATCAGAAAAGAAGTAGTAGCTCAATGATATTATATAAAACAAGAAGCAGACATTTATAAACGCGCGCGAAATGAAGACTTAAATACGTCCCAACTGGGACGTCTTGTATGTAACTATGCACAAGAAACATTTAAAGTGCAGTCATTAAAATTAGAGCTTGCTATTTCGTATCTTTTGTTTTACTTATCAGTGAAACTTGTCAATGTGTGCGGCTCGGAACACATTTAAAACGCAAATTACTATGAACGTTACATATCAATAGTTTATAATATCATTGTAGTAGCTACTATTGTCCTAATGGCTGGCTACACCAAAGGCGTTTGCTCGGAAACGCCTCCCTCATTGTAATCAAGTCATCGATATAAATGATTGGTATTGGTTCAATCACCACTCTAGCCTAATGCGGGTCGGTCATCACAAACCTGAATGTTAAAAAGTTATTTATGCAAGAAGTATGTATGTGATGTATGAAGTATGATATACGCGAAGAATAGCTGAGAAAACTGAAATAATAATAATAATAAATCATTTATTTCGGAATTGGTACATATTCCATATTAATTGTTAGTAACAATGATGACTTATATAACTATGTTAATTTAGTAAGTAAGTACACTATAAACAAAACGAAAAAACTTTATTTATTTATTTTGCAGGCAGGTTCGAGGGCTTGACCTGGATAGTAGTCCAGTGCCTTAATATCGCCCCCTCGAAGCTATTTGCAACCATTTGCAGAATGCTGTTAAAATGAATGCGAAGATAACACGACTCCAATCACGTTAGAGTAGATATAAATAAAAATTAAAAAATTCGGATATTCATGCTGACTCACCCAGCAGAATTCGTTCTATTATTGATGGGTATTAGCTCAATCACCACTCTAGCCAAATTCGGGTTGGTCATCACAAACCTGAATATTAAAAAGTTATAAAAGCGAGAAGTATGCATGTGACGTATGAAATGCTGGAATCTGGTAATCTTGAAATTACGAGATTAATTGTTTGTGATTATTATGATATAACGCGCTTATTTGAAAATGAAAAGTGAAATTCCTAACATGTTGTATTTACCTGTAAGTGTTTGTTGCACTTAAATAATGTAACAAGCTTATTTAAGTCATTTAATGTATTAGTGTAAACAAACGTTGCGAAATTAGTAAAAAAAAACCTGGGCTCCAGGGCATAGAACAATCTAAAACACACTTTTCACAACCTGTAAATTGAAATTAAGTCCTCAGGATATGTTGACTAAGACCATGCTATTGCTGACTTAGAATAAACCACCAAACCAAAAAAAAAGACTTCCACTAGACAAAGCAAAACAAAAAAAAAACAAATTTTTAATACACATAAACGTTGCCTTGCCATACTGGGTGTTTGCAATAGGTTTATATATGAAAAGAACAGTTATTTGTGTGGTAGCATCTTCGAAATTGCAAAAAATCAACTTTTCCATACATTTGAGTACTTAGGTCGAATAATAGATATTTGCGGTTTTGTATGGAACAGTTGGTTTTTTTTTCACAATTTCATAGTTCCTCCCGTGCTAGTAGTTGTTCTTTGCACTTAATGGGAAAACCCAGTATCGAGATTATAATATATCTTATCATATCAAACACCTTGCTTAAGTTTTGTTCAGCCTTATGTTTGAGGTACAGTGAATGCCGTTCCCCAGATATAAGGATATGAACGCTTTTCATTCTTGATATATGTATAACTACGCAAAGAATTTCGCATTATCTCACCTGTTCCATTCCGAAACGAACCAAATTTCCATACATATCCGTTGTAAGTCCATTAAATATATCACGTACTATCAGATAATAATATCCACTTATTAATATGGCGGCTACGTAAATCAACTCATTTAATTCGCCGTAAACTACTGTCAGGGATCGTCGCGGACTAATTGGGGTTCGTTAGGCTCTGATTGTCTGTTTGTTCTGCGAGCGATGACTGTCCGACGTTGTACGAGGGATGTCCCACATGATTTGCCAAGAAATTAGATTACCGCCGAAGTCATCATGCCCATAACACGTCTTAGCAAACTAGTTCCAAGTAATTGTATTAAGAAGGGAAAAACTTAAACCTTTTAGTTTTCAAGTATCTTTACACGTGACTACAATCTGGAAGTAGAAGTACAATAAAAAAAATATGCGTTGTACAGTCAGCATCAAAAGTAGATTAGCATATAAAATTTTCAAATGATTGTTACGGTTGAAATTACCAGAATTGTCTGACATAGCTGTTGAGTCAAAAGTACATGACAATATACTTTTGCATTATTGCCTTAACCATTTATTATAAACACAAAACATGTCATATAATTCTGAAATGTTAAATGATGAGTATGTAAAGACACTTACACGTGAAAGTACTTTTGCCACCTTGTTTTTGTTCAGTTACTTTTGATGCTGACTGTACAACGCAGTTGTAAAGTGTGATGTATATCTTTTTTGGTTCATTGAGTTGAATGTTTGAAATTAATTTTTCTCCTGAAATAAGGCGGAAGTTCTAACTCGACTCGAGTTCTTATTCAAATAAGTATATCATTTGTAGCTATGACTTTATTTCAATTATGGCATTTTGCTTTCAGTGGGACAGTAGGTACTCGTATATAGGCTGTTACTAGAACAGAGAACTCAAATTAGAGGACAGCTATGTGCTACTTAAATGACCTGTCACCATTATATTACACCACTCAAATAAACAACTCAACAAAATATTTTCAGGAAAATTTTAATAATTCATAGAATAATTTACTAGAACTAATTCACAAATCGAATTGAAATTATTAAAATCTGTTAATAAACTACAACATTCGTGAAACACTAGTGGGAGTCGTTACGTTCTGTTTGTGCCAAATTTTGTTTCGGTACTCCAACAGACTTTGGACGGAGTTTAACGTTATGCACGGCAAATGAGCTAGATCCGAAATATTGGTGTTATTTATTTTAACGACTGAAATCCATGTCATTAATTTTGTATGTTTGATAATTTCAGCTCTATAAATAAGAAAATCTAACTAGATATTGACGACTTCCGTGGTCGAGTGGCTAGCACGCCGGGTCGCCGCGCCATCTCTGAGGTCCCGGCTTCAATTCCAGGTCGGGTCAATTTAGAGACAACTGTTTTTCTAAATTGATTTCGGGTATGGGTGTTTTTCTATGTTTATGTATATTTATTCGTTATCTTACCATTAATAACGAGTTTCAAAAGAAGCTTATTTTATGCTAGATCTAGAAGCTTATCTTGGTGTGACCGTAAACATATTTTAAAAAAAAACTAGGTGTCAACAAACTTTCATCATTACCTACATCCTCACATCTCACCTAACTCTATGGTAGAATGGCTATGCAACGGGGCCTGACTGCGAATGTAATGTTTTACATTAGGAACGATTCCTGTTCTCCGACTTGTACCCTACCACCTGTACAAGGGAATACTTAATAAAGGCCACAGACGCTACCGTGGGCCTTGTCGGTTTCTGGATCGGGAAGACATAAAGTCGTTTATACGAAAAGAAGAAGGTCTCTTTTGCATGGTTTTCTACAACCGCAATTTTGAATACCTATATCAAAATACAACAACGAACTAATCATGAAGTAAATAAGGAGGAAAAACATTGTGACGTTTATCAAGCAATAATGGAAAAAGAACTGCTGGCATAAAATTAAATGACAATCTAACATTTAGCTGTTTGATGTCTTGATTGCGCTACTCAAATGAACAAGCGTTTCGGCTTCATTTGGTAGATCAACAGAATGGCGCCATCCACATTGCCTGACACGTATGTTTTGCCTTAATAAAGTGCCACGTATATATGTCGTTCTGTAAGATCACGGCATCATCAATGCCTGTTTGTTAGAAATTCCTATACCTACATGTCCCTTAGATACCGTACAAAAGCGTAAAAAAGGAGAACTGTTTGCATTAGTGCCTATTTCGATTGGGTCCCAAAAATATTGGTACCTATTGTTTAATTCATTCACTGTGGAGGGACTCTTCCTCATAGAGGAAGGGTATGTAATGTAGGCAACATTCTAAAACCTCCGCCAGGAACCTGTCCGAAGAATTAATCCTCCTTACGACTTAGTATGCGTAACTCAACCGCGAGTCAAACCTCCATAAACTCAATTTAATGTGCCGAAAGCACAAAGCTAGCTTCAGCCTGCCTTGAACATCTCATAATTACTCGCAGTACAAACATAAAGCGGGCTAACAAACCAATTAGCCGTCGCCGATCTGCCGACCTGACTGATTCTGCATTTCAGTTCAACTACGAGTATATAAGCTTGGCAGAGTAAGCTTTTGATAAGGACGAATGATTCTAACTGTAAATAATAGTGTCGAAAGGATTGGATACCTTACAAAATATTACTAACAGGCCTACGTTCATACGGTTTAAATCACCTTTCTTTTCTACCAGCTTAACCACTGGCACATTGGTCTCAGACCCAGAAGTTCCGGGTACCTTTAAACAATATAATATTGGCTGAGGAAAGTTTTGTTTAGACTATTTTTGTAAAATTTGAACACCTTAAGCTCTTTTTTTAGATTAAGAGCAAAAACAACAACACAAATAATGCATAGTATTATACATACATGGTCCCTACAATAGAGGACATGGCGTCCCCGATAATATTA
This sequence comes from Scoparia ambigualis, assembly GCA_963921215.1. Taxonomy (NCBI): domain Eukaryota; kingdom Metazoa; phylum Arthropoda; class Insecta; order Lepidoptera; family Crambidae; genus Scoparia; species Scoparia ambigualis. The sequence goes on from OY992513.1 coordinate 7,615,558, forward strand.
TGCTACAATGACATCTTTTTATTTTTTTATTTTGGCACGCCATAATGGCTTCACTCTGCCTGATGAAAAGCAGCCAGTGAAGCCCAAGAACTGAAAGCGTTCATCACAGCACTACCATGCTATGCCGAACGCTCTTACTATGGCGGCCTGCATAAATGCTTTTTCACGCCCCGCTTAAATAACCCGGGAGAGAAAGAGGAAGGAAACACGTGTGCGGGAAGCGCATTCCACATACGGGCAGTTCGGCAAAATAAACTTTTTGGTACGTGTCTTGATGGTGAGCACGGTATGAGGGTGGCTTCTAAGACCTGCACGCGTCGATCTGGAAAGGAAAGGAGAGGGAGGGATGAGGTCAAAGAGCTCCTCAGAGCATTCACCGTGGTAAAGGCGGTAGAAAGCACTAAGGGAAGCAATGTCCCTACGTAGCTGTAACGGCTCCAGACTGGTCGTAACGTCATCGTTACCGATAATACAGACAGCACGTCTTTGCAACCTGTCAAGAGCTTCGAGCAAGTACTTGGCGGATCCGTCCCAAAGATGAGAGCAATACTCCACGCAGGAGCGCACCTGAGTCTTATACAAAAGACAACGTTGCTCCTGCGTGAAGAACCGCTTCACCTTGTTCAGGATTCCGAGTTTACGTAAGGCTGTGGTTATAATGCTCTCAATATAGCTCTTCGGGTTGAGGTCGCTGTGTATGTTCATACCTAAGAGACTGAGACCAGTCTGGATGGGTAATAGGTTGCTCTGGAAGGAGGGTTGGGGGAGAAATAAATTTTTATTTTTATTTTTTTATTTATTTATTTATTATCAGGCAACAAAGTTACAATATAACAGGCCCATAGATACATACCTTAAAAACTAACATATACATAGCTTATAAACATTTATTGTTAGTATAATAACTTAAAACTATGTTAGTAATTTACATAGCACTGGCTTGTGCTGTTTCGGTGGTGGTAGGCAATCTCCCGCGGAAACGCCGGTACACCACGCCCTTCGGCCAAAAGTCCTCCTTCATAAAGGTGTCGTCCAGCTTAGCTGTTGGGACTCGCACCACAAATGCCTTAAAACTGACATTATGTCGCGATTCCAGCGGCTCCACCCTGAGAAGGAAGTTGGTCTTTGTCTTAATGTACTCAACCACATCCTGCACTGTGATGGTGTGGTGCAGGCGCGACAGGTACATCGGCGTAGTCGGCGTCGCAGCACGCAGCAGGAACTGGGGCCCTGTCAGTGCGGTACCGCAACGGTTCTGATTCGGCCGGTGATGGCGTGCCCTCTTCCTTTGGACCTTGACGAAACCGTCGTCGTCTCGTTCCACGGCGGCATGCTTTGACACTCTCTGAGCGCTTAGGTTGGAAGCAGCAACAGAGGCGTAGTCACGTCGGCTGGGCTTCGTTTGGATGGTGACAGGCTCAGGCTCAGCTGTCACGTGCGGCACCGCGGGCGAAGGCGCGGGGCGGGTGGACGGCGGAGGCGGCGCGAGGGGCGCGACGACAGCGGGTTGCACGGCACGGGGGGCCGGCGACTGCAGGGCGCGGGGGGCCGGCGCCGGCGTCTGCGGGGCGCACCGAGCCGGCGTGCGCGCGGGGGCAACGGCTGCGTCAGCGTTGCACGGCGACGAGGTCGGCGTCGAAAATGCTGACTCGAAACTCAGCCGCGGCGCGTTGACGAATGCACCGCGCCGCGTGTTGACGTTTGAGTCATCGACTGACCTACTTACTGCGAGTGATGCGCGCAAACTATCCACTTCCTTGCGCAACTCACTCACAGTATTCTGTGATGCTTCGAACTTTAGCACCACGTCCGCCAAGCCCGCCTTTAAGGTCACAATGTCCTTCAGCAAGCAGGTTACGTCGACGTGGTCGAACGTGACGGGAGGGAGCTTGTTTAGGTCCCTCGCCACAAACGTCGGCACGTCGTCAGGGTCGGTCTCCTTCAGCAGCGTGATTATTTCCTGCAGGCTCTTCGGTGCCCCATCACGGCGATGAGACACCATCTGGTCACTCTTGTTTACAGATGCAAACAGAAGCTTCTTGGCCGCAGATATGTCGTCCTCGCTGAAGCTGGACTTGCATATCTGCACCGCACTTACTTCATCCATCACGTCCAGCTTCTGTTGCAGGAAGGCGAGGAGCTCGTTAACCACCAGTTTGTCGCTCATGGTGGTGGTTTGCGCGGCGACTCGCGCCGCGTTACGTGTCTGATATACGATTTAAATTAAATTGCAATCGCTGCGTCCGCACAGAACGGCGCGTACTGTGAGACTAATCAATCAATAAATGCGGACTTTTTAGCAGTGACAGCGTTGACCTGTGTTTTTTGGCATTGAACTGGACCAGGTTATCAGAGCCCCATTTATAAATGCGGTCTAACTCCTCGTCCAGCTTAATGACAATCTTCCGTCTCGACTTCACTACATCGGCCTGCTTTGCCGCAGTGTGACCCAAATAACGCCGTTGTACTGTACTGTCGTCTGCATAGCAATGAATGTTACCCAAGGATAACATATCATTGATATGCAGAAGGAGAGCGTGGGCGATATTATAGAACCCTGCGGCACTCCAACATTCACCTGCAGAAACTGTGAGGCACTGCTTTCGCAGAATACGCAAATGCTGCGCTCAATTGCATAGGCGAGGTGGCAAGCCGTATGACGAAAGCTTGGAGAGAAGCGAACGATGCCAAACTCGATCGAAAGCCTTGGAGATGTCCAGGCTAACAGCCAGTGCTTTTCCGTGCTTGTCCATTGCTTCACCCCACAGGTGTGTTATGAACGCCAGGAGATCACCCGTTGATCGTTTCGGTCTGAATCCGTATTGTCGATCATGAATCAGGGAGTGATCTTCTAGGTAGCGAATGAGTTGCCTGTTTATGATTCGCTCAAAAACCTTGCAAAGGACAGAGGTGACAGCAATAGGTTGATAGTTGGCTGGGTCAGACCTATCCCCTTTTTTGGGGACCGGCTGGACGTTCGCCTTTCTCCAAGCCTCCGGCACAATTCCAGTAGAGTACGAGAGGTGGTATAGGCGTGTCAGTACTGGAGAAAACTCGGGAGCACATTTTTTAAGGACGACTGCCGGTATACCGTCAGGACCGCTAGCCTTCCGCACATCAAGTGACTGCAGCACGGCACGGACGTCACGTTGTCTGATTTGGACGTCAGGCATTGAGGAACCACAGTGAGGGATGGTAGGTGGTTCCGCACCGCAGTCATCGACACGCGAATTCGCCGCAAAGAGCTTCGCTAAGAGGTTAGCCTTGTCTAGCGGCCGATGGGCCAACGAGCCATCAGGGTACCGCAGTGGAGGCAGAGAAGGCGCGCAAAAGTTGGCTTGCACCGCTTTGGCCAGCCGCCAATAACTTCGGCTACCCGTTGGGTGCGACAACAGCTCTTGGCCAACGCGAGCAACGCGCTGGGCATTCGCTCTCGGGAGAGCTCTCTTGTAGACTTTGGTAGCCTTGTTGAAGACTACCTTGAGGGAAGAGATGTTACAATCGTTGAGCGTGCGAGTCTTGGTCCAAGCAAGCGCGATACGCCGCCTGTTTAAGTACAACAGCTTTGGCGCATTCGCTATTGAACCAAGGGCGCGCCTTACTTCCGCTGACGACATCAGTGTAGGGAATGTAATATTCCATCCCCAACATGACCTCGTCAGCGACAGCAGAGGCACTCTCCGATGGGTCCCTACCTATAAAGCAGCGCTGGCCCCACGGGATGGACGCAAAATAGTCGCGCATACCATCCCAATCTGCCGACGAGTAGTGCCATAAACGCCGTTTAGACTCCACTGAGGGAGAGCTTTTACGGCGCAGTACGGTAGCACCAACCAGACAATGGTCAGAAGTGCCCAACGGAGCACTTATCGACACTCTGTACCCGGCTGGTCGACTCGTCACCAGTAAGTCTAGCAGGGAAGGCGCTTGACCCGATATATCTGGAATCCTGGTGGGCTGGAGAACCAGTTGAGTCAGATCATGCGTGAGAACGAATGCGTGGGCAGTTCGGCCTGCGTGATCTGTTTTGGAAGAGCCCAACCAGGTCCCATGGTGGGCATTAAAATCTCTCAAATGTACCACATCGGCAGAAGGAAACCGCTCCTGTACGTCGTCAACTGCTTGGCTCAGGTAGTCGAATAACCGAGTTGTCTCGTGTTCTCTGGAGTGGGAACGGTACAGGCAAGCGTAGACATGGCTCACGGAACCAAGATCCACGTGTATTCATAGGATGGAGAAGGAGGGGTCCTCCAAGCAGCGCAAACGTCGACAGCAAACGTCCGTCCTGACGAAAAGGCATACTCCGGCTTTCGCGAGGAAGCATTCCTCAAGCACGTAGCCGGGGTAGTGCAGATATGCAATGTCGGCAGGACGGCGTATCAGTGTCTCCGTCAGAAAGAGCAATGCAGGCCGGGCCGTCTCAAGGTGTTTGTGGACGGCGTTGAGGTTTGAATGGAGTCCACGGATGTTAGTGAACTCCACCTCAAAAAGCGACTTGGTGCTGGGGAAGTGGGATGCCGCTGTCTGACCTGCATTGTTTTTAGACACTGACATGGTGGTTGGATGGGGGCGTGAGTAAAAGGAGATGCTGTGGCGGCAAGGGGGAAAAGACAAAGTGTGGGAGACTAACATGAACTGGTGCATGTAGTTGTATGTCTATGATCTATGGATACTTATTTAATTATGAGTCAGCTAGATTTACCGCTCTGATAATTTAGAGGAATACGTAATCTCGTATTTTTCTTTAACTATTATCAATATTGTGACGTCATGAATAACTCGAAACAATCATAATGACGACTGAAACGAAAGAAAATAATTCATGAATGTGCTCCACCCCTATAGACTGGTATTTATTTAAACTACTTTTGTGACACACTTTTTATTTGTAACATAAAACTTAGTACATTCCAAATTGTAAACATGTTGTAGTTCAAAAAACTAAATCTCAATAATATCTGTTCAACCTAGATAGGTACCTAACAAAAAAATCACTATTCACCGCAAACAAACAAATATTCCTTGCAAACTTTTCTTTCAAACGGAAGGCAGTGGAACGAATACAAAGCGCTATCAGGCAACTTTCTGGACTCCCGTGAGGTGCGGCTAGTTTGCTCTTCGGAAACATTAGCCAACTCGAACGCGGACTTTTGATTGGGCCCCCAGGGATCAACGGATTTGAATCCAGGCTCTTGTGGTGTTAGCCGCCGAGGCGGAGGCTAACGCGCGCCGTATAAATGCCTGGTATTGCTAATTCGAAAGCTTCTGACTATAAGTGTTTGTTGTTTGCGATGGGTAAAGGATTACGTAGGATCTCAAGAACATATAAGTTGTGATAACCGAATTATTGGGTTGTGGGATCATGTATTAAATTAATAGATTTGTACAGTTTTGTAGCAGACATTTTGCGGAAATCGTTGATGACATGAAGGTGTAAACTGTTGTTAAGGTGGTGTAAAAATTGTAAAGCTTTATATTTTAATAATTTTAAAGTCATATCTATGTATGTAGATAATTATGTTTTTAACTAAAAAAGCATACCGTGCGCAACAAATATTACACTTTTCTATTAGATTTTTTTGTATTATTAACGCTCTATTAAACTTGAAAATATTAAAACTTTTTTTTTCCTCTTAAACAATGGCTTCGTGCGATCAGCACATTTAGCCAGTGTCAAGTTTTTAATAGTAATTATTATTTTCTTTACATTAAGTGGACGATAATGAGTGATAATGAAAGTTTAATGGTAGATGATTTGCCCCCAAACCCCTCGAGACTCAATAAAGCTGTGGGACTTTGTTGAGGTCTCGCACCTTCGATCAACATATTGTTGATCGAAGTCTCACACGGACTTCTTGAGAGAGTTTCAAAAGTGAAGTGCACTGTTTTGTTTTATTTGCTAACACATATGCACATTCACGAACACTTAACAGTAAATAATCCATCATTATTTCACAATAATATTCGACAAAACACAAATTATAGAAAATAAAACAAAACTGCAGACATGACGCTTCACTTTCCCGCAAAGAAGTCCTAACAAAATGTTTCCCACCTGAGGAAGTCATTGTTTTTTTTTTTTTTCGTTGTCCAAAGAACAATGCCCACGGCCCATACATTTGAAAACCTACAATGAGTTAGATTGTATAAAATGATCTTGGTAGCAAAATGTAATCAATAAATTACTATTTATTGGTCTAAAGCCAGATTTTTTTACTAAAATCCAGAGTTATGTGAGAGAAAGTTTAAAAATAACAATTTTAAGTTCGTGAGAGCCTGTTTTGGACCATCTTAACACGAAGTTAAAGTTTATCATGGATGTTAGGATTGTTAAAAAAAAATTTTCGCCAAGACTCAAAACTCAAAACTTAAAATTTATTTATTCAATAAACTTAAAATAAGTATTTTGAATCGTTTAAATTTATTTGGATGGATGGGCATCCGCCCGCCCATTCTACCTATTCAGGAAGTCTTTTAGCTGTGGAGAAGAACGGGCACAAGAAACTCCACAGCTTTAAAATAATATAGAAGTAACGACATTTACAAAACAACATGTCGTTACCAAATTATACAATCAGTTATAAAGATAATGGATTAAGAAAAAAACAATGTAAATATATTATTATAACCAGGCTGTTTTGTCTTCTAAATATGATTTTACATAATTCTTAAACTTATCTAAAGGTAAATCTAGTATAGTACTTGGTGTTTTATTATAATAGTGTATACCTTGCCCCGAGAAAGAGCCGAGAACCTTTTGTAACCTGAACAGTGGCATTACTAGTTTTGACTTATTTCTAGTATTGAAATTGTGTACATCACCGTGATTAGAAAAAGTGTTAATATTGCAACGCACAAAAATTATACAAATTATAAATATACTGCGATGCAACAGTAAGAACACCAACTTCCTTAAAAATATTTCTCAAAGAAGTTCGCGATCCCAGTCTATAAATGGTTCCTATTGCTCGTTGGTGAAGAGGTGGAAAAAAGTACCTTTTGATATTCACACGGAAAGAAATTATAAGTTGGGTTTACCATATTTCAACTAAATTTTAGGGTTAATATAGCACCTACTATTCAGTTTTGTTGAATGAACAAAAACTGTATTGTTGATCAGTTAGAGTAATATGAACTTTTTACATATATCATTTGTTGTTTTAACGTATTTATTTTGTAAGTTTAACTTTAAAAATGGTTATTTCAACAACTTGAACAGTAAAATCAATAATTACCTATTGAATTATATTGAAAACAAAAACTTTTCTGTGAAAACAACAATTTGTTCATGTTGCTTTAACCCATCACTTTGTTAATTCAACTAATGTGTCGCCAACCCGTGCAAAATCAACCTTTTTGTTCTTTCAGTGCACTTCCTAAATTATTTATAAATCGTTAAGTTTATGGCATTAACCATGATAACAATTCTTAAAAAGGAGAACTATAATATAGTTTTATAAACATCTAATTAATGAATAAATTAAAATAAACAGCTGAAGGCGAAACGAAACGCTTTGACTGACAAAATGCGTTCAAAAATCTTAAATTGGTTACTGCCATACGAAAAGAAAACGAAGTATTATATTTCTTCCTGACTTTAAAGGGAAATTATGATAGCATGCTTAGATATAGTGGATTTTTAGCTATTTTTGCGTCTACGATATATAATTATGCATTCTCAAAAATATTCAGGTCCAAAATGGGCATTGTCCTAAATGTTGTTAATGAGTTGTACATATTATAATAATATTCACAGCGGCTTCTGAACTAATAGCGAAATACTGACTAAAAATTAAAGCGTGTGAAAGTTGACTAAATACAAAATTAAAAGATCTTCAAATCTACAAAAATAAGAAATACAAAAAAGATCCTTTCGAATGTTAAAATTTATTTTTTTAATTCCTTGGGATCACAAGATACGGGTATTTTACGCAGACGAAGTCACGTGTGGTTGTTAGTTTAGTCGCAAATGTGCTATCTATTCGCATTGACCAAATAAAATGCGAAAAGCGCGCGTAAGCTCAGTTTCATTACATTATTTATGGCGTAGAATAACTTCGTAGATACATTACGTGATTACTTACATTTGCAAGTTAGAGGTGCCTGTCTGCGACCTATGTCTAGAGTTTGGAACAAAAGCTCGCTACTGAAATATTCCAGACATACCCGCAGATTGATGTGGAATTAGTTTGGGGCGATGACTTTTGAATAACAAACAGAACATGGCGTTCACTCTTAACTCTCTTAAGCAATTTTTTTTACTGAAAACTGTATGAAAAGTGTATGTTTTATAGTAATCACTAAGAGGATTTTTGACAAATAATTATTTAAAGGCAACATAGACATGAACGTAGCTACATAAAATTCAGAAACAGCTTCACTCGTACACCACCGTCATCCATCTAGCCAACGACCGCGCTGAAGTTAGCTACAAGTACTTCATCGATCAATCCAAAAGAAAAGTAACTACGGTAATATTAAAGCATATTACCGTGGCATAACCGCGGCAGCGCCAACCAACTTTGTATCTAATTTTGACATCAACCGCCTAAGATAGCTTAACTGTGAAAGAAAGCATAACTTCGAAAACAGATTCATTTCTCCGTAAAAGATCCCTAAAGAGTGTTCAAGTAGAGATAGGACCTATTCCGTCACCCTTTAATGCGGGCCCATTAACACCCACGCGAGAATGCAGCGGCCGCGTGAAAGCGCTCGATCTCTCGTTCATCTCTTTGAAGTATGAAGCTGCTATAATTGCCAATAGCTTTAGGCTAAATCCTCGCTGTTACGGTATGCGGGCGTGGGGCATAGGAGGAAGCGTTTACGATTTAGCGCGGTATCAGATTTTCGTTTCTCTGACCCAAGACTAATCTATACTCGTATAGCCGCCTCTGTGGTCTAGTGACTAAGCCTTGGTCTTAGACCCAGGCAGGCTTCGGGTTCGATTCCTAACTGGGGGTACATCGTTGTGTACTTGGTTTGGTTCGGGGTAGGACTTGTTAAGTCCGCCTGGCTACCTACCACTATCCTATCTAAAGTTTGGCGTTATAATAACAGTGTTAATAGAAAAAAACAAAAAAGCATTATAAAAAAAATTGGGTACAAGCTCGCTCGAAGTTTACCCTTCAAGGCAACGCTCAAATTGCTTACCCGGCCCACAAAAGCGTGGCTCAGATATGACGCTATCTGCTGCGGCTATTTTGAGCATTAAGATGGTCTTATCTAACGTTCACTTGTGACTTTTAATTGAGTCCCTTTTTCATTCTTGAGGCATCTGTAATAACATCTAGAACACGCATTTGCACTCACTCATTCAGAAAGATAAAAAAATTCAAATCTTACAACTATCTTGATATTAGCATCAAGTGCACCTATTGTGTCATGAGAAGGTATGAAAGATATGTTACAAAAAGAGCGATGAATATGTTGATCGAAGGATGAATATGAGTGTTGAATGTAGTAGAAGAAGGATTAATTGGAAAAGATGGATGAATTGTGTGAGGGATGACATGAATAAGAAGGGATTGGATGATTTTATGACGAATGATCGCGTTGTATGGAAGAAAAAGACATACTGCGCCGACCCCAAATAACATGGGAACAGGGTAAGCGGATGATGATGCACCCATTGTGGAAAGTCAAAAGCCCATCACTGCTTTTTGATGTTATTAGTATATGTTCATCACCCAACTGTGGAACAGTGAACGGGTTAAATAAGTGAAAAATCATTTTAGAAAATGTAATCTTATGTGTGTTGTTTCGTTCTGAAATCCGTACTCGTGTAAGTATATCAAATCCCAACGACATCCAAATATAACCGAAGTACAAAACATACCTAGCCTACAGCCATAACATAAATGAAGCAGGGAATCCATTAAACCGCTCGCTACATTCATTATTATAATTTTACATGGCCCAAATTAATTTCGTCGCGAAAATAATTTACATTTACGTATGCATTGTAATCCGTAGGAACATGCCCTCAAACGTCGGCTTTAATGATGCCAGCTGAATTACAGTATCGGTCTTCATTTTCTTGCTTCTTTGTGCAAGATTAATTATTTTGAAGCCCTTCAACGCTCATAATAATTGTTTTTGTAATTAGTGATGCTAAGTTTGGAGTGAGATTGCGGTCTGTGTAGGACCAAGGTAAGGTATGTGGGAAAAGTTCAATGTAAACTGCAGCAATTGTTTTTTTATTATTATTTTATGATAAAACATTTATTTTCAGTATACTAAAAAAATGACATTTTATCATGTTAACAACGAGTTTTTATAGTAAACGAGTAAACAAAAACAAAATCACAATTGCCCTATAACATGATTAACACGGAGCATCCTTACGTCAACAACTTTTATTTATTTGTGCCAACTTTAATAGGTCTATAACAGTTTAATATCCACCAAACGTCCCAGGAAATGTGATCCTATATCCTACAGACTTTATTATGGTTCGGCAATAACTGCAGGCTTTCAGCGCAGTATAATCAGAGCAGTAGGTCGCGTCTGGGCCCATGCAAGTTTTTATAAAGTCTCGTGATAGTCGGTACGCCTAAAACGAGCAACGACTTTGTTATAACCGCCCTAGTATAGACATAAAGCTGATTGCTGTGTAAATTCTAGCCCATATAATTTCCTACTGCTGAACAAAGTCCAACATTGAAATTAATTATTCGCCAAAATTAATGGGCATTAAAGAAAACAACAATGAGCTGAAGTCTTAACATAATCTGATACCGAACTGGGGGAGAAATTCCTTGGCGAAGCTGACTTTAGATATCTAATCGGCCTGGATCATTAGTTCTTTATTTAAGCAACCTTTTTTGTGAATTACCTTGAGTTCAACCAGTTCAATCAATCGGTTCACTAGTCTCAGACACAGAGGTCCTTTGGTTACCTACAATCATCTTATCTCTTAGAAGTCTGTCTCCATGAAAACATTGTTAGTAGCCAATTCTGCACCCTTCGTCCATTTCCCCGTTCGTCTACTCGGTCCCCGTTCGTCCATTTCCTCATTCGTCTATTTCCCAGTTCGTCCATTTCCTCTTTCGTCTATTTCCCCGTTCTTCCATTTCCTCATTCGTCCATGCTGGTAGCATTGTTTTGTTCCGACAGTTAGTGACAATGAGAAATCCAGTTTTTCATTAGTTGATTATTTCCGGCAAAGTGTAGTAAGTAGCCAAAGTAACCTTCGACCTTATCCTCACTTAACACCTGATGAAATAAGCTGGCCAAGCGCTTTTTCATTATAAAATAAACTATAATGTAATAAAACCGTGCCGCATCGGCCAAACATAATTCGCTATTCCGACTTGACTATGCTTTAGGCGTCCGATGTCGAATAAGCAGAAATTCGGTCCAATTTCCCGAGTGTCATATTTATTGGCTTCACCCGGCTCGCACGGAAATGCTGAGTACGCCAGAATCGTATGCCGCGCTCAACTGTCGCACGGAGTTTGGCGAAGAATTAAAATTATGCTCTCTTGACAGGTGGTAGCGGATCGAGAACTGAAATCTAGAAACTTCAAACCCTGTGGGCCTTCAGGGTGAAGGTGACTAATGCGACGTCTCTTACTGCACCAGTAATGTTCTCACACCTGGACTCTACTTTCACTTAACATCAGATGGAGTGGGGCAATTTGCCGGGCCTAGTATAAAAAAAAGAACTTTTAGTACATGAAGTTCACGTAACGGTTGCGTCTCCGTCTGTAGCTTCCATCCTCCTTGGGTCGTATTCCGCAATGCTGAGGGATGCGACTTCCTTGATATACCTACTATTTTTGCCCTCACGATGTTACGCCATTTGTTTTAGTCCGAAGCAAACGTGGAGAGCAATGCGAAATTAGCAGTCAAGTCTGGTGCTTGGGCTGCACTGCACCCCTTCGGTCTTTTGTTGTTTACTTTGCCAGTGATTAACCTTTTGGGTTGTTACCGTTATTTTCCTGGCTATAGGACCAAAAACCTCAATCTCAACGTAATTCAAAGGCACACCACCAGGATAGCCTCTCTGTGATTTTAAGCTCCTCATGGATCGATACGTTAGTCCGTGCTGTCCAGGCAATACGCAGAATTTTTCACCAGCGCCACATAAATAAGGCATCGGTGCGTGCGCGGTCGGCTCCTTGGCAACGTACAAAATGATGGAGAACACTAATGTTGTTACTTTGTTTGTTTTCACGAACTACAAGATTCAGTGAAATTACAGAGATGGATACATAAAAACTGAAGCTTCAGAAACCTGTCGTGAGACCATATCCAAAACAAGCTTATTAGTTTTCCGAGTCAGTTTATAGGACTTTAATAACGTGTTATAACGAATTAACGTCCTGAATAGGATAAAAAAATTTGTTTGGTGATTCAAAGTTTTTATAAGCAAACGGTGTTTCAAAAAGATACCTACCTGCTACTATGTATCTATTTTAACACCGACGCAAACAATTTATCAGAGCGTACATAACATACTGTTTATGTTGGCAACGGGATCTCAATAATGCAAACACATTTTAATTAAAAATAAGGTCGCTCACGGAGCGTCCACTTTACCTATTTACCACATCCAAATCCCTAAAACAATGAATCCAAAGGGAAAAAAGATAAACATTAACCGCACTTTCCTCACCTAAAACAAAACGTGAGGATCGCTAAGGGAAATAATAAAATGGGGATAAATAAATATTTATAATTTGGGACGGCAAAGCAATTACCTGATCCCACTTGACGCGCCGCCTGTCCTAACATACATATTTATCAACGGTGGGGTCGCCACACACGTACGATTGTCAAGTGCGTTCCGTAGGAATACACTTAAGTATAAAGCATCCGAAATTCCGAATACACTCACCAAGATTGTATAAACTTTTTAAAAGTAGTTTGATGTATTATAATTTAGGCGTATTAACTCTCACCGGTTTTTTAACTCATCCCAGTATAAAGTAATGGTTACGCTCGGTTTAGTTTAAGTTTGAGGGGTTAGCCCTCGAAGGGAATTGAACCTGGGTCCTGCTCGTTTGAGACCGGTGTGTTCTAACTAAAGAATCCTAAGTCAATCGCATTCCAACTCAGTGTCGCATTCATTTAGAACCGTTAGTTAACACTATAACAGCCGGGCATTTTATTACGTGCGTACATGTTTTCGTCATTATTGTAAATTCTATAGAAAAATAACTATAATAGAAATGATCTTAATTCCTTTTGTAAGTATATGCCAGAGTAACTTATGTTTTAAATTATATAAAATATAACAAACAATGTTTTAAGTAAATGTTATTTTTTAGACGTTACAATGCCGTAACTCTTACTGAACCGAAGACTGCCCACGTTAGATACGCTTTTTACATACATAATCACTTTCACGACTATTATCACCAAAATGTTAGTACAAGACTCTACAATGAAGTCCACAAAAGAAGTAAGTCCAAAGAAAGTTCACGTTTTACCACGATTTACCATACCTTACAACTGCACATGTTTTCACCGTGATTAGTCTCTGAATAACCCTTTGAGAATAATAAGATAAGATAAGATAAGATAAGAAACATTTATTGACCACAAGCACATAAAAGAAAAAGTTGTACAACACAGAAACAATACACAAGCAAAAAAAAATAACAAAGCGAAAAAAACAAAATACATTAAAAAAATAAAAACATATGCTAATGGGGACAATTAGGTCCCAACCTCAGCTTGTGCTGAAACGGCATGCAAGCCGCTGCAGCGCTGGTATTCTGGTAGGACCTAATGCCTTGCTCACACCGGCGCGCTATTCGGCCGAGCAGCGAGCCACTTTGATATCTTAAAATTGTAGCAAGCGAGGCAATGCACTCGCCAATCGACTATATAGAAAATACTAACGTAAATAATAGTTACTGTTGTGATTGTATATATCAAATTAGGCTAGTTTTTTGACACTCCCCTAATAAAAAATCGCAGGTTTTATGTGTGCTCGTTTATGATCGTTGTAACGACTGTCAAGTACCATTTTGATATTCTTCAGTTTATCACAGCGTACCTACAGTTTTATTGTCAAATAATGGAAAAGCAAGAACGGTCCAATGGCCTCTTTATGGCTCGGATTTTTTTATGAGATTCTGTAAAACGGTTAATGAAACAATAAAGATAAGGCGCGCCGCAAGAATATCTGTGTCTTTGTTTTAATTAAACGAAAAACAGCGCTCCTAATGATGTTTTTTAGTAATTACGGGGTTTGTTGAACTGTAAAATTTTAATTAGAATGTTTGCGACATTGACACTGTGGAGAGACTTTTTAATAAAAATAAAATTGGGGTCACTAAAAGTAAAAATTTAAAAAAGTTAATGTGTTTTAAGTAATTATATAAACTTTATACCTTAAACCGGTGATGGTTTTAACAACGATTTGCTATAATAAAGTGTATAAAAAATACAACTGTAAGTAAGCGGCTAGAATAGGCAGGAAAAAGCTCCGTTCCGTTTTGTCAGCCATACATATTACACAAAACAAAGACTAGATATAAAAGTAAATTAAAATTCACCCGTGTTGCGTAGCGGTGAATGAATACTACCACCCCCTCTCTTCCCTTGGGTGTCGTAAAAGGCGACTAACGGACTAAAGACTGTACATACATCCAACAGCATACAGCGGCGATGGTCTCACCACCTGTCACGCTGAACACATGTGCAGTCGCTATTTGGTGAAAAGTGGACGATGGTGTAGGACTGCTTTTGCTGTCCTCATCGCCCAGTCTCTGACTAACCCTTCGGGGATAACAGTCGTGATTAAATATATGTATGTACGTAAATTAAATAAAATGATTGTAGCATATGAAAGCGGTTGTACAGTGGGTAATACATACCTATATACCTATCCCTGCCTGAAAAACGGGCGTGTTGTTGTATGTATTTACTTTTACCTAGGCATTTGATGCAATAGTGATGCTAGCTACCTGAAGGTCGGTCATCCGTTTTTTTTTTACTAGCAGAAGGAGGCAAACGAGCAAGCGGGTCACCTGATGGAAAGTAATCACCGCCGCCCATGGACACCCGCAAAACCAGAGGAATCGCAGGCGCGTTGCCGGCCTTTAAGGAAGGAATAGGCTAGTTTCTTGAAGATCCCTAAGTCGTAACGGTCCGGAAATACCACCGCCGAAAGCTGGTTCCAAAACACTGTAGTTTGAGGCAAGAAATTTCTTGAAAAACGCACAGTCACACAAGTCCGGTTTATTTAGTGCTCTGTAAAGGATGCCAGGTGTCAGGAGGTTAAATGGCATGTGCGTCGGGTCGTTACGTTCTCTAAAACATGGATGAGCGAAGCGATGGCTGATTCACATGTCATACTCGTGATCGGGTGCCGCCAGTGGAGGCTGGTCTGCTCTTGCAATCTTATTTTTATTTGTAAAAGAAATAGTCTTTCTCTTTCTTGTTTCAAAGATACTGTAAGACGTTGTTCATGTTATTTAAAATGGAGCAATCCTTTTTTTAAATTAGATATTCTTGTTTGTGTTGTGTTGTCTTGTAATCGTATTAAAATTTTTTTTATGTTGTAATGAAAAATGTCCTTCTATGATAGGGAGGCATTTTCCAATCTGTATTGACACTGTAAAAGTTATTTTCAGTACAAGCCTCCATAGTTAGGACTTACGAACTGATGGCATAAGTGCTCAATTATTTGTAGCTTAAATTGAATAAATGAATTTGAGTTTGAGTTTTAAACTAGAAACAAGTGACTTTTCAATAATATTTGAATCCTAAAAGCTCAGCTGCTCAAACCTAAAAATAATAGAAATTTATTAGTTACCTCTAGGATTCTTCGTGACAGACAATTGGGGCTAATTGGACAACAATTTGACTTGTACAAAGAGCCTTCACATACTTCTGTTACCCTAATCCCAGCAAATTCAAAGCCAAATGTATCTTAATGTGTACCAGATAAAACGGGTAAGGCAGTGCAGTCGTATTACCATCTTACCCCATTCCTAATGGCCCATTTTCCCCGGTTGGCATTGAGACGATCGCCGTTTTATAGAATTGCTTTTTCCGTGACTACTTTTGCGTTGATTTCGTATGGCAGTAGGTTAATTTGCACACACTTAAACGGGATTAAACGCAAGACTAATAAAGGTAATTTACGTATACCATTTATACCCAAACGTTTCGACCGAGTTGCACCGCCCGTAGACAGCCCGTGAACAAAGAATACTAGGACAGACATAGACAGGTAGACAGACATATAGGCAGGTACATAAATATTATCACTACTATTATCCCAGAAGGGTTAGTCAGAGACTAGGCACTGAGGATAGCAAAAGCAGTCCTCTACCATAGTCCACTTTTCACCAAATAGCCACTGCACATGTTCTCAGCGTGACAGGCGGCAAGCCCATCGCGGCTCTATGCTTATAATCACGACTATTAAGTCGTGATTATGTAGGTATGTGTGTGTGTTCAATGATTTATTTGTCGGACCGTACAAAAATGCTTGTTTATTGAACATGTTCGTAACTACTAAATAATTATAATCAGCATAGAGCTTATAATATTTTAAAACAGTTTTTCAAAAATAAGTACCAATATCATTATTATTGCAATTTTGCATTCACAATGCTTTAGAGATATAGGATAAAATGTTTACTAGAAAAAACAACCAGTCTCAGGAAAGCTCGAACGGGATTCGAACACGTGACTTTTGGATTGCCTGTCCATTGCTCTAACCGCTAAGGTACCGAGACCCCAGCAGACTTGTTGAATTTTTCACGGGTTCGAATCCCGTTCGAGCTGTCCTGAGACTGGTTGTTTTTTTTCTTGTAAATATTTCATCCAATAAGTACCAAGTTAAAGCTGATTAGATATCTTATTACGTAACACGATTTGCTGACAAAACTGATATCGTGTTAAAGTGACTCCCCTCTCCCCAATGAGCCATTCTCCCGGGTGATATCAGAACGATTGCCGATTTATATAAAATGTAAAACTTGGAACAGATCGCCTGTTAGATTTGTTATACGAAAACGTGAGAGAATGTTAAAGAAAATTATCGAATCGAATATTCGGATTTACAGAATTCAGAATTTTATTTCTACGTAGCGCTGGAACCGTTCATTTTACACTTCTTTCTTCTTCATTTTTCACTAGATTCTCTGCGGCTCTACAAAAAATGTGAATGAGGGATTGATTGTAATGATAACGTTAAATTTTTTTACAATTTAATCCAAATACCAAAGTACTGTGTGACTAACATGGCAGCACTAATATTGTACATCAATAATATCAAAGAATAAGTAAATATGTATTAATGTTTTCCTCGCAAATACATTTTCTAATCTAAATATTTACAAAGTTTTTCCTATAACTAAATAAATACAACTAAACCTACGTACTAATAGAATTTAAAACCTATAAATTATAAGGCATCAAAAATTTGGTCCACATCACTGTCATTGGGTAACGTGCCCAGAAGACTGGCCGCATTGCCACGCTGAATGGCAATACTGATTCTCTGGCCGAAAAAGGAATAAGTTGATTATTTTTGTTTTAATTACAATTTGACAATGTTTGTCTCGAAATAAATGATCTTTTTTAATTGCACAAGGTATTTTGTTTTATAATAAGTATTGGTAGACTTTAACTCGTTTGATAAACCGGTAATAGGGTCCATGCGCAGACCCGTCTAGATTGTCTAGCATCCGCGTCCGACATTGCGGTGTTCCGGTTTGGTACTGATCCTGTAATGTTGAAGGGTACGAGATTCAGTCATATGGCTTTACAAAGAAAATGTGTTACAATATGTAAGGCAGGGTATTTGTATTAAATAACGCATAATAACTGATTTGATAACATACATACATATAAGTAATCACCACTATTATCTCTGACGGATTTGACAGAGACTAGGCAATGAAGACAGCAAAAGCAGTCGTCTACCATAGTCCACTTTTCACCAAATAGTGACTGCATATGTGCTCAGCGTGACAGGTGGTGAGCCCATCGCCGCTCTATGCTGTTGGAAGTATGTGCAGGGTTAGTCCGTTAGTCGCCTTTTACGACACCCTAGGGAAGAGAGGGGTTGGAAGTATTCTTTCATCGGTACGCGACGCGGTTATTATTTGATAAGTTGTGATACACTGTATTTACAAAATCAAAATAAATTATTGAGTGGTAGAGCCACGCTGCGTTGCAGCACGTATTGGGCCAGCTCGCTCGGCGTAATACCACCCTCTCACGAATATCCGGCGTGAAATAATGGCATTTGGTGCTGTTGTGTTTCGTCCGGCCAGTGAGGGTTCCGGAGGCTCATACCCCCTCCCCTCTCGCAATTCCTATTCCTTCCTTAACCCTATTCCTTCCTTAAAAGACAGCAACGTGCCTGCGATTCCTCTGGTTTAGCGGGTGTCCATGGGCGGCGGTGATTACTCTCCATCAGGTGACCCGCCTGCTCGTTTGCCTCCTTATTTTATAAAAAAAAAATCGAAGTACAGACCTTTTTTCACTACACTTTTAAGCCGTCTCTCCTGCGACACTGTTTTGTGTTTTCTAACACGTAACATCAAACATCTACCATATTTTGTTAGATGTTTAATGTTATTTGTTAGAAAATACAAAACAGTGTCGCAGGAGACCCGGCTTTAGAAGAACTCCGTATTGTACTCTCTTAAGAATGTAATTTTTTTTAAACATTTTTTTACGCTTACACCCATTATCTAGCCCAAGATAAGCTTCATTTGAAACTCATTAATATGGTAAGATAACGAATACATAAACATAGAAAAACATCCAAACTCGAAATTAAAAAAACCGTTTTCTCTAAATTGGCCCGACCGGGAATTGAACCCGGGACCTCAGATATGGCGCGACGCCAGATCCGGCGTGCTAACCACTCGACCACGTAGGTCATCTATATTGACCACATGGGAATGCCTGAACACAGCGTAGAAAGTTATAAGCCAACGATGTGATATAGGGCATGTCTTTTTCACTAAGTACTTTTTACCTGCCGATCAACCTATTCAAAACTGTCAAATTTCTCAAATCGATATTGATTCTTATTCCCTAACGACAAACTTTCAAATGTATTGAAGATATTAGACATTTTAGGGTAGTTTAAGGTGCTGACGTCTGTGCTATTTATGATCTAATCCCGGCATATTAATGTCAGCCACTGAACTTTGACCTCTTTACAAAAACCTTTCAGGGCACAATCAGGTACTCGGATTGAGTGGTAAACCCTTCAAGTAAATCTTCCATTCATAGTCATCGGTAGGTATTCGTTTCGATAACACGTGGTCCGTACCAATTACATGGCCCAGTTGGTTCAAAAGAGTTTGTAAAGGCATTTCAAGGTTCAATACACTTCTATAGGTCAGGCTTTGTTCAGACCGACCAATACCTACTCAATATATTTATAGAATAACCATAATTTGGATAGGGTGGTTAATTATAGACCTAATTATTAACCCTGTCACGTAGCGGTGAAAGAATACTACCACCCCTTGCATTCCCTTGGTTGTCGTAAAAGGGGACTGCACCTACATCCAACAGCGTAGAGCGGCGATTGACTCACCACCTGTCACGCTGAGCACATGTGCAGTCGCTATTTGGTGAAAAGTGGACTATGGTAGAGGACTGCTTTCGCTGTCCTCATTGCCTAGTCTCTAACTAACCCTCCGAGGATCATCAACATAATCAGTTCGTGTCTGTCCACTGCTGGCCATAAGCTCTGCCAGTGCATGGAACTGTCTGTCTGAGTTGTAGAGCACGCTACTGTTGGGAGTAATCTCTCATTAAACTTGGAACGTTGTAATATTAAGGTAAAATTTAAGTGCCGTGTGGCAAAACTTTTTTTTATTCTGACTCTCGTACACTCCTGAAAAGGGTCAAACCAATTCAATTTCCCATATAAACTTCCAAGTCGAAATTTTTAAAAACCAATAACCCAATTTTAATGAAACTTTGAATGCTAAACTAAAACATTTTTAAAAAAACGTTTATTTTACTGAGTTATTGCTATTTAAAGTCTACCATAGAAAGTTTAAAATCGAAATAACTCAGTTATATAAACGTTTTTCAAAAATATTTTCAAAAAACTGTTTAGATCTTTGTATTTTACTCTAGCATGCAAAGTTTCATTAAAATTGGCTAATTGGTTTTGAATAATTTCGACTTGGAAAGTTTGTATGGGAAACCGAAATGCTTTGACCCTCTTAAGGGGTGTACGAGAGTCAGAATAAAAAAAATGTTGCCACACGGCACTTAATATTACAATGTTCCAAGTTTAATGAGAGATTACTCCAAACAGTAGCGTGACTCTATATACGCAATTGCTGTGAGTTCTGTGCTTTTTTATTTCATCACCCATTGCGAACACAAGCCCTGTACAAACTTCCCCTAGAGAGGCAGCTGCATTATGGTCCTTCGAAAAGCAGCAGCACCAGCACCACGAATTGGGCTCGCCCGGCGTAATACCACCCTCTCACCGAATATCGGTGTGAAACAATGGCACTAGTTGCTGTGCTTCGTCCGGTGAGTGAAAGTACTGGAGGCCTAATTCTCCTCCTTTTCCTCCCCACCCCCCCTTACAACTCCTACTCCTTCCTCAAGTTCGACAACGCATGTACGACACCTCTTCTGGTCCATGGGCGGCGGTGATAACTTTTCATCAGGTGATACGCATGCTCGTTTGCCTTCTTTTCCAATAAAAAAAACTGAGCCTCAACATAGGCTTTTCTCATCCAACTGCCGACAGTCACATAACGTATATCGTCGGTCCACCTAGCCGAAGGGCATTCTACACTACCGTTTGCCGTGTTTTCTCCATATGGTCGTCGTCGCGGTAGCAAACTAGTAGACGTATCTAAGACATCATCATCATCGGCCTATAAACGTCCCACTGCTGGGTACAGGCCTCCCACGTGAACAATAGCACGTGGGGATATTGGGCCATAATCCACCACGCTGGCCCAATGCGGGTTGGTGGGTTTTAACGACCGCCATCTTACGACAACAACCGGGACCAATGGCTTGACGTGCCTTCCGAAGCACGGAGGAAGCTCGAGATGTTTTTAATTGGTCACCCATCAGGCGGCCCGGCATTGCGAAAGCTGCTTAGCGGGCAAGATCGCAAGCCGAACGCGCTAGCCGCTGCGCTAATCTAAGACATACCTTTCTATATTCGACGTTCCGACTCAGCTGCACCAGTCGTGTTCACGAGTAGATTTAGAGAGATTTAGTTTGCTTTATAAACCCTTTTAATAAAAATCAGTTTTGTTAGTGGTACTTCAGGTTTTAAATAAAACTGGCTTTCTACGAGTATAACGGTGTCTTTACGATAACAAAAATGCATTGTATGCATTTTTGTTATCGTAATCGTATTCGTAATCGTAATCGTATCGTATCGCTGGTGATTCAGTGTGCTTTCACACATCAAAAATAACATACAGAGAAATCAACTTCACAAATAGCAAACTTCATTGTTAAACAAGCAATACCTACAAAACTTTTACGGCTTCATTACCTCGATAGGAGCGTAGATCTCAGTCTTGTATATACTTACTCGTACTTTATTGATATTTTAAAGTGCCGCATTTGGCAACCATGCAACTGCATTCAATCGAAACTCCTATTTGATGCAACAAACGAGGACATTAAACTGCAAGCGAGACGTACCACTTACATCCACTAGAGTTGATTAAATCAGTTTAGAAGAGATAGTCGGGGCTATATGATTATATGCAGAGTTAAATTCGGTTCCACGAATTGAAATGTTAATTATTTTGTTTTTGGTCTACAAAACTGGAAGCAGAAAGCCTTTGCCTTTGACTGGTGGGATGGTGTGCAAATAAATAAGGTAGTGGGTGAAGATAGGCTGAAGAAGATGAAGGAAAATGTACAAGGTTTTAATTAAGATCTATAGCTAAGAGCTAGCAAGATAGTTTAAGAAACTCTCTCAACCTTTTACTCTGGCAGGTTCCTTGTTTGTTCTTAGGCAAGAAAGAAGACGGATTTTTTCAAAGTATACTTTCGTGATCACAAATTACAGGTGTTAATATAGACAAAGTCGCGGGTTTTTGCTAGTTCTCAATGATAATGAAATTTTACGTACGCTCAATAGTTCCCCATACGGCGGTGGAACAAAGTTTATAGTCATGCCCACCATTATAATAATGTTATTAAAGCATAGGCATCCTTGTAACGGCCCCCCAAGCAATTACTAACTTTATTTCTGTTTGGCGGTCTGCCCGGAACGGGCGTAACCATTTAGTGTTGGCCAAAATAAATGTATTTTGTTCTTAAAATTGTATTTTTTATATTATTGTCATATTTAAGTAAACTAGTAAGTACCTACTTATAATTCCAACCCGCATTGGCTAGCGTGGAGGGTTAAAATAATGAGATAATGTTTTTTAGACGACCACAAAATATTACCAAATGTTGTTTTATTTTAATTTTTTTATCAACATCTTAATATCCGTGTCGCGTAGCGGTGAAAGAATACTACCACCCCCTCTCTTACCTTAGGTGTCGTTAAAGGCGACTAACGGACCAAAGACTGCACATACATCTAACAGCTTAGAGCGCCGATTCGCTCACCACCTGTCACGCTAGCACATGTGCAGTCGCTATTTTGTAAAAAGTGGTCTATGGCAGAGGACTGCTTTTGCGGTCCTCATTGCCTAGTCTCTGACTAACCCTTCGGGGATAATAGTCGTGATTATATGTATGTATGTAGGTATGTAATATCATAATATTACAGTATGGTTTGGAAATCTCTCTGAAGCCTCAGATCAATCAATCCTCTGATCACTGTGTAAAGAAAAACATGAACTCGACGGTAACTTACAGTAATTAGAAACGTCAAATAGTGTCTAAAACAAATTTTTATATTCTGCTTATCCTTTTATGTGGCCTCAAGTGCTTGTGTGTTGCACAGTAGGTAATATGTAAAGTGAGTAAGAATATTTTGAGGTACGAAATGTATGCTTCAACGCAATTTAATATCGAAATGAAAGAAGCTGAGAATTCTTAAAATGATATAGAATGTGTGATAACTTCACACAGCACCAGATTTTCAGCGTCTTACCTGGAACAAGAGACATTCATACATTTAATATAACAATCTAAATAATTTTAAAGATACACACACACAAACAGGCACACACAACATTTTTTTTAATGAGTATCATTCATTACACATATTCATGTGTTAAAAAAGATTTTTAACCGACTTCAAAAAGGAGGAGGTTCTCAATTGTCGGGAGCTTTTTTGTTGTTGTAATACTGTACAAATAAGATATACCCACTTGTTTTCCCTTCAGGTAACATAAACTATTTCGATAAGTACACCATTTATTTCATTAAATCTGTTAGTAACACAAAACTGATCACATAATGAACCTCATTACGCACTGTAATAATGTATTAGGTTGCCCCTGCCAACGCGATCCGCACCTTAACTCTACACAACAAAGTTCACAACCGCATGTTAATGCCCACATTATTTGCGTAATTGTTGCCAAAGCCGCAGATAGCGCTAAATCCAGCTTTGCGTCAGCGAATTTGTAGCTGACACATTTAAACGTACAGTGCGCCAAAAAGACCTTTGCCACCTTGGCTGAAACGGGCTTAACGATAAGGTCTAATTTCGCTTGAAACAACAAACTGTCAATTGTTATATTAACCTGTGGTTATAACTGCCCTTAGTGACGGTTTTAATTCGATGGACGTTTTGTCAAGCGCTGTAGATTACTTTTTTGCAGACCGTGCGCTTTTTGAAGTGGCATTAGGGCAGAAGATGAACACGCATTTGACCTAGTGTTGGCGCTTAAGGCACCAACATGCGGCGGAGTTAATGGGCTGAAGGCAGGAAGGCTGAAGGAAGGATGTACTTACAGGGATGATGAGTCAGGAACCGTCGTGCGAGCTGACCACGGGCGGCGAGGCTTGAGGGGCGGCGATGTAGGTTGGTTCCTGGCGCACAGTCACTTCACTAAACAGTTCACTAGGGGCACTGGTTAAGGGCATTTAGGTCGAGCTCTTCACTTTAGGTTCAGGAGTCACTATAATAAGGGTAGATACCAGCGCGCGTAATTTGTGTGCGTCTCGCATTAGCTAGCAAACAGACTCGTCGCGCGCGCGGCTCACCAAGCTAGCGGCGGCGGCTCGCGCAGCGGTGGCGCCGCGGCAGACAGGCGGACGCGGTCGTCAACAACCGCTGAGTCCGTCCCGGCTTTGGCGGGAACATCCTCCGGGGGCCAGGGGGGGCTCATCCACTGGGAGCCTGGCGATCCGGAATACAGGCCTCCGAAGATGTCCGTTCGCGGTGTCCAGGTCTACCACCCGCACGACGCCATCCTTCCCAGGCAGGGTGCGAGCAATGCGCCCCAGTCTCCATTGGAGGGCAGGCAGGTTGTCCTCCTTGATGAGGACGAGCTCGCCAACTCGGGGAGGGGAGGATGGGGACAACCATTTGGAGCGGGTTTGGAGGGTATGAAGGTAGGACTGGGTCCACAGCGTCCAGAAGCGCTGGGAAAGGGCCTGTACCATTTGGAATCGCCTACGTGTGGAGATCGGCCTATCTTCCACGGATAGTTCGGGAAGGGCCGTTAGTGGGCGGCCTATGAGGAAATGTCCGGCTGTAAGCGGCTCAAAGTCTGAGGGATCAGACGAAAGTGGGCAGAGAGGTCTAGAGTTAAGGACAGCTTCGATTCGTGCCAAATGTAGAGAATTCCTCGAATGTGAGGTGCTGTTCGCCAATTACGCGATATAAAAGTTGCTTTGTTGATTTTACGTTGATCTCATGTAACGCACCGAACCATGGTCCCTTAGGGACGTTTAACAACCAAGTAATGTGCTGACCAGCGAGCTTGTGCGCAATCGTATCATTGTTCAAGGCAAGAAAGTTTTGTACTTCGATGAGCTGATTTCTAGCGCCTACATAATTTGTACCGCAGTCCGAGCGGATGAGAACCGGGGCACCGCGGCGTGCTATAAAACGCTGTAATGCCGCGAGGAACGCTTCCGTGCTGAGGTCCGAGACCGGTTCTAAATGAACCGCCTTAGTCGAGAGGCACACGAATATACAAAAGTACGCTTTTAAGAGTTTAACATTACGTAGGGTACTAGATTTAACGAGGAATGGTCCGGCAAAATCGGTCGTGACTTGACTAAATACTGGCTGAGGCGTAACTCTATCGGCTGGCAGATCGGCCATGAAGGGCGCTTGCGGTTGGGCCCGGCATCGAAAGCATCTAATGCATTTAAAAACTCGGTGTCTAATAATACGGCGCGCGGACAATATCCAAAATTGTTGGCGTAGGATAGCGTGTAAAGTGTCAGCGCCAGGGTGGCAGTGTATTTTGTGGTAGTGGTCAATGATAAGGTCTACAAGTGGGCTAGAGCTGGGAAGTATGAGCGGGTGCTGCGCGTCATATCGGATAGACGCATGGGACAGTCGTCCACCAACTCTAAGGAGCTCATCTTTAATGAGAGGTGACAGCCGCTGGAGTCTGATGGAGCAGATTTTGCCAGTTTGAAGGCGGTGGATGTCCTCCGCAAACTCATTGTGCTGGACACTGCGCACCCAGTAAAGTAGGGCCTCTCTTCGTTCACTGACGTACAAGGGGCCTGAGCGTCGCGAATCTGGGTGGTGTCTGCAGTTGAGCAGAAAGCGTTTTAGACAAGCTGTCACTCCGACGAGCTTGTCTAGTGAACTGAACCGAGTGAGCAGGTCAAAGTCAAGACCGGGCACTGTGACCAGTGACGGGACGTGTTTGGGCTTAAGGCCGGGCAGGGCGTGATGGCCCAGAGCTAAGGGCATTGCAGGCCAAGACTCACAAGGCTGTCCAAGCCACGTGGGAGACCACCATAGGTCGTGGGCTGACAGGGATTGCGCAGACATCCCTCTGCTTGCGCAATCTGCCGGGTTGAGCTCGGAGGGTACGTGTCGCCAGGTACATTCTGGTGAGCCTGAGCTGATTTTGACTACCCTGTTGGCTTCAAAGGGTTGAAGACGGTGAGGCGGTGTATTGAGCCAGGCCAGGACTATCGTACTGTCTGACCAACATATATGTTGTTGTATACTGATATGGGCCGATAACTGAACCGACACACGGATCATGAGCTGGGAGAGTAGGGTGGCGGCCGACAACTCTAACTTGGGGATTGTGAGGCGATTCTTGATTGGTGCGACTCGCGACTTGGCGACAATCAAGTGTACTAAAGTATCTCCGGAGGCATCGAGCTCATGGAGGTAAACAACGGCGGCAAACCCGGCTTCAGAGGCATCTGCAAACCCGTGAAGCGAGTATGCAGCTGAGTCTTTGCTTGCACAAACGTGCCGAGGGAAGCGAATGCTAGACAACAGCGGCAGATCCTCTGAGATGTGGTGCCACTCCTTTTGCACTTCAGAGGGAGTGGGCTCATCCCATTCCAACTTCAGTAGCCACAATTGCTGAAGCAGCAGCTTTGCGCGGAAGATAACGGGGGAAACCCAACCGTTTGGGTCATAAAGTGAGGCTACGGTGCTTAAAATAGACCGCTTTGTGACATGTGTGATGGGGGGCAGAGAGATGCGGTAGGTGAACTCGTCTGACTGAGGGCTCCACTGTATACCCAAGACCTTAATGGACGTGGACTCTGGGTTCATGTCGAAGTCCTTGGGCATGTCGCATTGGTTGTCGGGAAATCTCTCGAGCAGCTTAGGCGAGTTAGATGTCCACTTACTGAGCTGAAAGCCGCCTGGGTCTAGCAGACTTATCAACTCGTTCTGAAGTGCTTGGGCGGATTCAACCGTGTCATGGCCACACAAGATGTCATCAACGAAGATAGACTTGCGAAGAACCTGAGCGGCTCCAGGGTAGCGATGGCCTTCATCATCAGCCAGCTGGAGCAGGGTGCGAATTGCATGATATGGGCTTGATCTTAAGCCGTACGTGACTGTATTGAGGGCGTAGGTGAGCAGAGGGTGATCTGGTGAGGACCGCCATAGTATCAGCTGATACCGTCTCTGGTCAGGGGCAACCAGCACATTTCTGAACATCCTCTGGATGTCAGTGCTGAAAACGACTGGATGCGTTCTGAAGGACATGATGATGTCCACAATGTCCTGTTGAAGGGCGGGGCCAGTGTGTAGGCATTCATTTATGCTGACACCATTAGAGCTTTTGCAGCTACCATCAAAAACAATGCGCAGCTTGTCCGACCCTGACTTAAATACGCCATGGTGAGGGATGTAGAAGTGAGGTTTATGGGCGAATGTATTTGGGTGACAGGGAGCCATGTGCCATAAGTCGATGTATTCGGCCATAAAGTCGACGTATTTAGAACGCAGAGACGGGTTCGCCATTAGCTTCTTCTCAATATTGAGGAATCTGCGTAACGCGATAGGGTGAGTTTTGCCTAGTTGAGGGGCGTCCTTTAGAAAGGGCAGAGCAACCGTATATCTGCCTGAGGGATCGCGTGTAGTGGTAGAGCGGAAGATTTCCTCGCATTGTTCCTCCAGGGGATCATTATGAGTGTGAGATTGAGGGAGGGGCTCCTCAGACTCCCAGAACCTTTCCAGACTCTGACGTATGTCCTGGGCTGATTCAGCTGAGTCTGGTTGTGAGCTGACGACGTGAGCTGAGTTAACCTGCTGCGCCGGCTGCGCATACAAGTCCTCAATGGGTCCTATCAACGCGAAGTCGAAAATCGTGCCGAAGGCTATGGGCTTGCCCGGGCCCAACGAGACCTTAGTCCCGTCCAACACCTGGCCAAGAACGTCCGACCCCAATAAGAGGTCGATCGGGGCTGGTGTGTGGTAAAGCTGGTCAGCCAATGGCACGGGTGGCTGGCCTAGTACGTGGGAAATGTTTGGTACCTTCTCTAAGGGAAGGTAGCCAGTGACGTTTTTTAAAATGTGAGCTGTGGCAGTAATTGTAGGAGTATCATTGTGAGTGGGTCGGCATACTATTGTTATTGCCGCCTTTGACTCATGTTTGTGCTGATTCCCAACTCCTGTAATTTTTAAAGAAGTGGGTTTTGATGGCAGGTTCAAAAGTCGTGCCATGCGTGACGTTATTAATGTCAGCATACTGCCATAGTCCAATAAAGCTCTGGCTGTGTGAAGATGGCCATGTACGTCCGCGACTCTTAGTGAGACGGTTGGCAACAAAATGGGTGTGCCAGTGGGCACAGAAGGTGAGTGAGCTGATTGAGTATCAGCTGAAATTGTATGAGCTGAGTATGTATCAGCTGTGTGGGCATGGGTTGACTGGGCATGGGCTAAATCTACCTCTTCGCTAGGGTGCTCCGTGATAGTTGGGAGTCATAATTGCTGGCGGCGTTCGCGGGGCCTACCTGGCGAACCGGACCTGGGCGGGCTGGCTCTGTGAGCAGAGCTGGGTTGCGCCTGTTTGGCATGTGCGGGTTCGTGCCGCCTGCTGTGTCTGGGACGCTCCCTCGAGTGCTCTGTCAGCTGTGGTGGGGGTACATGTACAGACGACGAATGAGCTGAGTGCGTTGGGCCGTCTGGTCGATGGAGGGACGTGTGGTGGTTCGTGCTCCCACAGTCCTTGCATGCCCCCCTTGACCTGCACTCGCTCTCGTAGTGACGGCCGAGACAACGCTGGCAGCGTTCGCGTGCCTGTACAAAGTCCCAACGGCCCTGTGTTGGCTGGGCATTGTACCATCTGCACGTCATGAGCGTATGTCCCCTAGTGGCACAATAGGGACAGTAGGACGTCGAGCGTGAGGAAGAGGACGAGGACGATGATGAGGAGCAGCTTTGCTGGAAGGCCGAGTATACGGGGAAGGGCTGACTGCGAGCCGGGGAGGTGGATGGGCGGTGACGCATTTGCTGCGCTGGGCGGAACGGTTGGAAGGCTGAAGGAAGGATGTACTTACAGGGATGATGAGTCAGGAACCGTCGTGCGAGCTGACCACGGGCGGCGAGGCTTGAGGGGCGGCGATGTAGGTTGGTTCCTGGCGCACAGTCACTTCACTAAACAGTTCACTAGGGGCACTGGTTAAGGGCATTTAGGTCGAGCTCTTCACTTTAGGTTCAGGAGTCACTATAATAAGGGTAGATACCAGCGCGCGTAATTTGTGTGCGTCTCGCATTAGCTAGCAAACAGACTCGTCGCGCGCGCGGCTCACCAAGCTAGCGGCGGCGGCTCGCGCAGCGGTGGCGCCGCGGCAGACAGGCGGACGCGGTCGTCAACAACCGCTGAGTCCGTCCCGGCTTTGGCGGGAACACCTAGTATTCTTAACACCTCAAGACCTATTAATTCCTAAATTATATATTCCATTTAAAGGCCTAAGATAAGTGGCATAAACGTTTGTAGAACAGAATGATGCATTACGTGATTGATTTTATGTCAACGACACGACATTAAGCAATCTTTAAGGCTAGGTGTTAGTGAAAAATTAAAATAACACGTTCTTAGAATAACTTTTTGAAGTGGTAAACAATAAAATTAAAATCTGCGAAAATGATGAAATATTGTTGAGGCTTTATTCCGTGAAATGCACCCGATGGAAACACAATTTTATAAGATAGAATAAATTCACAAAGTTACATATTTTTGTGTCATTTTATCTTCTTTTCCAGGTTTTATTCTTAAAATAAGAGATTTGATATTATGAGTCATTTACCAAAATGAAGCTCGCAAATAACTTGAGTTATTATAACCGATGGTTTTTTATTTATTACATCTATAAATTTTTTTAAATATAAAACGCGAATATTCGCGCCGCTTCGCTGTTATACCCGTCCCTTACCGTTGTACCGTCGAGAGAACGAGAGGGAAGCGCTCGAAATACCTCCCCTTAAAGTGGTACTATTAAACCTTTTTATTTTTTTAAACGTCATTAATTATATTATTTTTTGTCTACAATAATTATTGATTTTGTTTTATTAATATTCTGAAACGATTGAATTGAGTGGGCAAGGCGTTTAATGGAATAGAATCGACATATTTCCACTTACCTAGAGGGGCTGATTAATACATTTATATTTTAAAGTTATAAAAAAACATGTTCAACAAACTGCCTATAGGTACCAGTAGTGATTACACTTCACACACCACTTCAGATATCGAACACTCGAATGAAGCACAAAAACAATCTCTCCCTAAAAATCTTTATACATAAAATACTTATCGCAATTCGCATTATCACAAAGAGCGTAAGCGAATGGTGATGCCGACGTTGTATTATGAATTATGCATCCATGCTCCCAAAAAGGGGGGGTGACCTGCCTGATTAATGACACCCCACCTTTATTTCTACACCCTTCCTATTAATTTTGAATTTATCGGAGAGTATTCCTTTACTTTAAAATTGCCGAAATGTACCTACCTACCTGAGAAATTAGTTTCGAACTTATTAAGATTTACTTACCAAACTTTATGGCTATTTTGGTAATTAAAAATCTGTTATATCACGCACGCCAATGGTTATATCATATTTAGCATTAACATTTTCAATAGGTATTTCTTTGTGTTGTCTGATTTATTGACAGAAATTAATAAACCTACAAAAGTTACGTAACTTTATTTATTTTTAAAATTATATTCTTTATTATAATTTACACTAGTATAGAGCTGTGAAAGAATACTACCACTCCCTCTCTTCCCTTGGGTGTCGTAAAAGGCGACTAACGGACTAAAGACTACACTCACATCCAACAACATAGAGTGGCAATGGTCTCACCACCTATCATGCTGAGCACATGTGCAGATGTTATTTGGAGAAAAGTGGACTACGGCAGAGGACTATTTTTCCGGTCCTCATTGCCTAGTCTATGACTAACCCTTAGGCGATAATAGTCGGTAAGGAATTCATGTATGTACTAAAGTAATAAACTTTATCTATTGTAAAACTTAACAGTAACTCATAGTCTAAGATCCGAGTATAGAACGACCTTCACCGGGAAGGTTAATGGATGAAAAGTATTTTATATCAAATTCAATATGTTAAATAATAGGTATATCGCGAGTGGGTTGGCTGAAAAATTTCAGTCCAGTACCATTAATGATTAATTTAATATTAAAAAAAATATTTTTTTTTACATTGCACTGGTTTGGTGTGTGTGTGTTTGTAATGAGCTTATTTTTATATAAACATAAATTTTATTTATTTAACCAGACGGTTGCAAATTACTCATATTGACTTGCCTGTTTACACCTGCCTACCCAATGATAAGACAGGAAAAAAATAGTCAACCTAACGTTTGCATATTCTGTAGGCTGCATACTTTCGATTGGTATTTATGTAATTTATCTATTATCGAAACAAGTGCAATATTTAAAAAAATAAAATAAATATTCAATTAATCATATACTGGACTGAAATTTTTCAGTCAACCCACTCGCAATATATTTTTTAACACATTAAATTTGATATAAAATACTTTTCATCCATTAACCGCTCGGTGAAGGTTGTTGTATACTCGGATCCTCTACTATCAGCAAAGAGGTACAGTAATAAATAAGGAGGTGCTTCCTTTCTAATTTCCATAAGAGCAATGCCATAAACCGGATGTAATCATAAAATTGTCTACGCGGACGTGGTACGCGTCCCGAATTGGAGGCAACATAAACTTTACATGCCATCATGCTATTTTTAATGCACGATTATCATTGTATCGGATGCACTTTACAAAATGAATTAATTGTCGTTGAATTTAAATTTGAGTTACGTTGCGTATTCATTATGACGTTGTTATTAACATAATCATCCGATTAAGGTAAATTGAATAAATTACGAAAAAAATTAAAGTGATTTTAAAAGGTACTTTTATAAAGTATTATCGAAATTGTATATGATCACTGCGATAATGCTTTTATCTTATCAAATATTATATCGTAGTAAAGCGATACACTATTCAATAAATATAACTGAACAATGCTCAAGTGTAACCCTTCCCGTGTAGGACCTTAATACAATAAAAGGATCCAAATGAAATCTCGAGAGAGCTTCATGCTTCTACAATACGGATCCTTGACGCATCTTATCCTACAAATTTCAATATATTTATCCAATTTATTTTGGCACGTCAAAAGCCACCTCTATTTCCCTTAATACCTTGTTACCATTGAAAAAGGTTCAGTTTAGACGAGGTTTTTTTAAGAAAGCAGACAACATTTTTTGGCAGTCGGTACAATCAAATCCGGATATTCTATTTTGGTTTTTCCCCGGAGCAATATCGGGATGAATTTAAATTTTTCAGCCGATGCCGATGAACAAATCTGTGCTGACAAGATTAAGCCTTCCTCCTCGCTGTAGAAAGCAATAGGTTAACCGATAATTTGTTTCCTGCTAAAATTGTTCTTGCACTATGTTGATATTTTTTTTAAATTTATGTCTGTATCTTTTGTACCTTACCATCATGAAAATAAGAAAGAGTTTAAAAATTGCTCATTAAGGGTGGATTCGAACAAACTGGAATAAGACTTACTCCGAGATTAGTCTATACAAACTCGGCGCTAAATCTAGATATAAGACCTTATTCCAGTTTGGCCAAATCCAACCCTTAAAGGTCTATTGTTATTCCTCAGATAATATTAATTTGACTGAAATCGTATTTTTTCAGGCAATATATGAAGTGTCAAACATTACCTATCCAACTTTACTTCTATTCATTTTACACATTCGTTTAATGAAGTAACACAATATTAACACGATATTGAGAATCAAACTTTAAATAAACAAAACACGTCTGATTCACCTTTGAACTTCCTTTTGTAACTCCGGAAACTTTATAATTAGATTCCTCCTTTTATTGTAGCTTACCTTCGTTCTGTTCCCAATGACATTTATCGACTCCGAGTTTATCCCTTCAATTCCAGTAAGGAAACGGTGCTCGCCAAAAACCCATTTGCAGTTTACGATTCTAGTTCTACAAGAGAAAAACGATAAAACGTTTCAACTAAGAAAATTCAGGTGAAGTAGCGAGTTGTTTTAAAAAAACAATTTATGGCAGAAGTTCCTGGGGGCGGGAGGTACAAAAAAGTGCATCGGTTTAAGAACTGTACAACTTTTGTCTTTACCGGTGGAACCTCCACTTTTTGCTGGTTCAGTGAACTACATTTGCTAAATTTGTAACCGGTGGTGGTAGGTAGATCTTGTTTTAATGTTTTAACCAATGAAAATGCTTTACGCATTCACCTGGGGCGACCTCGAGTTATGTGAGAGTCCCCCGCCCAGTCTGAATAACTCAACTGGGAAAAGTGAGGCCTACCCACTAAGAAACCTAGAACCATCTCTTCTATGCCAAAAGGTTGACTCAGGACCACGAACGACAAGCGCCGAGTGCATAGAACCAGATAGATAGATAGATAAAACGCTGTATTGCTCATACAATAAATACAGACAACTGTAAATTACCATATTAGAACCAGTACGGTTCCATTGTGATACTAGCTTCTGCGTTTATTAGGATGGCTATGAACGATCTAAAAAAAATACTCTTCTCTAACGCAGTACGTAAAAGTTACATAATGGCTTACAGTTTTTTTTCAGGGAGATCTTATTTCGTTGGTAGATCGAATCGCAAAAAATACAATCCGCTGTTGACGCTCGCCGGAACGTGACTGAAATATTTCCGGACTTTTGTTGGATGTAGTGCGAAATTACTAAAAACATTATCTGCCATTCTCGGCGCTACAGTGCCTGGTATTCTGAATTTAAAAACTAATTCTAAGTTGTCTTTCATGCCTTTCAAAAGCTGCAGCTATGCGATTCTCTAAGCGACACATAGACGCTGCGCGCATGGCTGTGATCTGCTGTCTCTTTCCAATTGTATGAATATGAAAGAGACAGAATCATTTCTCAGCGCTGCGGCAGCCGCAGCTATCAAGGCTTTAGCTTAGAGAATCGCACGGCAGAGCTGCAGGCTGTAAATTTTGACCTAAAATTCAAAAGTCAAATAACATTTAAATGCATTCACTGATACTTTTTTTTCACAAAACAGAAAGTAACTCAACCCATATCATAGTTTATTACATTTAAACTAAAAAATTACTAATAAATAAGTGCGAACGTGGATCTAACATTAATAAAGGTAGATAATAAGTAATACATCATCATCATTATTAGCCTATAAACGTCCCACTGCTGGGCACAGGCCTCCCACGTGAACAATAGCACGTGGGGATATTGGGCTAAAACCCACTAAGCTGGCCTAAAGCGGGTTGGTGGGTTTTAACGACTGTCATCTTACGACAACAACCGGGACCAACGGCTTAACGTGCCTTCCGAAGCACGGAGGAGCTCGAGATGTTTTTAATTTGGTCACCCATCCAGCGACCCGGCATTGCGAAAGTGGCTTAGCGAGCAAGATCGCAAGCCGAACGCGCTAGCCGCTGCGCCATCGAGCTCCTCTAGTAATACAAAAATATGTTTTTTTAAACCTTTTTTTTATCAATCATGAAACACATGCAATACATGTTATCGTTTTATAATATTTATATTTTATAAAATATGTACATATTGTACATTTTGATTACTTTATTTGCAGCTGAACAAGGGAGCCATGTTACAAAGAAGACTTAAAAGGAAGCGTACTTGCGAATGCTTCCTCCTTGTTTGATTAAATTAATTTGCGGTTTAAAAGCAGTCAAATTTCCCCCGAGACTACTTCAAGTTACATGGGGACTATTTTTTTTATTTCAATTTACGGTATAATGAAAGAGGAAAAAATGTAAAGGGCTCGTATTTCTAGATAGACGAAATTACATAAAATTTTACTGAGAGGGCAATTTAAATTCTTCAATGACAGAACAACCAGAGTAGTTGATTTTATTTGTGTGAAATGGATTTTTTTGTACTTATATCTTTAGGTAACAAAAATTTAAACTACCATTTAATAATTACTAGGTACTTTTTTATTTTATTGTGATTTATTTTAAAATCCACAGCTCTTAATCTAATTTAACAAACTTTTGACTTTATGTTTTTATAGCAACAGTGTCTTATCGAACCTCTTAGAATTTACATTCTTTAAAAAATTTCGTCGGTCTAACCAATACCTCGGTGGCGGAGTGGTTAACGCAGCTGCCCGGATTGCAGAGGACGCGGGTTCGATTCCCGCCTGAGGTAGACATTTTTTTCAACGTTTCGTTATCTTCAAGTTTATTTAAGCGTTTTTTAACGCAAATGCATCCTTTCTGTAATTATTTTTTTCATAATAATACAATTAAATGAATAGACATAATAATATTTTTGCTGAGATCGTGTAGATATATGTTATTGTATCCTTTTCTGGGGCTCTACTGTCATCTCTTCGAGCAGTATTACTTTAATCTTACAATGCAAAATATCCTATTGGAATTAAGAGTTAATGGCACGGCTCCATGTGAACATTTTGATTGCCGACTATATATGTATAGTCACGAGCAAAAATATGTAAACAATTGTAGCTCTTAAAACGATGACGAACTTTGTGTTTTTCTATTGTATGCCCGTTAAGGGTAACTGTTCTTACTATAATTGCCATGTAACCTAGCAAACAAAAATGTAACAGTAATGCAATAAAGATTTATTCTATTCTATTCTATTGATGAAATAAGAGTCAAAGTGTATATATATTGGTGCTCGTGACTGCGTGACTGTTCGTTACTGATTTCGTATAAAAACGACATGAAAATTTTATCGCAACGCAATGCGTATCAAAGCTGTTACTGAAGACACGTCACTAACAGTGAGCACTAAAGTAGTTTTAAACGTATATCACACTAGCGGCTATCACACTTCCGACATATCGGAATAAAAAGTGTCCTATGTGTTATTCCAGGTTATAAACTATCTGTATGCCGAATTTCATCCAAATCTATTCAGTAATTTTTACGTGAAAAGTAACAAACATCCATCCATTATTACAAACTTTCGCGTTTATAATATTAGTAGGATTTACATACCTAGATAAAATCACGACTATTAGCCTCGAAGGATTAGTCAGACTAGGCAATGAGGACCGCAAAAAGCAGTCCTCTGCTATAATCCACTTTTCACCAAATAGCGGCTGCACATGTGCTCAGCGCGTGGTGAGCTCTAAGCTGATGGATGATTGTGCAGACTTTTGTCCGTTAGTCGCCTTTTACGACACCCAATGGAAGAGAAAGGGTGGCAGTATTCTTTCACCACCACGCTACGCGATACTGATATTCCATTTAGCTCCCTCTAAAATCCGATGAAACCATATTATCTTTTTATTGACGAAATTCATACTACACAACACTCGTACCGGCTCTTTTTATGTAACCCCTTGTTTGAAGGGACCGACTCGACCCCCGTAAATCTTCTCTATCGCGACCTCTTATGTTAACAAACGTTTATTTATGAGTCAATCTTTTTTCGTACACCCTGATTCATATTGCCGAAGGTTTAGGTCCAAAATGCTATGTATCAGATGTGGGTGGTGCGTTAAAGTCATGTATTTTTTTTTTTACTTTTCCGAAAAATGTATTAGTAAAAATAAATTACAATGGAAACGAGGACTGACTTATACGATTACGATGAAAATGACTACCTACATTTAAAATTAAATAATTGAAAATCTTATGCGATTATAACTGACTAGCGACCACTCGCGATTTCACTCACGTGGTTCCCGTTCCCGTGGGAATATCGGGATAAAAAGTATTCTATGTGTTAATCCAGGTTATATACTATCTGTATGTTGAATTTCATCCAAATCCATTCAGTAGTTTTTACGTGAAAGAGTAACAAATTATAATATAAGTAGGATTCCAGTTCTAAATAACTAATCAAGACTTATTGATTTCCTATCTAAAACTCTTAAAATATACATAATAAAATCATGACTATTATCCCAAATGGTTAATCAGAGACTAGGTAATGAGGACAACAAGAGCAGTCCTCTACCATAGTCCATTTTTCACCAAATAGCGACTGTACATGTGCTCAGCGTGACAGGTGGTGAGCTCATCGCCGCTCTACGCTATTGGATATATGTGCAGTATTTAGTCCGTTAGTCGCCTTTTACGACACCCAAGGGAAGAGTGGTAGTATTCTTTCACGGTTATCTTATAATCTTCTCACGGTCTTAAAATGTAATTTTTAATACCTAAACAATACTAGCCTTGAACGTTATTCATAATATAGTTAAATAAATCTAATAATAATAATTAGGACCAAAACACTCGAAAACGTTAAAACAAACATCTCTCATGGGGTTTTTGCTCAAAAATGATACGTATAAACCAATTTCCACAAAAAAAAACATAGTTGTCACTAACAGAAAACTTGACCGATATTCGAGTCTATTATTCGCATAAAATTTCAATCTGACGTCCAAATTCCTCATTTTATTTTCCAAGGACTCAAGTTTTCTCAATGGCCCCAATTTCGCCCGACCAATATTCAAGAGCTAATATAAAAATATGGGAAGGGCCTACTGCTTGATCCTTTTGTCCCTTACTATATTGGCTACTAATTTATAAGTGATTGTGCTTTGATCGGTTACGAAATAATGTGTTTTTTACATACAAATACATACTTATATTTTACGTACATTTACGAGAGCAGTTTGGCAACTCAATTACTCTAAAAAAAACTTTTTTAATATTTTTTTTTGTCTCATATTTGGCAACTCACTACGAAGCGCATACCGTTCTTTTTTCAAATTTGGCGCGAAAACAAGCTTTTTAGAAACAAAAAAGTTAGGCGACTTCTAAGTACCTATTCTTTGAAAATGGAGAAAAGCTAGTTTCGAGTGCTAATTCAACACTATTTTTTACGTGGTAAAACTATTTAGCAGACCGAAGACAAATTGAAAAAGTATTATGATGATTCTGCGCCTTCTCATGGGATGGTATAGATCGAATAGTAATTGCAGTTTCGTATGGCCAAGCTGATCTTTTTTCGCAATTTCGGAGTTGCTTCAATACAAATAGTGTTATTTAATTAAATAAAAAAATATAAAACACTTAATATTTTTATTTAACTAAACTCCTCGGTGTTTTATTAAATAGTCATAATTTCAACCATGTCGCATAGCGGTGAAACTATACTACCACTCCCTCTCTTCCCTTGGTTATCGTAAAAGGCGACTAACGGACTAAATACTGCACATACGTCCAACAGCAAAGAGCGGCGACGGGCTCACCACCAGTCACGCAGAGAATGTGCAGTCGCTATTTTGTGAAAAGTGGAATACGGTAGAGTACTGCCCTTGCTCTCCTCATTACTTAGTCTCTGACTTACCCTTCGGGGATAATAGTCGTGATTATATGAGGAGTGGCGGAACAAAACATGATAATTCCACTTTTTGTAAAAAAAAAGTTAGCAATGAAATTTGACAGAATATCATAAATTACATCGCCCGTGGCTGGTGTGGTCCAAATTTCGCTAATTCATTCAGTAAATAGCCTATAAAGTTGAAGGTTTGGAGTGAATCATGATATTTCCATGTTTAAAAATATTAATAAAGAAAATCGAAACAAAACTTGATACATTTTATACTTTTCTGGTACGCCGACACAAAGTTGGCACAAAATAGGATATTTCCATGTAAAAAAAACTTATCGATTGTTATGCGCTATATTAGCTTAAATCCTAGGGTATCGAAGCCGTAAAATTGTACTTTATTTTGTTTATGATTGGGCTGTTTGCATCTCAAAACAATATCTAATATTGTTCTGAGGTTTGCATGAGGCTGTTTGTTTGACTTAATCAAATGGAATTATTTTGTTATTTCCCCACTCCTCATAAGTTTGTATGTATAATTTTACCAACGAACGGTTTCGTGTGCAGTTTTCTATAAATAGCCCTCTTGTTTACAGGAATAACGTTCTATTGTGTATTTCACATTTCATAAATTTTTCAAGAATTTCATAGAGTATTTCTTGACGGTAGCACATCACAGAATACTAGGGGGGCATATGAAGCGAGCATTTTCAGTTTAGTTCCGATAGATTTGCTCGCTACGTCTACGTCTCGAATGCACAATGCACCGCTTGTAAGCCTCCTCCCAGTGGATTTGTATCGCGCCAAACACTACTCTCGCTGTTTGAATACAAGTAACGAGCGGTAGCGGATAATGAACAGTAAAGGTTGGGAAGGCATCGTTTGTCTTTCTGTCCGCAATTGTAGCGATATAATGGATCTAGTAAAAAAGCTTTCGACGCAAAACTCTCCAATGTTACAGCGATTTAGGTTGAAAATTAAGAAGCGTCAAAAAGCATGCCAACAAACATAACAATTGCATATTAGTACAACATTTATTAGTACCATAACATTAACTTAATGCTATGATTTCGATTAAAGAAGCGACAATTTAAGAGACTTTTTTATTCAACTAAAGTGATGTGCTTGTCCTCAATCTCTCCTGATAGTTAATAAATTTAAAATTCTAAACTTATATGAAAAACTGGCTAACTTAATTATGGATGTTTTGTGTTTTTTTACGGACGTTTCTCAGCTTATGTTGTATTTGTTTGATGTCATCCAAGTTCTGCATGAACGATATTAGGTCCGCAAAACAGAATGCGAATGGAATAAAATTAATATCTGTTAAAAAACTGTACTCATCAAATGCTGCACGCACTGCACATCAAATCTTTCAGTACCACAGGGTTGTTTCTGTATATGTGTTCCTAATTATATTGTGTTGTGCTGAATAAATTGTTTTTAGCTTATCTATCTATCTATATCTTTCGTTCTCATCGAACATACTCATTTTGAGAAAGACATAATCAATTTAATTTAACTTTTACATGACAACAGGGTCATTCGACGCGCTTCTGTCTTATACCAAGCCCAAAAGCTTAGCAAGGGGAATTTGGGTCAGACCATGTACGCGGGATTTCTTCCGATAGATTTGCTTGTACGCTTCAATCGGCAATAAAATTATTGCTGGGCCCAATGGGGAGGAAGATCTCTGATCGATAATAATATTCTATTCAAGGTCCCTTCCTTTCTCGAA
Source organism: Scoparia ambigualis (assembly GCA_963921215.1). Lineage (NCBI taxonomy): Eukaryota > Metazoa > Arthropoda > Insecta > Lepidoptera > Crambidae > Scoparia > Scoparia ambigualis. Next base: position 7,655,450 of record OY992513.1, read on the forward strand.
GATTATGACAAGCTAACTTTGCAACGGGAAATTTTCACTTAAAAAGGACGACACTTTAAAAGATTGACTTCGCGAATGGCCTGTAGTAACTTAATATACGAGTAGAAACGCAATTATGATCATTATGATCTGATTTATCTTTTTCTACACTACTAAAACACAAGACTTACGAATTGATAGTTTTTGGTAGCAGTGTAATGAAGTCGCCTTGAGTACTTTAAATATTTTAATACCAAAACTGTATTGATAATCTGAAAGTATCACCTAAAATCGTTTGTTCAAATTATCGTACTGTTAACTATTTGTAAAAGAAATTGAAAATACAACATCAAAAATGATTTATTAAGAAAATATATTTTTAAGTTTATTTAGATAAACGATTAATTTAATCGATTTAATCAATTAATATAGAGGTTCGCCAGATTGAACAATAAAACTTTTTAGGCATGAAAAAAAGCTACGGCTACCTAATACCGGATGAAAAACTCACCCAAAAAGGATATTCAATACAAATAAAGCTGAAGTTAAATGTACCAGCGATCCACCGGTAATTTACGATAAACCATTATAATTATGGCTCAAGTTTATGCGTCAAGGCTTACTTGACACTGGACATTTGCATCTATTTATGGGGTAATACCGGATCCCGCTGCGCGATTGAACGATAACGCTTATCGGGATGCCTATAAATTTGATGTGAACCCGCTTAACATAGAATTATCGCTGGCAAAACTGCCCTCCGGAGCTAAGCGTAAACAAGTGCTCAGCGTTTTATAAGCATTCTTTAATATCGAAGATTTGAATGAGACATTAAGGCGCTTTTTTTTTCCAATAAAAACATGAGACGATCAACAAACAACGTATTTATTTAAAAACATTTTATGTAATACGATCATGTAATAAAATCTTCTATTATGTGTGTTAAACACCGTTATACTCTAAATAAAGCTTATTTAGTAATGTAGGAATGAAAGAATTTTCACGGATTAACTTGCGTTTTTATCCTCCTGAATCGTCGCGAGTCATAATAATACGACGACACATCCAATTAAAAAAAAATCTAAAACGGTGTAATCCCAAAATATTAAGAATATTTTTGATAAAACGGATCGTTCTACATCCGGCATTTAAAAAAATATTGAAGTTGTGGTACACGTATCTCATAATCTGTCAAAAAGAAGAAAGATCAAGAAATTCAGAACATTAGTTGATTAATAAAAAAAATAAAGTCACCATGTCTCGTACTCAGGAGGTTTTTTCAACTTTTTTATTTCTTGACAATAATCATCATTTAGACATTTTTATACCACGTAATTTTTCCTTACCGACATAAGTCGCCTAAATAGTTTAAGGGAGACTCCTTGTTACCACAGACTTTGGGAAGTAATCACCGCCGCCCATGGAAATGGCTAAACAAGATGGTCGCCGATGTGTTGCCTTGAGGAAAGAGTAGGACCTTTGAGGGGGATGATGACAAAACACAACAGCAATGGATGCCATTGTTTCACACCGATATTCCGTGAAAGTGTGGTATTACCACGTCGGGCGAGACGGCCCAATTCGTGCTGCAACGCAGCGTGGCTCTACCACATAGACAGTGTCACTCATTTAGCACCACCCAGGGGTCACATGTAGGGTCTCAAGGGTTAACCTACGGATGCAAAAGATTTTAACCCTAAGTAATTTTAAATTTAAGTATGGAAAAATAAAATCACTCATTTAGACGAGGATTAACGCTAACTACTTAATAAGGACATACTACGCATACCTTTTTTACCCGACGTTTCGACCGAGTGATCGTTGTCACGGGTGGACCACTAAGTCCGCCCGCGACCACGACTACCTTTAATAACTTTATTATTGAAATTTTGCATTCACAATGCTATATATGTAGATTTAGGATAAAATGATTACTAGAAAAAAAATCAACCAGTCTCAGGAAAGCTCGAATGGGATTCGAACCCATGACCTTTAGATTGCCGGTCCACTGCTCTAACCGTTAAGCTACTGAGACCCCAGAAGACTTGTTGAATTCTTTCTAGTAGTGCATGATTTACGCTGCAGGCCAGCGGTGAAGGTTTACCTATCCTCACAGTCCAAAGAAATACTATTGCAAGTATTTAGTCTTTAATAAGTAGTTAGCGTTAATCCCCGTCTAAACGGTCCATTATAAATATAATGGAACGTGAAAGTTTAAAACTAATAAAAATTCAGTTTAATATTTTCAATTTATTTGCGGATGTTACGGCCACCTCCGCAACATCAGTCAGTTAATTACAGAGCCGATCGGCGACCAAACGCAACAATTAAAGTCATTTGTAGATGAAAGTGAATTGGGTCAACTCATTAGCGTTGCCAAATTGATTGGCATATTCAAATAAAGTGTTTTGCTGTTGAAATGCGTAGCTGAGTGGTAATTAAATTTTAGCAAAGTACTTTTAAATTAGGTATATTTATAAAACAATACAGAATGAAAGTGAATAAAGCATAGGATGTGTGTTAGGATAGTTGGTAGCAAAAGAAAGCTGTGGTACTCTTTGTATATTAAATACAGAAAACTATGAATTTCAACCAAAAACTTTGTATGCCGCGATTTTGGTTTTCATAAATCTTTATTGGCGCACAGCTATAACAAACACTTATTAACACTCCATGGAATGCTCTTTGGCAGTCACTGGTGACTGACAAACAATAAAGGAGATCCGGCGTTTTACGCTTAGGTTGTATACTTTTTTAATTTTTTAATCTGTTATTCATTAACTATCGGACAATATCTCTCAATAAATGACTGTTGTTGACAAATGACAACCGCTAGCTGTCAAATTAAACATGGCGTGGCGGCATTGTTGACATTTCCCTTTTTTAAAAGCAAAAGAATTATGGTTTATGCAGCCACCTTAGACATTTTTGAAGTAACATGTCTGTCTTTTGAAGACTTAGTGTTTCCATATTAAAAAATATTAATAATTAAATAACTCTTATTAGCGATTCGATAAAAATAAGACAAAACTTGGTTTAGGTAGCAAATAATACGCTTTACTATATGACCAAACACTATTTTATACAAGTTAAGCATTTTTTCTATGGAAAGTGCCGGTTCTCCTTTTCTATTGTCTAGTCACGTGGCAGTCAATGTGATAAATAATCAAAAAAAGGGAGAAAAGAAATGCCCTTGCTTAGTTTCTTGTCGGTTCTTTTCAGTACAAAGACTCCCGACGTACAGACGTACGAACCAATAACCGACATTCATAAATGTTCAATTATTGTACAACAAACCAAAAGAAAAGATTGTGAACTTATTTAATTAACACATACAGTCCCACTTGCTTAATTAGGAAGTAGCTTAAGTAATAATGCCAAATTTACTATTCCACAGTAAAACCGGCCACATGTGCTTCCTAAGTGAGTTCGGGTGCTAATTAACGATGAGCCGCGACCAGCATTTGGCTGCAATCGTAACAACCTTGCGAGTTTCTCTATTCTAATTGTGCATTGTCAACACTGTTTCGATGTTCCTGAATTAATTTAGATTTCGTTCAGAAAATGTAATAGATTGTAAGCAACATTGTTGATGTTAAGACTTTAATAGTATTTCTTCATCAATTGCTTTTCGTTTCACTTGATTTCAAATATGCCCAGCATTTGGACAGTATTATCATATTAATTACTTACTTACTTTTAGATTTCTCAGTAATCGATAATCTCTAGTCGATTAAAACTTTATTTATTTTTGATTATTATAACCGTGTCGCGTAGGGTGAAAGAATACTACCACCCCCTCTATTCCCTTGGGTGTCGGAAAAGGCGACTAACGGACTAAAGACTGCACATACATCCAACAGCATAGAGCGGCGATGGGCTCACCACCTGTCACGCTAAGCATATGTGCAGTAGCTATTTGGTGAAAAGTGGACTATAGTACAGAGGACTGCTTTTGCTGTTCTCATTGCTCATCCCTATCTACTCACCCCTATAGATAGGGTATCGCAGCTGGAACTACGGGTCCGGCTGTGTTGCTCAGGGGTACTACGGGGTTCCGGTTCCATGCCCCCCGCTGGTTGTGCCTTAACCGGCGCCTCCGGCAGGATTCCGGACGTGGGTTGGAATCGTAGTGGCTTGTGGTTAGCTGTAGAGCTTGGGAATGTTCGTTTGTCCTGGTATTGTGTGCCAGGACATCCGAACTCGTGCACAGCGAGCGGGGCTTAGTAGCGGTCTCTGTGGGGCCAGAAGTGAAAAGTCCTGCGGGGAACTTGAGTTTCCCTTTAAGTTGGCAGCTTTGTCCGGTGGTTCTCATTGGACATTGGTGTTGACATCTCCGGAACTAGTCTGAAGAACTAGTAGAGGCGGCCCCCTAGATGCCGTAGCCTCCGGTCCAGCCAGCCGCGTAGGACGTGGGAACTGGCTAGGCTCCCGGATGGGTTCCGAGAAGTGAGTGTGCTTACTACTCCGCGACCAAGGTGGACACTTGGGAGTTGACTTTAAAGTCGACGACCCGAGCAGTGGCAACTGCGAGTTGTGCCCTTCGTGCAACGAGAAGTGAGCGAGCTTGACAGCTCCGGTTACCTATCTGGACAATAGGCAGTGAACTACACGTGTTCACGGGGAAACTCTCCCGAGACACTAGTCTTATGAGTGATAAATGAAGAGCGCGCTTCGGCGGGCACTGATTTGGCGTCAAGACCTAACGCAGATGGTCTCCTGCGCGAGTATTTTGCTGGCGCAGGGACGTCTGGCATTTCTTGCATAACCGAACGGTTGGTCTCGAGGTGCCAGTACAAATAAACTTAGTGAAATAAGGAGAGGGGATGTCCTCATTGCCTAGTCTCTGACTGACCCGGGGATAATAGTCGTGATTAAATGTATGTATGGATGTATTATTATTTTATTGTTTTTACAAGAGACATCCATTACGCCTATAAAGCTATACATTCCCCTCAGGCCCCAAGCCGTCGCATGAAACCTACAAAAACACACTTGACTTTGTACCGTGTTTTCATAGACTTACAGACTACTTTAGTGTGAATAAGTTTGATTATTTCGGTTCTGTGGTACATCTTATGCATCGTGATGGCAAAATATCGCATAGTCTATGCTCGATGCTGTCAAATTTGACGTTGACAGTTGCGCCAATTTTTGTGTCAGAATATTTCCAAGACTGAGGGGTTAATGATATTAATATATTTACAAATTGTTGCGGCAATTTGGTTAGAATTAAGTTAAAATACATAATAACGTCTGATTTGATGACTGACGCTCGATAAAGACTTACTAGCTAAACAGATATTTTTTTTACATGTGCACATTTTTTTTTATGTCATTCAGTAAAGTTATTAAACATCATTTTCATTTTTTATTTTATTTATTTAATTTGTCCGGCACAATAAAAAATAACTCGTGGATACCGGGCGAACGAAAGGTCACGTGTAACGTAAAGGTAACCTAACCTAGGTATCTTGTGGTATTGTAATGTATCAGAGTTCAATTGCGCGGTCCCGGTCGATTGACCACGATTTTCGGTATTTTTGTGGATATGTTTGATCAATTTTAGTTTCTTTATTTTTTACTTTAAAAAAATTAAATTAAATCTGTAGCTATGGATTAAGTTATTCTAAAAAAATTCTGTAGATATAATAATTAGGTAAATAACTACTTGATAAACCGCTACGTGGTAATAAAGTAAGAGTAAAGCCACATAATGTTCCACTGCAGGGTGAAGGCCTCCATTATTGAAAAAAAGTCATTGCTAAAATTGTTGGGGAATGGCGTTATCACAAACTTTGGTTATGAATCGCAAAATTCGAAACATACTTTGCCTGACCTGGGAATTGAACCCTGGACCGTGGACACCGGTTGTCGGGACAAGTGCTTAACTACTCGGCTACCGAGGTGAACCTACTATCTGGCACTATAACTACAGCTAATTTCGAAAAGAATGTTTAGAAACATATTACTGTCATTTCTTTATTCATATACTAGCGGCCGCTCGCGGTTTCACCCGCGTGGTTCCCGTTCCCTTGGAAATATCTGGATAAAAAGTATTCTATGTGTTAATCCAGGTTATAAACTATCTGTATGACGAATTTCATTAAAATCCATTGAGTAGTTTTTACGTGAAAGAGTAACAAACATCCATCCATACTTACAAACTTTCACGTTTATAATATTATTAGGATCTAGTTTTACTCGGGTTATTACTGATTTTTGAAATATTATCATATCGCCATAGTTATCTGTTTTCTCGTCAATCATACATACATTTACCTAATCACGACTATTATCCCCGAAGGGTTAGTCAGAGACTAAGCAATGAGGACCGCAAAAGCAGTCCTCTGCCATAGCCCACTTTTCACCAAATAGCGACTGCATAAGCTCAGCGTGACAGGTGGTGATTCCATCGCTGCTCTATACTGTTGAATGTATGTTTAGTCTTTAGTCCGTTAGTCGCCTGTTGACACCCAAGGGAAGAGAGGGGATAGTATTCTTTCACCGCTACCCGACGGTTATACAAAATAATGGTTGTTCTAAATCCCCTTATTACACACTCAGTGATTTCTTCTCCCGTCCGTACATTCCTTCGGAACCGCGTTCCGTTTTATGTGCTTTTAAATTAGTCCAATTTATATTCTCCGGGCAGGCTCAAACATTCGCGAAGGCACAGCTATTTGGCCACTTTTTATTATTTACTTTGAGCACATCTTCTTGCTGAATGTAGAATCATTCTCAAACAAAAGAACTATATTTTCGTTTGACGTTTAAGATCACAGTCAGCAGGTCTACCTACCACAAAATGTCAATTTCTTTAAATAACATATCTTTATTATGCTATACAGATACACTAGAAAAAAAAACAATCAGTCTCAGGAAAGCTCCAATGGGAATCTAAACCATGACCATGACTTCACAGTGACGTAATACCGCTGGCTTGCAGCGTATCAACTTTTATTATACATGTCTTATGTCAAAGCGTATCACAAAGTACAAGAAAAAATTCAGCGGGTCTTCTGGGATCTCGGTAGCTTAGCGGTTAGAGCAATGGACCGGCAATCCAAAGGTCATGGGTTCGATCCCATTTGAGGTTTCCTGAGACTGGTTGTTTTTTTTTCTTTAATAATTTTTGAACTTTATCGTTTGGTTATAAGGATTAATATTGATTTGAAAAAATTGACAGTTTTGGGTAGTTGACCTATTATAGGCTCACACCACAACTTATCTAATACATTTAGCGTCATACCGATTTAAAATATAAATTATCAATTGTTTTAGGAGGAGGCCCTTGTCCACAGTGGACGTCTTTCGGCTGATATTATACAAAATGTTCTATGATACCAAAAAGTCTCATAGGGCTAAGTTTATAACCGTAAAAGGCCACGACACTGGTTTACCGCTGATGCCTTTTTAAGACACTATTATTATTATTGTTATTTATTATTTCAGCCATGGTCGTCCCACTGCAGGGCAAAGGCCTCCCTTCCTTTATTCCAATCTTCACGATTAAGGACTTTTGATGGCCAGTCTTTGCAATAGGAGTCTAGCTCGTCCCGCCATCTCCTTCTGGGCCTGCCGCGTCGTCTCCTGGCATCGCGTGCCATCCACATAGTCGTGGTTTTCGCCCACGACAAGACACTATGTGAGAAAATTAAGTATTTGTAGAATATTAAGTATATCAATGAAGACGTCTAACTGCTATCTACCAAAACCTCAAATTTAAACTGGACGACAACTGTATACTGGACGACAACTGTATACTGGACGACAACTGTATACTGGACGACAACTGTATACTGGCAAACCCGCCCGAAGCCTACATAAGCTCAACGAACTCTGTTTCAATTTAACTTGTAAACACGCAGTTGCCTCGCGAGCGGAAACTTTCATATACCCATTAGAATATTCGGCAACATTGCTAAGTTGGCTATAACGTGTCTGCTAAGAAGAGTGCAGGTTTATGTTCACACTTAAACTATAAGCCCACAGCAATTTATCTTTGACAAGTATCGCCCGCGAACGCCCCGTATCGTGTGACGAATTAAAAAAAATCCTTTACAAAGACAGAGGGCTGCTAAAGAGTGCAGGTTTATGTTCAAACTTAAACTATAAGCCCACAGCAATTTATCTTTGACAAGTATCGCCCGCGAACTCCCTGTATCGTGTGACGAATTAAAAAAAAATCCTTCCCAAAGACAGACAGACAGAGGGCTGCTAAGTAACGCCAGCGGACTTCCCGTGTCACCTGACGAATTTATAAAAAAATTCTTTCCAAAGACAAAGAATGCTGCTAATAAGAATATAAACAGCTTCAGCTATTTAGCTAAAATATAACAAACTAGCGGCCTCTCGTGGTTTCATCCGCGTGGTTCCCGTTCACGTGGGAATTTTGAGATAAAAGTATTCTATGTGTTAATCCAGGTTATAAACTATCTGTATGCCAAATTTCATCCAAATCCATTCAGTAGTTTTTACGTGAAAGAGTAACAAACATCCATCCATACTTACAAACTTTCGCGTTTATAATATTAGTAGGATATAACCCACCAACCCGCATTAAGCCAGCGTGGTGGGTTATGGCCCAATATCCTCACTTGCTATTGTCCACGTGGGAGGCTTGTGATCAGCAGTGGGACGTTTATAGGCTGCTGATGATAACAAATATTAAATAACAAAAATACATAATTTATAAATCACATAAAAGGTACCTACTTAAAAAAATTACCAACAGCTACAATTGGCCATGTCCAAACCTAAACGGCTATCCCTTATATCAATCTTAAATCGAAACTGGCGATATAACTAAACAATCACTACCCAACATCCCCAGGTGTTCCGCTTGATGAGAACAATTTACGGGAACCTCCAATAAAACCGCATTCAACTATAGCCTTAGCCTACCCTCATCACTCGTTCCGGTTCCGGCTAGTTCCGTATCGTTCCGGAGACGTTCCGGCGCATCTGCACCCGGCCTAATGTACCGTATACGTAGAAATGTGTTTCCACGAAACATTATTGTCTGATTTGATAGCGTCTATTTCTGTATCCGTCTGGTGGTCTGGATAAGAACGCTTTATAGCGATGAGATCGCTATGGCGATGACGATGGGCTCACTATTTGTCACGCTCAGCATATGTGCAGTCGCTGTTTGGTGAAAAGTAGACTATGGCAGAGGACTGTTTTTGCGGTCCTCATTGCCTAGTCTCTGACTAACCCTTGGGGATAATAGTCTTGATAATATGTATGTATGTAGAACGCTACATTTTTAATTTTAAACCCTGGCGTTCGAAACAAAATATTACACATAATTTCTATTTCAAAGTTCTTTTTATACTTTAAAAAGGTAGAACCGACCGATTCTAAGGACATCGTAACAACGCTGTAATTGGTCGCTAGTTACTTCGATCCCATGCTATTTATAATATGTAATTTTTTATTTACAAAGACTCAATTTACATAACTTGTATTGTTTTCTGAGGTTTAAGCGAGCAATACACATTGAAATGAAACACTTTTTTACGGATTAACTCGCGTTTAATTTACTATTTACATAGTTTTTTATATTATTCTGACGTCTCGAACCCTTTACATGTCCGTGGTCACAGGGAGACTGAGGTGTTGGTCGTCTCATAGTTAGATGTTATTTGCCTACCGTCAATCATTTTTATATTTAACTAGGTGCGTTCTAGTTTACAAAAAAAAACTATGTAAATAGTAAATTAAACGCGAGTTAATCGGTACAAAAGTGTTTCATTTCAATAAACTGTATTGTGTTGAATATTTAAAATACTTGCACTCGGCACGCAGAGTGACTCAGATCGTACCAGCAGCGTATCCTATATCCCTCGTGGCAAATGCATGTACTACGAATTTTTAGTGGTATCTCATCCTTTTTGGAGAGCTTAGTCGCCCTCTGCGGCGGGAATTGGGTAGGAAATAGTTTCCTGCTTTATTTGGTAAACTGGAGAGATGTAGTATTTCAAATGTAGGTTACATTATAATTTATATTGCGTCTTGTAGGAAAATACGAAAAGCCTCTTAAAAATCTCTTGTGGCACTTCTTTGGCATTCGCCGAATTTTGCAAAATTATCTATGTAGGTAGGTAAATAAAATTGTTGGATTGGTAATTGTTGGTAAATTGTGTAAATATATAAATTTTTCGCAAATTGTGTTGCGAATTAATTTCACCATTGACATAATACCGGGTCATGGTTCGTACTCGAGTTTGAATTCTGTTTGCGGAAGTTTTAATAGTAGTTTCACAATTAACTCGAAATATCAAAAAAGGGTTTCGAGGAAGGTTTACAGGTAGCGCAAATTATCCCTAATTAGCAGAATATTGAACATCTTTATCCCGGAAGACCGTGTTGCGTAGCGGTGAAAGAATACTACTAATATCTACTACTCTTCCCTTGGGTGTCGTAAAAGGCGACTAACGGACTAAATACTGCACATACTACCAACACCATAGAGCGGCGATGGGCTCACTACCTGTCACATCACACTGAGTACGTGCAGTCGCTATTCGGTGAAAAGTGGACTGTGGTAGCGAACTGCTTTAGCTGTCCTCATTGCCTAGTCTCTGACTAACCCTTCGGGGATAATAGTCGTGATTATATGTAGGTATGTATGTTTATCCCGGAAGAACATCTTAACCCTCCAACCAGTATTGGTATCTGGCCCGATCTTCCCGTGTGCTGTCCATGTGGGAAGGCATGTGCATTTATCTGTATTGTGATGATGATGAGTTCATTATCATCATCATCATCATCACAACGGCATTATGCTCCTTGGTCAACCACCTGGCCTTATCCTACTTCCTACTAATATTATAAACGGGAAAGTATGTAAGTATGGATGGATGTTTGTTACTATTTCACGTAAAAACTACTGAATGCATTTGGATGAAATTCGGCATACTGATAGATTATAACCTTGATTAACACATAGGATACGTTTTATCCCGGTATATCTACGGCAACGGGAACCACGCGGGTGAAACCGCGAGCGGCCGCTAGTATTTCTATAAAACACTTAACTCTTCTAACACTTACAACATACTAACATAGAATAAATATTACACATATCAAGTTCATGGTCACTTGGATAAATGAATATTCTATTCTTTATTATATTTTAGCCACAGACCAAACAAAGACACCAAACGGAAAACTGAAAAGACGGTTTTACGATTGAAGTGCACGAAAGAAAATGGAGCGTCGGAATTCATGTGAACAACCAGCTGAACAAAAACAAATAGAAGAAACGAAATGTAAGCAAACAGGTAATCTCATTCGCCTCTCGCGAGTAATAGTACACCCCGGGGCTATTTCAGCCACGCGAGACGAGGCCGAGACGAGAAAAAAATTGTCTAGAATGTTGCCACTGAAGAATTTTAACTGACCGCAGCAGTGTTGTTGTTTTACAATTATAGTTGCAGTTTTTTTATTTTTTTTTATTCGGCCACGGGTGATGGTAAGTGATGATAAGGCCGAAGGTAGAAGCGCGCTTCACCCGGAATCCTCAGCCACTGAGGAACTGGCTAACTTATCTCAAACTGTCGGAACACAACAATGCTATTAACATCGTTGTTATGGCTACAGACTTAGTAGCTAGCCAGGCGGACTTAATAGCCCTGCCACCAACCAAACCGAGCACACAAAGATATACCCCCCGCTGGGAATCGGTCCCGGGACCTCTGGGTCTGAAATCGGTGGCTTAGCCACTAGACCACAGAGGCGGTTATAATAATATCTGGGTTTAAAATAAAATATTGAGAACCACAACCAGAACTAACATTTTTTTTATGCTAACGTATTAGCAGTGTTTAAATAATAAATATTTATGCGAACACTATTACTCATTGTAAGTGTTAAGTGTTTTCATTTATTTTACATTTACGTTTTCATTTGATATACTATTAAAATACTCAATTGCCGACTATGTGCCAACAGGGTGTGTAAAGCTCCTTGCTTTTTACTAATAATATTGTTTTTACATATATAATACATATAATTACGACTATTATCTCTGTAGGATAAGTCATCAGCAAAAGCAGTGCAGTATAGTCTACTTTTTACCAAATAGCGACTGCACAAGTGCTCAGCGTGACAGGTGGTGAGCTCATCGCCGCTCTATGCTGTTGGATGTATGTGTAGTCTTTAGTGGGTTAGTCACCTTTTACGACAATCAACGGAAGAGAGAGGGTGGTGGTATATATTAGTTTATATTGTTTTTGCCTCAAATTAAAACGGTTAATTACATATTTTAATATAAATATAAAAAACGCGGCATAACCCGACGATTCACATCACATAAAAGAAAATCTATATGTTCTATGATTCACACATTGTCTAGCAAATAATATAATTTAAGTGTTATATAGCTATCGTAAAGTGTAAATGCCTTTATATCTATCCCTGTCACGAGCAGGCAGTGAGACGATTATTTCAATCTATGAAAATATTACTACCGAGAAATGTTATACTTATCTGTTTACTTTTCAGTGTTTCGTGTACCCTTAGGATATCACTCACTTGTGTCTGACATAAAAACATTGGTTTAGAACGAATACCTTGTAACAATTATTATTCCATATCCTTTCTAGGACATGATTATTTTTAAACGACATTATGACAAAACTCTGATACCTAATAATAACTTAAATATCTTTTTCAAATCGATTAAGTTGAGAGATTTTTAAATGGATGCAAGTTAAAAGAAATAACGCTCGTCGTCATCATCATACCCGATCGTAAGTGATGATCAAAACAAACATACCAAATTCATGACCCGAAATCCTCAACTACTGATGTCGCGTATTTTTAACGCAGCACTAGTTGTCTTTGCGATTGGACTCAATTCCTATTTCAAATCTGGAAGGGTACAGTAATCTTTGATTAGACATTAATCTTGCTAAAGACAAGACAAAGTTACGGTACTCGTAGGAGCTAGAACTAGTCACAAGTTAGTACATCAAGGTGTGTTCGAACCAGAGCAGACTGGTAATATTCACGGCACCGCTAATATGAAAGCCCAAGCCCAAGTTATTGACAGTTAGATTACGTCTGACTCAATTGGTCTTCATTAAATCACAGAAACTTAGTACTGTCTCGATTGTGCAAGCGAACGCCGTGGACCTATGAGGTTAACACCTGTTAACCTATGCAAATTATGAGGTTACCACCCTGTTGACCTATGCAGATTATGAGCCTACACATGCGATAGTCATTTTTTTCAAATGACAAATGACTAACGCAAGTATGAATCGAATCCACGTTCTCCGCAATCCAGGCGGCTGCATTAACCACTCCGCCAACGAGGTATTTTTCGTTACGTTTCGTTATTTTCGAGTGCTATTAAGCGTTTTGATTTGACATTAATCTTGCTAAAAACAAGACAAAGTTATGGTAGCTGCTAGAATTACAGAGGCACGAGTACCAAGGTGTGTTTCAAACAGAGCAGCCTGGTAATATTCATAACACTGCTAATATGAAAGCCCAAGCCCAATTTATTGGCAGTTAGTTAACATCTGACTCAATTGGTCTTCATTAAATCTCAGAAACTTAGTACTGACTCGATTATGCAAGTGAACGCCGTGAACCTATTTAGATTATGAGGTTCAATAAGCACTTAGTGCAAACATACAAAAACAATCATATTATTATTTACATAATATAGAGCCGTGTGAGCGGCTCACTAAAAGACTATTATTTTAGTCTGGTAGTACCTATGTACTACCAATTCCTTTCTATGTTTTATGTTATGTTTATATCCAACAGCATAGAATGGCGATGGGCTCAACACCTATCACGCTGATCACATCTGCGCTCCTCATCGGCCTAGTCTCTGGCTACCCCTCTGGGAATAATAGTCGTGAACTTATCTATACTAATATTATAAATAGGAAACATTTGATTGTTTGTTTGTATTGAATAGGCTCCGAAACTACTAGACCGATTTAAAATCGCTCAATGTTGGGAAGCTACACTATCTCCGGGAGACATAGGCTAAATTATATTTTCAAAAAAATTGGGATTCTTACTAAATAAAACACAAATAAATTCCTTAAATCGCGTGCGGTAAGAAAATTATTGGTGATAGAATAAAATAATGTACTATGGCTTTGCAGAACACACCATTATCTACAAAAAGTGTCGCGATAGCATATGTCTAACTATTTTAGTAACGTCACAATAAGTGTGTGTACTTGTGAGGGGAGTCATTTTGAAAATTCGTGACGGGGTACGGAGTCCACGCGAACGAAGTCGCTGGCGGGCGGTCTACTAGCGTATGTATAATAACAATGTTACTTGAATGTGAATGTTACGTAGCTAGGCAGGCAGGATTCTAAGCGTCCGTCGTCGTTTCGAGCACTCCAAGCACACTATGCACTCCTCTGGGAATCGAACCAACGACCTGCGATCCAGCGTAACTCAAGCAATAGACAGTAAATGACTTTTTACCTGTTTTTTAAAAGTACCCACACTGCAACAATCGCGGAAGAGGTATTGGCAACTTGTTTCAAAGTTCGACAGCTTGGACAGTAAACGAATCGCAGTACTGCAGAAAGGTACATTTAAGTAGAGTGGCAGTTGAGTACCTACTTAAGGTTTGTTACAAATGTATGTAACATACATACATCCCTGTAAGGTTAGTCAGACAATAGGCCATGAATATCGCAAAAGCAGTCCTCTACCATAGTCCACTTTTCACCAAATAGCGACTGCACATGTGCTCAGCGTGACAGGTGGTAAACCCATCGCCGCTCTATACTTTTGATGTATGTGCAGTCTTTAGTCCGTTAGTCGCTTTTTACGACACCCAAGGGAAAATAGGGGGATAGTATTCTTTCACCGCTATACGCGACACGGTAAAATATTAACCACAACAAAAATCGATGTGGAAACTATCCAACAATGAAGGCGTCAAACGTCGAAGGCGAAAGAATCCTCCAAAAGTGATGGCTTATTCTATTTACCCAACTGACAGTGTAATCAATCGTGGAGTGGCAAACGTCTGCGCAGGGATAAAAAAAAACGTCAATAGGCGTCGAGAAATTTTTCTTTTCTTTTGGAAGTTGAAAATTTAGACCTCCAAAAGATACCCTAACCGAAAGAGGTTTACCTCTGATGGCCTAAACCTTTTGACGTCTAATGTACAATAAGTGAAATCAATAGGCAACGAACCACGCACCTTCCGCATTCCGGGCGGCTGCCTTAACCACTTGGCTACCGAGGTCTGGCTTTCAACCGTCGAAATTTGTCAGTGCTTGATGCTTATGTTTTTTTAGTCAACATTGCTTCATCAAATCTTAGAAGTTTTCACCTCTGAGAAAAAATTTTACTTAAGAATGAAGAATACTAGAAAATATTATTATGGAATACGGTAATACGAGAAACGTGATTATTGACGCAAGTTCTTGCGCGTTCGTATTAAAATCTTGCTAAAAACGTTTTCAAAACTGAGTCTGATCTGAATGACCAAATACAAATATTTTGATGTTTAATGGGTCTCAAAAGACATGTAAAACTGTTAGTCCCGTTTGTTGTCGTTAGATGGCAGTTGCCAAAAACCCGACAACTCGCTCGCATTGGTTCAAGCAATGTGGCTAGTTTTGATACGATCTCCTCATTTGCTATCGATCATGTGGGAAAACCTAAGCCCAGAAGTGGGACGTTGTACATTCAAGAAAGTGGACGTTTTAGAAAGTGGACGTTTAGGGAAGTCTACATTCAAAGAAGAGGACGTTTAAAGACGTTCATGTAAGTGGGCGTTCAGATAAGTGGACGTTCAAGGAAATAGACCTTACGAACCGACTGGACATTCAGGTAATTGGATGTTCCGTGCCTAAAGGGTTTTGAGATAGACAATTATTATGTATGATAATACTGCTGAATATTAATGTCAATGTGAAACTTAATGTGTCAAATAGAGTTTCAATTGTTCAGTCCGAAACGCAATCTTGCGTAACAAAAGGAGAAAAGCTTCAATAAATTTTAAATCACTTTAACATAAATCGGAAGCTGAAAGTTGTTATTAATGAAATTAAGATAGTCGCTGTCTCGAGAATTCACATTGTAAGAATGTTCAGTACATTTGAAGTCACGCTTCGAACTTCCATAAAATTCTGAAGCGCCTTTTAGTTATGCTAATGTGACCGAACGTCCATGAATGGATTACGGTGACCGAGCCACAGAGAATGTATATTTGTAGAGCTGTGGTTTTTTTTTAATAGCTTTTACTTCTTGCTTCTTTGCAGTACTTTGTTCACTGTTTCTTACTATTGTTTTTCTTTTCTAAAGGGGTTAATGAACTTTAGCCTTATGGGCTCTACTCTGTTTTAATTTTTATTTATTTTCTATCTTGCAACTTTCGTTACATCTTTCTTATTTCTAATTTATTCTATAAAATATAGTTCTTATTACTACTACATTTGTTTATCTTATTACATTTCTATTCTTACCTACTGTATATTAGGTACATGAACCGACTTTCATTTTTATTTTCTTTAATCAAAGTACAAATCGTTGCCATTTTTATTTCATATCAATTCCTTTACACAAATACTAAAATACATTTTCTAATCTAAATATTTACAAAGTTTTTCCTATAACTAAATAAATACAACTAAACCTACGTACAAATAGAATTTAAAAACTATACATTAAAAGGCATCACATATAAGGGGTCACGTGAAGAGTCGACCAAACGCTTTGATATCTCCTTGAAGAGAAGATGAGCACTCGGACCCCACGGCCCCAAGGTTTCAACCCCAAACGGCTCAAAAATGTAATTTCCGATCAGGTTTTTATACTTACGCCGTTTGAGGTTTTCAGCACTCGCAGCAGCTGCACCAGCACAACACGCCGTATTTGAAAGATGTGAAGGCGCAAGGGTATCTACGCAAGTTGCGTCCCACACCAGAGGCCTTCTTAACTTCCAAGGCAACAATGTCATTCCATCTGGTCTTTTGCCATCGTCCCGAGCCAAACCATTGGGTTCTAGAACAGCTGGCACACCAGCGATGGAAAAAGCACGACGAATAATGTCATTTAAGTTGGCGTGCCGTGCAAAGCGACCCGCGCTCTTAGCGCACGAGAGACCATGGTGTCCGAGGCAGTCGACTGCTTCTCCGCAAGGACAACGATGTGGAGCCCCGCTGGAAGTACCTAGGCGAAGACAGGTAGCGAGCCGAAACGTACAGTCCTCCAACATAGTCCCTATGTTGGAAGACGGAAGTGCCTGAAGCCAAAGATCCGATTCCCACTCTCCCACAGCCAGTAGGCGAGCACGCTCTGCAGTATTGGTGGACGTATTGATTAAATTATTCCGTACCAACCTGCAAAGCGGCTCGTCCCACTGTCTCTGAGAGGATGGGTTGACGGGCAGAACTGTGTCTCGGCAAGTTATTTTCCAGGCTTCCACAGCATCGGTCAGGCACGGCACCTCGAAGTCAACCAGAAAAGCAGCAAGAATACTCCTGGTTAGCATGTCAGTGCTGTGGACCGAGGACAGGAAAGCAGGTAAGGCTATACTGGAAATTTTGCGGACGCCGAGCCCACCAAAACGGATTGGGAGAGAGGCTTGTAGCCAAGCTCGGTCGTCCAAGGTCGTCGCTCGAATCAAATCGTCAATTTTCTTAATCAAAAGAGGGTGACGCCATAAAGATGAGGAGCGCAGAAAATTTTCAAATTTAGGGCCAAAACACCAATACCGGATGATTGTATACGCTGAATGTAAATTAATTTTGAAAAACCGGTCAGATATGTCCTCAAAATTTTGAATTTTTGATTCTACAAAGGATGCAAAATATTCTTCCAAAATGGGAGAACCTAGCAGGTGAAGCTGATTTGATTGTATTACTTTTATTTCTGGGGCCAGCATTTGGAATTTTGGAAGTATCGTAGAGAGGTTGGTTTGGTCTGTAAGAAAAATTTCGCATTTTCCAAAATTTAAATCCAAACCTATAGATTCAAAAGACTGTTTAAGAAATTCAAAGTCATGAAGCACAGTTTCAGCGTCACCTCCTAAGGTTCCATCGTCCAAGTACCATATGTTAAATTTTGAATTTAATTGTTGAATAATAGGTTGTATTGCTAGGCTGAAAATAACTGGTCCGAGAGGGTCACCCTGTTGGCAGCCAACCGCGGATTCTAAAAGGATGTCCTTGTATAATAATTTGGAACGATGTGGGTAACATTGCCAAAGAAAACTATAAATTTGTGGAATTTCTTTTTTGGCTACTGCCAGCAGGGTATCCCTATTGACAGAGTTAAAGGCATTCTTAACGTCAACCTTAAGAATGACCTCCTCTTTTTTCGAATTTAGAAAAGTTGAAAGGGCGTGTGCAGCAGCCTCGCACCCCCCCTTTGTACCAAAACCAAGTTGATGGGGCTGAAATTTGCCAGTGAGTTGGGTGCTATAATATTTACAGCATACTTTGGCTGCCACACGCCGGTACGTACACCCAACGGCAATGGGACGAATGCCGCCATCCTTTTTGCGCAGGGCACAAAGGTTAGCCCCATACAAAATATCGATGACGGACTCGTGCACATTGCCGGAGAGCATCAAATTGAGTAATGCCGTAAGTTCCTTCAAATGGGACTCACTGGCCCACCCAGCGCTCCCACACGTCAAGTCCTTAAGGTGTTGGGGTGTAAGACCGTCGAGACCACCTGCAGAACCACTTCGGAAGGAGCCCACGGCAAAAACCAGTTCGCGGGCTGAAATAGTGAGGGAATCAAAAAGAGGATCCGGGGGGTCAGGGAAGGAGAGGCCATCCGCCGGGGCAGGATGTTTGCTCCTCAGAGCTGTAATCGTCTCTGGGGAGTACGGCGCGACCACATCGCTACTAAACAATATCCTAGCCGCACCACTTATATCACCTTCCCCTAATTTGGATTCGACATGATGTAAAAGATTTTTTGGATTCCTGTGTCTACTCGAAAATTTTGCGTCGAAACTTAAAGCCGAATTATTGCAGTTTTCTTTAATTTGTGACGTTAGCGTTTTTTGGGTAGCTAAACTTTTTTGAACATGTAAAATTCTGTAGGGAAAGGTCAAAAGCTGCTCCCAAGCACTCTGAGAGTTCTCCCGGGTTACCAGACTTATGCATGCAGAGAGACTTTGCGCAACCATTGGCCTAGCACCTCGGGGAACTCTCTTTAACACAGGAGTATTATTTTTAAAATTTGAAAGAGTTTGCCAGAAGGGTTGGGTGTTGTTAAACGGTGTAGGAACTGTAGCAGTAGTTGTGAGGCATGGTGGCGCACTACGAGGCTTGTGGACTTTGCCGTAGTGTACCCTCAAACCTCGCTCGCCTTTGAAAAAACGTGCTTGAGAGCATTGAGGGCATCTGACCAGAGTATCCTGTAGCGATGTGGCAGGTTGACTGGCACTTTTGGCACTACCACTACCATCGCCATCATACATACTTTAAAAGAATAAACTTACGTAAAAGAGAACTTTAACACTAAAATATGTACACAAATATCAAAATAATAGTCACTAAAGAAAACTGTCTTTTGTGACGGACGACGTCAACTGCAGGGCGCAGTCGCAGCGCGGCAGAGTCGCCACGCCGCGCAACTCCGGTGCGCGTTGCTAGGAGACCAGCAGGGCGTCCCTGGCGACGACGACGTAGGTTTTCGGTGGTTTGTGTTTAAGATTCTTCTTGTTGTCCCTCTTCATGATCAGCTTGTAGACGATGTGGTACACGGACTGCAACGTGCGGTTTGGCAGCCATATCTTGTAAACGCGGAGCGGGTAGCAGTTGGCACCGGAGTCTCAATATTTATTTTTTGTGCTGTCAATTTCCAGCAGTTCTTCTCACAATTATATACTTAATTACACGACATGCATACTCATGTATGCATAATTTAGTTTATCTAATAAATATATTTTGACTTTTGACTTTTGAGTGGTTGTTCAAACGTCGCATTCACAAAACAATAATTGTCACTATTGTATTTTAAAACACTGATTTTAGTTGTATTTTGGTGTTTCACACGTAAACAACAGTATCACTGTTTCTACAGTTTATGATTTACACTTTGGTAATGTTTTTAAGACACTTCTTCACTATTTAGACACAAAACTGAATAAATCTTTGATGAGCAGGTCAGCTCCTGTTGACTGACATTTTTTTTTATGGTTTCTTTTCTTTTAATAATTCTTTAATTTTTTTTAGAACTTGTGGATCTCAATTTTTCTTTTATTTTATTTTACTTTTTCTTTTTATTCTCTTTTCTTTCTTTCTTCCCTTTATGCAATATTTTTGACGTGACAACGTCTTATAAATTGGTTTGCCGGGTGACACTTCAAAAAACTGCGTTACGCTCCGCTCACGTTATGCGCTCACAATGAGAGCGAGTGAGAGGCACGCGTCCCTTCCACTCGGGCATGGTTAGCCCGCCTAAGAGCGAGAGAGACAGACATAAAAAGTGAAAGGCACGCGTCCCTTCCATATTATTTCATCCTTCTTCCTACTATACGAATGAATATTCACATTAAAATTATTTTACCACTCAAAGTCGTTGTCACGTAAAACTTTCGCCCGTATACCGACTTTACAGGCAACCAATTTTTTATTTTATTTCAATACATTTTCTTTCTCTATTTTTTCCATTCCTTTTTCTTATATTCTAGTACATTGCTTTCTTGTTACTATACATTTCCTTCCGTAGAGCAGTGGTTGGTAAAATGTTGCTGTTTCAGATAGTATGTAATAGTGACGTTTTAAATTAGTCTAGGGTTAGCAGTGAGCTTGTTACTAGGGGTAATAAGAGGTAAAAAGAACTTCTCGTAAAAATATTACTCAAATATATTGTGTAATATTTTCACGGGATAGGTCGGGTGAGTGATATCTTTGGCGTTGCAAACGTTCATAGGCTCCCCGCTGCCGCTGTCATGTAGTTTATACTCGTAACTTTAGGTGTAGAAAACCGAACGGTATTCAGAGCATCAAGAAGTTCGCACGATGATTCTTTTGTTTTTGTTTTATTTTTAAATTATGCATTTATTACTATAAAACAACAATATATTCGTACTACATTGGACTTGATCCAAAAAGAACTGTTCGAATTGGAATTCGAATAGACTCCACTCGCAATAAACTTCCCCGCGGAAGATGTTACGTATTCTTGCTCCCGTTACCCCTTAGAGCTTTCGCGGCGGACATTATTGTATCCTCAACCTTTAGTTATGCTAATGTGAGCGAATCCGACTTACCGACGAATAGATTGCGGCCGGTTCGCCACGCCATGCCAGGAGCAATTTTCCGCTCTCGACATTTTTCAATAGTGAAAAAAAGAATGCACAATGGATTCGCAAGGAATCGGTTCGTTTATTCGGCATTCGCGTTGAACGTAACGTAGTTCGATTGAAGAGAGCCAGATTATTTTATAAGAATTTTTTTAAATATTGTATTTGTCGAAGCGGAGACCGGGAAGGTTAGGCGGAAGGTGCGAGCCTGACTCGTCATCATTTGCCAACATTTTGTAGTTGAGAATATTTCCACAAAATAAACTCATAGTCTGATCACGAATAATTCTTTTAATCAATCCACTCAGTGTTTTACAAGGCTTGATGTCAAAAGGGTCGTGCCATACGTACATGGCGTTAGATTCGAAATACATAATAGGCTCTCGATAAAGTACATGCGTCTATATTCACAATGCAACACATCTTGGTACAAAATAATTAACGATTAAGCATATGGAAAGAGATTACTTTTAGGAAACGCGGCAAGTTAGATACAGCGACTCAGACCCAAACTCAGAACTGTTCGTGAGGAAACCCGTTACAAGAATGCCGGCCGTCTTTACCGTCGCACCTAATGTCATCTCGAATTGACAACCCCCACTCATCTCATCAGTCACTGTCATTTGTCAGGCAGCGACAGCTGTCAATGTCATTGCCGCTTTATCGACCTCAGAACAATATGCTTTAGATAATGTTCTGAGGTCAAGTGACATTGTCACTTTCCGTTTCCGATTAATTAAATCTGAGTGCAAATCTGCGTGATGAATTGGAAGAATAATACTACAGCCTAGAAGGAGTACTGATGCTGTGACTTATTTATTTAACACCGTGGTGGCCGAGTGGCTAAGCGCTCGGCCCGATAACCGAAGGTCCAGAGCTCAATTCCCAGGGCGGGCAAAGTGTATTTAATATTTTTGATTGTTTGTGAAAACTAATTCGCATTTGACAAGCTTGGAGATAAAGCCATTAACCATCAATCATTGTAGCGATGACTTGATTTTAATGATGGAAACCTTCCCAGCAGCTTCCCAGCTTTCCCGGCAGTGGGCTAGTTCGTAGTATGAACTAGCCCACTGTTGGGAAAAGGTCTTCAAGCTGTACTTTACTTACTTAATTTTTTTGTAACTTAAACTGGTATAATACCTTAAAGTGTTTTTGCAATGTTAAAACAGTAAGTAAAGACGTCAAATCCGTTTTAACATCTTCTATAAACGATTTATAGCTTTCGCGATCATCACATTCGTACATCGTGTGTTCCGTAAATGGGTTGACCTCATTGGATATAACATTTATAGCGGTTCCACTCGTAACACAGATGGCTGTTTAAAGTGCCTTCGAAAATAGGGTGTGCTTATTTCACATTCTTATGTTACATACATTATCCTACCAACCAGCATTGGGCCAGCGTGGTGGGTTATGGCCCAATCTTTCAAATACTTTCGCTCAAATATTTCCAATGCATGCGCACTGCACTGTGTTTGTGAATTGTTTGGTTAAGTTTTTATTTATCTACCTACTCTTTTGTGATGCTAGTCGGTGTTTTAAATCGACTTCTGTTTAGTATTGTATTTTCTCTGTAAGTGGATTTCGTAAATTCTTTTGAGAAAACAAATGTCTTTAACCGTATCTTTCAATGTTGTCCATGTGTGAACGCCGGCGCCCAGCAGTGGGGCGTGAGGTTATGGGTTGATCATATTCATAGCCCTGTCGCGTAGCGGTGAAAGAATACTACCACCCCCTCTCTTCCCTTGGGTGTCGTAAAAGGTGACTAACGGACAAAAGACTGCACATACATCCAACAGCTTAGAGCGGCGATGGGCTTACCACTTGTCACGCTGAGCACATGTGAAGTCGCTATTTGGTGAAAAGTGGACTATGGTAGTGGATTGCTTTGGTTGTTCTATTGCCTAGTCTCTGACTAACCCTTTTTTCGGGGATAACAGTCGTCGAGTCGTGATTAAATGTATGTATGTATATTCAGCGGTAGCTAGTATGCGACACAAGACACAAAAAGTATACTCGTTTGCGCAGCGCCTAATTTAACAGTAGGTATCTGTACCTTTAAAACCAGAAGCAATAGCGCTTGGCGGCAGAAATAGGTATCACGCTGCTTCTGATTCTGGACAGAATGTCACCACCATATTATACAGTTTTGATAGTTTCGTATAAATAAACATCAATATCATCATTTTCAAATAAAAAATTATCACTATTGTGATTAGGTCTCACCAACGAGCTTCTGTTTATGAAAGATAACATTAAAACCTATTCGATCCTTTCCAGTCTGGATTCCGCAGTAGTAGGGGAAATAAGCGACTAAACCTTGCACTTTTGCCTCGGAAGGCGCCACTTGGCACGATTGTTCTCTGGGACATTCTGAGCTGATTTAGCCCGGTAGCCACGGAATTGCCCACTGCTGGGCAAATTAACAAAAACGTAAAAATGAAAAAATATTTTTTTTTTTTTAAATTATCTACTACAGCGGTACCACATGGATTTTTGGCAAATAAAAAAATATGATGATATAGCCTATTTCATTGTGAATCTAAAAAGTATTACTCGAATGATTGCTTTCAAAGAAAATGTTCATCAAAAAAATATTTTCATTACTTACGCAACCTTGATTTCACATGTTCGATGGAATTTGACATGGGTTGATTGCACTTTCGCATTTAAATCTCACTATAAATAGTCAATATGAAATTATATTTGTAAACAAAAGCTACCACCGTGTTAGGAATGCATATACCGAGAAGAACCGTCAAGAAACTCGATAGTAAAGTTACTCTTTTCAATTGGCCCCATTGTTATTTTTCCAAAGCTTATTCAGTTAGCTCTTTCAGACATAGGTAAATTATTATTTATTTGCAAAATTAAGATTGCTCCTCATGTATTGTACTTATACATGAACCGCCGCACCCGCATAAAGCTGTACACTAGAATTGTCTTTTGGTACAGTTGCATCTGTTATTTCCGCAGGTCACATTGCACTTGCATCTTATCAGTTCCAAACATGCTTTTGAGGGGTAATGTGGACCAAACAGGCTTCCAAGTTTGGTCTTATTTGTACCACCCCCTCTTAAAATGACAAGGCAGGTCTTGATGGGGGTCGTAAGATTTAACCCCATACATGCCCTCCTTGGTAGACAGCTCGCAATAGATGCTGTGTTAAAGCGTCTCGAGTCGGCAGCAAATTTTCAATGTTCCTGAACAATTCCAGCGAAAAAATTAACACCAGTCGTCTGGGTATCGATGGCAACTAGAAGATCCCAGTCTATGACTAACAGAGCACCTGACTCCGGAAACTAAATTTTTGCATGCAGCGACTCGTCGCACTGCCAGGGAGCTAAGTATAAATTTATCGTACGCGACGCAAACATTTTTTTGCGGAAGAACGAGGAATCCAATTATGTACCCATTGAGACTCTCAAAACAATGCGCTAAGGTTATTTTATGACATATTTGTTTATTACCAAAATGTAAGAGGTTTGCGAACAAAGACTGTCAATATTTTTAATAATATAATTTGTAATTCTTGCCTGAAACGTGGTTGAATGACGGGGTTTCTGATTCTGATCCTTGATAATAGATACAACGTGATCGCCAAAGCAGTGGGTTCCAACTTTCAAAGAATGGTGAAGGGGTGTTTATCGCTGCCACTAAACGACTTGACTCAGTACGACTTTATTCATGTGAATCTGACTGTGAGGACTCGTGGATGTGTGTCGTGAGTGACGGAGCCGATTCCGCGAGGTGGAACATTTGCGGTGTACCTATACCTGCCACCTCCTATTCAAAAACATATTGTGAAACACTATTTAAACAATTGTAACCGTGTTTTAGATGCATTGGTTGGCGATACGCTCATAGTGGGTAACTTGAATTTAGGCAGTACCCATGTCATGGATTGCGGGAGCGTGTAATGATCTTTTACTTGGTTACTCGAACAGCGAACTACACAATATGTTAACAGATTTTCTCTCCCTTGATAATTTAAACAGTATAATGGCATAACTAAATGGAAAATCTTGAGTTTAATTTTGTGCAACATAGCAGTCGCCGATATTGCAGGCATTCATGACCCTTTGTCTATCGTGGACCCGCTGCACCCTCCAATGAGCTTTTCTATCCCTTACATATGTAATGACACTTTATCACCCAAAAATGACGCCAGATTTTATTTTCGCAAGGCCGGCAAGGTATAGTCATACCAGTGTTATTAAAGATTTCCACACTATCAATTGGAACTAGTTACTTTGTGGTTGATGGTCTGTTGATGAGATGCTGGAGGTATTTTATGGCATGATAAGGAGTTTGATCCTGAAATACGTTTCAAGACGTTTTTAGTAAGGTCCCATAAAGATAAAAATGAGTTGTATTCTTCCTATGCTTTATACTCTCATTTTGCCAATATTCAAGAGGGGTGACAGGTGCTCTGTTGGTAGTTACAGACCTATCTCTATCTTACCTGTATTTGCAAAGGTTTTCGAGTCGCTTGTTTATTCACTTTTAGCATTTCTATTAAAACATATTATTGCTAGATAACAACATGGAGCATAAATTCACGCGACTAATCTTATTTCTTTCATCGAGGACCTTACAGTAGCTCTTGATCATGGTTCTTCTTTAGATACAATAAATACAGACTTCAGTAAGGCCAGACTTTAAACTATCGCGTTGCATTGCATTAAAACTATTTCAACGGGACCTAAACCCCTTCGTACACAAGGCTTCGCAAATCTTCGATACTCGACGATTTTAGTCTCCAAGCGACTACCGCCATATAAATCCATTAAGGTTCGTGCACGAGTCCCGTCGCAGACATTTGTCCCGCCGCGACTCCAATTTGTATGGCGGTAGTCGCGTGGAGACTAAAATCGTCGAGTATCGAAGATTTGCGTAACCTTGTGTACGAAGGGGCTAACACGACCACGTTTGTAACCACGGCTGCAGCATCGCGGCCGAAACGTCTAGCAGTAAGTAGACATGTACTTACTTACAAAATAAATCGTGTTAGGTCCCGTTGAAATAGTTTTAATTCAGTAAGGCCTAGCAAAACTTACCTAGATATACACATGCACATAGACCTTTCCATAGGGGGGGCGGGGGGGGGCGTCCCCTGACCTTTCCTAAATATAATATTTTTCATTATTACGTTTTTGTTAATTTTTCTTTTTTTTTACTATGACGGGTTAAAAAGTTTGTTCCAGAAATGGATTCCCCATCCTTAAATTATACGAAAACGATACAAAACTTGCCCTAGTAGCTATAAGTGGAGAGGAACTATGCACCGACTGCAACGCGGGAGACCAATGATTCCCCCCCCCCCCCACCCCTGGTGCCCACCAGCAGTGGGCAATTCCGTGGCTACCGGGCTAAATCAGCTCAGAATGACCCAGAGAACAATCGTGCCAAGTGGCGTCTTCCGAGACAAAAGTGCAAGGTTTGGCCCAAAATCGACGCTTATTTCCCCAGCTACAGGGGTCATAGTACAACTACAGCTTTAGTTAAGATAGCGGATGACATACGCCAGGGTATGGAAAACCGACAACTTACTAAAAAAATGTTATACTAATGTTAAACTACTAATCTCAATATATAAGTTAAACGGTCGCTATACGAAAACCCGCTACATCTCATTTCTCAATTGAACATTTTCCAGCGGGACTTTAATCTTCTTAATCGGTAAATTTTTTTTCTCAATTCGCTCCGAATGGATAACTCATCGGTTGACAGCGAATCTGGAGTGTGTAATGGACGGAGTCTGACCATTTTTTTTGTGGAATTAATACCTTCATACATATACTTTTCTGAGTTATTGATTTGTCGGTCTGTGAGACCAACGCGCATGTATAGAAAGGTTTACGGCGCTATTAATATGTCTTGTTGCCTCTGTGATTATGTATTTTATTATCTTTTTACTACAAGCTTTTATTTAACTTGCGCTGTGTTCGTAAGTAAGTTGTCCGTCAAATTTGCAAACCATTTTTGGACCAATTGTTTGCATACACCTTTATTTAGTTCTGGTGACAATACAATGTGAAGTACTCAATATTGTAATAATTTCTTTATGGCCGCCGCTCCAAGATGGCAGATAGCAGTTTTTTTCTTTTTAGTTCGCGTTATTTTTCTGTTTCATGTTTAATTTTTATTTTAATAATTTCTTTTTGAGGTTAGGTACGTTTTTATTTAAATCATCATCAGCCTATAAACATCCCACTGCTGGGCACAGGTCTCCCACGTGGACAATAGCACGTGGGGATATTGGGCCATAACCCACCACACTGGCCCAATGCGGGTTGGTGGGTTTTAACGACTAACCATCTTACGACAACAACTGGGACTAACAGCTTAACGTGCCTTCCGAAGCACGGAGGAGCTCGAGATGTTTTTTTAATTTGGTCACCCACCCAGCGGCCCGGCATTGCGAAAGTTGCTTAGCGAGCAAGATCGCAAGCCGAACGCGCTACCCGCTGCACCATCGAGCTCCTTATTAAAATAATTAATGCTTATTGTAACTTCTAAAACTATTTTATTGTTTGTTAAACCCAGCCGTGTGTGAAGCGGCCTAGCTTTATCCAAGGTTGCGGCTCACTCAAGAATATTACCAACCCCTCTCTTCCCTTGGGTGTCATAAAAGGCGACTAATAGACTAAAGACTGCACATACATCGAACAGCATAGAGCGGCGATGGGCTCTCCATCTATCATGTGCAGTTGTAGTTTGGTGAAACGTGGACCATCGCAGAGGACTGCTTCTGCGGTTCCCATTGCCTAGTCTCTGACTACCCCTTTAGGGATAACATTCGTGAATCTATATATGTTCAACTAAGCCAATATTAAAGTTTAATAAATAGAGGCATAAATCTCATAGTATAGGTTTAATTATATCTAAGCTTAAATTAAAACATTTTGTTTAAAAGACAAGTACTTACCCTTTTTGGCAAATAAAATATAGGTGTACTTATTTAACTAAAACGATCTCTTCAAAAGTCTGTTTATTTATTATACATAACTAATAAGAAAAATACTACCTTGTAAAGAGAAATAACACAATAATCTAAGTATCTAAGACATTTTACAAGGACACAATATTTATTTTTATGTATTTACAATATATATCATGTTCTTTTTTTAATCGTTTGAAGGATCTCACTAGTAATAGTTATTCCATTTATCTATGGAGGTTCCATAGCTTCACCTTCAAAGAGTTTTGATATATACAAACTCATAACATCTAAAATAGTTACAAGCACTTTATCTCGCACCGCAGCCTCGAGAATGTCAAGCTCCCCGACCCCAACGTCTGATGCAGAAATGTTGCGGTCCCCAGCAATGTAGTCTTAGTAAGGGTACAATGAGTAAAAAGTAAGTACGGCTGGCCTCAGAAGTAGCTTAACACTTTAAAACCATGTCACATCAACTCGCTCGTAACGATCGCTCGTGCAGTGGCAGTGTAACAATGTATGAACGCAGTTGGTATGACATAGTACTGAGGTGTTGGAGTGTAATTATAATGTAACTACATAAAATGGTCAGCCTAGTGACAAAACAGGTTTATTTTGATGCGACGTCTGAACTTAACTAAAAGTTATTTTGTTTTAAGTTACTTTAACTGAAATTTGATATTTAAAGTAAATAATTAAGTTTTAAAATTAAAACTCAAACTGATGTGCTTACTTACAACCAAGTACCTTATCCAACCAACTTAATGTTAAAATAGCAAATTTATATTTGTAACTCTGCATACAAGATCTAGGCTACACTTTGCCTTCCCTGTCTTTTTGTGATTCTGCTACATCTTGCATAGGCGAATTACTACAAAATGTTTAGTAGGTACCTAATGCATTTTGAATATAACATTTATTTACATTGTAAAGTAAAAATACTGCCTGCCGCGTAATATCAATTCGCTTTTTTCATTTTCCGAAAGTCCAATCGGGCACCACACTGGCTTAACAGGTATTAATTTGAGTCCGCCATTAAGGAATCGATTTAAAATGGCCGCTTACTGTCAGTCCGTGTTTGTTTGAACAAAAATAGGACAGATGTCATGCGATTTAAATTTCAGGAGGATTATCTCTTTGCATAGGGATTAAGCTTATTGAAGGGCAACCCTTGGGCAGTTTGAATAAAATATCAATGGTTTAAACTTTGTACATAAAGCTAGAATTTATTAGAATAGAGTATTATCGCTAATACTGTGTACAATTTGCGGTTGAAGATGCAGTACATTTTGGTTACAACAGTCTACCAAAACGGGCATGCAATCTTATATAGTTTCAAAAATAATAAAAATAACCACGTAACTAGGTTAAATACATATTTCCAAAGAACATACATGGACTAATAATCTAAGGTGATGACTTGGAAATCAAAAACTGAAACCACAGTAAAATTTAAACGTATGGTTAAATACCAGTAATTGTCATCATTTATGACATACCTATTTATTATTTATATTATATGTATGTATCGGCTGAGGCATGTAACGGCTTAACTTCTCTTCCGAAAATCGAGAAACCTTTTTCGTTAAGCAGCATTTTTTTGTTACCTATCTGGATATTTATGCTACCGATAATAGTAGAGGATCCGAGTATACAACGCACCGGGCCGGTTAATGGAAGATAAGTATTTTATATATGTATGTTGAAAAAAACTGAAAAATTTCAGTCCAGTATATGATTAATGAAATATTTAAAAATATTTTTTTTAAATATTGCACTTGTTTCGATAATAGATAAATTACATAGGTACCAATCAAAAGTATGAAGCCTATAGAATATGCTAACGTTAGGTTGACTATTTTTTTCCCGTCATAACATTGGGTAGGCAGGTGTAAACAGGTAAATCAATATTAGTAATTTGCAACCGTCTGGCTAAATAAATACAATTTATTTTTATATAAAGATAATGTCATTACAAACACACACACCAAACCATGGCAATGTAAAAAAAATACATTTTTCTAATATTAAATTAATCATTAAAGGTACTGGACAAAAAATTTTCAGCCAACCCACTCGTGATATATTTTTTAACATATTAAATTTGATATAAAATACTTTTCATCCATTAACCTTCCCGGTGAAGGTCGTTCTATATTAGGATCTGAGACTATAAGTCATTCCTATATTTATACATTTTCAACCAAGTTCAAATTATTGAATTTTTAAGAATGATTCATATAAAGGACAAAACATTTTTGTCAGGACATAAACTTTACTAGACCTTTATTATGCTAATAACTAGAAGAGTTGATCGAAACTCGCAGTACACTTCATAAGAATTCAAAGGCTTCAAAGAAAAAAAAACAATATGAAAATTCACCCGACGCAATTTTTCGAAAACAACTCTATGGCCGAGCGAACGTTTGGAGCCATTGGAAATTACTTCTGAAGCCGACGAATCTCGGAGTGAAGAGAGAATAGAAAATAATAATTGTTGGAAAAAGTAAGAAAACAATGCGATGAAATATTAATACCCTGCAACTTGAGTTGGGCAATAAAAACGAAGGTTGACTGAAGAGACGGAATATTTTATTGGCCTGTACTTATCTGAAGTTAAAGGAGAATTCTTAGATTGTAGATAAACGTTTCGTAAAAAAAAATAACTTTCACACAACTGTTGAAATGTCTGTCGATAGAACATAATATTGAAGCAAGCGAAATTTATTAATCGACAAAAAAGATTTTATCAACGTCCAACTGCTGGGACTCACTTCATCCCACATAAACAAAAAATAGCAAATGGATAGATTGGGCCATAACCACACAAGGGCCAATTTGAATTACAAGTTAGCAAGATTTTACTGTACTAGTATCCACGTCGTAAGTTTTTTAAATATTTTTTTCTTGTTTTTTTTTTATTTCCAAATATGAAAACTATTTTTTAGCCTCATATACAGAGTAAAATATAAGTTGGAAAATGCACTTCCTTGATTAGAATATTTGTTGTTGTTTATTATCCAAAATAAATAATTAAATTTAAAAATTTCTCTTTTTGTAAGTGTAATCATGTTTCAGCCGATATAGTATCTTGAGTCATGGAGGAACTATCTTATATCTAACTGTCTAACACAACAATTTTTGGCCTTGGGAGTTATGTGGTGTCTCTCCCCCAGCGCCCGCTTCCCTTTCCAGGTCCGAAGACCTCGGCAGGGACTCGGGTGGACCCTGCCCACCCACTAAAACTTCTTGACCATCCCATCACTGTCGTCAGTGTTGTTCGGGATCACGGACAACTGACTCCGAATTGCTAAATTAACCTAATATTTGGTGAAAATTTTACTTTTTTGGTGACCATTTATTTTTTAAGTGTGCGAGAATATTTTGTTCCCAAATTTTAGTATAGCGACAGACTCAAATGAGATGGTGGTAGCCAGTATAGTAGACTAAGAAAAGGTAAACCAAATCGAGCCCAAAATGTAACCCCGCTGGGATACAAAATTTGGACCGAAGTCCCCTGGACTGAAACCGGTGTGGTCTTTCCACTAGGCGAGGCGGTGAAAGCATTAATTCATATTAAAAGGTCGGTTCCACACAATAGCTAGAAAACGTTAATCAAGACAGGGGTAGGGTGACCATTGCGTGGTTTCCACTATAACAAGACCCTCTAATACCATTGAGTTTCGCTGATTTGTTTCGTGATTGTTGGTGCTTCGTTTCTATAGAAAGGTCAGGTTGCACTGGCCTTTTTGGTGGCCCGAAGGGACAACATTTCTATGTAAAGAATCCAATTAGCTGTCGACAGGTGTGTTCACAATCCGTGTGTAATACAAAAACATGTGCAAAGGAAGTGGGCTCAACTTTAATAGGCTACGCAAATGCTTAATGCGCCTTTTTTGTGAAAGGGTTTTTGGGGTTATTTGCTGAAAGGTTTAAAATTGACTTCGTTACCGAGTACACGTAGTCGTGTTCTTTCTTCTCTGCGGTCGGCGAATAAGTAGTACCCTTGTGTCTTTGTTAGCTCAATTCCAGGCATAAGAAACGATTCAAGGTCTCATTGCAGAATAATCGAATGAAATGCTAGGTCTAAATTTATCTTCGAATCTGTAGTCCTAAACCAGAATGGCTTAGAAGTCAGTCAATCAACAGTTGATATAGTGACATACAGGATTGTGGTAATTTCTTTATAATCCTATAATTGGGCCTATTATGTATAAAAAATATTTTCGTATGTGAACAACATTATAAAGACAGCTAGTAATATTACCAAATGTGTGTACCCTTGGTGTTGCCTTCTTCAATTAGCTGCAATGGCCGCTTTCATTCTGGCCGTAAGATCGTTTGCATGCTCAGGTAGCTTAAAAAAAACTACCAAAATGTAAAAAAATCATAGCAATGGTTACATACAAAATTAAAAAACTACCACTTGAAACCGTTGCTGCGGTTGCCTCATAGTAAAATCTACTTAAAGTGAAGGTTGTTTCATCCCTTTCGGAATGATTACAGTCCGTGGTTTCCTTACAAAAATGTTAAGATATAAAATACTTCATAAAAATTAAATGAACTGAAGCTTTTAACTTAATTAATGAAATTTAGCTATGAACAATCGCTTTACAAGAATAAATTAAAAAACGACTATAGTCCAATTTGGACGATGTAATTAAATAAGTACCTCTTACTTTTACAATAAAAGTACAATTACGAAATCTTAATTCATTCCTCTTAATTAACTACGAAGAGAATACGAAATTCACGAAATAGACTCAATAAAAATGAAAATATATAGTGATGACTTGTGATCTATAAGCATTTCTCGGGAAAAAGCAATTTATTGACCTTGATATTGCAAATTTGACGTAATTTTGTGTTTATTGGTGTAACAAGATCAGAGTTTCATAATAATAGATATTAATTTTAATTATCAATTATCAACTGTGTCGCGTAGCGATGAAAGAATACTACCACCCCTTCTCTTCCCTTGGGTGTCGTAAAAGGCGACTAAAGTGTGCACATACATCCAATAGCATAGAGCGGCGATGGGCTCACCACCTGTCATGCTGAGCATATGTGTAGCCGCTATTTGGTGAAAAGTGGACTAAGGTAGAGGACTGCCTTTGTTGTCCTCGTTGCCTAGTCGTGATTATAATATGTATATTATTTTTTGCCATTACTTCTACACGTTCGACGAGGCAGTGATTTTTCTATTCTTTCCATTCCTGCGGCACCAGGCGTTGCACACCTACCTGGTCATAAAACTTTCATTGTGGCGGTACAAGGCTTATTAAACCCTGTCACATTTAAGAAACTTCAATCCTTTTTTTGGCTTAATGTTAAAATACATTCTGTCAAAAAAGTTTCGGGAACGGATGATTTGTTTATGATTCCAAGTTCAATTTTTGATTATTTTTTGTTGTTAGATTGGCACAACTGTTATCTATTTTGACGCGGAGTTTGAGTTGCCAACTCAGATTAAAAACAGTGCTGTTTTTAGTTAGTTTATATCTAGTGTGTATTGCGAATTTCATAATGGATAAAAACATCGAACAAAGAGTTTGTCTTAAATTTTGCGTCGCCAATGGAATTTCGTGTTCGGAGTCAATGAAAATGTTACTGAAGGCTTACGGTAAATCGACTTTATCAAAAACATGTGCTTATGTACAAAAGCGGTCGATATGTGATGCTTTGAATACTAACAATAATGAATTGATTGACATGAACCTGAAGGCGTTTGTCAACAGCTTGTTTTGTTTAAAATTTATAGCTATAATAAAATACAGGGTCTTATGCAACCTGTGCCGCACTGAATAAGGAAAGTTTTGTGCATATTTTAGGGATGAGAAATAAAAATATCGATAGTTTTAATTTAGTTTTAATGTAAGATAAAACGTGAGAGAAGTGGAAAAACTACATTCATTAATGTTTTTCATTGAAGCAGTGCACACAGAAATTTCTTTTACATTATACGCATTCAGTAATATTTTTTTAAATATCCGGATGTTTGGCGACTTGTTTAAAAGGTTCGGAGTTTTTTAATAATTTCTCTTCTTTATACCTTTCACGAAATCATGCGGGTTCTGAAGAGATAAATTTGTTATAAATGATTTTGCTTTGTATGCGGTGTTCACGTTACGGCTTCAATATCCCACCCAAGTGGGGGCAACCTAGAGTACTGAAGGTCCATTGTATACCACGACGGGAGAGGGCTGTTCCAATATAAACCTTATTTACATTAAAAAAACTAATAAAGTCTCGTAAGTATCGCTCTGCACCTACGAAGTTCGTTCGTAAATAAAATAAATAGTATTGATGACTCACCTCTTAAATCTCTTTGATAAATCAATCTATTATCGATTTTATATTTTCTACACTGTCTTCATGAGCATTGTAATTTGAAAGCTATTTTTTTACGGCTCCTTTCCTTCGGTCTTGATGAGACATGTCGACGCATGTGATGTTTCTCGAATGCGAACCAACACTGGCCGCGCAAAGCGAAGCTAGCGCAGGATGCGGTACAAGATTTGCGGGGTACCAGGAGCATTCGACCTGGTTTCGCACTGTGATGAAATTTTATTTCTTCCGTGCGGTACCAGGTCTAAGAAAACTGGTATTGAGGTAGGAACACCACTGGACTGTATTTTAATGACATATCTTAGATATATATTCATCTCTTTCCTTCACCGAACCAAATTAAAGTTATGCGATTCGCACGACAAAGAAGTCTACAGTTTTCTTAGCCGCACGGTAAGCGAGATATAGACAAGGTGTTTTAGACCTGGTGTTGCACTCAACGTATTAAAGAATCCACAATTTAAAGCGTTGATATCATCGTATTATTACTAGTACTAGCTGCTAGCTAGTAATGAGATGTTACCTATCTTGTGAAGCCAAATTATCTTTTAGCCATAATTTCCCTGAAGATTCTACGTTTTTACACGACGTCAACGAATTCAATTTACTGCCAAAACATCCGGGCGCAAGCCATAAAATCGAGCGTCGCTTCGTATGTCGTACAATTTGACAGCGGTTTGCAACAATGTAGCTAAGGGTTAAACTGAAGCGGCGATCGAGTATAAACCCTGTTCCATTCCACTTAAGTGCTAAACTCAGCTGTGTGAAATGTGAAGCGGTGACTATCTAGTCAATTGTTCAATTGTTTACATTGTTGTTTTATAGAATCGTGTTTGACAAAAGACTTCTTGCTACAATTAAGTTTACATTTTGTCTTTTGTGTAGTGTGTTATTGTTATATGTATTATTTGACTGACTTGATTATTTAAAGAAAATTTATTGTTATTGAGAAAAGTTACTACTTATTACTGATGCAAAATTTTTAAGACTGAAAAAAAGACGACAACCTCGTACGGGAA
The DNA here is from genome assembly GCA_963921215.1 of Scoparia ambigualis. Lineage (NCBI taxonomy): Eukaryota > Metazoa > Arthropoda > Insecta > Lepidoptera > Crambidae > Scoparia > Scoparia ambigualis. The sequence goes on from OY992513.1 coordinate 7,691,016, forward strand.
TCAAACTACGCACCTTCCGCATTCCGGACGGCTGCCTACGAATTGGCTACCGAGATCTGGTTTTCACCCGTCGATATTTGTCAGTGCTTGATGCTTATGTTTTATAGTCAACATTGCTTCATCAAATCTTATAAGGTTTTACCTCTGAGAGATCCGAAAGAAATATTTTTACAAATTGAACATTCGTTTAAGATGAAGCTGCGTTTATAGATTAATGTTTTTTTATATATTTTAGCGTTTTATTAACTTAAATATATTTAAGTATTTTTTTTTAACTGAAAAAGTCAACTGTTTAAAATTTTACTTAAGTATATTTAAGCGTTAGACGCTAAAATATATAAAAAAAAAATTAATACTATTACTGATTTTAAAGCGTATCTAAGTATTCAAGTACATACAAAAATAAGTTTTTTTTTATTAAATTAATAAAGCTGCTATCTCACGCTCAACACATTAAAAGGTTCCAAAGAAAAAAGATATTCTAAAAATATACATTGCGACTCTTAGGTGTATAATCGAAGCTTCCAACCATTGTCAACCATTGTCGACAACGACGATTTGAAGGCGATAGTGGAAGCCACAGAGCAATAAAATTTCTTATATCTGTGGTGGAAGCGGATCCAACTCAATCTACGGCTGAGCTTTTTGCGGCCCTTGGAGTTAGTGTCAAAACAACATTAAAGCACTTGCGGCAAATCAGCTGAATCTTAACCACTCTTAGAACCAGTCAATGATATAGATTATATAAATTTTCGACTTTCCCTCCCGTACTGTAGCAGTATGTCATTAGGTTCCTTCCATTTCTGTACGTTTCTGTATTGCAGTACAGTATTGCGCTTAATATTCAGAGAGTGTGACATTGCACCCCTTTGATGTGAGTAATGGGGTAAATAAAACAATTTGACTCGCAGGCAGTGTGACGCAGTTGCGTCATTTTAACAAAGCAGTGAAACTTGGAGTATGTTTTACTCTTGACATTTTTACACTTAGGCGGCGCTGCCTCTAGACACAGCAAAAATTCTGTTTATTGAGCACAGCCCCTCAAACCCCAAGCGGTCGCATGAGACCGCACCTACAAAAACAGGCTTGACTTTGTACCGTGTTTTCATAGACTTACAGACTACTTTAGTATGAACAAGTTTGGTTATTTCGGTTTTGTGGTTTATCTTATGTATTGTTATAGAAAAATATCGCATAGTCTATGCTCGATTCTGTCAAATTTGACGTTGACAGTTAGTGTCAAAAAACTGTCAAAAAAAATCCAAGAGTGAGGGGGATCAGTGCGCGGCCGTAGTTGAAAGGGTTAAGTTAGGAATTTCCTTTTGGTATAATTTATCTATCGCGGTTTGATTATTTATGATCACGACCCGTTATTAACACCAATAGTAATAGGCAGCGAAATGTCTCGGATATTTTTTTGTAAAACTTCGTTTTGAAACCAACCTGGCCGGCCGACTACGTTCAGCTTGAAAAATAAAAAAATAATCTTCTTCCTGTCTTATCATAAGGGTCAAATTCGCACAAACGTCGTTAGAGGTTAAATGGGCTTCAACAAGTAATTAGTAGGTATACCGGACCGCGGGAAACAAAAGACAGACACTAACTCCCTTGTTGCGAGCTACACGAACCAACGGATACACCGATTAGGGTCTGTGCGCGGTTAGATAACTGTTTTCTATCCAGCGAAGTATTGTTTCTGTCATTTATCTAGTAATCATAATTTTAGAAAGTAATTGTTTTCGTATATTTTTGAACCCATCCGATATCATCGATGTAAATACTGAACCTCCGGTTATCGGGTCACTGAGCCAGTAGGTGTAGGATATAAAATAGAGTACCTAATTAAACTTGTAACAAGGCAGTTAAAGCCTTGTTGGTTTTCTGATCTCTTTTCCTAATAACATTCTTTTATATCTACTTAGTTTTAAATTAATATTTAAATATTACTTACATTCTCTGTCTTGCCTCTGTTTTCATGAAAATGGCAGTTCAGATTCATCCGCGGAGCAAAATGAGCTCCTTCGTTATAGTTATGCTTACGAAAACATTGTTACTAGTGAATAGTGTATTATTATAACAGACAGTTCCATACGTCCTGATTATACTAATAATAATAGGTATTTACCTATGTAATTGGAGATTCTACAACCGACATTTTTTTTAGATTTAAATATCTGTGGATTGGCGCGAAATTCGAATTCAAATAAATTTTAGGCTGTGGATAGAGTGCCACAAGCGGCATTCTAGTACGATCGGTTACGATGCCGTAATTACGGCATCCTAGTACAAAGTGTAGGCAGTGAATAGAGTTCCACAAGCGGCAACTTAGTACGATCGGTTACGATGCCGTCATTTGACGGCATCCTAGTACGAAGCGTATAGAGTGCCACAAGCGGCATTGTATCTCAATCGGTTCGGGAACCGTAACATATTTTTTATTTGTCATAATGTTCAGACGACTTATTATTCAAAAGATATTTTTGTATAGAGTTAGATTTCTGTTGTCTAATAAAATAAATAACCTCAAATTCAAGACAATCGCTACGCTGCGCTTCGCGATTGTCTTAAATTTCTAACCTATCACGTGACCTACAGGTGTAGGAGAGCTAGTATTTCTGTTGTCTAACAAAAAATTTACGGCAGTTTAGGCGGCGTCACTATTATACCGCAAAACTTACGGTTCCCTAACCGATGAGATGAGATACAGTCCCGCTTGTGGCACTCTATACACTTCCTAAATTTTATTCGAAAGCCTTGTTAATATAATTTCTAATTCAGTCATTTGTTTTTAGATAGTTTTTTGTTTTTGTGAAATAGTGGTAGTTTTAGGTGCCATGGATAAACTGAAAATTCGTACAATTTTCGAATATGAGTTCCTACGTGGAAATACCGCTGCGCAAAAAACACGAAACATTAACGAAGTGTACAGGCCTAACACTGCTTGCATAAACACGGTCCATTACTGGTTCAATTATTTTAAATCAGGAAATTTTGAGTTGAAGAACAAGCCTCGCGGTCGGCCGGTAGCCATTGTCGACAGCAACGAATTGAAGGCGATAGTGGAAGCGGATCCAACTCAATCTACGGCTGAGCTTGCTGCGGGCCTTGGAGTTAGTGACAAAACAACATTGAAGCACTTGCGGCAAATCGGAAAGATAAAAAAGCTAGACAAGTGGGTGCTACACGAACTAAGCGACCAACAGCAAGACTTACGCGTCGAAGTATGCAAAGCACTACTGAATCGGCATAGAAACGAGGGAATTCTAAATCGAATTGTTACCTGTGATGAAAAGTGGATCCTATACGACAACAGTAAGCGTTCGTCTCAGTGGGTGGACCCGGGTACAGCGCTAAAAAAAGATTACTCATAGGAAGATAATGGTGACTGTCTGGTGGACCAGTGCCGGACTTGTACATCACAGCTTCTTACCGAATGGCACAACAGTGACGGCAGATGTCTATTGCCAAGAATTGCAAACAAAGATGGAGAAGCTCGCAATTCAACAACCAAGACTGGTGAATCTCTTTCCCATTGTTTCTCCACGACAACGCGCGAATTCACACTTCACGATAGACCATCGCAAAGCTACAAAAATTACAGCTGGAAGCTCTCCGTCGCCCACCGTACTCACCGGACCTTGCCCAAACAGATTTCTGCTTTTTTCAAAATTTAGCCATTATTTTAAGTAGGAAAGAATTCAACAGCCAAGAGGCAGTACAAAACGCTTTCTCTGACTTCATCGCCTCCCGTCCGGCAGACTTCTACAGTAAAGGGATTAACAAACTGCCATCAAAATGGCGAAATTGTATAGATAATTTGGGCCAGTACATTGATTAGCTAAAATAAAAAAAATACCCGAATTTTTATACTTTAAAATTTTAATACAAATCTCCAATTTCATAGTTAAAGACCTAATATTTCAAACCTTTACCTGGTCTAAGTGTATGTATAGTGTACTAACGCTTAAATTGTGCTTCATATAACTAACCTTTTTATTATCGAAATATACTCCTGAACTCATCGTGCTTTTATCTTCATCCAACTCCTCCTCATCGTGTCACTTCCTCCATTCATCCGCTACGTGACAAACTGTTCCAATATATCCATATTCAATTTGATCTTAAAACATCGGATTAACCCAGACAATTTAGAAGAGCAAACAAAAGTTTCTATCTCTGTAACCCAACAAAAAGGTTTCAATCTATATTATTCAACACAGAATAGTTTTTAAGCCCCGATTCGATATCGATTCTGAAGTGATCATATATCCCGATTCGGCTTATGGCAATCCCTCCCAGTCCTTAGCCGTCACACGAAGGCCGATCGGTTAGCGGACCGTTCATGTTTTATATCGGGACTTTGATAAATATAGTACCCTCAGGGATTGTGGTACTAAAATAAAATTGTGTGTAAAGAGCTTAAAAGATTTACGGCTTCATGTAAACTAAATTACTAATACTTATGGTACTTAAGACGTTCGTAATACTGATAATTCACTTAGTTTTATATTTTTATTTGCGTTTTTATTATTTGATGAAGCACCGGCAGAAAATTATTTAGGGTCAGTGTTTTTTACATTAATTTATGCTTTTAACGTCATCTCCACTCCGTTTATTTTTCTTTTCGCTGTACCGTGCCGTACAATAATACAAAAATGTACAATATATGTAATGGAATACATATACAAATGTAAAACAGACGTTTACTGTTGGCTTTGCCGTGCAATAGTATAGATAGAGACAAAATATGTAAATACATTGAGAGTTACTGGAATACACCAGAACGAAGCTCAGTCCGAGTTACACTTTAAATAAAACGTCACTCTCATCTCACTTATTGATCGAATTTTACTGCAAGCGATTCTTGCATTCGCATAATTTCACAATTATAAATTTTCTGTGCGTTTTTTTTCCCGGAGGGTAAATTTCTTAATATTTTTTTTAACTTAAAGTAATATAACCATTCTCAAATATTCCTAGTCACGTAATTTACACATTCGCTTACGTGATCACTAGGAAATATTACCATAACCAATATTTCCTTTCGAATTTCTATGCTATGCTATCGGGGGTTAAGTTGCTCGCGTCCGTAGGTTTACCCTTGAGACCCTACACGTGACCCCTGGGTGGTGCTAAATGAGTGACACCAACTGAGTGGTAGAGCCACGCTGCGTTGCAGCACGCATTGGGTCGGCTCGCCCGGCGTAATACCACCCCCTCACGAATTTTCGGCATGAAACAATGGCACTCTGTGCTGTTGTGTTTCGTCCGGCGAGTGAGGGTTCCGGAGACCCCTCCCCCCCCCCCCCCCCTCACAATTGGTATGGCAGCGAACTGTAATCTAGATTTACCCCAGGGGGGTACCGACACATCCAGTGTCGGAGAATCCCCCCCTGAGCGTTCTCGCTCAGGCTGCCCTACGTATTCTGGGGAGGGCAAAAGTTCGCCCGTGCCAGGGCATGCTGCAGGCAGGAGAAAGGCGGGACAATTGGCACCCCCTCCTACGCTTCGCGTGGACTTCTGCAATATCAGGGGAATCCACTCTAATTTGAGCGCCGTCCATTACCACCTCGAGACGGCGAAACCGGCCTTGCTCTTCCTCACCGAGACGCAGATATCCCCCCCTCCTGACATCTCGTACTTGCGCTACCCGGGATACAACCTGGAACATGCATTTGTGCCACGAGCCGGTGTTTGTTCCTATGTCAGGGAGGATATGTGCGTTCGTCGCCTTGGCAATCTTGAAGATAGGGACCTCTCCATCTTATGGCTGCACGTCGACTGCGGACGTCATCCTCGCGTCTACGCGTGCCTGTATAGGTCCCACAGCGGTACATCGGAACTGACCAACTCATCGAGACCATCCAAACAGCGACAGACTCCCTTCTCCAACGGATCCCCTCGGCCGAGATTGTGGTATTGGGAGACTTCAATGCCCACCACGTCGAATGGCTTGGTTCACGCACAACTGACCACGCGGGTAGAGCCGTTCATGACTTCGCTTTGGCCTACAGTCTGTCCCAATTGGTAACCGAGCCAACACGGGTTCCAGATGTGGAGGGCCATGCACCTTCTTTATTGGACCTTCTGCTGACCTCGCACCCAGACGGCTATCAAGTTTCTGTTGATGCACCACTAGGCTCATCAGACCACTGTCTGATTCGCAGCACTGTGCCTCTCACAGAAACTTCAAAACCGCAACCAGCGGCTAGCCGTCGAGTCTGGCATTATAGGTCGGCGGACTGGGATGGGATGCGAAGCTTCTTTGCGTCCTACCCGTGGTGGCGAGTTTGCTTCTCGCTGGATGATCCTGATGTCGCCGCTGACTCTGTCGTTGATGTGATACTGCAGGGAATGGAACTTTTCATTCCAAACTCTGTGGTTCCCATTGGCGGCAAGTCCCAACCATGGTTTGGTCGTTGCTGCAAAATGGCGTCTCGCCAAAAGCGACAGCATTACCAAGCCTGGGCTAATGCGGTGTCATCAAAGGATCCAAACACCAGTGCGCTCAGAAAGAAGTACAACTTTGCCGCCAGATCCTTTAAGAAGGACATCGCCAAGGCGAAGTCATCATTCATAGGTAGAATTGGCGAGAGGCTAGTGCGTCTTCCTTCGGGGACGCGTGCGTTCTGGTCTCTCGCCAAAGCTATCTTAGGGAATTTTTGTCAGCCGTCCCTACCACCATTGCACAAGACTGATGACTGCCTGGCTTATACTGCAAAGGAGAAAGCCGATCTCTTGGGCTCTCTTTTCGCATCAAACTCGACCTTGGACGATGGGGAAAACTCTCCACCAACCATACCGCATTGCGCTTGTACAATGCCAAACGTTCAGTTCCTGCAAAGGTCAGTTCGTAAGGCTCTTTTTTCCCTTGATATCCATAAGGCGAGTGGGCCAGATGCAGTTCCACCCATTGTGCTTCGGACGTGTGCTCCTGAATTGGCACCAGTTCTAACGCGCCTTTTCCAGCTCTCTTACACCACTGGCGTCGTCCCGAGCTCTTGGAAGACAGCCCTTGTCCACCCGATTCCAAAAAAAGGCGATCGCTCAGATCCGTCTAACTACAGGCCAATAGCTATTACCTCTTTACTCTCCAAAGTAATGGAGTCCATTATAAACCGCCAGCTCTTAAGGTACCTAGAAGAGAACCAGCTACTAAGTGATCGCCAGTATGGTTTTCGTCGTGGTCGATCGGCTGGTGATCTTTTAGTGTACCTTACTCACCGATGGGCGGAGGCAGTCGAGAGTAAAGGGGAGGCACTGGCAGTTAGCTTGGACGTAGCGAAAGCTTTTGACAGGGTATGGCACAGGGCTCTTTTCTCTAAACTTCCATCATACGGGCTTCCTGAGAAATTGTGTTCATGGGTTGCCAGCTTTCTTACTGGGCGTAGCATCAGAGTCGCAGTCGACGGTTCGTGCTCCGACATGAAGCCCGTGAATGCTGGAGTCCCGCAGGGGTGTGTGTTGTCCCCTACTTTGTTTCTTCTGCATATCAATGACATGCTGCATAACAACAGCATTCATTGCTATGCGGATGACAGTACTGGGGATACGCTCTACACCGGGCGAGCTAATATTTCTCTGGAAAGCGTCATCGAGAGCCGGAATAAACTTGTGACTGACACCGAGAACATGTTAAGTCATGTCTCGGATTGGGGCCGACATAACCTAGTCCGCTTTAACCCCTCCAAAACACAAGTTTGCGCATTTACCGCGAAAAAACATCCCTTCGTCGTACCTCTGAACTTTGAGGGAGCTCCCCTTGATACCAATCCGATTATTGGAATCCTTGGCGTCGATATTTCGAGTGACGTTCAGTTTCGTGGTCATTTGGAAGGTAAAGCTAAATTAGCTTCGAAAAAGCTGGGTGTGCTTAATAGAGCGGGTCAGTATTTCACGCCGGCCCACCCTTTACAACTGTATAAAGCACAGGTCAGGCCGCATATGGAATACTGCTCCCATCTCTGGGCTGGAGCACCCCAATACCAACTCCTTCCATTTGACCGCATACAACGCAGAGCTGCTCGAGTTGTCGGCGACGTGGTTATTTCAGGTCGGCTCGATCCACTGGCTCTTCGGAGAGACGTTGCGTCTCTCTGTATATTGTACCGTATATATCATGGGGAGTGTTCTGAGGAATTGTTCGGCTTGATCCCTGCCGCTAATTTCCTTCACCGCACTACACGCAATCGACTGTCATTCCATCCACATCGCCTTGATGGATGGCGGTCTACTACTGTGCGTTTTTCAAGAAATTTCTTGCCTCGAACTACAGTGTTGTGGAACCAGCTCTCGGCGGCGGTATTTCCGGACCGTTACGACTTAGGGATCTTCAAGAAACGAGCCTATTCCTTCCTTAAAGGCCGGCAACGCGCCTGCGATTCCTCTGGTTTTGCGGGTGTCCATGGGCGGCGGTGATTACTTTCCATCAGGTGACCCGCTTGCTCGTTTGCCTCCTTCTGCTATAAAAAAAAAAAAAAAATGCTATTTAAAAAAAAGGAATTAGGTAACATCAAAAATAAAAGAAATTAATTTTTTTTTTTAAATTCAACCTTTTGAAAAAATATAATATATTATTTTTCCAGAGGTTGAATTTTTTTAAAAGCTTTTTTTCTTTTCGCATTATTTCCCTATCTAATCATTTTCTGATAGTTTTTTTTCCAGTGGTTGGTAAAAAAAAATATTAATTTCTTTTTTTTTATGTTACCTTAGTACTTATCAGGAAAAGATTCGATTGGGAAATTATGCGAACACAAAAATCGCTTGTAGTAAAATTTGATTTTCGGAAAGTCATCGCCACACTCATTCTGTCACCTCTACGACTATACTGCTGTCACCACTGCGACTAACTGGTATCAGAATAGTCGCGCGACTTTACTGCTGTATATAATGCACAATAGAGCGGTACTGGAATACATCTGAACGTAGCACAACCCTAACCCTACTTGAAATGAAACGGCGTTGCTGTCTTCATGAAACAAAATGGCAATCGTAAGATAGATGTTTAATGTTGACTGAGACTAAATGTACCTACATAAGAGAGTAACTTTTTACATTGACTGTGCTTAAAAGTAAATAATCTTGATATGCTAAAAAGGAGCCTCTGTAACTATAGATGGGTAATTATAGCCATAGGATTATAGAAAGGTATAAAATAAAAGCTATTAGAAACAATCGTACATTGAACGGTAGTGAAATACGTCTGAACGCAGCACAAGCCAAAGTCATACTTGGAATGAAACGGTGTCGCTCTCGTTTGTAACTTTGAGCATTTGTTACGTAAGTACCTACTGTGCCACCGGCCATAGACATTAAAAACTTTGATTTGTTTCCTATACAAGTAGAGAAGAGAGAAAATGTTGATCTGCGCTCTTAGAAAACTGGTTGGCAAAAAGGAAATGTCTGTCGGTATTGTTGTGAAAATTAAAAACAATTTTAGTAACGGTGAAAGAATACTACTACCCCTCTCTTCTCTTGGGTGTGGAAAAGGTGACTAACGGACTAAATACTGCACATACATCCAGCTGCATAGAGCGACGATGGGCTCACCACCTGTCACGGTGAGCACATGTGCACTCGCTATTTAGTGAAAAGTGGACTATGGTAGAGGACTGCTTTTGCTGTCCGCATTGCCTAGTCTCTGACTAACCCTTCGGGGATAATAGTCGTGATTATATGTATGTATGTTAATATATCTCGAGCTTCTTCCTGCTTCTAAAGGCAAGTTAAGCCGTGCGTCGGTCGGTTGCAAATGATGGCTGTCGTTAAAACCAAACAACCCGCAATGTGCCAGCGTAAGGTATACGGCCAGATCTCCCCTTATGCTATTGTTGACATGAGAATGTCTATTTCCAGCAGTGGGCAATGTTTATAGGAGGATATGTGTCATATAACTCTACTCATTATGGACTTAAGTAATTCCTGATATAGTAGTTGATTTGAATTTTGTAGATGTGCGCAGGCGGCACATAATAAAATGAATACGTCCTACTGATGGGTTGACAGATGGGTTGACAGTTGACAGTAGAACGTATTCGACGTTCCTACACGGAAAGAAATTATTAGTTGGGTTTACCATATTTCAACAAAATTTTAAGGTTAATATACCACCTAATCTTGAGTTTTGTTGAATAAACCAAAACTGTATTGTTGATCAGATAAGGTAATTTGAACTTATTACATATATCTTTTGTTGTTTTAACGTATTTCTTTTGTAAATTTAACTTTAAAAATGGTTATTTCAACAACTTGAACAGTAAAATCAACAATTACCTTTTGAATTATGCATGAGTTGTTACGCCAACATGTACAAATAGGTAAAAACATTTGTTTTTTTTTTATTGGCAACGGGTAAGCGCTTGGCCTTCATCTCACCTGATGGTAAGTGACGATAAGGCCGAAGGTGCAAGCGCGCTTCACCCGGAATCCTCAACCTCTGAGGAACTGGCTATCTTATCTCAAACTGCCGGAACACAACAATGCGACGATGTTTATATCGTTGTTATGGCGACAGACTTAGATGAGATGGTGGTAGCTAGCCAGGCGGACTTAACAGCCCTACCACCAACCAAACCGAGCACACAAAGATGTACCCCCCGCTGGGAATCGAACCCGGGACCTCTGGGTCTGAAACCGGTAGCTTAGCCACTAGACCACAGAGGCGGTCAACAAAAACTTTTCTGTGAAAACAACAATTTGTTCATGTTGCTTTAACCCATCACTTTGTTAATTCAACTAATGTGTCGCCAACCCGTGCAAAATCAACCTTTTTGTTCTTTCAGTGTAGGATGTCGTAAAAGGCGACTAACGGACTAAAGCATGCACATACATCTAACAACAAAGAGCGGCGATGGGCTCACCACCTGTCATGCTGAGCACATGTGCAGATGTTATTTGGTAAAACGTGGACTGTAGCAGAGGACTGCTTTTGCGGTCCTCATTGCCTAGTCACTGATTAACCCTCTGTATGTATGTATGTCGAAGAGGGTTTACGCCATTCGGTTTTCCATACAAACTTCCAAGTCGAAATTTTTAAAAACCAATAAGCCATTTTTGATGGAACTTTGCATGCTGAAGTAAAACACAGGGATCTAAATAGTTTGTTGAAAACATTTTTAAAAAACGTTTTTCTAGTCAGTTATTGCGATTTAAAGTCCGCTATAGAAAGTTAAAAATCGCAATAACTCAGTTATATAAACATTTTTCAAAAATGTTTTCAACAAACTATTTAGATCCCTGTGTTATACTCCAGCATGCAAAGTACCATCAAAATTGGCTTATTGGTTTTTAAAAATTTCGACTTGAAAGTTTGTATGGGAAACCGAATGGCGTAAACCCTCTTAAATCAAAACAGAAATATACGAGTATTTTATTAATATTAATCCTTTTATACCCATGAAACATTATCTGTATTCAACTCCACAACGAAACGTTTAGTAGGTATATTCGATGCGCGGTCATTAAGCTTATAATATCTGTCAACTAGTTAGTATTTACCGCCCCATACACCTTAATATGCATAGGTTTTAAGTTCAATTTGTATTGTCACAAAACGTAAACAGTCCGAGGTTCAAATCCGCTTTTCCCTATTTGTGTTGGTGTCCTCTCTTTACTATCGTCTTTTATGTTTAACCTGAAAGAAAATTAATTAAGTGCCATTGTTCGTTGAGTGCCGTTTTGTAGGCATCTGCGGACTCTTTTGTGTTATTATTTTTTTCTTTCAACCACAAAAAGTGTAGAGTTTTCGCTAAAATATTATGATGTTTGCTCAAAAGCTTTTGTAAATTGCTAGCTCTGACACGTTGTTTTAGAATAAAGCTTCAAACAATAGGCTAAACACTTGAAAATAGACTTTACTGTAAGCAATCAATTGCTGAGTTTTCGATCGTCAATAAAACGAAAAGTACACCATACAATTTGTTAAAAATCAAAACTTCAGTAACAAACAATACAGGACAAAATATAATTTTGTATGTTTTTGTAATTTTGATTTAATTCCCTCCGTAAAATATTAAATTCTTCCAAATGAAATTCTTTTACAGTAATTTTTTTCTCTTTTCAGTATTTTTTGTTGATCTTTCCGTGCAAAATGAAGATGCTACTACTGAAGTGACGACGAGTTCAAATAAGAAGCCATAAAGAAACTTTTTTAAGAAGAAATCAACGAGAATCAATACATCAGCTAACCTCTTCGGGAAATGAAAATCTTATTTATGTATACGTAGGTACGTATTAATGACAAACTTAGCACTAGCAATACAAATTCCAAACGCGACAGGTGTCCTATAACCACTTTCTTAAAGTTTATGAAAAAATTACGATTTAGAAAAGTGTCAAGTTAAAAAGGGACCAACTAAGAAAAAGCCTAGTTAAAAATGAGACCAGTTAGGAGAGTGTCAAGTTAAAGAAAACGGCGAAGTCGTCCGGAGGGGAGACGTGTTGGGAAAGTATCAACTTTGCAAAAGAGACCAACTAAGAAAGAGCCGAGTTAAAAATGAGACAAGTTAGGAAAGTGTCAAATTTAAGAAAATGACAAAGTCGTCCGTAGCGCTATAAACATACATAAAAGTGTAGCTACTACCAAAACAACATAACTAATACTCTTGACACAGATATTGAAAATGATAAATAAAAACCCTTTACACAATCGCTGCTGTACAATTTGCATGCAAACAAATAGGTACTGCGAAACGTGATATCGAATAATTTAACGAGTCCTCAATCGCTGAACTTAAGCCAAATAATTATTATCGACATCTGAAAGGTTCGCTGATGAATATTAATGGCGAATTGCCCTATTTCGGCGTTGATTTCGTTTATTTTCGAATCGATTTAAATGTGTCAAGAGGAGGCTCCCCTAACTTTGCTGAAACTTTTTGTTTATTTATGCATGACAACTTTATTGTTTGTTCTGTGAGAAATGATTCACTTTTGCCCCAGTTTTTTAGTCAGGACTAACCAATACCTCGGTGGCGGAGTGGTCAATACAGCCGCCCGGATTGCGGAGGGCGCGGGTTCGATTCCCGCCTGCGGTAAAAAATTTTTTAACGTTTCGTTATCTTTTAAAGAAGTACTTCATTTCAATAATGGAGCACTTTGTCCATCAGTCTCAATGTTCAATGTGTTTTAAAATCTATACAAACATTATTGAAAGAGGTAAAAAAAATGTGTCCACACTCTTTTTTGAACACACAAGTATAGTCCTCGTGTGCCTTTTGTGAAACACAAAATGCTCTTTTTCAGCTTGTTTGCCAAAGCTCGCGTACCGACACACGCTCGCCCAGATATTGTAAATACGCGTCAAGTATCACACCACACGTCACGTCACACGGGCATGATTGGATGACGTCATTACGTTATCGTTATGCCAGGATACCTCTTTCACAATACGCGACAGGTACTAAAAATATCGCTTTTTAAATGGTTGTGAAGAAAACAAAACAAATTATGGCAGTGTAATGTCAAATGTGTATTAAGAGGGTTTACGCATTTAGGTTTTCCATACAAACTTCCAAGACGAATTTTTTCAAAATTAATAAGCTAATTTTGATGAAACTTTGCATGCTAAAGTAAAACACAGGGATCTAAATAGTGTGTTGAAAACATTTTTAAAAAACGTTTATTTAACTGAGTTATTGCGATTTTAAACTTTCTATAGTGGACATTAAATCACAATAACTAAGCTAAATAAACGTTTTTATAAAATGTTTTCAAGAAACTACTTACTTATTTAGATCCCTGTGTAAAATACTTTAGCATGCAAAGTTCCATCAAAATTGGCTTATTAGTTTTTAAAAACTTCGACTTGGAAGTTTGTATGGGAAACCGAAATGCGGGTTTACCCAAGCGGTCGCATGAGACCGCACCAACAAAAACACACTTGACTTTGTACCGTGTTTTCATAGACTTACAGACTACTTTAGTATGAACAAGTTTGATTATTTAGGTTCTGTGGTACATTTTATGCATCGTGATCGCAAAATATCGCATAGTCTATGCTCGATTCTGTCAAATTTGACGTTGACAGTTACGCCAACTTTTGTGTCAGAAAATTTTTACACCAGTGAATGGTTAAGAGCTTACAAACCAACCGATATTGGACCGTCGTGGTGAGTTATAGCCTCGTGAGCTGATAACCATGCGGAAAGATCTGCCTATGGTTAGGAAAAATATAGAGTGCAAGTAATTTTTTTTTTAATATGTCTCAATCTAAAACTTGCGATTTGAAATATTTCCATAGTTAATTACAAACACACATACACACTTAAATTTACGACTTCCCAAAGTAATCAGAGAATATAGGCAATGACCACAAAAGCAGTCCTCGGCCATAGTCCACTTTTCACCAATTAGCGACGCACATGTGCTCAGCCTCATAGGTGGTGAGCTCATCGCCGCTCTATACTGTTGGATGTGTGTGCAGTCTTTAGTCTGTTACTCGCATTTTACGACACTCAAGGGAAGAGAAGGACAGTACAACAACAGTCTCTAATATTCCATCACGCACAAAGAAATTTGGTGACTCGTTTCTTTGTCGCACTTCTAAAAGATGGAATAGTCTACCAGCACACGTATTTCCTCCTACCTATGACATAGGGTCCTTCAAACGAGGCGTGAGGAGGCACTTTGTGGGCCGGCAGAGTGAGGGTGACTGATGCTACGTCTCTTACGCTGCAACAGTTGTCCTCGTGCCTGGACTTAATTTCCACTTAACATCAGGTGGAGTGGGGTCATTTGCCGGGCTTTGTAAAAAAAATTCACAGATCTCGTGCTCTACACGACTTGAAAGGGCATTGAAAATGAACCTAGCTATTATAGTTAATTTTATTTTCAAAAAAAATTATCTACTTTTCCAATATTTGTTTATACTATCCTAAAGCCCTTCATTTTCCGCGTCTATTAAGCCCTAATAGATCTTCGTATCTCAAAGCTGCGAAGTTCCACAGGGCTATGACGACCAAATAATACCGCACGGGGACGCTCCACGCGCCGCTAAGGCAGAGCATACCGCCCTCCCTATCGCTCCCACAAAAAAAGTATTAAACATAAAATGTTCCTAAGCGTCTCTCTCAGTTTTTCGATTTTCGACCTCGTTCACGAGATATCAAAGATATTCCGAGGAAAGGTGTTAAAAAAAACAAGATTTTTTTTGTTTTTTTTTCAATTTTCATAAAAGGTTTTTGACTTTTACAAAAAAATGTTTCACCATCTGAAAGCCAATCAAATTCTGCGTCTTTTGAGCTCTCATACGTCCTCATGGCCCTAAACCACTATACACCACGGGGCAAACACACTTTCAGCGAAAATGGGGGCCCTACTGGAGCGAACGAAAAAACATTTTAAATGTTAAAAAGGAACTGTTGGTAATAGGTATTATTTTCATGTGCCGCTATTCTACACGGTTCAAGCACACACGGCACAGATAATTATACAAATTTTGAATTAAGGATGAGATAATAACCACGACTATTATCCCCGAAGGGTTAGTCAGAGACTAGGCAATGATGAGGACCACAAAAGCAATCCTCGTGACAGGTGGTGAGCCCATCGCAGCATATGCTGTTAGATGTATGTGCAGTCTTTAGTCCGTTAGTCGCCTTTTACGACTACCAAGGGAAAGAGGGGGTGGTAGTATTCTTTCAACGCTACGCGACAAAGCAAGGATGAGATAAATAAATAAAAAATTGTTTCTATTTTGCATGTTGTGTAAAATAGAAAATTGAGTAAAATATTACAAATTAGCTTTAAGTCACTAATTTGTAATATTTTACTTTATTAATGCAGCAACCGTTGGCTGACCATAATAAATAAAAATAAATAAATAAAACAACTATTTGGTATAACCTCGAACACATTTAGTTACGGCCCTCTATATTTATAATATTATAGGGCGCATAACTGACGTAAAATGTTAAAGAGTAATTTTTAAAATTATCACTGATAAAGTCATCAACGTGCATATAAATACTTCACATTCAACATCTTACTAATATTATAAACGCGAAAGTTTGTAAGTATGGATGGATGTTTGTTACTCTTTCACTTAAAAACTACTAAATGGATTTGGATGAAATTCGGCATACAGATAATTTATAACCTGGATTAACAAATAGGATACTTTTTATCACGATATTCCCACGGGAACTGGAACCACACGGGTGAAACCGCGAGCGGCCGCTAGTATGACATAAGTTTGTTTGCAAAGGACATATGTAAACCGGTCTACCAGCTTGGACAAAATTTCCCGCGACTGAAAAATATCGCCTAAGTTCAAATAGGGGTTGTCTGTTTATGTTTGCAGACGAAAACAGTCCTTGTTTCACACACCTTACATGCGAATGTCAATCGTAAGATGATAGACGACATGTTTGACCGTAGATATGTTTCATTACATCAACGCTTCTACAACTTCGTATATACATACGTCGCGGTCGAGTAAACATTAACTCTTGATTATAAGTGAAAATAATTCTACGTAAGGGGATCCTGCACGAAATTGTGAAAATTTACGTATTTTTAAGTCACTTGTACTAGGCGCTGAATTAGTTAAATACATTAAAAGAACTTATGTAAGTTAGCCTGATCATTAGATAAGATAAGATAAGATAAGATAAGATAAGATAAATTTATTTGTTCCAAAGAAAATACATCCATAAAATGTTAGTGCAGTTAATTACAATTTTGCTTAAGGTCTAGTTTAGTAATGTTAGTATACATTAACTATCCACACAACTTGATGCAAAAAATATATATATTTTGGTACTTTACAAATCACTAGTACCTAAGCTAGGCCGGGCCTGTTATCATTGCACAAGGTCATGTTGAAATTTTAAACAATATCAAATAATATATAAATCTCCTAAAAACATATTTTATTATATATTCCGCAGGGCACCCCCTTCTTTAAAAAAGTAAATTTTAATTTTTAACACAAGCGCGTGATCGTTTTGCAAATTTGGCAGAATAAAACATTGCTCTAATTAAATTACTAGGTCTGAAACTTCAAAGCAGAATTGTTTTAATTTTAAATATCAATATGATTGATTTTGCTTTGAAGTTCATTAAGAGACTTATGTCAGTTTTTGCGATCGCGCGGCACCCCCTTATAGAATTTCAAAATGGCTTTTACAACACCACGCTACATCAATGATAAGACTTTCAATAATAACCCTAAAACTTCCACTGGGGTGATTTAGGAAATCTTACGACGACGCTGGTTATTCTGTACCCTGGGGAACAAAGTAATGGCGCGATGCGATGGCTGTAAATCTTGAGCAAGCGTTTTTCTAGTGGCCGACCTGTGTGATATAAATTGTCGCAATTAATCAACGAGGTTGATTATGGTGTAAAAGGAACTGACCTCTATAATATGAGCAAACCAAAAGACCGTTTAAATTTTTTCCTTCAACTAAGAGATTTGTAATACTTACGGAATGTTAAATGATATTTTTTATGCTATTCAAACGAGTCATAGTTTACTACAATGTGTACCAGTGTAGTCGAACCAGGTGACATGTGGCAATCCCAAGAGTACTCAGCTCACAGTAGTACTTTTCTAGAATCATCTGGAGGAACAGGAAAATTTGGCCAATATATAATAGCTCCAACCCTTTCCCAAACACCCTGACGTCCAAATGCATCAGAACGTCGACCATTTCGTGTGTGAAGCCTTTATGTCCGCAATCGCTCTTTCCAGGGTCGAAGTGTTAAACCCGGGACACGCCTAGTTTTATCACCCAGCAGCAAGTTTATATTCATGGTGGCTTTTGAATTTTTTACGTGTCGGGTCTGCGTGCGGTCGGATGGGACGGCGATCAAAGTTCTCCTGTTTGATGAACCGTTCGCAATTTAGGGTTAAGGTAAAATTGTTATGGTGAAACGTTGAGTTGACCTATTAAAATATGAAACACCTTTCTTTATTCTAAGCTGGGTTGTTTAATATTAGGATAACGATACCTACTCTATTTCTAGAGGCTTTCATGGGTGTATGGTTATGTCAATGTGTA
Organism: Scoparia ambigualis; assembly: GCA_963921215.1. Taxonomy (NCBI): domain Eukaryota; kingdom Metazoa; phylum Arthropoda; class Insecta; order Lepidoptera; family Crambidae; genus Scoparia; species Scoparia ambigualis. The sequence goes on from OY992513.1 coordinate 7,709,021, forward strand.
TAATATTTTTTAGAACACAAACATTATTTAAATAAGATGTTTCGCCTAAAGCTGGCATCTGAGTTTAACTTCAAAAACAAAATATTGCTAATTATTTAGGATACGCATCCTACGCATTAAGATAGGCATCCTACGCATATCTTTTTATTTACAGATATAAGTTTTAATATCTGCAAACTTCGAACATTACAATGCCAAGGAACAATAGTGGAGTAGACCCGAAATCTGTGCGCGCCAGGAATGATACGAAGTTCGAGGTGAAGGCGGTCATACTGCAGCTGCTTTGCGTGAGTCAATAATCAAAATTTTTTATTTATAGTTATTTACCTGACCGGCAAGTGAACCTCAGACATGGCGTGAAGACAGAACCCGCGTGCTAACCACTCGACCATGGAGGTCGTTGGAGGTTGTCAATTGTATCCACGGAGCAAAGTGATTGTATATGTGTACTACGTTGCTAGAAATGACGTTTCTACAGGCGTTAATGCGGCGTCTGCGACGCGTTGTCGTAGCGTCTGCGCTGCGCCTGGAGAAACACTAGTGGTTTTTACTCTTGGGGTGCCTAATGGGTCTGTCAGACCCGTCACTTTAAATAATTGTCGTTTTTTTATTTGTATGAAACCAAGCGTGCGGTGTTTATGAGTAGCTTCGCGATACAGACTAGAGCAAATTTTTCCACTGCCCCTGGAGCCGTCAGCGCACTCGTCTCCGAATAGCACGCTTTTTAAGTGCGTTTGCGTCTGAGAAACCTGACTAGGCACGCAACTAAAAGTAGTTACTACGTTCCTAAAATAAAGATTCATTTTTTATTCAAAATACATCGTAATTTTGAATTTATTAATGAATCTTTATAAAATACATAGTGTTTTTATTTTGTTAATAAATTACTAAACGAACGTTAAAAAATGCATTCTAACATTTCTGTTTTAGTAAATTACATTCATAAAATATTTTTATTAACGAGTCTAACAGACCCACCAAGCACGCCGTGTAAGTTTTACCCACCAAGCATCTCTAGGGTCAAAAGGGTTGGATAAATACTCACTGTTTGTTATGAAATTAGATGAAGATATGGTTAGATAAATACTCACTGTTTATTATGAAATTACGAAATAAATGTGTTATACATCACATACTTAAATCTACCCACCAACCCGCATTGGGCCAGTGTGGTGGGTTATGGCCCAATATCCCCACGTGCTATTGTCCACGTGGGAGGCCTGTGCCCAGTAGTGGGACGTTAATAGGCTGATGATGACTTAAATCTACATCACATACCTAAATCACATACTTACATCAAATACATAGCTTGCATTACACCCTTTTAAAGCTTTCACGCTAATAATAAGCTACTTAGCCGGAAACTGGCGGGTAGGTACTACAAATGTTAGAAAAACAACGTTATCTGAAAGCTTTATCCTATCAAACTGCTCGTTCCAGAACTTAAGTTTTTAAATATTTTAATATCAATAGTAAACGTGAAAGTTTTGAGCATCAAAGAGGAACTTTCAATATTACAGCTCTTTCTTCACAAACTAGGAAGCAAAGGAATTTACAACTGCAATTTATAGTACACAGAGGGTCCCGCCCTCCCAAGCAAACCGCCTACTGTTCTCCAAGAGTTCTTTAAGCGGGCCTTTGAATTTTTAAACGCTCATGCCATTCAGTCTTTTTCACTGAAATGAAAAATGTATCTGATTACACAAAGAACGGACGCTCATTTGAACTTGCCAAATTGGACTCTGACGCTTTCTTGTCTCGTAATTTAAGCGAACGCGTAGACTTCTTACACCAATGATTTTGTCTTTTCAGAACTACTTGATACTGAAATTGAAAACCTGGTTATTATTGTTAATTAAAAGCTGTGTGTGCACATTAAAAAATAAAATATAATAATAAAATAAACTTTCCTACACTGACACCAATTATCTAGCCCAAAAGAAGCTTCGTTATGAAACTCGTTAATAAACATACATAAAATACTTAAATACATATTTATTATAATAGAAAACACCCAGACCCGAGACAATTTAGAATAACAATAATTTCTAAATTGTCCCAACCGGGGATCGAACCCGGGACCTCAGAGATGGCGACACCATGAAAACCGGTGTACAAACCACCACCAAGGAGGTCGTCTAAACATTAAAATAATACTACCTCTTCCCCTGGATGTAGTAAAAGACGACTAACGGACTAAGGACTGCACAAACATCACCACCTATCACGCTGAGCACATGTGCAGTTATAGTTTAGTAAAACGAGGGGCAGTGGACTGCTTCTGCGGTCCCCATTGCCTAGTCTCTGTCTTGAGACCATTGACCTAGAAGTATAGACAAGAACGTTCATACAAACCATTTGTTCAAATTCTGGAATGAGAGATCTAAAGTCCACTGCAGCCGCTGCAGCGCTTAAACATTTAAATGTCGTCTAATCAACAGACAGACATTGCAGCGCCGCATCGCCAGATCGGTCAAAGACAACATAGTGTGTATCAAGATGGCGTCCCAAACAGATTGTCAATAACAATAATTGAAAAAATATCTTTTCTATTCCAATAATACGATATAACTACATAATAATGGCTTGAATAACAATTAATTTCACTTACTTGACAACTGAATTGTAGTAAACGTCTAGGTGTACACTTTGAAAAGAAATAAAGAATTATTTTCGCCGCCCCGCACGTGCGAATGTCAAAGCCACACTAAAGCAAGGTGCCGAGTCGACTCCGCAGATGAGTGGAACATAGTGCGTGTTCGGAAAGGCCTATCTAGTGTGACGTATATATCGCTGCTTGAGACCCCCATGGTCAATACCAATTTCTTCCTGCACTCATTTACTGTCCGAGCTGCGCAGCTTTGGAACAAGCTGCCAACAGGCATTCAGCAGTGCGATTCTCTAAGTTAAAGCGTTGGTAGCAGCGGCTGCCGCAGCGCTGAGACTTGTCTCTGTCTCTTTTATATTCATAGAGTTGGAAAGAGACAGCAGATCACAGTTCGTCGGTTGCATCCTCAGAACAATAATTTAGTTATTGTTCTGAGGTTGCATCCTTCAAAAGAAAAGTCAAGGATCACTTTTTGACGCTGACGCTGACGAACAGAATCATAGACAATATTATTTATTTATTTTTTAATTCATAGTTTATTATTGTAATATTATGTTACTTTTTGGATGTATTGTCAAGTGTATTGTTATTGTTTATATCTGTATAATAATATAATAAATATGTAGTAGGTCATAATAAGATATATTTAAGTATTGTAAATATTATTATTATCTAATGCTTTATTTTATTTTATTTTGTTTAACATAATTTTTTGTTGTTGTTGTTTGCACTTTTGTTGCTCTAACCGGCTCACCAATCTCCCATTCCACCTTAGGTTGGCTGGAAGAGATCTCTTTCAGAGATAAGTCCACCTTTGCTCACAATTGTTTGTTATGCATTGTGGGTATATGTGTTTTTGTGCAATAAATAATATACAGAAGAAAGTACCTTGAATATTGTAGATGGAACATTTTACTGAAAGAAGACATTATTTGAATTTATAAAACAATTTAAACTGCATTCATAGATATTTAAATACTTACATGGTTGAACCGGGAATCGAACACGTTACATAAGAAAAATAATCACCCTGTAGCTTTATCATACCGATCGAAAGGCTTCATCATAAGGATTATTTTTTGCTAAATGGCTTAGTGTCACAAATTAAAGGAAGACCATGAATTTTAACATTTAATGTGAAATTTGTTCCAAAAAATGAATGCAGTTTAAATTGTTTTTTGAATTCAAATAATGTCTTCTTTCAGTAAAATGTTCCATCTACAATATTCAAGGTATTTTCCCTCCATGTGGCATATCCGTGGGAAGCCCTGTTTAACAATTTGGGGACAATAGTCGTGATTACATGTATGTACGAGTGTGTATGTATCTTTAATATCATCTGAAGTATGATACAATAAGTATATTTTTAAATTCGAGAATTTAGAAACAAAATTACTTTTTATGTTTTTAATGAGTTTAAAACTAGATCTGAAAATCTGCACGTGATTCACGGTCATTAAATAAAAAAAACTTGCAAGATTTGATTACAGACAGACACTGAGGTGAAACTAAAGCAATGAACATCAATTTTATAATTGTGTATCTCAAAATCGGATTATTTTCAGTTAGTTCTCCATGTTTCATGCCGTAGTAGTGTGTTTTTTTACAAGCTTTTATGTAAAAAACATATCGAAACATCAAATTGTTGTTTCTCCACCAATGAGTTTTAATGCCAATGATACAGGTAGATGTAAACAACATAAAAGCTTGTAAAAAACACACACTAAGTACTACGGCGGCACAAAGCCAGGAGAACAGACTGAAAACAATCCGATTTCGAGATATCGAATCATAAAATTATTGTTGCTCCACATTTGCTCTTAAGATGAAAGGGTTTCTTAAGATATGTTTCTTTCTCTATTGATGTTCTAATATATTATGAGGCGGACAGTTCGCACATGTTGTAACAAGGAACATACGCGCCACAAAAACAATTCCCTTACGAGAAAAGAGGTCGCAGTATTTGTTGCTTCCGTTCTTTTGATGCTCGAATATTAGCTAATGGCATAACCTCTTTGGAGCTTACACCAATTGTCTGTAAAATATGTAAGCGGTAATACTATAAAGAGATACTTGTGTGATAAATAACTAGTAGCGAGGCCGCGACTTTGTCTGCGTGAACACTTAAATTACGTTATGTCTTCGACATTTTAATTAATACAAACCACAAGGTTTGTTGTCTTGACAATTACGAACGCAACGGAAAATAAATCAGTCAAATCGGTTGAGCCGTTTTCGAAAGATGCAGCGTCATAAAGGAGGCAATACATTTTTATTTAAATAGCTTTTAAAACCAATGATGGTTCTTAATTGCGTCAAACTTCGCCTTACTCCCATTTTTACAAACTACGTATCCCCAACGGGCCATAATAATATTTAAGGGGGGGTTAGGCGGTCAGCGAATATTCGGATGTTGCGTGGGGCCCCGTGGTTGTTGCGCTGGGCGGGGTCCGCGGTAATTCGTAAGCGCCATTCACATTTTTATAAAAAGTTAATAAAAATGTTTAGTTTTATGAAAATCAAAATCAGTCAAGAAATCGAAAAGGTTTTAAAGGAATTATTACTGTAAAACACAGTCGTAATGTGCATTTAAATGAAATTTTAAAAGTAAACTTCAGGATTTTTGTCTACTGGGCAAATTGTTTCTAATCGTGTTTGGCTACTATCATCCCCTCACGAATACGTTCTATAATACACATTGAAAATTTCAATGCGAAATATCTTTTTCGGTTTTCACCGTCTAGGGCAACCTATCCAGACCAGGCAATGAAGACAGCAAAAACAGTCCACTGCCATAGCCCACGTTTCACCAAATCCCAATTGCACATGTGCTCAGCGTAATAGGTGGTGAGTCTATCAACGCCCAATGCTGTTAGATGTAGATAGATAGATAACGTTTATTGCGTCATGTGGTTCATTTTAGGTCTTAAACTTATACATGCAAGAAACCCAAACATGAGCCCCGTAGGGGCACTGCAAAAAATGAGGTTAAAAATTTAATTTTTTCTTACTAATTAATAAATTATGATACAATTTTTTACCTACTTATATTTAATACAATTATAATTTAATATTTTAAAAATGATTTCATTTAACATACTTAACTAAATACATGATTACAATTCAATTTTAATTTTAATAATCTTGTTATCAATTACACAAGCTTAAACGATTAATTAACTACTCACAATACAATTTTAATATCCTATCCAAATATCCTATGTATGTGCTGCCTTTAGTCCGTTAGTCGCCTTTTATGACACCCGACAGAAAAGATAGTTTGGTAGCATTCTATTATCCAACCCACCAACCCGCATTGGGCCAGCGTGGTGGGTTAAGGCCCGATATGCACAACAGCACGTGGGGAGGCCTGTGCCCAGCAGTGGGACGTTTGAAGGCTGATGATGATGATTCTATTATTAGTGCGATGACATCCGTGGTCGAGTGGTTAGCACGCCGGGTCTGGCGTCGCGCCATCTCTGAGGTCCCGGGTTCGATTCCCGGTCGGGTCAATTTGGAGAAAAACTGTTTTTCTAAATTGATTTCGGGTCTGGATGTTTTTCTATGTTTATGTATATTTATCCGTTATCTTACCATATTAACGAGTTTCAAAAGAATACTCATCTTCGTCTAGTTAATTGGTTGAGCGTAAACAAATTTTTTTTTTTAAATAATGCGCCTTCATTACACAGTTCACTCGCATTTTTTATTACTTTTATCATTATCATCAGCCCATATACGTCCCACTGCTGAGATCAGGGCTTCCTGCATGTACAAATAGTGGATGGGGGATTAGACCACAATGATTTTTCCATAATTTGGCAATAACCTTACTATTGCCCAATATTACGTTCCACATCCCCTTTTATCAAAAACCTCTTTCAGTATCTTTGCATATATATTCCAATATAAATATGTAACATAGATTCACGACTATTATCCCCAAAGGGTTAGTTAGTAGACTAATCAATGAGGACTGCAAAAGTAGTCCTCTGTCATATAACAACATTGATAAATATATTCAAATTAATACGTTCGGCCATCGGCATCGCCGGCCAAATAATTTCACGGGATGAAAAGTTGCCTTTGATTTTCTCTTAAAAGCTCAACCGTCTCTCTCTAAAAAACGTCGATCGCATCGTTGCTTAGTGTAGTTTTAAATATGAAAGAGACAAATACACTAAACTATATACACAAATATGTTAACTATTTTATATTTAATCCAGGCAATAATTATGCTTTTGAGGCACTACTGGTGTCAAATTGATCAATAGCTTTAATTTTTATGTTGTTAGCAAACGTTATTTTATCTTTGTTTATGTAATAATTATACACATTAGATATAAACGTGATACATGATGATTGTATTGTTTGTGTTAAATTTATACATTGGCTTACTGTTACATACCTAAACAAAACTCATAGAAATAAGTATAACTTTAAAGCTTCATTTTCATATAATTATTTAATACCACGACCAGCGTTTTATGTTATTGTTGATACATTATACACAATCTATGTTTTTGTTTATGTGTTTTGTCAACATTTTCCTTTGGGTAGATCACTAGAAAGCAACTAACGCAGAATTTTGAAAATTATGATAGCATTGTTTACTAATGTAGTGTGTTATTGAACAACATAAAAAATCTTTCTCGGTTAAAGCCACATCGTAAGCCCTAACCAAATACATTGTTGTATGTTGTATTCACTACGTCACAACATTAATAATTCATCTTTAAAATGTTACCAGATTAGTTATCTATAACCTGAAAAACAACTTACCTCGCGCACCGCTACTCGAATCCTCACAACACAGTAAGCACAAAAGTCTAATACAATCCGTAGCGCGAAACACAAGATTTGTGTTCAAAAAATTTCGAATATTTTCGGCTTCGCAGGCGGGGCCGAATCGTGTCAAGGTCCCGTAACGCGACGCAGTGTGCCGTAGACGTGCGCTCCGTAGCGGATCGCCCGCACGACAGCCTCGCGTTGCTACGAGCTACGATGGGAGATCCGTAGCCAATCGAACTGAGGCTGCGCGGTCGCTAAGGTTACTCTACTTTGGGTGTCAATGGTATTAGAGTTGAAATGAAATACTTTTCTAGATTAAATCGCGTTGAATTTTTACATTATTTTGCTGCCTGTGACAACGGATTTGGAGGAATAGAGTTAAAACGGCAGGATACATAAATTAGTAAAAGAATTGAACTTTAATGTTTTGCTTTTGCGTAAACTTTATAAAATTATAAGTTAAAAATTGTGAGATAATTATGATGATGGTCGGAAAGGGCCATGAGCCCATGACAGCATAGGAAACGTAACAATCGGTTACTGATTAAGATAACTGTAAAACCACGCTGTGATACTTTATTAGAAAAAGATCATAATTCAAAGGTAAGGTAAATGGAAAAAATATTAAAATACTTCCAAAAAGATACTTGCGTTGCATTTCAAGAAATTTTATTAATAGTGATTTTAACATAAGCGTACGTTATCCTTAGTACAGTCACGAGCAAAAAATGTGTAAACAATTGTAACTCTTAGTATAATGGAATAAGAGTCAAAGTGTAAACATATTGGTGCTCGTAACGTATAAGCTTTTATTGAAAGCGTTTAGATAACGAATGACTAGTCATATATTATAAAAAAATACTAAAGCCTAAATAAAAAATATTTATTTTGGCACCTAAAAATTAATATAAAATGCATGATGTTAAACGTATTTCTTTTAATTCCACCCATCACTTGTTTAAAAAAAAACATATATTAATAGAATTACCTAGAATAGATAGATAGAGCTACATTATTTACAGAATCAGTGTAGATGCTCGAAAAGGAGATAACATTCGAAGTTAGGCAATCGCGCTCGCGTGCTAGAAAGGGATGCCAACACTGTGCCGCTGCGTACGTGACAGAGCGAGACAAACATACGACGGACAAGGACGAGGCAAAAGGGCAAAGTTTCTTATGTGAATTATTGAAACGAATTATGTTTTATTTTGCTAATTAACTCCGCTGACGTGCCGGTACAGGCTTTATTACCTGATAATTCATTCTATCACAATGTCGTTAAGTTACTTCGTTGTAAGGGCCAGAGTAGGTTGAGTTAAAAATAAAAGAGGTTACAAAATATCATAATAGCTTGTTTTAAGCTAGCAGTTGATGTCGGGAATGCGATATCGATAGACTGTGAGCCAAGACCAATTAAAAAATAATACTCAAAGATTGATTGCAAAAATATTAAATCGGAAAAGCTTAATACGCACAGTAGCTTACGCATTGAAGCTGCTACAAAGGGGACTTAAAACAAGCTTACCACTTTATTTAAAATTTATTATATTTAAAAATACAAGTTTTGTTACAAATTATCATCTGCTAAACTGAGTTTGTCGGCAGTAAATTTATAAAGTAAGTAGGGTGAATGACCCATATACTAGCACTGCACCAGTTTATCAGCACCTCGTAAAAAACCTAAAAATAAAAGATAATGTCTATGATTTCGAAGTTGCAAGGGTAAGAAACGCGTTCAGAAAGTTTTAAATTATTGTACTAGCAAAACTCTGTATAGTTTGGCATTTATCATGGCGCCGTATTCTTGAGGAGAAGTGAACGTTGTGTGATTTTATGTGATTTTCGGCCATTCTGACACATCAAGGTTAAAATTTAGCTTACGTTTATTAGTCATTCAGTAATGCAATTAAAGCACTATTTATAGATGGTATTTAAACACATTCTTAACGTTTTTCGCATCCTAAATTTAAATAAATATAATGTTAAGGTAAATTTTGATCGTGCCATAATTAATAGAAATGTTAAATGACTGATTAACAATAAAAAATAGTACTCATTTCTACAGGATATTTGGTTGTTCAGCCCAAATCACAAATCACAGTGCTTATATTTAATTGGGTAAGTAGGTGATATTAATTGGTGATAACTGTGCTGATAAATGGTGATAGGCTTGTTTTTTGATAAATTGTTATTTTGACTCAATAATAACTAGAAATATGAAAAAAATCATACTTTACACAACAGGTGATTATATTCTCAACATAAATAACGCAACACAAAAGTTATAGAATATCGTAATATATGAAATATTTAGAGTTGAAATTTAATGGCCTCTTAAAGTGCTCATAATTGGGTCCGTCACCCTACCACCTTATAGTTAAAGTATAAAGCATAGCCTAACATAGCATAGCCTTCACTATCCCACTGCTGGGCAAAGACCTCCTTCATTGAAATTAAGTCTTCGCTATACGTCATGGGTATTTGGTTTAACCCATATATGCCCAAGGTGTCGAGAACGACCCTCCAAACAGATGCATTGTCTTTACTTTTTTTTAGGGAAACCAATTATTGAAATACAATTACGAAACTATATCATACAAAGTAAATAACAGCACTATCTATAAGTATTTATTGTTCCACTACTAGAAAAATGTGCAACAACTTATGGGTTTTTAAAGTTTTGATGATGACAACAATGTTAGTTTTATGTGTTATTATTTTAAGTATTTAAAATGAAATAGGCAAATTGGATAGATCGATTTCTGCTATAAGCAATGTATCAATACAATTATTTTAGATGGACTTAAAATTAGATGGCTAAATCAAAGTAATTACTTGGATGGGTCGATAATGACCCCCTGGGCACACCAGCTGTTCCAAAAATTGCTTATAGAGATGGATGGTATAAAACAGTAATGAGACAGAAAAAGTCTATTTTATTTTAAAAAACTATGTATGTCAGTTATAAGACATTTGTCATGAAAATAGAGATTGAATTTTTTACATATTTTGACGGCTTTGTTTTGTCACAATGCATAATATCTTTGCCTAACCTGACCAGTCATAATGTTGTGGTCTACTGCATGTTTCTTTACACTGACAGAAACACTTGTAGCTACGAGAAGCTGTGGTTTTGCTGAAGCTGTGATCTAACTTATGTCATAGCTGTTCAATAAAAGGCAAAGCTCCAGATTATCAACGGTTGCTCAAACCAAAACAATAGATATACCATTTCTTTCCTCTCATTATAATACGGTATACCCTTAGGGGTATACCGTATTAGTATCTATTTGTATCTAAGCATTGATCAACGCCACCTTTATATTAATCAATTATATTTATGGATAACATAAAGTTGATACGTATTATCAATATACTCGTATATTTTTCGTTGCGACAGAACATATTTGTACTATTTAAATCTAATTGAGTCCATATTAGTTGGACAATACTTGCTTGCGAGATCTTTTGGACCTATTGTCGATGCTCTGATGTCAAGATCCTTAATAATGAAGTATGGTTATGCTGTAACATAAATTGAACCGGCAAAACCACAGTTTCACTCACTCGTAGCTATAAATCTTCCTGTCAGTGAGATGAGACGTGCAGCAGACCACGTCTTTTGAACTGGCGAGGTTAGGTGACGATATGCATTGTGCGAAAACAAAACCGTGTAAATGTGTAAAAAATGCAATGTCAATTAGGCCATGATGACTTGAGCTTTCCATTATCAGTTGTTTTTAATGAAAATAGCCTCTATCTCTCCTCGTACTGTTTTATTTCACCCATATACCCCAAGCAACCTTTGTACCAGATGTGCCCAGGGGGTCGTTTACGACCCACTGAAAAAAAGAGACTTTCAAATGATGAAAAATTGACAAATTAAAAAAAATATAAAAATTGGAGTTGCAAGTAGTAGTGGGCATATACGGGACCACGCTTGCCAAATACGGGTTGATGATCACAAGCCTGGGAAACACGCTGTGTTCGACTTAGGAACTGAACCATGGACGTCTGGATAACGGACCGAACGATAAGTCACTCGCCCAAAGAGGTAAACAGAAAATATCAATAACGAATAACGTACGTTTATTTTTAGAGTATCTACCTCTTTTCATGTATGTCAGCCTGGTACTTTTAGCACAGAATAAGTAATCGTACTTCCGTACTTTTAGTTCAAAATAACTGACATGATTCAATTTATTATTGACATAGTAAGTTGCAGCACCTAGTCCTACTCGTTTATTTCTTTTTTCCTGATAGCTAAGGAAGGGTAAGTAAGATCGCTAAGGCGCCTATCCCCCTCTTTTCATTTATGTCTCCCTGGTATTACCCCGCACCCAACGGGTGCGCTTGGAGGAATAGTTTAGGTGCGCTTGGTCTGGTGCGCTTCAAAATTGGTGCGCTTTAAGGAGTACGCTTTAAGCGTGTACGCGCTTGCACACGGGTATGGTTCATAGGCGCAGTCGGAATAAATCGCAAGCGAATATCGCCGAAAAGTAGTCTTCCGGGTACTTCCTCGACTGTACTTAGTAGTACTTGTAAGGAGCAAGAAAGTTAGGCATCATTCGTTATTGACGGGCTTTGAATGGGTGTCGACGTATTTAATTAAGTTTTTAATTAATGTTGTTGGCACCGGTAACTTATGTTGGTAACTCACTTATTGTTGCTTACTTAGAGTTGTGTTCTGATTCCGGGAAGTGGGACTGATGTACGTAAGTTTACGCGTTGAACTTATTGTTACGCGTTGACGTAGTATCGTTTTTTTTTATTCGGCATCGGGTAAGCGCTTGGCCTTCATCTCACCTAATGGTTAGTGACGATAAGGCCGAAGGTGGATGCGCGCGAACCCGGAATCCGCAACCACTGAGGAACTTGCTATCTTATCTGACGACCTCCTTGGTCGAGTGGTTTGTACAGCGGTTTTCATGGTGTCGCCATCTCTGAGGTCCCGGGTTCGATCCCCGGTCGGGTCAATTTAGAAATTATTGTTTTTCTAAATTGTCTCGGGTCTGGGTGTTTTCTATGTATAATAAGTATGTATTTATGTATTTTAAGTATGTTTATGTTTGTACGTACTTATAATTATAAATATAATTATAAATATTTTTAATTAAGGAACTTCCTTGTTGGTTATGGGGATGATTAAAACTATGTAAGTACAGGCTGCCTCTTATGTAGAAAAAATAATAATAATAATAAAATAAATAAATAAATAGTAGCTTATATACTTAAAGATAAATATAAGAATTTAATTGTTATAGTTACTTAAAGTACGTATCATAGAAAATGTTTTCTTTCCACTTGTTATTTCATTGTAGTGCACTTCAAGATTACTAATTATACCGCATGTTCTCAAAAAAAATTATAACCTACTTTATAACATAATATGTGAAAACTTGTTAGTAGCTAATAGTTATTTTAGTTTGATTAGAGCAAATGTTTGTAATAGCTGTAAGTTTTCCTATAAAATAAAATAAAATCACAATTCCTACTCCTTCCTCAAAGGCCGGCAACACAGATGCGACTCTTCTGGGTTTGCGAGTGTCCATGGGCTACGGTGGTTACTTTCGATCAGGTGACTCGCCAGCAGGTTTGCCTTCTTTCCCCATATAAAAACAGTGTGCAAGGCAATACACATTATGTTGTCAAGATATGAAATAACAAACATTTAACGTATGTTTCATTCACTTGCGCTAAATTCCGATCGCGTACTACGATTGCCACCCGTACTCTAAAATAGAGTATTGTACTCTTTTTCATGTAGGCGTACTCTATAATCTACGACACCAATAGAGTACGATAAAATACTCTATTTACGAAAAACTGATCGTTACTGGTTATGTACTTCAGCGTTCACTGAGAGGAGTGTTCTCCCATAAGAATGTAAAGTGGAGTGACGAAATAAATAAAGCCACCCTAAAATTAATAAAAAACGAGTTGATTATATATTTTAATCTAAATTATGATTGCAAAGTGGCTGTAAATATCTCCAAGAAAGACAAATATTTGTTAAATGTCGCAAAAAGCAACAAAAAATGCGTTTTAAGGACAAATAAATAAATACTCTTTTTTACGCTATGTACTCTATTTTCGTTCTAACAAAATGAAAAAATACTCTATTTGTCCTAAAAAAGGTGGCAACCCTACCGCGTACGTACAGTAGCATGCGCGTAGAGTGTGCCAGCGATAACGCCGAAAAATGGTCGACCGGAAACTTCCTCGGATGTTCCTAGTACAAAATGCTCCCCGCTGGGATGAAACCCGGGAGCTCTGCGTCTGACACCAGCAATGTACCTGTAGGCGGTTGAAACTTGATCCTGTATTGCTAAACCGGAATAGGATGTCAGTCTTCAATTATACTTCGTCCCACAAAAGACTAATGGTAGGGTAGGATCATTGGGGATATTATAACTAGAGACGATACTTTGTAGCAATTTTTTTACGCACCAAGTTGTGACCGATGGGCTGCAAACGCCTACGGCCCTACAGTCACCTCTTAGAGCAGTATTACTTTAATCCTACTACGTATAATTCATAAGGGAATTTGCAAAGTAAGATTAAAATATAAAAAAAATAGAAAAGAAAGTACCTAATACTGCTCTAAGGCTGCGGGCACGAACAGCAGAACGCACCGCTTCCACCACCTTCCACCGCCTAAGAGTTGGCAGTAAGACCACAGAATAAATAATAGTACTAGAAGACCCCTGGTCACTTATAAGCGATTGCGGTGCGTTTAAAGCCTATGGTTATTTTTATTTGTTATTTTTTGTGTACTAATCATTATTTTTGTTACTAACATAGGATTAAGGTTTTTGTATACTAACTATTTATGAACTCCTTGCTCTAAAAATGAATTAAATTTTATTTTATTTTATTAATTTTATGGGCTTTAACTCAATGCGCGTCTCCAGTTATAATACATGCGTAGGCCTCCCGGGACGAACTTAGGGGCGGCTTGTCAACTATTATTTTTGCTTGTTCGCTTTGATGTATGGTGTGGCATTACAGCTTCCAATGGCGGAGAAAGCGATGTGTTCCCTTTAGAAACATTATTCGGTAACTATAAAGAATATAAAGGAGCTCAATGACAATGGCGCAGCGGCTAATGCGTTCGGTTTGCGATCTTGTCAGTTAAATCTTGTCAGTTAGATCTTTAAACGTCGGGTCACTGAATGGGTGACCTTTTTTATATTATTCGGCAACAGGTAAGCGCTTGGCCTTCATCTCACCTGATGGTAAGTGACGATAAGGGTGAAGGTGGAAACGCGCTTCTAGCGGAATCCTCAACCACTGAGGAACTGGCTATCTTATCTCAAACTGTCGGAACACAACAATGCTATAAACATTGTTGTTATGGCGACAGACTTACATAAGATGGTGGTAGCTAGCCAGGCGGACTTAACAACCCTACCACCAACCAAATCGAGCACACAAATATGTACATCCCCCCCCCCCCCCCTCTCGTGTTGGGAATCGAACCCGGAACCTCTGGGTCTGAAATCTTAGCCACTAGACCACAGAGGCGGTTAAAAAAGCGGTTAAATACAAACTTATCGAGTTTCTCCGTAGGCACGTAAAGACGTTGTTCCTGCTATGGCACCGTTAAAACTCACCAACCAGCATTATTTATAGGATAAAATGTTTACTAGAAAAAAATCAACCAGTCTCAGCATTATTTAGCATCAGGCCAGTGTGGTGGGGTGCCGTTGGCAATATGGGGAGACCAATGACCAACATTGGGACATATGGGCTGATGCTGGTGATGATGATGGTTAAACATAAAAATAAGAAGTGTGTCAGGATTCTATGTGTGTATGTATAATATTATAGTAGTACATATTATAATCACGAGTATTATCCCCGAAGGGTTAGTCAGAGACTAGGCAATGAGGACCGCAAAAGCAGTCCTGCTGCCATAGTCCACTTTTCATCAAATAGCGATTGCACATGTGCTCAGCGTGACAGGTGGTGAGCCCATCGCCGCTCTAAGCTGTTGGATGTATGTGCAGTCTTTGGTTCGTTAGTCGCCATGTGACACGTTTGTGACACGTTTGATTGCAAAAGCATTATGGTAGTATTAGAATTTTTAATGGGCTGAACAGTAAAGTTCTACAGTGAATATTATCACACAATACTGAAATAAACAGAAATCAAGCTATTTATTTTTGATGAAACTAACAGAAATTAAAGTTTCGAGTGGTCGTGGTCATCAATAAATTTTAATAAAACCTAAACCTCCTCTCTTAAACTTTAGCCGCCTCTATATCATAGACTAGAGGTAAGACTGCCGGTCTCAAACCCGAAGGTCCCGACTTCGATCCCAGCGGGGATTACAATGCTTTCATTTCTCTCTTCTGCCTGTCTGCACTGACTTAGGGGACCGTCGAGTGCAGCTTTATTTGGTCGCTAAAACGTAATATAATGTAAATAAAAATATATTAAACGCATATAATCAAGACTATTATCCCCTATCTCGATCCCCGACTATTAACCCAAAGGGTTAGTCAGAGACTAGAAATGAGGACCGCAAAAGCAGTCCTCTGCCGTAGTCCACATTTCACCAAATAGCGACTGCACATGTGCTCAGTGTTACAGATGTTTTTTTTATGTCAGTCTGCAAACGAGCAGGCGGGTTAGTGAGCGGTCACCGCCGCCCATAGACATCAGCAACATCAGAGGTGTTGCTTTTGCGTTGCCGACCTGAGATAAAACCTCTTTACACCACTTTTGAAAGAGTTCATGTCGTAGAGTCTGGCCAACGAAAACTGAACCTCATAGTTATTTGATTAGCAACACGTTGTCTCTATGTGTGTCTATCTGAGGTGTCAAGTCGTATGTCAAATTATTTTTTTCCTGAGAAAATTGCAGCTGTGTGATTGACCATGTGTTACCCAGTCATGATTTTTTTTTAATTTGCCGCGTTTTTTTTCCTGGTTCAGCTTTCGTTAGCCAGACTTCTAGTTTAATGGGAAAATCTCTAATGGCAGCAGTGGTGGGCCCATCGCCGCTCTATGTTGTTGGAGGTATGTTCAGTCTTTAGTCCAATAGTCGCCTTTTACGAGACCCAAGGAAAGAGAGGGTGTGGTTGTATTCTTTCACCGCTACGCGACTCGGTTGGTAAATAAAAATTCACTAAGTAAGTAAGATCAGTAAGGAACAATACGAACGATCAACTGAAACTAGTCCCGATTGACCGATATCCGCCTTGAACGCCCCGGAGAATCTATTGAAGTGCAGGGTTACGCTTACGTGATGATGTACTCTACAAAAGTTACTAGTTTGATCGGTCACAATAGTATGCTAATTTACAAGTTTCTCGCTTAGCCATAAAATACTGCAATTGCTGAAAAAGTATATTAATATGTAAGGTGTATTGGTACCTACAACAAAGAAATTTTATTACTTTTTATAATCACATAGTTTCTGAAGTTCAAGGAGCAAAATTCAGTCAGTAAGTACTAATAAACCGCTTTATTAATTAACCCTGTTGGAGTAATTTTTTTTCCCACTTACGGCTTAGCTACCTCGCACAGCTCTAGTTGAAAGGCAGCTTAAAGCTACTGGACCGATGACAGATCGTATATCTTATTAATGTTTTATATTTTAGCGTTTTATTAAATATACTTAAGTATTTTTTTAAACACTGAAAAAAGACGACAAACTCACGAACCACGCACCTTCCGCATTCCGGGCGGCTGCCTTAACTACTTGGCTACCGAGGTCTGGCTTTCAACCGTGCGTGAAGGTGCGTGGTGCGATTCCCGCCTGAGCTTGTCGTCTTTTTTCAGTGTTTAAAAAAAAAAGATCGTATATCTTTTTAAAGCAAATAATCAAGCTCACTTGAAAATAATAAATCAAAAACACACAGATGAGAAATAAAACAGAATAAAATTAGCATAAACACCGAAATTTAAATACGCTTCTAAAAGGACAATAGACTTTAGAATTCATGCAGAATGTGTAATCAAATAAACTTGCTCTCGTGTCTGCGGCGTCGAATGGACCAAATAATCGGCTTACACGAAACTGGACTTTATTAATGGGGCGGTAAAGATTGTTTATGTGCTAAAATAGTTTATGCTGATGACTGTTTCTAGAACAATAGGCACGTAGAGTTCTCGAAACACAATGTTGATGCTAATGCGAAAGGGTGCGAGTTTTGTCAGCCCAACTACAAATTTTGTAAGCGTTTGTGTGGAAAGGACTTATCTCTGTATGGTATGTTAGATAAGCATAGTTAATATGGGGTAGTCAGTTGTCAATTAGTTTCGTGAAGGAGGCGTCGATGTTTAATTTAATTTAAGACCTACATTTTTGTAATTAATTGATGTTTACATAAAATTAACAATTTTATGTAAGTATGTGTTTGTGATATAAAATTAAACCTACAAAAGAATGATGCAAATATTCATTAAAATAATGTGACACGTGTCCGGATTGTGATTATGAAATTTATGGTGGCGTACTTAGATAGATGGTGGTATTAAGCTCAGAGCAAAATATCAAAAATTGCAAGAATTGCACCCGGTACCTATGGAATGGCATCTGGAAACTACATTGCAATCGGAATCAATGAGTCTAAGACCAGATTTATGAAATTATGAGTAGAAAAAATCTAATAAATGTCACAATATCTATTTTTATCATTATTCTTAATTAATGGCTATCGCGTGTAGCATTAAGCCAATTTCAAGTGATTTATTTATTTAAAGTATATTTAGTATTGTACGGTAGAAAGAAATAAAATGGAGTCTCACAATACGTGTTGTTGCTAAAAGAACACGGTAGAAACTCCGTCACAATATCTATAGAGTGTTATCAACATTTGTCAATAACAGCGTTACAACGGTGTTATTATAGCTGTTAACAACATTTGTTAATAAAAGCGTTACAACGGTGTTAAATGATTATTTAATGATTTATTTGAATTATATGTTACTAGTTGATATTAAAACTTACAATATAAAGTTATTTAAGTATATTTTTAAATTATAAAGTGTTTGTATTTTGTAGCGCTACTTCGCTTCATAGGCCAATGACGTAATCGTTGTAGCATGGAGGTCATGTAGCATGAAGTCACACTTTTCGGAATCCGGCAATGGATTGGGCTAGCACGGGATAGAGAAAAATGGCGTGTTAAAAAGATGATACTTATTCTTAGCAGTGGGTAGATGTGTGTGTGGAAGTGCGTGTGCGCATGCATATGTGTACGTGTGTGTATGATTAACTAGTATTGGAATCAAACAACTTCAATCGTGAATATTACTTCATATATCAAATAACTTCAATCGTGAATATTACTTTATATATTCACGATTGAAGTTGTTTGATTCCAATACTAGTTAATCACACACACGTACATGCACACACACACTTCACCACACACATCTACCCACTGCTGAGAATAAGTATCATCTTTTTAACACGCCATTTTTCTCTATCTCGTGCTAGCCCAATCCATTGCCGGATTCCGAAAAGTGTGACTTTGTCATCCATCCTCCGAAAAGATAGTCGGCCCGGTGTGCGTCCCGCTTTTACACTTCCTCCGCACATCTCCACTTCGTTTCACTCGCTCCACTTCGTTTGGGTCCATATTGGCTAACATGCATTTAACATGCATGCAAGCACACAGCATTTATTAAAATTACAAAGTTATTTGTCACAAGTCTAACCTTTTTTTTTCCCAGGGGAACTCATTACGAGTGCCGGGGCCTTGAAGAGGCACCCAGTTATGTGGGACTCGCCCGTCCGCCTTTCCGCACCCACTGACAAGGAGAGAGGCTCCAGGTCAGATGCCGAGCTAAGTCCCGGCTGGGAGGGCGAGACGGAGGGGAATACCCACTAAACCCCTGGGGGCCCAACAATCCGAAGCTGAAAGCTGAGGTGGATGTCGCGGTACATACCACTAGGGATTAACCCGCGAAGGTCACCCCGTCGCCCGTGTGCCAACCTATGACCGCAAGCGGTCACGCGCCGACACACGGGCAACTTCGCGCACGGCTCAACACAAAAAAGCGTGCCCACCCTCTAATGGGCACGCGATCCCCCAAAATAACAGATACAAGGACAGCACAGGACAAACACAAGACAAAGACACATTGGTCCTCCGACCCTTGGGCTTTAGGGGAGGTATAGTCATACCCACACCAAAGCCCAACCCCATTCGCGCTTGCTTCCGCAAGCGCCTCACCACAAACAGGCAACAAGTCTAACCTAACCTAACCAACGGAACTATAGTTTTGCATACTTAACTTTTTCTTTATAGCTCATAAAAACATCTAGATCAAGAAATCTATGAAAACAAATATTAGTATTAAACCAATTTATGAATATTGTCATTATGTAATAGAATGATTAGGAGTTTCGATATTGTTAGTATAAGAAAACATATGAAAAAAAATATTAGTAAAAGAAAGTGTATGATTAGAGATATTATGAATTCTAATGATTATTGGTTTCGATCGTTATTATTAAATATCTTTATGACGAGTGATCATTATGATGTAAAATGGTATGAGAAATATTATCGGACTTCCGATGATAGGATTTAAAAAGTTATTGTACGTCGTTCTACGTCGAATCTCGACATTTGGTACCCGATCAAACAACCTCCCCTCAGTATGGTAGTGTATATTTTCTTTGCCTCAGTCGATGCAACAGCTGCTCGGGCTGCCTACATGAAATCGAAAGTTGTCACACAGAATGTCGCGGCAGCGAACACGTTGCGAAAAATGCTCATCATCATTGTACGCCACATCGAATGTCATCGAAATCGAATGGTTCTATGTCGAACAATTACTGCATCGAATGGTTAACACAGCAAATATCTTGCCATCGATCCAAAGTTTGTGATATCGATTAATCATGACGGCGCGTAAAAATAACCAAACTACTTAATATCCATCTAACAATATTTTACACTTAAAAAACGCAAATAACCGCCATAAATCATCTGAAAGTTGTTACTTACGAGCTTAAGTACTAGTGAAACAACTTAGCCTGCCCATTTGCAGATCCCGCAGAGCGATGGCCCGTAATCAGTCATCGGGGCTCGCAAATTAATTTAATTCTACCCACACGCGCATCTGCGTCGAGATTAGTTGGGTGTGGCAGTTTTAAAAATTACGCGTTCAGCCGTATAAGCTTATATTTCATTTGTAATCTTGATTACTTGGCAAGTTGAACGATATTATTCACAGATTGTAATGTCAATTTAATTTTTTTCAATTTCAAACGTTTATTGCAACTCACAGGTTTACAAAGATGTTACAAAATAAAGTAAGTACAAGTGACGCCCTGCAAGGGCACAGCAACCATGAGGGGGCAACTATTGCCATTTTACTTAAGAAATAATTGACAACATATTCATCACATTAAACTTGTAAGTTTGAATGTAAGTTTGACGATACGAACGATATTATTCACAGATTGTAATGTCAATTTAAATTTTTTCAATTTCAAACGTTTATTGCAACTCACAGGTTTACAAAGATGTTACAAAACAAAGTAAGTACAAGTGACGCCCTGCAAGGGCACAGCAACCATGAGGGGGCAACTATTGCCATTTTACTTAAGAAATAATTGACAACATATTCATCACATTAAACTTGTAAGTTTGAATGTAAGTTTGACTTACAAGTTTAATTACTAAAGTATTACATAATGTTATTGCACTTATTAATTTACTTATTCTATATTTATAATGTAATTTTTTTACAGCCATTAATTAACCTTTGCAAAATCTCATTTTCAGCAGGGATAGTGATATTGACATTCATTTTTCATTTAATCTGTCATTAAAAAATTCTGAAAAACTATATTAATTTTTATTTATTAATAATCTTTTGAGCTGTTTAATAAATAGAGTAAGTTTTTTTTAAAACTATTTGGAACATGGTTATATATTTTTATTACCATGTGGTGAGGGCTAGATGAGACAAGTTTGTGTCATAATATGAATGCTTCGTAAGTAAGTAGTCGTTGGTCCCGGTTATTATCGTGGATGGTATTTATATTTCATTGGTCATCTTGTTCACTTGGCGAGTTGAATGATATTATTTACGAATTGTAATCTCATAATATGAATGCTTCGTATGTAAAGTCGTTGGTCCCGGTTGTTTTCGTGGATGGTATTTATATTTCAATGGTTATCTTGTTCACTTGGCGAGTTGAATGATATTATTTACGAATTGTAATCTCATAATATGAATGCTTCGTATGTAAAGTCGTTGGTCCAGGTTGTTGTCGTGGATGGTATTTATATTTCAATGGTCATCTTGTTCACTTGGCGAGTTGAATGATATTATTTACGAGTTGTAATCTCAAAATATGAATGCTTCGCATGTAAAGCCGTTAGTTCCGATTGCCGTCGTAAGATGACAGTCGCTTAAACCGACCAACCCGCATTAGGCCAATGTGTTCGGTCATGGCTTAATCTCCCTATATGCTGCTGTCCATGTATCTAGTGCCCAGCAGTGGGACGTTTATGACTTTTGGCTTGACCTTTTACGAGAACGTCGCTGATCTGCTTGTAGTACGTCCTGCGAGGTTTTTCACTTCCAATTTCCGCATGCACGACGCTGTTATTCCCTCTCGTCGATTAAAATGAAAACGTAATAAAACAATGAAATTGTACAAACGTGACATGAATATTAAACGCAATGTCCATAGACTGTTATGTTGAAAAATTATTCGTCTTGTGACTATTTGAACAGGCGAATGAATCATTTGCGGAACGTGCATTTGATAAAATAATGACTTGACTGATAAACAATTTATAAATGGTATATTTGGTTGCGGGGGGGAGGAGGGTGCGCGCGCGTGAGGGTGTGTGTGTGTATATCTATGTAGGTACTTATCTTATCTTAGTGGAGCCTGCCGAGGTCACCCTCTCGCTCGTCTTTTGTACCAAAATTTAAAATAGTATTGTATATATACTTAACTTTGGCTAGTTCATTGGCTTGGGAAAGTTATTTATATATTTATTATTGACGTTTCATATTTTTCACATGTCCTTAGTCATAGGAAGATTGTAATAACCATGTTATGTTCGCAAGAAAACTGGTTCATGCGTAAAACAGGTCGGCGCCCTTCTGCCGATCAAGATTATTATGATAATACCTATTGTGAATGTTATTTATAACAAAAAACTAAATGTACAGAATATTCAAACGTAGGTACGGTCTGCTTCAGAAGCAGTTTTACACGTTGTTACATGTCATACCAACTACTCTGCAATCATGTAATGGTTGTTTGAGCGCGATTTTTCCGAGCCAGTTTGCCTGACATTGTCCGTGTTTGTTTTAAACAGGTACATTCGCAGAACACACATCATTTAGGTAAAGTACTGATATGCTCCATATGTGCTCAATTATGAGACACATGATTGACACATCATTCTTGAATATACTTTAACTTCGATCTTAAGATTACAATCAGCAGCAAATTACCTAAATACATTTTTTTTTAATGAGTTTACATAAATTATTTCTGTATAAACGCCAAAACCAAAGAGGAGGAGAAGGAGAAGTCCTAAAGTGTTAAGCTACTTCTGAGGCAGACCGTACCAGTCAAATGTTTGAAATTAAGTTTTCATATTCCCCTCTTAATCCCTTCACCGCACGCGGACCTGATTTCTTCTTTTTGCTCATATCAGAAGGAAAAGCTTTTCGCCTCGCCGTTTTGCATTTTTGATCTTTTTAAGTACAAAAAAACATCGGATTATTAGCGGCCGCCTCTTACGTGATGCTTTGATCTCGAATGAGGAATACGAGGAACATTCACATTTTTAATAGAGTTTCTAGGGAAAGTCAAAGAGGACGGTTTAAAAAAGCCGTTATGTACTAATCTTTCGCCACTTGTCGGCCATCAAGTCCTTATTTACTTAACAAATATCAACAGCTTTAAAGTCAAAAAGTATCTGCTTTGTATACAACACTATAAATCTAAAAAATTGGAATCTGTTCAGATTTCACATAATAATAATAATAGTGGTATAGGTATATACAAATGCACATGTGCAGTCGCTTTTGGTGAAAAGTGAACTATGGCAGAGGACTGCTGTGTAATAGCTGTCCTCATTGCCTAGTCTCTGACTAACTTTGCGAATAAATAAATTTATTATTTATTATTATAACCCTTCGGGGTTAATAGTCGTCATTATATGTATGTATGTACATACAAACATATTATGTATGTGGTATATTTATTTATTTATTTATTGGGAAACAAACAGCATTTTTGTGTTACATGATAGTAACTTAAACTAGGTTTTACATTTGCCAAAAGAGTTTCCACTTATAGACATTAAAATACTTCAATAAATACATACACAACACAACACTTATATTAAATTTGTTTAGTACAAACAACACTGAGCAACTAGTTAATCCGACCACAAACAATTTATTATTTTATATTTGTTTTAAGTTCAAATTTTAATTTTGATGGTTTTAGATTGAAGATATCGATGTGACTATATCTCTTATTGTAAGTATCCAAAGCTCCAAATAAATCTATTCTTAGCATAATTTGTGCGGGAAAATGGTACAGAAAATGTGTTACGCGAACGGCTGGTGGGTCTTGAGCATTTCAATGAAACTTTGCTTAATAAGTATATTCCAGTGGTATAAACCACTAGTACCTATTTAGGGAGACTACATATGTATTATTATTATAATCTGTCAGTCTATTGAGGAGCTCGATGGTGCAGCGGCTAGCACGTTTGGCTGCGATCTTGCCCGCTAAGTAAGTTTTGCAATGCCGGTTCGCTTGATGGGTGACCAATTAAAAAAAAACATCTCGAGCTCCTTCGTGCTTCAGAAGGCACGTTAAGCCGTTGGTCCCGGTTGTTGTCGTAAGATGGCAGTCGTTAAAACCCACCAACCCGCATTGGGCCAGCGTGGTGGGTTATGGCCCAATATCCCCACGTGCTATAGTTCAAGTGGGGGGCCTGTGCCCAGCAGTGGGACGTTTATAGGCCGATGATGATGTCAGTCTACTTAAAATTTTATAATTATTCGTTCACATTTCCTCTCTTACTGGCACACAGATATCACAGCGTACTCTGCGTAAGCATAAGCCAAATCAAATTGGAAACTATTTTATGGTGAGGTTTCCGAAGGGTTGTGTATAATTAAAATTCAGACGGGCTGCGGGCTCGTCCGCGGCATATAAATCAGGGCGGGAGGGGTTTGATCAGCTCTCGAAAATTTGGCACCCCCCAAAATACGGGCGTAATGAAATATTTGCCTACGGTTAGTGTTTGTTTTACAAACTGCGATCGTTGGTATGAAACGTAGAATGTATGTTATGTACGATATGTTGTATTTATTTGAGGAAGACTGCTTTAAAACTCCATTACAACTCCTGTTTATCATCGTCATAGACCTCTAACATCTATAAAAGATGCAACAAAAGCAAAGACGCCGTGAAGGATTGTGGAAGGTGGCAAAAGGTTCTAGTGTATTTACAGAAGTAGGTAACCACTATTCGGCAACGAGTTACAATCATAACAGAACTGGCTCCTATGCGGCTTAAGTGGTCAAATCGCGTCTTGCGGATTATTCTTTTGCACTGCTTAGCTGCAGTGTTGAAGGCCTTCTTCTTCGCACGAAACCTCCAAGCAGTACAGTCACGAGCGCAAATGTATGTTTACTTGTCATTACACTACAATCAAATAGTCGTAATAAAATTTACGTACTTATCTGTTTATATCAATCTATGGATGGATGTCTTGTCAAAGACTGCCTTATCGTAATACTAAAACCGAAACCAAGAAATGAAAGATGTTTTTTTCCAAGATGCAAAGTTTTATTCTAAATGTGAGGGCGAGTAACCAGGACCAAAGTACTTCTCGTACATATCTTTGAACTGAGCATACAATTCCTTTTCGCTCAACTCACCGCCATTTTTGATTGGGTCTGTGTACTTATGTCCGCAGTAGCACTTGTGGTCTTTCCCACAGAACGCTGGCTTACCAACCTTCATGCAAGCTCTAATGCAGACCCTCGCGTCGTCCAGGTTTGGACAGAAATGGGCTATGTGGTGTCGCAAAGATGGCCGCGATGTATAATCTTCACGCTGTTTTAATGCTGAGAATAAAATGGTTTATTACAGTGTGTATTTTATGCCTTTTGTGCCTTTATAGGTTCAGCAGTGTAGGAGTGAGTGAAGGGAAACATACTCAATGAAACCCCACTGGTGTTTCCTTCTTCACTATGTGAAGAGTGGACTCGCTCAAACCGAGTTCATGTTATTGGCCCCTATTTGATCTCCGTCTCGATTTAGGAGGGAATTTTGGGAACACCTGACACCCCCTCCAGACCTAAAGTGGCAATAATTCCGTTGACGCTATCATTCGTCATGCTAAAAGTATGTATGTTCTTGTGTATGTGCAGTAGTAGATATCTGCCTGCTAATATGATAGTATAAGATTTTTGATCCATCACCAATTTTTTTGTATAGAGCTCAGCTCTAAAGCTGTAACTAAAAAGAAAATACCTTTCAGCCTGGTCAAATCGAGATACCCATTGTACGTAATCTTCATTTGTTTTTTCTTTCTTTTGTAGGCTAAAAAAAGGTTAGTAAAAACCGTTAACAAAACCGGTAAGTATTAATTTTGTCCCCGCTATTACTATCAGGATGTACACCAGAATCTATGAATTTGACTTTGAACTCTAGGTACCAACATATAGAACCTAATTCGGCCATACAAATAACAAAACCGTTCAAACGTTTGACCTAGCCAGGAATTAAACCCAGGCGGTTATGAACCATAGTAGGTTATGGATGTTTTTATTAAATACCGAAAACTTAGGTAACCATCAAAGGTTTTGATTTATGTGTGACAAGTTTTGACATATTGGATTGACTTTTAGTCCGTTAGTCGCCTTTAACGACACCCAAGGGAAGAGATGGGTTAGAGTATTCTCTGAGTCGCCGCCACACAGCTCATCGATTGACATCGATCATTTAAATGATTAATCTATGTTGAAGTAGCCAGCGTCTGTAGCTGGATGGATGGATAATCATCATCAGCCTTTAAACGTCCCACTGCTGGGCACAGGCCTCCCACGTGGATTCGACTCGAGATGTTTTTTAATTTGGTCACCCACCCAACGACCCAGGTATTGCGAAAGTTGCTTAGCAAGCAAGATCGCAAGCAGAACTCGCTAGCCGCTGCGACATCGAGCTCCTCCATCCTCCTCAATGGATGGACGGATACTTGAGTTGAATACGAGGTGGTACTAAATTGGGGGTCAATCCCACTAGCTATAAGAAGTATAATATACTGCAACCGTGTATAGTAAACTATAAACTGTGTCGTGTAGCCTGAAAGAATACACTACCACACCCTCTCTTCCCTGGGATCCATTTTTTTCGCCTATTTTTTTTTGTCCTAATTTAATTTGGCATAACTACTACATACTATTTCAGTAAGCATAAATATGGTTTAGGCTAATGTTTTTCGTCATAATTTTGATTTGCATAAAGTTATAAGGCATATTGTTTATTCGTCTAATAGTTATTAAGCATAAAGATAGTCTGGTAGATTTGATAAGACAGAAGGTGAGGTTACAGTTTCAAAATCCGCTATAATGTGGATTGGTTTTTTTAACAGGGTTTGTCTTTGCAATATTTTTATTTTATTGATAGTATTTGAATCTGAAAAACCAAAAGTAGGTATTAGTTATATCAAATATAAATTAGATACCGTAGTGTAATAGTAAGTTAGTGTGCGCCCCACACATGTTTATTTTATATACGAAAAGTATTGTATTAAATGCAAACACAAAGTTTCCAAACCTTACTATTTTATATAATTATTATGCCTTACAAAATTATGCTTAAATATCATTATGCATAAACAAATTTAGGCTTTAGAATAGTATTTTTACAATTATTATGCGAATAGTAGTTATGCGTTCAAAAAATGTCCCTAAAAAGTTATGCCTAATTAATATTGTGCGTTACTATTATGAAGTGTAAATATGGTGTCGTATAAAAAGCGACTTACGGACTAACGACTGCACATACATCCAACAGCATAGAGCGGCAATGGGCTCACCACTTGTCACGATGAGCACATGTGCAGTCGGTATTTGGTGAAAAGTGGACTATGGCAGAGGACTGCTTTTGCGGTCCTCATTGCCTGGTCTCTGACTAATCATTCGGGGATAATTGTTGTGATTATATGTATGTATGCTGTACCTGGAGAAGTCATCAAAAAGTCGTCAATACATAAACACTTCCCTTTCAAACATATGTGGTTGTCGTGACATCTCAAGTTGCATAGAACCGAAGATATTTTTTGGTCGCATTTCTCTAGATCCGTCACATCTGACCGGAGTGCTGGACCGAAGTAATAATCTTCGTCTATATCTGGGATGTAAATCAGAAGTAAGTAAGTGCTTTATTGTCTAAGGAAAAAAATATAGTACTAACTATAGGCAACAAAAGTACTATATTTCAACATTTTTATCTACTACGGGAGAACGCTTGACCTTCATCTCTAAGTGACTTTAAGGCTAAAGGAAA
The DNA here is from genome assembly GCA_963921215.1 of Scoparia ambigualis. NCBI lineage: Eukaryota > Metazoa > Arthropoda > Insecta > Lepidoptera > Crambidae > Scoparia > Scoparia ambigualis. Next base: position 7,736,961 of record OY992513.1, read on the forward strand.
AATGCTTACTGTAAACATAACCATGGAAGAACTGCTTTTTAATTCCAACTGTGAGAAATTATTTATTGTTAACGCCAACACATATACGACCGAAGGTGGAAGAATGCTCAAATTAAGACTGCGCAGGGTCAACGGTCAAGGCTTTTAACTGACACAATAGTGTTAACATTACTGATTATATTGAAGTACTTATTTTATCAGGTAGCCAATTGGTCTTTAAATAAACTCTACCATCAACCAACCCTATCACAGTATTTACTCAGACGGGAAATTCATACTCTATCACGTCTTTTTCCCCTAATTAGAGAGAGATCGGAGACCTGCTTACTAAAACCCCTGACCTCGCGTGGTGATTTTGTCCATTCCTATCAGTAATAGTGATGACTAGTCATACCAAAATATGTTTTAAGGTGTATGTTAAGGTGTAATCATGTTAAGTCCAAATTGTATTGTCATACTCCACGCCTGTTTTCCGAAGGAGTAGGCAGAAACCATAGCTATCCATTTGATCTACTTCTTTTTATTCATTTACTCTCTCAATATTTTTCATACATGATCGTCCGTTAAGGGGATGCAGCAATCAACGATAAGGTGTGGTTACCACACATATTGAGTTTTCGTTGTTTCGTCTGAGTTCAACACACATACATATTTTCACGACTATTACCTCCAAATTGTTAGTTGAAGACTAAACTATGGCAGTGACCCGCAGAACCAGTCCATTGCTATTGTCCACGTTCCACCAAATCACAACTGCAAATGTGATCCACGTTGTGAGCCAATCGTCGCTGGATTTAATCTATGCTGTTGGAAGTATATGAAGTCTTATGTCCGTTAGTCGCCTTTTACGACACCCAAGGGAAGAGAGGGGCTGGTAGCAATCTTTTAGTATGCCGCTATACCACACGGCTTCACATTCTAAGATCTGAAAATCAATAACCTGATGACCAACCATACAAATTTGTATGCTTTCAAACAATCGGTGTACTTGCCTCCAAAAGCAACAGAAACGTACCACAGCAAGCCAACACAAAGACAACAACACTTCGGCAACATTCTTGGCTAATTAATTATAAATGTGCCAATTCGATCTCCTGTACGTCAAATGAGGTTTTTAATTGATTATCACGGCGACAAGAAATAACTGAGCAAGATAATTTCTTGCAATAAGATTGGTGTAAATGTAAATTATTTTTGTGTTTCGGTCATTCTCAACAGGCCTGCTCCCTTACTCTCGAAACCGATCGCTATTAGATCGGATTGGTATTGTGAATTTTCGTATTTTTAAGTTACGACACCAGCGCTAATTTGGATTCATATTGGGTGAACTAAATCGCAATGAGTTTTGTATTTTTTTCACTCAATATAACTTCATAAATCAAAAACCAGACACACACATTGAAGTGCCAAATACATCATTTTCTAGAGTTTAACGTCTTTTCCAAGTTTAATTGCCGGCTTAGAGAATTTATTAAAAAATAAAAATCGTGACGGAAATTATACAAAAACACCTTGTCGTGAGAATGACCCGTTTCAGTTTGTTACATTTTTAATGTTGTCGCCAAAACTTTTCCATACCACTTTTTTTGGGTATTGTATTTTGCTACTGTTAGCACCTCAGTCTAGATTTATACAAATAAAGGAACCTTTGAAGTTGTCGTTATGTTCGAAAAAAATATGTATTTATGTATTATTTATCTTTGGTCTTATTCCGACCAATCAAAGTAATCACCGATGCAATCGATGCATCTTTGCCAGCGCAGTTGCAGTTATTTCCAATAGTTCGACAGGTAAGACTACTCGGTAAGACTACTACGAACGGCTGAAGAGTAGGGCTGGAACTAGTGGGAGTTTTGTTTTTGTTTTAGTACAAAGTTTTTTACTAGTAGGTAAGTCTATTGGGAGAAAATTCCCAATAGTTCAACTGGTAAGACTACTCAGTAAGACTACTGGGAACAGCTGGATAAGCGTAGAAAACAGGTGGACGGGAGCAAACAAACTCATAAAAGGCATTTGTATTGCCTCTTGTCTCGGGTAAAGTACACATCTATAATGCAGTTTCATTATGCGTTTAAAAACAACAAATGTTTCGTGATAAATTCATAATTAATGAGAAGTACCATCTCCCGTACCGGCTTTTATAAAATCATGAGAACTACAATTCGAAAAGCACGTAAATGTTTTGTGGCCGATTACCACATCCTCGCACATGGTAGTGCGAAGACAGATTGAAACGCAAACAAAGTCTGTCCCAATTTAAATCTGAGGGTATGCTCAAAACTGGCGTCAAACAATGCCAAGTTAAGTCCAATTACAGCAAAGGCTAAACGAGACCCGAGTGGGTAGAACTTCATTTCCTTACTTATAGAAAGTGAAGTATTTCTTCCGCTCTTTAGTTGCTCTAAATACAAGTGATGAGCGAATAGCGTTATAGGAATAATGTAAGAATAACTACAAGGAAAAAACCCAATATTCACCAAATTCATAAAATAAGGTTTTCTAAAATAATAGAAACTACAACTGAAAAAAAATTTTGAAATTCGTCAAAAAACAAAAAAACCTAACCTAATATGGCGCACATCACTAGTCCGTTGGCGGGCGAAATGAGTGAGCCGGGGACGCCTGTTGGTGTTGAGAGGTCCTACATGAGGGTGAAGGACGTGGAATCGTTTGAGACCATGGTCCGACGCTATTGCAGCCGGATAACTGAGCCGGTTCGGTCGGGCAAGTCCGTCACAAAGGCAAACAAGGAAATTATCTTTGATGTCGCGACCGGAATAGACCGCTGCCGGACCAACCTGCTGGGCTCTGCCGACGTGTCGGACCTCTCCCAAGAACAAGTCAGTGAGGACAGTGTAAGGGAGCTTTGCCACAAGCTGGACAACAGCATGAGCACCGTAGTCGCTATCCAGAGCGAGGCTTCGGCGGAGGTCCGGCGAGAGGTGTCTCAGAAGGTCGACGAGATGATGGCTCAACAGTCGCGTCGCGAAGACCTTGTGCAGCTGACCGCTAACATGGTCACAGCTGCACTAAAGGAGATTCCTCTCGCCCAGGGTCCACCGACCAGCGCTCATGCCGTCCAAAACGTCCAAGAAGCTGTGCTCCCGAACGCTCCCTCATAAGCCAGTGTCGCTGCGAGGCCCCAACCCCCAACACCCAAAACTTACCCCGCGGTCTTGATTTCACCATACGACTGCACGCTCAAGCCTCCGGAGGTGATGTCTCGGTGGAAGAAGGAGATAAGCTTCCGGAAGCACAAGTACGGCCCCGTAAAGGTTTTGCCCATATCGAACGCCAAACTGAGGGTGGAATTCGGGGACAGGAAGCAATGCGAGGAGACAATTGCCCGTCATGACAAGAACCCTAACTTCGCCGCCGAACTGGCGAAGCAGAGACCACCGCTGATGATCCTAAAGGGCATATCCAAGGATATTGCCAGCAAGGAGTTGGCGGAGGTCCTTGTGACCCAGAACGACGTGGCTGTCACCCGTATTTGCTTCCTGACCTCGAGCCGAAACCCGGCGCTGTACAACGCGGTGATTGAGGTCACTCCCGGGATGCGAAACACCATCCTCGCTCTCGGGAGGCTCAACGTGGACCATAGTAGGGTCCACGTTGAGGACTTCTCTCGGTTTATACAGTACCACCAATGCCTACAGTGTGGCCATACAAAGGCGAAATGCACGGCCGAGAAGCGACCTTGTACCCATTGCGCCAGCCCGGGCCATCAGTTGCCAGAATGCCCCAATTAGAACTCTGGGGCTAAATACTACAACTTTTTTTTTAATTTATTTATTCCAAAAAAACTTAAAATATAACATAATAAAAGTCTGCCAAACGGCGCATGCAGTTTATCGGCAGCAGTTCTCGTTAGATAACAAAATCAATTTTACATGCGTACGGTCTACAGCTCATCATTACTTAAACATAAAGAGAACTAATTATTTGAACATAATATTGAAAATGTAGCAGGTAGGTAGTAGCTCCATGCACTGGCGACCGCACATTAAACTTAACCTTTTGTCATACATCATCATCACCATAAAACGACTACATTTTAATTTAACCTAACTATTAATTTTATAATACTTACTTAAAAGTTATTATGTAAGGTAAGTATGAACACACCATGTAATGTAAGTGTCTTATTCTATAATATCTTTAATTTAAACATTTATGTTAGATATTATTTTCTTACTTATACTTATTTATGTAGCACCTAGGATAAATATTTAGATATAGTATTTTATTTAGATATACGTAATAAATTATTAAATTATTTTCTTACATATTTTTTATAAATATTACCTAGAAGTCGAAATCCATGCCACACCAATATTTAACTAAATATACTCATGTAGACATATATTTTAATTTCAACTTCCAGACAAAGCCATTAGGGTAATAAACATCATGGACAAAGAGAGGTAATGTTTTTTAAGTCTTATTTTTAGACTGATTCTGGAGGTAGAATTCGTGATTAAATTCTCTGGCAATCCATTTATAAGTGTAGGTACAAGCTATCTCCTCTCACGTTTACCAAAATAATTTTTTATTTTAGGTATGACTAATTTATTTTTCTTAGACAAGCGGGTTGGATACGTGTGGACTCTCGTCTCTTTATAATCGTCCTTATCATATTGTTTAACTAAAATTATTATATTAACCTTTTTTTCAATTGGCTCTGCTCGCCTCATAATCAACGCATGGGCACAAAGATCGACACCGGCTATATAATAAATTGAATATGTTGGGTTTACTTGATACCGGTTCCGCGGTGTCGATAATCGGTAATAATGCTCATGAATATTTTTTAAAATCTAATGTGGTGATGCATAATTGCAAGGATTTTCACTGCACTGCATTCACTGCAGCAGGTGCTCAAAAATTAGAACCATTGGGTTTTATGCAATTACCAATATCTTTTAAAGAAAAAGTTTCTGATTGTGTATTTACGTAGTTCCCAATATCCAAAATTCATTGATACTAGGCATGGATTTTTGGAGAACATTCAATATCTTTCCTAAATATTTGGAGGCAGTTGAACTAATTGATAAGTCTGACGGGCTGGCTGATTTAACTGTTAACAGCAATGAACATATTTGCTCTTATGCTCACCTGAACGACGAACAAAAACAAACTGCCGATCATGTAATACAGAAATTTCGCGACATTTCTTATGAGGAGCGCGGTCAAGGTATGACCTCACTTATAACTCACGCTATTGATACTGGGAATGCTGCTCCCATACGTCAAAGATATTATAGGATATCGCCTGAGAAGCAATGCATCCTCATCGAACAGCTAGATGAGATGCTTAATGAGGATGTTGTGGAACCGTACGAGAGCCCATGGTCATCTCCTTCTTATTGACACCTAAAAAGAATGGGGAGCTTCGATTTTGTCTCGACAGTAGAAAACTGAAGGCTGTTACAAAAAAAGATGCCTACAGTTTGCCATATATATCCGACATTTTGGATAACCTGCGTGATGCTAAATACCTTAAAAGTCTTGATTTATCGAAGAGTTTCTGGCAGTTATTGATCAAAGAGGAGGATCGTTGCAAGACGGCATTTTATATTCCGGGCCGCGGTACATTCCAATTTAAATCTATGCCGTTTGGACTAACTAACGCACCAGCTACCCAGCAAAGATTAGTCGCTATGTTATTCTATGGGCCGGAATTTAAACATCTAGTGTTCGTTTTTATTGATGATATCATTATTATTTCCCCCACCTTCGAAAACCACATATCCTTATTGGAAAGAGTCCTTCACTAACGTAAAAATGTCACAATGACGTCGATAGTTCTGCGCTTGCAGAGCCAGACCGACTACAGGAATTAACAAATTTGTCTACACTTAAACTAAATTAAAACATTTTTTTTTCTAAAACTTTAAATAATTTAGATAAATAAATAAAATAAACTAATAAAACCAAAAGTACAAACTTTTTAAATTGAAACCTTAACTAAACTTAAAATCTTTTTTACTTTAAGCAGTATCTAATACAATTAAAACTTAAAACAATTTTAAAACTAATATTAAATTATAAAACTAAACAAAACTTAAAATCATCATCATCATCAGCCAGAAGACGTCCACTGCTGGACAAAGGCCTCCCCCGAGGATCTCCACCACGACCGGTCCTGTGCTGCTTGCATCCAGCGGCTACCCGCGACCTTCACCAGATCGTCGGACCACCTTGTTGGAGGCCTGCGCACACTGCGTCTTCCGGTGCGCGGTCGCCACTCGAGAACCGTTCTGCCCCAACGGCCATCGGTTCTACGAGCGATGTGCCCTGCCCATTGCCACTTGAGCTTGGCGACTCTTTGGGCTATGTCGGTTACTTTAGTTCGTCTACGAATCGTCTCATTTCTGATTCGATCACGTAGAGAAACCCCGAGCATAGCCCTCTCCATTGCTCTTTGCGTGACTTTGAGCCTGCTAATAAGGCCCATAGTGAGCGACCACGTTTCGGTACCGTATGTCATCACTGGCAACACACACTGGTCGAAGACTTTCGTCTTGAGACACTGCGGTATTTTAGACGAGAAGATATTACGTAGCTTACCGAACGCTGCCCAGCCGAGTTGGATTCGACGATTGACCTCTTTCTTAAAGTTGGACTGTTTGTCCCAGGTATACATATTCGTCAACAACTTCAAGAGCAGAGTCTCCAACCTTCAGAGGAGTGGGTACGACACGTGAGTTAGACATGATTTTTGTCTTCTCCATGTTCATTTTAAGGCCCACTTGTTGAGAGACTCTGTTGAGAAAACTTAAAATAATCGATTAAAACCTTAAAAAACTTTTTAAACAAATGAAACTTAAACTAAATCTTAAAAAATAACTTAAATAGGTATAACAAATAATCAAACAAATTGAAATAAACCTAAATAAATATAAACATAAATTACACACAAATTACACCCCTAAAAATATGAACCACTGCAGTTTTTATCATAAAAACTATATCCAGTGTCTTCAATTATTTCCCCTTTTTTCTCCCTTTCTCTTCCCCTTCATTTCTTTATATTTTTCTTTCCCCCCTAAATAGTGACCCGCAAATAATTTGAGTAGGCAAAGACCTTAAGTCTAAGCAAGTAAACATAAAAGTAGCTTCATTTTAATCGTCATAAAATAACTTAACATCCTAAATTATCCCCTATCCAACCGTTCCTAAATTTGACTTTCGACCCTATTCCCCCTTTTTTTCCCCTAGTAACCTTCATTTCGTGAGGGAATCACAAAATTTCTATAATGTACCGCTAAAAGGATACGTTTGACCCAAAAATAAACCTTAAGTCAATCCAATTTTTTTTTTTTAATGTAAGAATAAAGATTTAATGGTCACAGCCGTTTACATTTTATTTATTTATGAATTATGATTAAGATTAACAAATCTGTTTAACATTAGGTTTTTTAGAAGTAAATTAAAAGAACATCTTCTGTATTTTCAGTAGGTAGATAAAATGAGAAATTGTAAATTATAAACTTTTTAGTGAGTCACTAAAAATAACTGAAAAGGCATTTAGATATTTTTTATGTATTTAATTTTTATTACACATATAAACACAAAAAGCGAACTTAACGCCCCACGGTATTTTCTACCAGTCAACCCGTAAGGATGTAGGAGACTTGAGGTAAGGCGATAAATCAAAGCAGTTGCATTAATGATTAATACAACTACCAACAAGTTAATAATAGAGTATACAAAATACACAGATCTACAAACACTACTACGTATTTACATGTAAGTAAGTGATTTAATTGAAAGGAACACACAACTCTGTTCATCACTTGGACCACACAATAAAGTAACGACGTTCTTAATGACCTCCCTGTAAACTGTTCCAGAAGTTCTGAACTAGTTCACTGGGGTACAGCATTAACATTCCAGGAATATTTTTACGGACCCCATGAGAGAACTGATCACAAAAAGTTTGCACCTAAAAAGTTTTTAATAGTTTTTCGGACGCGCCGGCACTCGGTAATCAGATCTGTAATAACTTCATCCTCATCTTGAGGTTTGTATTACTAGACGTAAAAATCGGAGAGTTGTAAGCTGGTTTCGCATGCTTTTGGTTTCGTAATACTTTTCAAAGTGTAATGCTTGAACTGCCAATAAGACTGCTATTTTGAACAAATAGATTAATTTGACTCGGAGTGTAACAGTACTGAAACCTGCACCTTCTGCAAATTACATTAGTGCACATTTTGCGACTTGCACATTTGGCTATGGATCCGAAATTTTGTGTTATGGAAAGACCCATTTGTATTCACAACCTGTATACATATTGGACTATCTATGAGGAGCGCTTGAACCTCATGACCTCACTGATGTTGGCAGCGTACTTCACTCGGAATTTTGAGGAACTGGCCATCATCCCGTAAACTATCTGAACATTATATTATTGCAACCATGTCTTCTAGAAATAAGTGTGTTCCATGTTTCTTTTCTTATTTGAAAAGGAGGCGAACGACTAGTTGAACTACCAGTTGAACTTTTTGGAATAGAGGACATTATATTACATGGCAGACTTAATGCTTAACGCATTCATCTATACCATTGTTGCAGAGGCGACAGACTTCAATGTGACATACATTTTACATCATTTCACTATTCATTTAAAACACTTTTTTTAATTTAATAGTAATAACTAAAGAAAACTCCAGAACTCCTCTTTAAAGGTCCACGCGAGTCAGACCAAATTAAAAATTCTTTTTCATCTCCCACTTTCTGGCTATTGTCTTCAGCATTTAAAATTATAATAAACTAGCACAGCGCAGAGCAGTTATTCCAGGTATTTTTCTTCAGTAGTTATGAGTAACCGCCTAAACGAGCACACCTGTTGATAATCTCGCCGGGAGGTCCTGAAATATAGCACCCCTTACGGCGACCGTTGTACTTTTAATAAGGGGTCTGTTAAGGTCAAGACTGTCATCTTTGGAATGAAATTCTTCAAACTATCTCGAAATATCTACGAGCATTAATTTTCATATTGTTTTAGTTTGATGTTCATATTATATGTGTAGCTTTTGCTAAGTCTTAAAAAAACATAACTGTCCTACTGATGAAAAGTTCAAAGATCCAACATTAGACCTGACGTCTTAGTAACTGTCAAATGTCGCAGCAACTTTGGATCGGAATAGAGGGCCTGTTAGGATCCCTTGATCCTAACTATAGGTTAGTTTATGTCTAAAGTATATCACCATCATTTCGGTAGGTATATTCATTTATGTAGTAGGTACACTGCCACACTGCTAGACAAAGACATCCATCAGTAATGATGGGTAATTTTGGCTTAACCTTTTAACTGAATGCTACTGCTGAATTTCGTTTATAGAAAAACACGAAACTCGAACTGAGAGAATTAATGCTCGAACTGAGAATTGAACTAATAACCTTCGGCTATCGAGTCGAGTGCTTTCCACTCGGCCGCTAAGGCTAATTTTATTAAAAAGTACATTAGTAGTTTATTATGATGGCATATTTTTGTGCAAAATCGTAGAAGAATATTCCCCTTAACGGAGAAGCTTATTACAGCAGACATTGTAGAAGAAATTGTTTTTAATAAAGTCAAAAAACACTTTAAAGCTAAATTGACTGCGCATAAAAGTACGGCTGCAAATCCAAATGGATTGGTATTATGACAATATGAAATCAAGCGAATAAAATTGCTCGTTGTTTTTTGGTATAAGCGCTATGAAAGAATGCTCTTATACCAAATTACCTTTAAAATTGATAGTTAAACAAACTTACCTGAAGTGAAGTTTCACCGTAATTGTACGAGACGTTGCATTCGAAGAGATTTATATTCACAAGGTAGTCCACTCTTCAATGTACCAGGCATCCAACACATATTAAGAGCTATCTAAAAGAAATTTTATTAAAAAAAACATAAAACATTACCCATAGTATAGACCAGGCGCCATCTAGTGAATACCAACCGAGTGCACGAGTTTGTCACCCGCGCTGTCATTGTCATTCACTTTTAGAGCTTTTTTGCAAAATTAATTTATATTGGGCCAGCATGTAAGGGAAGGGAGGGATCTTTATATAAATCTCTTCGGATGCAACGTCTCGTACAATTACGGTCAAACTTCACTTCAGGTAAGTTTGTTTAACCATCAATTGTACTTCGACGTTGCATCCTCGAGATTTATATTCACAAGGTAGATGTTTAGAACACAAATTTTGCGAAATAATTTAAGTACCTATATTATGATTTAATTCAACTATTTATTTTATTTATTTCGGTATTTACGAGTATAACCGATTAAATATAATTAGGTAGGTACCATATTAGTACAAACCAGTATGATATATTATAATGAATGATAAGCTAGAAATTAATCAATGTAAATAGCCGCTGCAAAGGCATTATCGTCATTCTCAATGGTAAGGGGTCGACTGTAAAACCGTGCAAACACCAGAGAATTACCAGTCCATCCTGCAGTTATTGAAAGGCCTTTTCTGTTTGCTGCCGAGGTAGACGTGGACGCGTGTCTTACACGTGTGTGCTGAGAATAAAGAAGTGTCAATACCGCTGTTAAATAGGGTGTTTTTAAACTAACGACTTAATGTAGAACTAGTTGCATTATGAATAGGCTTCAGGTTAGCAATAACCTTTCCGTTCTAGGTTTATCTCTGTAAACTTTAGTCATATCTAAGTAGGACAGTAATGTTTTTGCAGGGCAGATTTCAATCTTATTTAGAAAAAATGGTATAAATAAACAAGGCGGTCGTCGCCCTGGAGCAGATGTTTTAATTAAATCATCCACAATGGTTTCGACATAGTTATTATTTATTTTTAAATTAGAAATTCGAAGATAACGTCTGTACTCGTTGTGCGGTTGACAATGCGAGCAGAGTTACTATTTTTTTAGTAATAAACTCCAGAGCAAGTTCCTCATTTGGATATAAATTACTAAGGTTATCGATTACAATCGTTGGATCTCACATCTCCAAATATTTTGGATGACTAGGTTTAGTCCTGTAAATATCTTTAAAAATCGAACAACTAAATCAGCTTCACTATAACGTTTGCCCTATGAGCGAGAAAGGGTGAAAAGCATAAAAATAAAACATATTCCAATTTAAGGTGAATGCATCTATGTCAAAGGCATAGGGGTCTCGTTGCCATGAGACGTATTTATTGCATTTATAATTTTGGTAAGTAACAAAGAGATCTTTAAGAGGTGTCCCAAACGATTGAACAATTTTTTCGAACACAGGTGCCGACATTTGCCATTCTGTATCGATATTCATACGCCGTGACTCCTTATCCGCCTCGAAGTTATCTTTAGATTTTACTAGCGGCCACTCGCGGTTTCACCCGCGTTGTTCCCGTTCCCATGGGAATAACGAGATAAAAAGTATTCTATGTGTTAATCCAGGTTATAAACTATCAGTATGCCGAAATTCATCCAAATCCATTTTGTAGTTTTAACGTCAAAGAGTAACAAACATACACACTCACAAACTTTCGCCTTTATAATATTAGTGTGATGTAGGATGCAAAGACAAATATTTTGCGTTTCTCGCACCATTGCCATAGACGACAAGTGATATTATTTAAAGGAACTTATTGTACTCCACCCTTTTCATTGATATTTATTTGTTGAATAATGCGTTTTCGTTTTCCTATTGGCAATTGCAAACACATATTTTCTGAATTTAATTCATAACCGTGAAATTTTCTAGTCTTTTGTGGTTCCAAGCTACTCTTTTTAAAGTTTTTATCAAAGCCTAGATTTTGTAATAAACAAACAGTTTCGAGAACAAAACTTTTACATTCTTCATAAGAATGGCCAAGGCACAAGATCTAAATATATTAGAATTAAAAAACCTCTGTTTCTAAGATAAATCCGGTAGATAGACCGGAGTCATGAGTTTTGTAAAGACATAATAAGGTGCTGAACTAAGTCCAAACGGTAGGCACTAAAATTCATACGTATTACTTCTGTGTCCCAAAAATTTGAACCTTAGATACTTTTTGTAGTTTTCATCAATAGGAACTAAAAAAAAAAAATACGCGTCTTTGATATCAACATTGGCCATATAATTGTCTTGGAACAATAATTTGCTTGCTGTCCGTATGTCCTCCATTTTAAAGTGGTATGAGGCGACAGCTCTATTCTATGATTTTAGGTTCAAGATAAATCTGGACGATCCATCACTTTTAGGTATTAAGAATATGGGAGAAATAAATTGGTCTTTGACATCCTCTCATATGCATATTACTCCTGACTGGCACAAGTCAGATATAGCTGTGATTAACTTACTTATTTCAGCCGAAGAAAAGTTAGGAGTCAAATGTTCAGTAGCTTGCTTTACAGTATTATTAAATGGTATTTTGTAACCCGTAACGTACTGTCAGACTACCGGGTCATTTGCGATTGAAAACCATGTTCAACAAAAAAAAAATTATACGACCAGCGTGTAAGGTTACCTTGGTTGTTACTTACGCAACATCGGTCTGTATGACGGTCTCACTGCTGTCGTGGTGTGATAGCGGGCGGACTTCGGTGCTTGCGCTGATCGCCTCGGAGGTGGATACGGAAATCTTTGCTTGCTCCCACCTGGCCTGGCAACCCATGACCTTGTTGCTTGGATGGGTCTTGCCACTTTCCCTGCTGGGCGACGTAGTTCTTAGTGAAGTTGACGGTCCAATGTTGTTAGTATTCCGTATTTGCAAACCAGATTTTTCAGCGGCCTTAGCAGCTTCTATCTTTTCTCCCAAATTTTCTCCAAAAGAGTGTGCGTCTCTTTTAACATCTTGTGTCATTGACAAGAATTTTTTATCAAGAGTAAGCAGGTAGTGTAAGCATTTTTCTATTCATGGTATTTTCGTAATGTAAATGCAGCATAATTTGGCCAACTTCAAACAGGTATCAAAGTTGTTGCTAACAGTTCTTTTTTATTATCTTTGTTCATACCATCTATGAGGATTTCCCTAGCGTTTAGAGACTTCTTCTGGTATTTTGGGTCCCAATGGTACCTCCTTCACTTTAGAAACTCCAAGAACGTCAAGAAAATCCGACGATATTGGATTTACAACTGGAAACTCCTCTGCTGCGCTTGGATTATTACGACTAGGTATCACTAGTGTCCTGGATGGTCTGGGTAAGATCCGGACTGTGTACTTGTGCTATGGTCATGACAGATCGTAAGTCTTTTTCAATATTAGATTTATATACGTCCGTTATTTACGGTTCTTTATTGAAATCGGAGTCACTAAGCCTTGTGGTAGGCGAGAGGCCTCGCGCAAACGAAGTCATTTGAAAGGAATGATCAAAGAATAGAATTGCCGTAATCGCGTCACAGCATAGGGTAGGTACCCGTAATATCGATCGTAATCGCGTCACGATACTAGATTTCATATTAGCACTGACCGTAATCACGTCACGGTACTACATAAGGGTAGGTACCCGTAATATCGATCGTAATCGCGTCACGATACTAGATTTCATATTAGCACTGACCGTAATCACGTCACGGTACTACATAAGTGTGCAGTATGTAAAGCGGAACTGTAAGATTTTGTAGAAATCACTTGCACACAAAAAAACACTCCAATAAAAAGATAAGTAAAAAATAAAATAGAATGTAGGTACTGCCTCGCGCAAACGAAGTGTCATTTAGAAGGAATGACCGTGGAATAATATATTACCGTAATCGCGTCACAGCATAGGGTAGGTACCCGTAATATCGATCGTAATCTCGTCACGATACTATATTTCATATTAGCACTGACCGTAATCACATCACGGTAATATATAAATGTGCAGGATGTAAGGCGGCACTGTAGGATTTTGTAGAAAACACTTGCATACGAAAAAACGCTCCAATAAAAAGATTAGTAAAAAAAAATAGAATGTAGGTAACTACTGCCTCGCGCAAACAAAGAGTCATTTGGAAGGAATGACCGAAGAATAGAATTACCGTAATCGCGTCACAGCATTGGGAGGTACCCCTAATATCGATCGTTATCTCGTCACGATACTAGATTTCATACTAGCACTGACCGTTATCACTTCACGGTACTACTTATGTGTTTTATACTTTTTATTATTATTTAAAAAAGCTAAACGTCTTATGTATTCTTGAAAATCGATAAATAGTGAAAAAGTCAAAAAAATGTGGGTAACCACAAAGGCACTAGCGAAAGTATTTATCGAAATTAAGAAGGAAACGTACTATGAAATATATTTCAATAACGATTCTACTTTGAATGTCTCACTAAGAGGTTCTTAGTCGTATATTCGCTAACGAATCACATAATTTTTAAAAAATCGTTTGTCTTTTTAATTTAATAATAACACCGACAAAATGTAATATTTAAAACACTGACTGACCTGATTTACTTGGCGATCGTCGTTTACGCAGTTTTTCCACATGCGTATATAATGATTATCCATGCTTCCTTTTGCACATCGTTTTTTGCTACACAAAACAGTTTTAGGGTAACGATGTGCGGATGCCCGAACACGAAAAGCGAATGACGATGACAGCGCGGGTGACAAACTCGTGCACTCGGTTGGTATTCACTAGATGGCGCCTGGTCTATACTATGGGTAACGTTTTATGTTTTTTTTAATAAAATTTCTTTTAGATAGCTCTTAATATGTGTTGGATGCCTGGTACATTGAAGAGTGGACTATCTTGTGAATATAAATCTCGAGGATGTAACGTCGAAGTACAATTTTTAATATGTAACGAATAAGATTTAATAAGAGTTTGGTAACATAAATTATACCTATTTACCATTACATGTTAAATAACTAATTTGAATTTGAAGAACAATCCTTCTTGGTTGTAACAATTGTCTTCAATTGAATCGTTCTATCATCTAAATAAGGTTGAATCCTCGTTAAATCGGTAAAATAAATAGTTTTGTTTATAATTTTTGTTTTATTTATTTTAATAAATTCGACATTTACACGAGAAATATTTGTGCAGACGCTTTCGATCGCCGCATTGCCCTGCAAGATGCTTCTTCAAGTATTTTTTAAATGACCCTATTCTGTAGAAGGATGGGAAACAGATGTGCTGGAAGGAGTTCCATTTATTATGGAACTAAGGCAAAAAAAAAGCGTCACAAAATTCGATTTAAGGTCGAGCTGCGACCACCCGACCCCGAGGTAAATTACTTACCATCAGCGGCTGCTTTGTTAATTTGTCCTGCTTTGTCCCTTCAACCGATAACAAGATACACGTAAAAGTAACATTTCTGACTGTTTTCCGACTGACATGTCTAGCAGAAAGAATCCAATAATTTATAAACACACATTTAGACGGGGATTAACGCTACTACTTATTAAAGGCATACTACCTTTTTATACCCGACGTTTCGATCGAGTTGCACCGGTCGTGGTCACGGGCGGACTGATCCAATAATTTCTCTGTAAAATGGCTAAAAGCGCATTTAGACCGACATGAGCATGCTTTAAATGAAAATCCGTAATTAAGGGGGGTTAGGCGGTCATTGAAAATTACCGTTAATTAATCACCGTTATTCCGGGCCCTCGCAGGTGTTACGCGGTACGGGGTCCGCGGTAATTCGTAAGCGCAATTCACACTTTTGTCAAAAAGGTTTAGTTTTTTGGAGATCCAAATCAGTCAAGAAATCAAAAAGGTAAATACCTAAGTATGTGATTATGATTTTATAGGAATTATTATTGTAAAACACGGTCGTAATGTGCATTTATGTGAAATTTAAGAGGTAACTTAAGGATATTTTTCTATCAAGAAAAATGTTTTCAATCGTGTTTTAAAAACAGCCATCCCCTCACGCATACGTTCTATAATACATATTGAAAATTTCAGTGCGATATATCTTTTTGAATAACAGCTAATGGAAAACAGCAAATTTTTCCGTTTTCACCGCTTAACATGTCAACAAATTGACCCGACTGAAGCAACAATAAAGGGTGCCGTGCACCATATAGTAATTGACTGAATTTATTAGACGTCCCCCGACCCGCAAACAACCATTCGAATCTATGAAGGGATTCAACCGCCTTAAATGCCCTGTCAGTTGCAAACCTTTCTGCAACTGCTCATATTCCGTACTAAAATTTTGCTTTTGAATTATACCGATCCAAATCAATTGTATCTTGCCTGCGTTCAGACACTAATAAATATAAACTATTAATCCGTTATATTTAAGAACCGTAAAGCCCAAATACTAACAAAAATTAATTTATCAAAAACAATATACCGTTCCAGAAAACTATTGGGATGGGGATGAGGGTAGGAAGACAAAACCGTATAGACGTACTTTTGTGCAGCTCTTGTTTTATTTTTAATTTAAATAATAATATTGTGTAATTTCGAAGCAGTAAATTATTTTAATCTTTTCATTATAGTAAAAATCATAAGTAAAAGTGTTATCAACAAATACAGTGCAATATTTCATGAATAATCATCAATAATAGTTAAAGTGAAGTCGGCAAACTTAAAGTAACGTTACATTATACGACAATTGGTGTGATAGAATATCAAAACAAACTAAACTGTACAACAACTATAAGTGAATTATAGAAGAAAACAATCAAATACTTAGTGAATAAATGAACAAAACAATGCCAATATAGTGACTCAGCGACAATTTTCAACGTGCCGAATTTGTGATACATGGTAGCTTCTGTGTTAATGATTCATCAATAGCACAGACAAGCTAATGCAGATCGTAATTTTGTTAAACCACAACAGAACATGCTTGGTTCTACGGATAAGGAGTCGCTACCGGTGCTACAGACCCAAGTTCAAACCTCCACATATAAAATCTTTTTGTGCATTAAATTGTTTTTTATTCCTTGCTCAAAAAGAACGTCATTGTAGCGTTCTAGAGCGGGGCTAAAATAGCTTTTCAAGCCCTAGGGGATATAGTAATTTTTTTTAAATTTTTGTCTGTCAGATGACAATGAGCCTGCCAAAACGAAAAAGTATTTAGTCTTAGGTAGAATAATCATGAATAAAGACTAGACTTATTACTGTTTATTTAAATCAACAACTTTTTAGAGATAGTTATTATTAAAGTTTAAGGTAAAATTAGTAATTATTTGAATCTATAGACAACACAGACCACGCCCACACAGTCCACGCTTAAGCAAGAAACAACTGCACAGTCAGCACATGTGCTTAGATGGTGAGCCTTTAGCCCGTTAGTCGCTTTTACGACACCCAAGGGAATCTCTATTCCCTTGAGAGGGGTTGGTAGTATTATTTTGATGAGGCCATCTCCGCTCTTTGCTGTTGGATGTATGTGCAGTCTTTAGTCCATTAGTCGCCTTTTACGTCACCCAAGGGAAGGGAGGGGTTGGTAGTATTATTTTGATGAGCCCATCGCCGCTCTATGCTGTTGGATGTATGTGCAGTCTTTAATCAATTAGTCGCCTTTTATGACACCGAAGAGTAGTGAGAGGTTGATAGTATTATTTTTTGATGAGCCCATCGTCGCTCTATGCTGTTGGATGTATGTGCAGTCTTTAGTCTGTTAGTCGCCTTTTACGACACCGAAGGGAAGAGAGGGGTTGGTAGTATTATTTTGATGAGCCCATCGCCGCTCTATGTTGTTGGATGTATGTGCAGTCTTTAGTCCGTTAGTCGCCTTTTACGACACCCAAGAGAAGAAAGGAGTTGGTAGTATTTTTTTGATGAGCCCATCACCGCTCTATGCTGTAGGATGTATGTGCAGTCTTTAGTCCGTCAGTCGCCTTTTAGGACACCCAAGGAAAGAGATGGAAAGACTGCACATACCTACTATCCAACAGCATAGACCAGCGATGGGCTCATCAAAATAATACTACCAACCCTTCTCTTCCCGTGGGTGTCCCGTTAAAGCAACTAACGGGTTAATTTTTAATAAAATAAACCAATTAATATTGTATTGGATTATTTTATTTTCTCGCATTCGTAGTGAAAAACATAGTGTAACACACGGCGCTGAAAACCCATTAAAACTCGGTTTCTATTTACTCCCTCGCTAAAGCTAGGGAGTAAAACTACCTCGTATATAATGGGTCATTTTAACCCCTTGTATAACAATCTACTATTCAAACTTGTTATTTTTAACTACTTACAATAAATATGTCATTTGTTACAATGAGAAACACGTTGAGAACAAAATCAAATTTAATGACTGATGTATCGCTGTTAACAGATGACTCAATAGATTCAGTCAACACACAATTGGATAGTACTATGAAAAGTCTACCTAACAACAGCATTGATAGTGAATAATTAGTAGAATTGAAATTAAAAATGGATCAGCTTGTATTAGAATTAGATGGCGCACACCTCGAAATAGAAAATTTATGCTCAGAGATTAATAGTCTTAAACAAGAATTAAGTAACTGCAAAAAGACTATTGACACATTAAAAAGGGTTGCACTAGCAGGCCCACAAACACCTACACCATTAAAGAATAAAAATACAGTTAATTCTAAGACAAAAGTAAAAATAAAGTAAAATATATTACAAAATAAACCAGCTTTACGTCTGATACACTGCGTTCTACATCAAAGTTTGAGGAAGAAAAAATAAGATAAACAAAACTACGCGAAGCGTAAAGATAAAGTTATCAACTTAGACGATACGACGACACAACTTTTTACAAACAAAACCCCTAACGTGATAGCAGGAGAAATCAATGCAAATACACAGCAACGGACTAATAACACGCAGGAAATAAATGGAAACCGAAGAACCAGACTTCCTAAAGATAAACAACTGTGCCTAGTAAGTAGCTCTAAAAAACATAATATTATACAAATTACTGAAGAACCCTTTGGTGAATTTAACTTTTGTCATTATCTTATGCCCACGGAGCAAAAACAACTTATACCGGACGGAGGCATAAAGGAACTGATTATGGGAATTGAATGCAAACTCAAACATTTCACTATGAGTGACTTCTGTGTTCTCTTGATTGGTGAATCAGATTTCAGGGTCACAAAGGACTTTTATGTCCTTGTTCATTTAATAAGGCTGGCGCCGCAAGCGGTTCACCAAACAAATATAATTGTTTGTGTACCTACATACAAATGTAACGGCATGTCACTTTTATTTAATGAAAGGGTTGAAAAATTTAATAATATTTTGTACGAAGATAATAAGCTTAACCAGTATGCATTTATTTTCGATTCCAATCGTAAGTTAGAATACTCATCCAAAATGTTTAATATTAATACAGGTACAATTAACAAATTTGGTTTACAAACATTGTTCACTGTTGTAAAAGCTTTTATTGGCTCTATTCTTAGACAATATAGAAAGGAGATAAAATGTGAACCCAAACGGGGTACAATACCTTATTATTTTAAATTGGCTAAAACGGATATAAGTCAGAATTATTCCTTTCATTAACAACTACTCCTTTAACAGTAAACTAATTGATAACAAGTCTTTTATAATATTACATCAAAACATTGCACCAGTTTTAAGTAAAATGAATTATATAGAAGCAGCTTTACAAGACCCATCAGACAAAAATACAAGAGTACAAGTGTTGTGTCTCAGCGAAACATTCCTACGCACTGGGCATGAGTCTAATGTTAACATACTTGATTTTAGAGTTGCGGTTTCATACTGTCGTGGCAATGAAGGTAGGGGCGGAACTTGCATTCTACTAAGGAAAAATTTAAAATTCAAAGAATTGGCTATAATAAAAATATTAGCTGCGAAATCATCCTTTGAATGTTTGGGGTGTCGAGATACCTGACTGTAGTCTTATAATTATATGTATATATAGGGTCCCAAAAATTCAAAATTTCAAGGTGTTTTTCAAGAAACTGAACCTATTGTTAAACGAAGTAAGCTCAAAGAGCAAACGTAAAAAGATCGTCCTATGTGGTGAAAAGAAATATTTGAAATACATAAAATCTGCAAATAACAGGACAATAAACAAAAATACATATTAAAAATATGATAAAATATTAAGGGCATGCATCAATAAATCACAAAGAATAAATAACAGTACATTTATATCAAACAATAAGAATAAGTGTAAAGCTGCTTGGCAGGTAATAAGGGATACCACAAACAACAAACGTCCAAATAATAACTTAGAAAATATTATTAGTAACAACATAAACTATACTGACCCAAATGATATATGTGAAATATTTAATAATCATTTAATAATCATATTATCAAAAAGGCAAATCTGCATGTACATTACCGTCAAAAGCACTTAAAAATCACACCAAACAGTATTTTCTTAACGCCTACAGACAATGTCGAAATAATTAAACTAATAAAATCTCTAAAAAAATGCCACTGTGTAGGGTATGATGGTATCTGTACAGAAGTTATTAAGGGGGTATCTGATACAATAAGCTTTCCTTTGAGCTACTTAATAAACTTATCATTTGAGCAAGGGATTTTTCCCGACGTGCTAAAGATATCAATTGTTAATCCGTTATTCTAAAAGGTGATACCAATGATCTAAATAATTATCGTCCAATTACGTTCATTCCTGTTATTTCTAAAATCGTAGAAAAAGCAATGTATAGCAGACTTTAAAGTTTTGTAGAAGCGCAAAAGGTTCTCAACGACGTACAATATGGCTTTCGTAAAAATAGCTCGACAACATTAGCATGTTTTGATCTAGTTAGATCTGTCACTGAATGTTTAAACGATAAAAAAGCACTAGCGGCGATATTTTTGGACATGAGTAAGGCTTTCGATTTTGTTGACCATACCATCCTTTTAAGTAAACTTGACAACTACGGTATACGTGGTGTGGCTAATAACTGGTTCCTAACATATCTACAAAACAGACTTCAAAGCGTTGTAATAAAAAAATCACAGGTAGTGAAAAACAAGAGTATCATTCTAGTTTTAAGACTAACAATATGGGAGTTCCACAAGGAAGTATTTTGGGGCTACTACTTTTTCTTCTATACATAAACGACTTACCAGACGTAACACATCATAAAAGTATTTTGTATGCAGATGACACGACACTGCTAATTCAATCGACAAATAACATAAGTTTTGAATATGATATTAATAACACAATTAAAAATATAATACAATGGCTCAATAATAATAAT
The DNA here is from genome assembly GCA_963921215.1 of Scoparia ambigualis. Lineage (NCBI taxonomy): Eukaryota > Metazoa > Arthropoda > Insecta > Lepidoptera > Crambidae > Scoparia > Scoparia ambigualis. The sequence continues at coordinate 7,758,029 of OY992513.1, forward strand.
TTACATATTAATTTAGGTAAAAAGAAACGTTATTAACTTTAAAACATATAAATCTAAGAAACTGGAACTAGAAATCAAGTATGACAGTAAAAACATTTGTCAAGTGGAACAGACAAAGTTCTTAGGGGTTATTATAGACAAACACTGCTCTTGGAAACCGCATATAGATAGCTTGTGCAATAGGCTTAATAAATTGGTATTTGTGCTAAAGAAACTGAGACATATTGCCACCACAGAAGCAGTACTATCAGCCTACTATGGATATGTGTCATCGGTACTTGATTATGGTCTCATTCTTTGGGGAAATTTGGTAGATACTGATAGGATATTTAAGGTTCAAAAAAAGTGTATTAGAAATATGTGTGGAGCCGGTATCCTTGATAGCTGTAGACCTCTATTTCAGAATTTAAAAATATTACCTTTCCCATGTATGTACATTAAAAACATTTGTTTATTTGAAAAAAATATCCCCAATTATTTAGCACGCATGAGGATATGTTACAAAGAACGTTCAGACACAAAGATAAACGTTTCCTTCCCAAGATAAGGTTAACTTTATTTAAAAGAAATGTATATTGTATGTCTATTATAATATTCAAAAAATTACCAATAGAAATTAGTAAATGGCTTTTGGAAAAATGTTTTTACTCCGTAAATGAGTTTTTGGCATGTTAGATTTTAACATTTAAGTATTATACTCATAATTTATATATAATTGATATTCACATGCCGGTAACGGCAAGATGCACTGGAACTTTATTTTAAAACACTGTCTGTCACTGTTTTATAACGTGTATTTTAGTGAATAAATAATTTGAATTTGAATTTGAATTAATTAGTTTCTAGCTCCGTTATATGAGTCACTGCCATGCAGCATATGCCAGGCAATTCCGGTGGTGATTCTACAGCCGATGTCGGCCAGGATTCCGAAACTTGAGTCAACCACGTTGGACTCCACTACCAAGAATGGGAGACCAAAACCGAAGCCGAACAGCCCCGTGATGCAATATCCGCCGGATTGATATGTCCCGAACGTGACGCCAGTAGTGTAATATTGGGCATTCTAGATCACTTTTCACTCCATTGATCTCACTGACGTTCGATCAATGTCGTTAAAAAGTGATCTAGAATGTCCCAATATTACTTTTGAAAATCACTGCCATTCGCTCGTATATATGTTTAAGCGCTATGCTTCAAAGTCATTTTATTGAAACTCCCGAAACACTGTGGTCAATAAGAAAACAGCTGCTATGAGATTTGTTAAACAAAAACAGTCATTAAAATTAAAATGCATTTGCCCACCATCATCAAATGAGTTAAAACGTCATGGCAACTTATTGCCGAACAGTATCCGTTGTATTGTTTGCGGCCCTTCGAATTGTGGAAAGACAAACTTAGTAATTAGTTTATTACTACATACAGATGGTCCACGGTTCCGCAACCTTTATGTTTATTCAAAATCTTTGTATCAACCTAAATACATATTTTTAGAAAAAGTATTAAATATGGTTGCAGGTACATCGTATCATAAATATAATGACAACACCGAAGTTTTGAGTCCACATGATGCTTTGTCTGACTCGATTATTATATTTGATGATGTTGCTTGTGAAAACCAAAACCACATCCGAGATTATTTTGCTATGGGACGTCATAAAAATATCGATTGTTTTTATATTAATCAAACTTATACAAAAGTACCAAAACAACTTATTAGGGACAATTCTAACCTAATTATATTATTTAAGCAGGACGATGTAAATTTGAAACACGTATATGATGAACACGTAGGGTCGGACATGACTTGGTCACAATTTCGAGAAATGTGCTCAACTGTTTGGAAGAAACCATTCAATTATCTTGTAATAAATAAGGATTGTGAACGAAACAAAGGATGTTATAGGAAGACATTTGATACGTTTATAGAATTAGATTAATGTACAAAAGCAGTTGTAATTATGCCATAAAATCACTTTCATTTGTGACTTAAAGCTGAAAGGAAACCTATTTATTGAAATGGAAAGAGATTTAAAAGAACAAATTGTAAAATCAGCATCAGCTGTTAAAAGGAAGGTAGACTTAATAAAGGATGCTAAAAATTCTAACAATGTTACCCTGGAAACAATATTTAAACCTATTGTTGACCCTCTTAACATTTTAGCGAATAGAAATGATGAAAAGAACTTACAGGAAGTAAAGCTTTATGATCCCATATCAAAAAAAAACAGGAAAAATGAAAGCGAGAAGTCGTATTCTTCTTGTGAAGAATATATTGATTCTAATAGTGTAGATGAAGAGGAATATCAAGACACACCACAAAAATCAGACAAAATCCTAACTACGTCACCTTTTAAGAACCATGATGTAAGTAAAGGTTCTTTTAAGTCCCTCCAATCATCACCAAACATTATAAATCAAGATGAGTCTTCCTCATGGTCTACGTCATCTGAAGTATTTAATGCCATACCTTTTGGAATTAGAAATGAGCGAGGGAAACTTGAGCTTGGAAACACTCGCGTTCATGATGACGGTAGAATTCTTAAAGTTGGAAACATTACTTTTGAAAAGACTCTTGGCTTAAAAGAACTATTATATAAAAAGGTACCAAATCTAGATGTTATTACAGATGACGACCTTGAAAACTACAAGCTACTACTTATCAATACTAATGCACACAGACGTAACTTTGATCCTGCCAAACCAATAAACAGCAATAAAGGGTTTAAATACATGAGTATTATAAAACCATTATTTAAATTCTCTAAACAACCTACTAGTACTGAGAGTCCTCCACAGGGAAAAGGTATCAATCTTTTAAAAAAAGTTAAAACAAATACAGATTTAGTTTATTGGGATGATCCAAATGAATTAATAGAACGATTGAAATTACTGCTTGCGTCAAAAGCTGCTGGTAACACGGGTTTGGATAATGAAATCGTTGCAATAATTGAAGAACTGCGCGAAGCGGGCATCATAAATATGGAATATAAACAAATAGCACGGGGAAAATTAAGCAGTATACTCGCAGTAAGCAAAGCTTCGAGATTATAATGAATATAGATAAATTCGGTCATCACATTCATAAACGTTTGAGGTTATCTGAATACATCGATACCATAAACGATACGTTAAAAAAGTGCGAAACGGGCGAATACGACTTAAAATCATCAAAACTTAAAGGTTTATCATCTCCAGACAAGGACGATGAAGCTGTAAATAAGGCATATTTGGATAAAACTGTACAAGATCTAAGGAATGAAATAAATAAAGTTAATAGTCGTGTAAAAATTTACATCCAGAACTTAGAATCAGCTACTTCCAATCGCTTGTCTACTATGTTTTACTCAAAAACAGAAATAGACCGTATGATTCAAGCAAAGTCAAACAAAAATGAGTAAAAGAGATATAGTAGAAGAAATTCACAGAGCGGCGAGAAGAAATTTTCCTCGCCGATGTACAATTATAAAAGGAGTAGATGATTCATGGCAAGCTGACCTTATGGATTTTCAAAAGTATTCACAATTTAATAAAGGATATAAATATGTTTTAGTAGTTATTGACACTTTATCGAAATACGTTTGGACAAATCCTTTGAAGAGTAAAGATAAAATTAATGTCACCAACGCAATGGAAAATATATTATTGAATTCGTCTCGGAAACCAAAAAATTTGCAAACAGATTTAGGTAAAGAGTTTTATAATGAAAACTTTAAAGAGTTGATGAAAAAATATGACATTAACCATTATTCCACTTATTCTGTGAAAAAAGCAGCAATTGTTGAAAGAGTAATTAGAACGCTAAAAGGTCACCTTTATAAGCTATTTAGCTTATGCGGTCAATACCAGTGGATAAATAAAAATTTGAAAAACGTGGTACAAAGCTATAATAACACTGTTCATCGTATAACAAAATTTAAACCTATTGATGTTGACAAAAGAAATCAGACAACTGTAAAGTACAACATCATCAAATCACAAAATAATAACATAACGAAAAAAAATAAGTACCGTGTTGGTGATCATGTTCGGATTAGTAAATACAAAGGTGAATTCTACAAAGGTTATACTCCCAACTGGTCAACAGAAATCTTCAACGTTGTGAAAGTTAACCATACAAATCCTGTCACATACCACTTAGAAGACAAACATAAGCAAATCATTTTAGGATCTTTTTACGGATACGAACTGCAAAGAACCCAATTTCCCGATATATATCTTATTGAAAAAGTTTTAAAGAAAAAAGGAAACAAACTCTTTGTCAAATGGTTGGGTCTCAGTGATGGTGAAAACAGTTGGGTTGACAGAAAATTATTAATGACTTAATATAAATATCGCCTGATTATGTTGTACAGTCACTTTACGAACATCAATGAAGGAAGGAAGCGGCATTGTCAACAATTTAATAGATAACATTCCGTTCGAGTTACACTTACCTGGATATCAGTTTTGTGGTCCAGGAACAAAACTTAAAAAACGCTTACTAAGAGGTGAACGAGGAATAAATAAATTGGATGAAGCTTGCTTGTATCACGATATTGCTTACAATAATAAAGATTGGAACGTTAGACAAAACGCCGATTTAGAACTTTTAAATATGGCAAAGAAAAGATTGAAATCGAAAGATGCTGGGAAAGGAGAAAAGATTGCATCATGGATAGTAAAAAATGCAATGAAAGCAAAACTTAAAGCCGGAGCAGGAGTGCGGTCATTCATGAAAGGTGTTAAAAAAATTCAAAAGCAAATGAAAAAAATAAAATGTAATGATAACCGCACGGCTATAAAATATGCGCATGCAGCTGCAAAAAAAGTGTTTTCTAATATAAAAGGAATACGCTTCCCACGCTGCATTCCTGTTCCGAAAACTGGTGGGTTGTTACCCCTCATACCAATCTTTGCTGGTTTATCAGCTCTTGGTTCACTCGCTGGGGGTGCTGCAGGTATAACAAAGGCTGTTAACGATTACAAGGTCGCTCAAAAAAATCTTCAAGAATCAGAACGACATAACAAGATGATGGAAGCTGTTGCACTTGGAAAAGGGTTGTATTTGAAGTCTCACAAAAAAGGAGCGGGCTTGTACTTGCAACCTCCAAAAAACTAATTAAACGGTTACCCAAACGAGCACTTACTAATTTAGATATATTAAAGCACTCAGTTGATATTCCATATTTTCGTGGCGTTTTTATGAGAGATACGTTACCCTCAAAACCAAGAAAAATTGAGTGTGCTATTCTTAATTTAGATAGTTCTTCAAATCCTGGAACTCATTGGGTAGCCTATGTAAAAGAAAATAATTACTGTGAATATTTTAACAGTTTTGGTAACTTAAAACCTCCATTAGAATTAATAAAATATTTGAAAGATAGGCACATAAATTATAATTACAAACAGTATCAATCTTTCGGTACTGTAAACTGTGGTCATCTTTGTTTATTATTTTTAAGAAAGTATTGGAAAAATCATTTATATAGGTTACAATTAAAATAACTTGACAGTATAAAAATGTCTTTCACTGTATCCATAACTGGGCAAGGAGCCTCATTAATAACTAACTATTCACCAACTTTAGAATTACGTGGGCAATATGAGTGCGGACTTATATACTTTTCTACTTTTAATTCTATTCCTAATATAGACGAAAGGAACAATAAGTTTTATTACGGTATCAATGAGTTCATCGAAATTCCTGAAGGATCATATGAACTTCAAGATATTTGCGAATTTTTAAAAAGCAACATTAAGAACACTGCATTAAAATTGACTTGTAATAATAATACTCTCAAAACCAAAATATTTTGTTCAGAAGATGTTCATTTCGAGAAAAATAATTCCATTGGTAGAATTTTAGGTTTTGCTAACGACACAATTAAGGCAAATATAAGTTGTGAGTCTCAGTACCCAGTCAGTATTTTAGCAACAACCATCGTACGCATCGAATGTGACGTAGTTAGCGGATCATTCGTGAATGGGAAAGCAAGCCATATTATTTATGAGTTTGTGCCTAATGTACCACCCGGTTATAGAATTATTGAAATTCCTAAAAACTTAATCTATTTTCCAGTCAATCAAAGTTCAATTAGTGCAATTAATATTAGGTTGTTAGACGCTGATAATAGACAGATTAATTTACGTGGAGAAGACGTACAACTTTATTTACATTTTAGAAAAAAATGATTAATTTTAATAAAAACCCTACCTCATCAGGTGTTCAAGTCAGTTCCAAAAGAGCAATAAGTAAAAGAACACCGTTTGACTTAAAAAAGAAGGTTACTAAAAATAATAAAGAATTTCTAAAGCTAGTAGGCTTGTTAAAATGAACATATTAAATATATCTCAGCCAACGTCATACGATAACAGTATCGAGAGTTTTGAATATCATTCGTATAAGCCGTATGTAACAAGTTTCAACAATAATGATGAAATAAGAATACCAATCAATCAGCAAGATTTGTATGTGTTGCCGTCACGCAGCACTTTGTATATTGAAGGTAAAGCTGATGTATATAACAGTACCACTAAAGAAAAGGTAACAAGTGTGCATTTTGTAAACAATCCTGCGTTATTTCTATTCCAAGATATTCGATATGAGTTAAATGGAATAGAAATAGATAAAATAAAAAATGCAGGTATCACAACGACAATGAAGTCTTATTTGTCTTTGAATGAAAATGAATCCAAAAGTGCAAAAGTTTGGGGTTGGTCTCCTGCAGGAATAACCAATGTTACAAACGGAGTTTTCTCTGTCTCCATACCATTAAATAAAATATTAGGATTTGCAGAAGATTATGAAAAAGTTTTAATTAACTGTAAACATGAGTTAGTACTGTTGAGGAGCAACACAAATGTCAATGCAATAAAATTGAGTAAAGAGCAAATAGTGGAAAATATAACAATAAATAAAATCGTTTGGCGTGTTCCACATATTAAAGTGTCAGATCGAGAGAGAATTAATTTATTAAAGCATTTAGAAAAAGATCGAGCCATTACACTAGCGTTTCGTAACTGGGACTTGTATGAATATCCGTTACTACCCAAGACACGTAAGCATACTTGGGCTATTAAAACTTCATCGCAAACAGAGAAACCTCGATTTGTTATTATTGCCTTACAAACAAACCGAAAACATAATGCTCAAATGTCAATGGCTGAGTTCGACCATTGCAATGTTCGTGACGTAAGAGTGTTTTTAAATTCATCATATTACCCCTACGAAGGACTTAACATAAATTTCTCTGACAACAAGTTTTTATTAATATACGAACAGTATGCAAGGTTTCAGCAGTATTATCACGGACGTCGATCAGAACCGTTGTCGAGTTTAAAAGAGTTTAAAGATATTGCTCCTTTATTCGTTGTTGACTGTTCTCGCCAACAAGAAATGCTGAAGGGATCAATCGACGTAAGAGTAGAAATCGAAACAGATCAAGAGATACCTGATCAGACCGCTGCATACTGCCTTATACTGAACGATTGCATATTTGAATATAAACCACTGAGTAACATTGTGAAAAAGCTATCATGAATAACGATACTATTATAGTGGATGTGCAAGGATTTAAGGATTTGAAAAATAATTTTATTGTAAAAGAGTTATCAATAGCAACTAAAAACCATACGCAGACGTTCTTAATTAAGCCACCATATGCTTTTAAAAACCTAACAGATGAAGAAAAGAAGCAAATCCGGTGGTTAGAAAGGAATCGCGGGCTCAAATGGAGTCAGGGATTCATTGATTACCGTGAATTTAGACGAATAATAGTTCCGTATTTAAGCAGTAAGAAGGTATTAGTAAAGGGATTGGAAAAAGGAATATGGGTTCGCGAGCTATGTCAAGATTGTGAAATAATGGAGTTGGAAGAAATAGGTTGTCCTAACTTTTTAAAATTATATAGTGATTACCATGTAGATGTAAATAAATTTAATTGTGAGTACCATAAAAAAATGTGTGCTTTAAAAAATGTTCTGTGTCTAAAAAAGTGGTACACTTTAAATGTTAATTGAGTTATTAATGTAATAAAGTATTTTCCTCAATAAATCAAATGTGTATAAATATCTTTTTGTTTAATTACTAAAAGTAAAAAGGGTGAATGAAACGATCTTAGTATTCAATTCAATAATATTTATTTTAGAATTTCTTAAAAACTATAACTATATCCACAAACTTTTTTTGATATATTGCTAATGATAGCCTCTGTTTGATCCATTATGGGGTCAATATGCTCTGTTACCACATACTGCGCAGATAATAATGGATCAGTATGATTTGTTTCGAAGTCCACCACTTCAATCTTAATTAATCGACGACCTTGAATCGGCGTACTTTTCATCACGTAAGAATGAGAATGCTTCAGATAACTTCTTCTTTTTCGAAGTCTCTTCTTGGTGATATTATTCACCACCTTGTTATACAGCGGGGAATCGCCTCGCCGTTCATCTGCTCTCCAATTCGGATACTCCTCTGTAAATCCCTCGAGCATATCTTGAGCGTTCTGTTCAAAAGTGGGAGATGACGGTTGTACGAACTCCTTGTTGATGCTGAGCGACACCAGGTTCTCTTGAGTATTCTAAAACATAAAATAAAATAGTTTATTACATACATAAAACCACGACTATTATCCCCGAAGGGTTAGTCAGCGACTACGCAAGGAGGACAGCAAAAGCAGTCCTTTACCATAACCCACTTTTCACCAAATAACGACACAATTACAACACAAATAAAATTAATTTATAATCATACAAAATTATTTAAACTTACCATGTTGATATTATCTAGCTGGACTACTGACGCCTTCACTTTAATAATTGAAATTGAAACTAATTTGAAACCCATTTATATTAATGTACATGATGACACAGCAAGACAATATAGGTAGTAAAACATGTAATTAATGGACATTTCAGCAAAATAAAAAGAAAGAATTGATATTATTAAAGAATGATTAACTTGCCAATAACGTGACCTGATTTGTATTAATTAGGTTTCATATTACCTTATAATCAGAAGAGTACAACCTACTCTGAATTTGACTTGTTCAAACTTGTTTGCGTTAGAATTTTCTTACTTATTTACCGTCAATGATTTATTATACAAAGATATATAATAAATTAAATAAAAATGCAAGTTAGTCGGTTACTTTTATATTTTATTAGGTATATTAATACAGCTGGGTAGAGTAAATTTTACATTACATTTCATAATCTAAGTTAGATTTCCTATTCAAACAATAAATGAATCTGAGCAAAAGCAACAACTTACATATTTTTTAACAATTTTTATAAATCAAAATATTCATTATATGTACCTACTTAAGTATATTGAAAAACTGGTTACAATAGTTTATAAAAAGTTAATATTATTTTAAATTCAACCAATGAATCTTAGTAATGGTAATAAATAATAATACATTTTTTTATTTCTCAAGCCTTAAGTATAATATAACTCTAATATAATATATCTAAATCATAGTCATATATCTAAATAATAGAATTTAAAAACACAGTGAAAAAAATAATTGCTAAAATATATAATCCCAGTGGCCCCAAGACATAGTAGATATTTTATTTTTTAATATTACGCGTTTGTCATCATTACCTGACAAAGCTATCTTGTTCTGTTCTTGGGTAAATATTTCATGCTTTAAGGATTTAAAAATTATGTTTTTCTTTCTTAAAAAAGTATTTTTGTTTAATACGTTATTGTAATCTTCGAAATGTACGTTTTTCAAAACCTGTTTCTGTATACCTTTAGCCCTTTTTAACTCCTCTTGTACTGTTTTTATACAGTATAATTTTGATCGTAAACCAACAAATTCAGAAATTAAATTTCCACCTAGTTCATCTTTGAAAAGACCTGGTACTTTTTTGTTAAGACCAGGTATACCGTAACAGTTATTTAATGGATAATTACTAGTATCAAAATATCTAAGGAAATTCAACTTTAAATCTGTATAAAAATCTTTGCTTTCTATTGAATAAAGAAAACTGTCAGTATCCGTATAACAAAGCTTTAATTTTTCCCGATAAAAAGGTTTCATAATAGAGTAATGAAAATCAAACATATGACTTTTGGATATTTCTAATACAGAAAAGCCAATATATATGGGTTTGTCTAAAGTAATTGTCTCGGGTTTCATTTGAACAGCTATAAAATTTTCTGTAAAAATAGTAGCACTATGGAAATTTGGTCGAGCTATTAGTTGCTCAGCACCGAAACTTTTCTTTGTTATATTCTTTTCATCATTCCACTTATTAACCAACTTCACGCTGACCCTTTTCTCGGTGTCTTCTAGTGTTTTACCAAATATACTATTATTTAAAAGTTTGAAGAAATCTTGTTCAAATATAGATTTGGCCTTTTTTCGTAACTCAGTGTTCATATCAATGTACTGTTTTAAGTATGGACTCTGATTGAATTGAATTACTCTATGTATTTTTTTTAGCAATAAACCATGTTTTAGACATGTTTTCAGATGGGAAAAATGAATGACATAAAAAAACTTATCGTATAAGTTTGGTATCAATTTCGAAGTTTTAGATCCTGGAGGAGCAAATTTTTGAGCACAGAATGGAAAATCGTTATGATAATTATGCAAATGGAAAGGGTATTCTAAGTCTACTTCGAGTATATAGCCAATGTCCCCGTCAATGGGTATATTATGAAAATCAATTTTTGAAATTTCTAGTTCACTTAATAACTTAAAATTTGAATGAGGTAAATAAGCGCACATAGCATAACCATAAAGATTATTACAATCAATATAAACAAGGAAGTTATCACTTTTTGCGGGGTCATAAGTTTGTAAGTACTTGTTATTGGCTTTCGAATATCTTGTAGAACATAAACATATACCACCGCGTATGCCTTTTTGTATCATTCTTATTATTTCCAAATCATTTATTAATTCTAATTTAACATCTGTTTTTAATAGCATAGCGTCAAAACTTAGGCTAGGTGCTGTTAAGTAAAAAGAAGGATCCAGTTTATAATTCGTCTTACACGTTTTTCGAAAACTTTCGAAGACGTCCGCTAGTAAGAGTACATCTGACTTAAGATATAAATCAGTGTATTCTCCAAGGCTCCGTAATTCAAAGGTTTGCCATACTCTTTTTGCGTGTTCATAATCTACTATTGATACGTTGCAATTGTGCAATTTACTAAAAAAGCATTTATAAGGAGGTATTTCTTCTTCATCATAAGAACTCCAAGTAGTGACGTATTCGTAAGGATAAACCCCTTTACGTCTAAGTAAATTAAAATGTTCCTGAGAAGGAAAAAAAAAAGATAGATGTTTAAAATCATTTGTATTTAAATTTGCAACTAGCTTCTCTAGGCTTGTGCCTAAAAATTTAAAAGAATCGACAAAACGAACAGGTATGATAGCTTCGTTACTAATTTGAAAAAATTTGGTAAACGATATGTAATTTTCTTTATTTTTTGCAATCACTTGTATCCTACCTGATAATTCTCCTAACTGTCGTATGAAAAGATGACTGTCGTAACCAGCCAAATTATGAAAAAATATGGGAACGAACTTAGGCAAACAATATTTTATATTACAATAAGAATGAGCTGCACCACGATATCGTCCAGTAAGATGACAGTGATCTTTTACTTTGTCGTCAAATAATATTTTGTTACAAAGATAACAGTTTTTAGCTTGAGCAAAATTGGTTCTATCTTTATCTGTTAAGAACATAGGGATCGATGAATGCAAAATATTATAAATTACAGTTATATCAGATAGAAGGTTATCAAAAAATTTATTCACACAGTCAGGTCCTCGATAAGACACATATTTATTAAGGGAGCTGTCGTAGGAGCATACAACGTAGTAAGCAAATGCAGCTGGTACATGCTTTTGCGTAATCGTTGTGCAACTTGTTTCAGAATTTGGTTCAACTGGCTCTAACAAAGATTCAAAGTCTGCGTATAAAACGAAAGGCATGTCTTGCATGCGTTCATAATGTTCAAATTGTATTCGAGTTCCTTGATTAGGTAAAATTGTTGCTACACCACTGCAAACGTGGGCTTCGAGTTTAAGATTGTTATCAAAAAATATCATACAATCCTCACATAAAAATATTTTGGAATGATGTTTAGTTAACTGCTTGCGAAGTAATTTAGCTAAATCTTTAATTAGACAGTAATGCGTACGTTTTCCATTTTCGAGAAAAAGCATGTTGACGTGATGTCTTTTACGTAATTCGCATTTGTACAGAGGTCCAACAACCTTACTGCTATTTTTAAGGCCATAAACATTAATACTTATGTTGGGATTATTCTTTTCAAAAATTCTTATATCTGTGAACCCTACTGGAAATGTCATATTTTTAACTTTAAGTACACTTTCAAAATGCGGATATGCGGTGGTTCGATTTGCGTTATTTTTTGCAGGAAAAAGTGATGCCATGACACACCATAAAAAGCAGTAATCATCCGAATTTTTAATGTTGATACATGCACGTTTGTTTTTTATAGCGTTAGGTAAATCTAAGTAACCTGAGGCTCTCAACGGGTTATATTTGTTTATATTTACTTCTAGATACAAGCTTCGTAAGTAAGCCCAACCACTATCTCTTTCCTCAAATTCTTCAACTTTTTTACAAATTTTATGGCTAATGTTTGTATACATAGCATCAAAATTATAACTTTTATGTAAGATAATGTTTTCAGTAGCAAAAGATTTCGTTGAAATCGAGTCATCCTTATGCAGAAAAAATTCAGAAAACAATTCGAAATTTACTTTAAGGTTTGTATAAGCCTGAATTCGGGCTGAGAGTAAAAGTTTCACGCGGAGGCGCAATTGCGATAAAAAATCTGCAGGAGCAAACACATGCATAAGTTCTTCAACGTCCTCGCATTGAACACGGTACGACGCTATGCGACCGCGAAGAGCGCTATGCACTTGTTCGATACCCTCGCTCTCAATTACAGAACTATTATTTTTGTGTAAAATACTTTTTAAATGAGCAGAGAAAGCATTATTTTTAACGGATAAGTTGCAAGTTGAACAGAATATAGTCTTAACCATTATGATTTTGTTTTCACTGTGTTAAAAAATTACAAGAGGTTAAAGTAGTTTTTAAGTAAAATGTATAAAACCTAACACACATATAATATATAAGTAAAACTAGTTAAGTCAAAATTTACCGAAGAGAGTGTAACTAGTTAATATGTAGTACCTAGCTGACTGTGACTATTTTTTCTTTTTATCACTAAAGAATACCCCCTCTTCAGTAAATTTTGATTTGGCTAATTTTATGAATTTTTTTATAGTCAACAATTCAGGAGACTCAGCTTCGCCTTGTAGTCGAACCCAAATTATTGCCTTTTCACACCTTTCAAGACCGGTGAGGCTACGCACCTCCTCAGCGTCGTAGAGACGCAGCTCCGCCACCAGTTCACCGTCGAGCTTCGCAGTCCGACGCGTTACCCCGCCTGGTACTCGTCGCGTTAGTACACTGTCGAAGGTCTGGTCTGTCTTGCGTGGAGGCGGCGAAACTTCGTTATCTGACTCTGAATCATTTAACCAGTCTAAAGCGGAGCTAGACCCTTCTTGTTTTTTCACAATCGTTGTTGAAGTCTTAGGCACCGACGACGAGTACAGGCATTTCTTCTTAGAGCTAGAAAGATAAGAAATGTAATTAAAAACTAATTATTAATATTGACGATATACGAAATAACATAAAATATATTAACAGGTTTTAAAAGTAATCAACGCAAATTACCTTATGCTTTCGTTGTCCGAGTCAAATGAATTGGCTAACACACAGCTTTTCTTGGCAGAGCGTTTAACTTGCTTGCTTTCAGACCTAAAATAACAATAAATATTAGTGACATTAACATTTAACATATGACAGTAAATACTAGTACGATTAAATAATAACATTTGCTGGTCTAGGTCACTGCTCCTCTACAGACCTTCTTTAATAACTTCTTTACACATAGAGAGAGATCCGTGCTTCGGAAGGCATGTTAAGCCGTTGGTCCCGGATGTTGTCGTAAGATGACAGTCGTTAAAACCCACCGACCCGCATTGGACCAGCGTGGTGGGTTATGGCTTAATATCCCCGTGCTATTATTCACGTGGGAGGTCTCTGCCCAGCAGTGGGACGTTTATAGGCTGATGATGATGATGATGATGACATAGAGAGAACGGACCATAGCCCACCACGCACACCCACTGCGGTTTGGCGGTGCTAACGGTTGCAGATGCAGAAGGGATCAACCGTTGACATACCTTACAAAACATATACGAAGTCGAGCAAACACAACATTGCTAATAGAAAAATAAAAATATTTAAAACTTACGAACATTGTTTCGGTGTATATCTTCTGGATGATTCTCGTAGCGATGTCAGAGTACCGAAGCACTAAATATTAAAAACTTAGGCGTAGCTTAGGCGTACTAGTGGTCGATCTGACTTAGGAAGCACTGATACGACAACTACCATTTTTCGGGTATTTATTGGAGAAAAGTGTTTAACAGCAATTTTACTAAGCAGGAGTGATCAACTTTTTTTTTTTTTTGCTTGTATACAATTAAACTATTAGTGCTAGTTTTTACTTTCAAGAATAACACCGTATGTAAAAACTGTTAATTCCAAATTTTTTTTTTATTATTATTGCTTTTATTACAAACCAAATAGGTACATATTGGGCTTATTATAAACACATACATTATCTAAGTAAAGCAAGCTTAATCGGTAGCGTAACCTTCTGTACTACAAACCGTTACCTATACGATGTACACATAAATGCTTGCATTCATCAAACCATTAGCCTGAGCCTTTTTCGCGTTATAGTCAAGTACCTACCTAACCACTACATTAGCTGTTATATTTTAACGAGTGTACGTTTAAGCAAAAGTAATTAAATAAGTATTACAATGTTATAAATAAATATGTGTTATTAGTAGCAAGAAAGGAAGTAATTACAAAATTGAAGCAATGTTTGTAACCTCTGTTTTTTTAAATTTTAAGCAAAATATTTAGTTTATCGATTAGTGCGAAAACTTGCAGCGAAAGTATTTTACATTTCCTGTGTAATTGCTAACCTTTCGATAAAGCGCTGACGACGATTGTCCGGATGTGCAACATTAGGACTGTTTTCACTAAGCATGAAATTTACTATTACATTTCATCTCATGATCGTCTTAACGAGAGTTTCATAACCACCACAATCACAGATCGAGTTCACCACTAGGTACCTCATCGAGTTCCTCACACTCTAACCCTGTCATTAATAAACGTTGATTAAAGTTACACTTAGGATTAAATTGACGCTGTCTCTATCTGTCTTCTTTAACAAAAACGAGACAGCGTCACTTTAAACCGAGGTGTAACATTTGGCCATTTTTATTAATGAGACGGTAAAAGTTAAACATTTTGATGTACGTACTAAATTAAACAAATGTCTCGGTATGTTACAAGTTAGCCGCTCGGATATCGAGAGACGCGGGTTCGATTACCGTGAGGCAGTCTATTTTTATAACTTCGGTGTTTATGTACTCATATTATTCCCACAATAATTAAATCTAACCATATTTAGTGGGTACGTATTCAAATCGACATTTGCTTTATAAGTTAAACCATAATTTGAAAGGTACTGTTATGAAAATCCTATCTGATCACTTGTTGCTAAACGTGACTTCAGCATGACGTAATTAATTGTTACTTGTTGCTCTGTCTATCCCACTTGTGGGAATACGCCGTGATGTTTGTGTTTGTATGTATTATGAAAATGTATGTTTAATGCGTTTGTCAATTAAAACAGTATAGACTTAGCTTTATCTTTCTAATTGTGTTTATGTTAAAGGTTATTCCCATTCTCCCACAACAAAATGGCCCAAAGTCCTCCCCAGAAATAATACAAATATATTAATTTTCATGCTCCTCCGTGATAAAAAATGGTCATCATCATCATCATCATCCAAAAGACGTTCACTGCTGGACAAAGACCTCCCCCAAGGATCCCCACCACGTCCGGTCCTGCGCCGCACGCATCCAGCTGCTACCTGCAATCTTCACCAGATCGTCGGACCACCTTGTTGGAGGCCTGCCCACACTGCGTCTTCCGGTGCGCGGTTGCCACTCCGATCTGCCCCAACGGCCGTCGGTTCTTCGAGCGATATGCCCTGCCCACTGCCACTTATGTTTAGCAATTCTTCGGGCTATATCGGCTGCCTTAGTTCGTCTACGGATCTCCTCATTTCTGATTCGATAATATCTTTTATAATATTTGGTCTTTGGAGGAGTATAGGAATTGATGTATGGATTTCTTATATTTTCCAAACAAATTTTTGATGGCGCTTGGGAATAACCCGTATTAAAATTGTTTTCGTTAGCATTGAAACGGGAAGTTTCAAAGTCGAACTCGTAGTTAATGTATGTTTGTGTGTTTGTGTGTGTGTGTAGTGATTGCATACGTTGTTGTTTGCGGGATTGATATAAATAAGGTAACTAACAATTCCCTGCACAGTTGTCTGCATTGACTTAGATCAAAAAATACAAGTGTTTTTTTTATGAGAACCTTGAAAATGTGTTGAGTAGATCAGAGTCGACAATGACAATTGGCAACTGATTCTAATCAAAATACACAAGTGTTTTCCTTGGATCGAGGTTGAGGTGTTTCGGCATAAAACCTTTTCTTCCAATTGTTGAAAACCTTGAAAATGTGTAGAGTAGATCGGAGTCACCGTATACTGAAATGAAGTTTGGTTTAAAAACACAAGTGTTTTCCTATGGGTCGAGGTTCAACTTTAGCAAATGTTATTCATAGTTCAACTTATTCGGGGATCCAGTCCTGGGAGACCAGGAAGCCCCATCCAGCTTAAGTTGTGCTGTAATTCCATATTGTTAAAAACCTTCGCATTCATTAGACGAAATCCTTGAAAATGTGTTAAGTAGATCGAAGTCGTTGTATACAGAAATTAAACTATTACATACTGGATTCTGATCAAAATACACAAGTGTTTTCCTATGGGTCGAGGTACTACTTTGATAAATGTTATTCATAGCACTAACTTATTCGGGGATCCAGTCCTGGGAGACCAGGAAGCCCCATCCAGTTTAAGTTGTGCTGTTATTCCATATTGTCAAAAACCTTCGCATTCAGTAGACGAAATCCTTGAAAATGTGTTTAGTAGATCGAAGTCGTTGTATACAGAAATTGAAATATGAATTCGATTAAAATACACAAGTGTTTTCTTATGGGTCAGGAATAAAATTTGACAAATGCAACTATATGATACACCTTGGAGCGTGGTGGCAAATAAAAACCGTATATGACGGATACTTAAGTTTAATAATGTGATCTCAATGATGAATCGAAACTATATTACAAAATGGCATTATAAACAATATAGAATAAATTGACCAAGCGCCTTCGGAAAGACTGAGGAGCGTAGCTGTTAATGGTATATTGCTATTTTAATCGTGTAGGCGCTTACGTCTAAACAACACTTATTCCGTACTGAGAGTTCACTAAGTCACATTCATTTATAGTTGTGCTGTAATTCCATATTGTCAAAAGCTCCTGCATCCTATGAACGAAAGACCTTGAAAATGTGTAAAGTAGATCGCAGTCGTTGTATGGGATTCTAGATCACGAGAAGTCGATTAGACATTCTAAAACACGAGAAGTCGATTGGACATTCTAAATCACTTTTTGACGTTGACTGAGCGAGTGGCAGTGATTTTCAAAAGTAATATTGGGACATTCTAGATCACTTTTAACGACATTGATCGAACGTCAGTGAGATCAATGGAGTGAAAAGTGATCTAGAATGCCCAATATTACACTACTGACGCCAACTGATTGGTACCGTAGAACATTGAATTTGTGAAACTCTATTCGCCTCGAATACTTGAAGAGTATGAGGGGTGTATTTATCCAATCTAAAACAATGGAACTATCGGTCCAACCAAATATCTCCTTTACATCGATGGTTCTTTGTAGACAAAGACAAACATGATGGAGGATGTTTACCAGCAACACCGCACCACACAACTCCAATTTTAAAAATGTGAGTCGAGTCCTGAATGAGGCGTGCCACTTTACTTTTAGTTAGTCCTAACAACAACCTAACCTAATGCCGCGACCGCACGCTTGCCAAACCTCGGCAAGCCGTCACAAATTCAAACGTGTGGATAGAGCGTTTGGCTTGGTTTGCAAGGCAACAAATCCAAGCCTCGTCCGCACGCTTGCCACTTGCCGCAAACTCCAAACCTCGACAAACGTTTGGATTGATTTGGGAAAACAAACGTCGCCATCCACACGTTTGCGAGTGCGTTAGTTGGTTCTGAAGAGGCAAGCATGACATGGATGTTGTTGTGTCGGCCATGATGACATTTGGCGTTACTTACTTATTTTTATTACAAATATGTTGGTGGCATGATATGGCAAAAAAGATGGTGGATGTTAAAAATCATAAAAACCGTACTAAGTAATTATTTTAGAATAGGAAGGTACTTATATATTTTATTTAACAATTGATTAGATTATCAAAATAATACTATTAACCCCTTTCTTCCCTTGGGTGTCGTAATAGGCGACTAACGGACTAAAGACTGCACAAACATCCAACGATCGCTTGGTTAAGGACAGATTCCGTTTGGGACAGATTAGGTTTACGTCAGATACTGTTTAGGACAGATTCGTTTTAAGACAGGAATACAATTGAGTTCAAAAGCGGCGATGGGCTCATAAAAATAATACTACCAACCCCTTTTCTCTTCGGTGCCGTAAAAGGCGACTAACGGACTAAAGACTGCACATACAACAACAGCATAGAGCGGCGATGGGTTCATAAAAATAATACAACTAACCCCTCTTTTCTTCGGTGTCATAAAATGCGACTAACGGACTAAAGACTGCACATCCAACAGCATAGAGCGGCGATGTACTCCTCAAAATAATACTACCAACCCCTCCCTTCTCTTCGGTGTCGTAAAAGGCGACTAATGGACTAAATACTGCACATACATCCAACAGCATAGAGCGGTGATGTACTCCTCAAAATAATACTACCAACCCCTCTCTTCCCTTCGGTGTCATAAAAGCGACTAACGTGCTAATAATGGCTCACCACCTAAGCACATGTGCAGACTGTGCAGATGTTTCTTGCTGAAGCGTGGACTGTGTGGGCGTGGTCTGTGTTGTCCATAGATTTAAATGATTACTAATTTTACCATAAACTTTAAATAAATATCTAAGAAAAGTTGTCAATTTATGTAAAATAAAATTCAACATCATCATCAGCAGCCTATAAACGTCCCACTGCTGGGCACAAGCCTCCCCAAGTGGACAACAGCACGTGGGGATATTGGGCCGTAACCCATAAGGCCAGCGTGGTGGCCCAATGCGGGTTGGTGGGTTTTAACGACTGTCATCTTACGACAACAACCGGGACCAACGGCTTAACGAGCCTTACGAAGCACGGAGGAGCTCGAGATGTTTTTAATATGGTCACCGATCCAGCGACTCGGTATTGCGAAAGTTGCATAGCAGGCAATATAGCAAGCCGAACGCACTAGCCGCTGCGCCATCGAGCTCCTCGAGAATATCCTCCTCCTCCTCGAAATTAAATTCACTCATACCATAACATCTTTCATTTTTCACATGAGTAAAACTAAAACCTAAATAAATTAGCACGTCTGTTCGCCACCAGTGCACTAACGAGAATGAAATGCGCACAAACGTGTGGAACGCTTCGCAAGCGCTTGTGGCGAATTCCCTTTGATTTTTGACAAAAAACCGACACTCGGCGGATCAGAAGCGCCTGCAAACCTAGGCAAACCTACGCAAACCAAGCCAAACGGTCTATCCACACGTTTGAATTTGTGACGGCTTGTCGAGGTTTGCCAAGCGCCTGCCTAGGGTTTGTAGAGGTTTGGAGTTTGTGGCAAGTGGCAAACGTGCGGTCGCGGCATAACAATATCATTATAAACCATCATTCAGATTATGGTTTATACTCCTGAAGGTTACGTGGTAGGTTAGAAATTTAAGACAATTGCGAAGCGCAGCGTAGCGATTGTCTTGAATTTTGAGGTTATTTTTTTTATTAGACAACAGAAATACTAACTACCCTACTCCTGTAGGTCACGTGATAGGTTAGAAATTTAAGACAATTAGTGTATGGATATCAATACTTCAAGTCTTTTAAATATTATGGATTGTAATATTTATGACAAACAAATTTAGGGATTTCAATTTTATGGCATGTGATATTGTAACATTAACCCTTTAATTTGGTTTTAATAACTTCTAGCAACAATTACTTTAAACATTTCTACATCGGCAAATTACTATTTTTTTTTAAATCGTTCGAATTGGTTATAAAGTTAGTTTAAACACATCGCTACAAAATCGGTTAAAGATTGAGTTAAGAGTCACTAGTTTTAACTACACATCCCTATTCTGTCAATCAACCAAGATGCAGTGGAACAGAAACAACCGATCCGTAAGTTTTATGAATTTCCACCATTTTAGGAAGTTAAATTGTTTGTGATTTGTCTAAATATTATTTATAATAAATCAAAATAATCAAATCAGCAAATAATTTGCGAAGAAATATTGCAACTAAAACATGACATGATTCCTAGCCTCAATTTTAGTAAAAGCATCCGTGCCAAATATCCAAAGAAGTACTTTGGTAGAGGTATACGACTGTTGCGTAACCTAATTCCAAAGCATCCGAATAACCGTGAACACTATTAATGACTTACATTTCCGGGGATGATGTGCCTAGGCAAAGCCACATTCTAAATATTTCCTAAATCCGTTTGAAACTTAATTCACTCCCGTTCTAAACTGATATCTTATGGGTTGTCCCAATCGACACACCTTATCCACAACCAAGGCACTTGGCCCAAAATAAAACTAGTGAGATCCAATTGTTTGGATCATACATTCGAGCCACCGTAGATAGGATACTCCGGTTAGTAATCTGACCATTAGTAGGTTCATTCACCATATATGAAAATACCGAAACCGAAACCGTAAACAAACGAGGCACCCTTATGTGCAATTATCCAAAACCGTATAATAATTTATCTGGATCCGTAAATAAAAGAGGCACCCGTATGTTCAATTATCCGAAACCGTAAACAAAGAGTATGTGCTTCTCAGGTAAATTTTCCAAATCCCTAGGGCTATTCGATAGCCACTTCCGAAGTTGACACTCCGAAATAGTCAAAAACTCCGGAATTAATATAAGACGGCTTACTGCCTCTTACAGACTCTAAAAGCACCTAACCAAAAACCTACCGATATGCCGTAAAACCTATTAAATTCAATTTTGTCCCCGCATACAGTGAACCGAAAACATCCGAACCGAGCCATAATTCCACGGGTTTAGATTTGTAAAACTCCGTATCCGCTAACTCTAAACCAATAGCGAAATCAGGCACCGAATCCGATAAATCACAAGCTGGCTGGTTACCTACTAAGTCCCGTAAACATTTCACATGTGTGGTGGCAATAGAAAACTCTTTAATTATTGAAGTGAAAGAAATAACCGATCGTCCGAAAGTTTCCTTAACCTCAAATCCTTCTACCCCTCTCCCTCGCTCCTTTACTCATTGTAGTGACAACCCTGCTAGGGTTGTCGGACGGAAAATATTCCGTGCCAACCCGATACAAATAAGTGATCCTTGGGATCCCACGTCAAATAACGCCCGAACCGAAATATATTTAGAATTTAAATGAGAACCGATAGGTAGATAATGACCTAAAACGAGGACATTTCGCTAACGCCGAGTGAGAAGTATCTCCGCAGCATGAGCATGTTTGGCTGCCTACCGCAGCCATGTACTGACCTCCCCTACGCGGGAGTCGTGAAACCGAATTTGCACCGTCTGTGTAAACTCCCGACGAGTATGTATTCACTATACACACTATACACTATACCCCTAACATCCGATTAATAACAAAAATTCCATAATATTCCATTTCCAAAAAAAATAACTAATTCAGTAAAAGTGGGTATGACATCCGACTCATTTATTTTTATGAAAAAACGGGATTTTTAATATGTTTGAGTTGTAGATTTTGAGTCCCCGATATTTCGGCGCAGTTGCATGCACCATGGTCACGAAGTTCCATGCACCATGTTACTCCGTGATCATGGTGCATGCAACTCAAAATCTACAACTCATACATGTAAAAATCCTTTCAGTTTTCATAAAAATAATTGTAGTGACCATGAAAGTTTAAAATGTTATAACATCCGACTCTCCTATTCTCCTTTTTTGGTCAGACCGAGTCTAAAGGGTATATTAGTTGGTAAATTAGCAAGCACTACATGTAAGAGCAAAAAATACCATTCTGAAACGGGAAACCCGAGTTGTTCTAATGAAATAACCGCCATTATTGAAGGGTTAAGAAATTGAGACCGTAAACCATTGCGTTGTTGTGAAATGAAACTTAACTTCATTAACTGTTCAACATGAATATCCCCTATTGGATCAAAGGCAAAGCTCATGGAGATCCCTGTCGCTCTCTTCGGGTGCCGGAATCTTGGAGAGAAGCTAATGTGCAACCGATCCCCAAAAAAGGAGATCGGTCAGATCCGTATTATTACCGCCCCATAGCCGTAACTTCAGTCTTGTGGAAGATTCTAGAACGAATATTAAATAGACAGCTTATTCAGTACCTAGAAGATCACTCCCTAATTCACGATCGTCAATATGGGTTTCGGCCAAAACGGTCAACGGGTGATCTTCTAGCGTACGTCATACATCTCTGGGGTGGCTATTGACAGCTGCTCAGTTCTGTACCTGGATCGCAGGCTTCCTGCATGAGCGGTTTATGTCAGTGAACGCTGGTGTTCCTCAAGGCTCCGTTCTATCCCCCACGCTGTTCCTTCTGCATAATATCAATGACATGCTTCCTCTTGGAAACATTCATTGCTATGCAGATGATAGCACAGTGCATGGGGGATATAACGGTCACCCAACGGCTGGGCTGGTAGATACCGAAATGAAGCGAGCAAATCTTGTCATTGAGCTCGATCGGGTGTTGAACCTCATTTCCAAATGGGGCTCCGATAATCTGGTGAACTTTAATGCCAAGAAAACACAGGTGTGCGCGTTTACAGCGAAAAAGTTGCCATTCCTTCCCCTTCCCTCTCTTCAGGGCAAATCTCTAGGCGTGCAGAGCAGTATTAACATGCTCGGTATGGATATCCGCTGCGATCTGAACCAAAAGGACTACATCGAAACTGTGATCAAAAATGCCTCACGTAAACTCGGTGTCCTGAACAAGGTGCGGCGATCCTTCACGCCTGATCAGTTGTGTCTATTATACAAGACAAAGGTGCGGTCTTGCGTGAAGTATTGCTTTCACCTCTGAGACGGCTCCGCAAAGTACCTTTTCGATGCCTTGGACAGATTGCAGCGACACACTGTGCGCATTATCGGCAATGCAGAGGTCACTAACACTCTCGAGCCTTTGCAATTGCGTAGAGATATTGCGTCACTCAGGGTCTTTTACCGTTTATACCATGGCGAGTGCTCTGAAGAGCTCTTTGACCTCATCCGTCCTTCTTCCATAGGAGTACGCATGCTGCTATCCGGAATCACCAATTTACAGTCTCTAATATTCCATCACGTACAAAGAAATTTGGTGACTCGCTTCTTTGTCGCACCTTCAAAAGATAGAATAGTGTACCAGCACACGTATTCCCTCCTACCTTCAAACGAGGCGTGAAGAAGCACTTTGTAAGCCGGCAGAGTGAGGGTGACTGATGCTACGTCTCTTACGCTGCACCAGTTGTCCTCGCGCCTGGACTTTACTTCCACTTAACATCAGGTGGAGTGGGATTATTTGCCGGGCTTAATATAAAAAAATAAAAAAATGGTGGTACTTTTTTATAAGAAGGTGTACCATACCCTTCATCCAAAATCCGAACATGTTGTACCAAACCACGAGCCTCCCCTTATAAGCATGATATAATTAAGCAAATTTTTGTGACGGCGATATGTCACTCTGAGAATCCACCAAACTATCAAATAAGTTGTTAAAACCAACCAATTGATCCATTTCTCCCATGAACGAAGGTAACCGGAGAGCTGGCAACTGACCTCAACCCTATTTGAATCCGACTTATGTTCCGAAGGGAAATCTGATTTGTTATCGCAATCTAATTTAATTATCATTAATCTATCAAAATCTTGCGAGCCGCCGGCACGGCGCCATGACGAAATCATCGTCAGCCGTAATGCTTATTTTGGCGAGTTCTTTGATAAGCGTGTTCCAAAGAATCAAACTCCGTATTAACTTTCATAATCCCTATTACTAGTTAACCTTTTTGCATGGTCTGGCCGATCAAATAAAATCCGCACAATTAATAAGCAATTGCAACTTAACTTTAAATTGCGACCAAAATGCCCCTAAAGCCATTTTTTATTTGTCTAAACAAAACCCGCAACCAGAAAATTACCAAGTGCTTTCGACCCTTTGTTCTCTGTATACCTATAACGCAGTGTATGACCGTAGTACCGACCTATAACGAATTAACCACGCTCTGCTACAAAAATGTACGTTCGCGATAAGCGGAGCCCTAACAAAACAGAATTAGATTTTTAGAGGAGCTTTGTAGTGGTTGATTAAAACAGCGTTCGGATGGAATGAATGTCTTTATTGACAACAATGCGTGTATTTATACAAAAATTACCAAGTCCAATTACCAATAGCAAAGCGTTAAATAAAGTTATAAAATATCATAAGGTACTTTGATAAACATTAGTATTTTTGCCGCGGGTATACCTACTACGCGCGCAGCACCTCGCCAGCGCTGCTGCGCTCGCCGCATATAAAAGGCGATTTCGCTGTGCGCGCGATCTTTTCCTCGGCAGCGGCTGTGAACGACGGACGGTGCAGCTATGCGAGCGGAGCTCGTCGCGTCGGCATCATCGGCGTCATCGGCAGCTGCTACTATAACAGCTCTTTTCAGGGCTCCATCTTGTTTCAACGGCAACGTCATAAACAGCTCTTTTCAGGGCTCCATCTTATTTCAATGGCAACGTCATAAACAGTTCTTTTCAGGGCTTTGTCTTGTTTCACCGGTAATGGCTGTAATTGGCTACAGTGCTCCCCTTCAAGTGAAACGTACCGGTGGCTTGACGCTGCTGCCTGAGCGTGTTTGCTTATGCTCGGCAGGCGGTGGAGTCTTGATCTTCGGTTGCGTTGGTATGGTACGGTATGGTAAAATGGTTTTGAGTTGGTACTGGTAAGTCGGTAATGGTATTGTAGAGTTTATACCATGTTAGGGCGCTGGCTGGTTTTACTTTATAGTAATTTATTAAAAACATAATTTGAAATGACAAGATGTCAAACCGGGAATTGAGGAGAACGTTTGGAAGTGCCAACATGGGTAGACTTGACCATGTTATTTTTATATTGTAAATATGTAATTCTAAAATGTATATAAAAGTATACGAGTTCATTTATTGTATACTTTTATATACATTTTAGAATTACATATTTACAATATAAAAATAACATGGTCAAGTCTACCCATGTTGGCACTTCCAAACGTTCTCCTCAATTCCCGGTTTGACATCTTGTCATTTCAAATTATGTTTTTAATAAATTACTATAAAGTAAAACCAGCCAGCGCCCTAACATGGTATAAACTCTACATTCACCATTGTAGAACTCGTAAAGGTTGGGGGGCGTTTGTTTTAATAACAACAACCTTTATTTAGTATACGAGTTCATTTATTGTATACTTTTATATACATTTTAGAATTACATATTTACAATATAAAAATAACATGGTCAAGTCTACCCATGTTGGCACTTCCAAACGTTCTCCTCAATTCCCGGTTTGACATCTTGTCATTTCAAATTATGTTTTTAATAAATTACTATAAAGTAAAACCAGCCAGCGCCCTAACATGGTATAAACTCTACATTCCTCCCGACCTGGGGAAAAAAAATTTTTAAACAAAAAAAAATTTTTTCCAACTTTTTTTTTTTACATTTCTACCCATTTCTAAACATTTCTAAACATCCTAGCAGAAACGGGAAAAAAATACATACAAGAATGATTCAACCTAAACCCGACTTGGATTTAGCTATTCGAAGAATTAAACTTCGAAGAACTTGGCACATATAAACCCGTCAAAACTATATACCTATTTCGAATCATCCTCTAAATTACAAACTAACACGACTCATATACATCACCCTTAACAAAAATTACATAACTAACTTTATCAATCTGCATGTTAAAATATTTAATGTTAATGCAGAGAAAAATTCCAACTTTCTAAGGGTGTGATAGTCGTTCTTAAACTTAAGCTTTATAGCAAGACTCAAAGCAGATACTATCAACTTATCAATAGGAAAAAATATTCTACACCATTATATTTAAAACTCTCATGAATTCAAGAGGCTCAAGTACAATGTAAGAAACAAAATTCCCAATAACATGTCAACTATCCCACGTTATGACTTGATACTCAACAATACAATATTCCCTCATAATCTATAGAATTAGGGAATTATTGATTAAACTTTAAGGCAAAAGATAATTCCTCTATTTCCAATCCATTACTTAGGTAGAACTTCTACTAAGTAATTCCGAATGCTTATGAGAATAGTCACTCTATTCTACACCAGAAATTGCTTATCGTGAGAGAAATTTATTAACTCACTACAAACTACTAAAATAATAAACTATTAAATAACCTTGAACTACTATTACACTACTCCTATAAATCAAATAACCTACAACATCATACTCCTCCATACTACTAACTCCTTAACCCTTCATAAACTAATTCTCTAAATACTCAGCCCTTTATCTGCATACTACATACTGCTAATTCCTATACCTTCACCAACTATGCTATAATACTCAATCTTTAACCCTCAATAATAACAAACCATTTACAAACCAGATACTAACCCTATATCCCATCATTTATGTGTGTGAAACCCAAATCAGGAATCCATGACAAATAGCTTATTGCCTAATCATGTTACACCAAATAATAGAATTAGTCGACTAGATCTACCAATCCAATTCTACTTAACCCTTACAACTCATTACCTTTCTCAAATACTTACTTTACCAGCATTCAACATTACAAATACGTTAACAAACCTATCTCACGCTTTTTAACAATATTTTCCTTAACATATCAAACTACATTTGTATTTGGGCCTCTTTTTCAAACATCAATTGCTCCCTGCCATCATTAGATTACCTAAAATATGTTATTCTTATTTCTCTCGTACATATGAAACATTAAAATACATATTAGTAAATAATAATGACAACATATAACTTAAAATTAACCTACTAAAGCCTTCCCTTTATACACAAACTTATTATAATTTACAAACATACATATACACAATAATGTCTACAAACACACATCATCGTGACATGAAATGCTTCAGGCGATTAGTATGAAAAACGAACCCTACAAGCCACCAACATTAGACCCCCCATCGCTCAATGATTTTATATGCCATTGATAAAGACGTGCCAGTTTCGTACATCTGCCAATAACTCGCCTTGGAACATAATAAAACTAAATCATTGACGTTAAAGAATACCGGTCTAATTCTTACGTAGTGCCTTCGTAAATAATCTACTCATACAACCTACCTGTTCTATCGAATTTTCGTTTTAGGATAACCCGTTCCTAAATCTAAATTAGTTACAAAACGTTTTTCCTCCACCGGCAAGGAAAATTCACCACTATTTGGTGCTTTCAAAAAATATACGTAATCATTGTTACGCAATTTCTGAAAATCAATAAAGTCAACAATTGATTGATGCCTGTCACATGTTGACACATCAATGTTTTTCTTTTCCGCGCCCGGCTCGGAACTTTCTAAAACAATTGCCTGATCTAGAACATTCGATGACCTATCTGACTTTTGTTCTAACTTCAAACTTTCTAAACCAATTGTTTGACATGGAACATTCGATGACTTACCTATCTTTTGTCTAACAAGCGAACTCGATTTTTCCGAATCCTGTCTTGCAACAATAGCAGCTTTATCTATTTCGCTCGACACATTTGGCTGAACTAAATGAATATCTCCTAACTTTTGTCTAACAATCGAACTCGATCTTTGCGAATCCTGTCTTGCAACAAAAGCGGATTCATCTTTTTGGCTCAACACATTTTGCTGAACAGAATGAATATTTCCTAACTTTTGTCTAACAAGCGAACATCTTTCAGAGTCCTGTCTTGCAACAAAAGCGGATTCATCTTTTTGGCTCAACACATTTGGTTGAACAAAATGAATTTTTCCTTGGGAAAAAGACACACAATTGTTATAAAAATCAATACACATTTTATTCTTTATTAAGAAATCCTGACCTAAAACTACACTACACTTTAAGTCAGCTATAATTATAAATTCTTGTTTAAATAAAAAATCGCTCAAAGAAAACATTACATCGCATTTTCCAACTACTTTTAACCTACTACCATTACTCGCACTAATACATCTATTTTCTATATCTCTACATTTTATTCCTATCTCATCCGCGGCAACTTGACTGATGCAGGAAACCGTGGCACCTGTGTCTACAAGAGCTACACAATTTACCTCATTTGTAGAAAATACTAATAATGGCAATAACGCAGAAGAAGGTCTAACCTGTTGACTAGCTTCATCCATCGCATGCAATTTCACGTCAGATGTGTGCGCTTGCAAAAGACCAGACGACATCTCAAAAACATCACCGTCGCGACAATTGGCCTTCTTTATTGTCGGCGCGGTGGAAAACCCGGCTGCGACTGCGTTTTCCTAAAATTAGAATGTAAATTATAGCTATTTGAAGGTGCAGGTCCTGGTACAACGCGGCATTCATCTTGCACTTCCGTTGTCATTGGCGGACCAAATCGAGTGGGCGTACTACGATCACCTCCCCCACCAACAAACTTATGAACAAACGCAGCAGGATTCTGCGCTAAGTTCATCTGCTCTTCACGTGCTTGTGGATACACCTTCTCCAATTGTAAAATAACCTCCCTGAGGTCTCTTTTACACGCATAGTGGGAATATGCCAGTTTATTCTTGAAGAAAAGCTTTAATCCCTTTAAAAATTGCGTAATGAACGTTGCTTCATTGGTTATGGTTGCTTTGTTAGCCAACTCCGATAAATTATAAAAATGCTCGCTCAGGCCTTTCTGGTCCTGATTGGCATTATAAAATAATTCGGAGTAATCACACACTTCAAATTCTTCCCTCAATTTATCCACCACTTCTTCAAAGCTTTTACATGAAGCTTTTATTGATCGGAAATAGTGAAGTGCAGACCCTTTTAAAAATGCTGGCAACAACAATAACTGTTCCTCAGAGCTAGTGCACTTCTTATAAACTGCTACTGCTTGGAACTGCTCCAGAAACTCTTCCACCGACTCATCAAAATGACCCGTAAAACAAGTGACTACGTGATCCATTTTGCTTAAAAAAAAATTCCTTTTCTTTCAGGTAAAGGTTATCATAATATTCTTTTCTATTCTTCATTCTTCAACACTTAGCTTATTCACCATTCTTTTCAGTGCTTTCGTGCCACCTGAAAAACGGAAACTTTTCGCGCACGGTCGGCTCTTGGCGCCTCCACCATTGTAGAACTCTTAAAGGTTGGGGGGCGTTTGTTTTAATAACAACAACCTTTATTTAGTATACGAGTTCATTTATTGTATACTTTTATATACATTTTAGAATTACATATTTACAATATAAAAATAACATGGTCAAGTCTACCCATGTTGGCACTTCCAAACGTTCTCCTCAATTCCCGGTTTGACATTTTGTCATTTCAAATTATGTTTTTAATAAATTACTATAAAGTAAAACCAGCCAGCGCCCTAACATGGTATAAACTCTACAGTATCTTCTAATACATATGCAGGCTTCAATCGATCAATTGAGATATTGGTTTGAAAATTCGGCATCTGGATGGTATATATTTTGCTTGATCGTTTGACAACTCGATAGGGGCCTTCATACGGTGGTTGAAGCGGTTTTTTTACTGCGTCTACGCGTATAAACAAATGACTGCAGTCTAGCAAGTCTTTGTGTACGAAAATGTGTTTATTATCGTGGCGTGCGGTAGATGTGCGTGGTTTATTTTCTTCGATGGTATTTCGCAGTTGCTCGACGTAAGTATAATTCGCGGTGGGTATAGATGTACTGTGTTGAAAAAATCGCCCGGCAGCCGTGAATTGTATCCGTAGGTAAGTTCGGCTGCGCTGACCTCTGTGTCGGTTCGTAGGGCGGCTCGCAGTCCAAGTAGTACCGTAGGTAGCGCGTCGATCCAAGTACTTGTGTTGGATAGTTTTGCACGTAGTGCGGTTTTAAGTGTGCGGTGCCATCGCTCGATAATTCCATTGCTCTGCGGGTGATATGCGGTAGTGCGATTTTACATAATTCCCATAATGTTCATTAAGCTATTGAACAGGTGACTTTCGAACTGTCGTCCTTGATTGCTAGTTAATGTAGTGGGGCATCCAAAGCGAGATATCCAGTGCTTAGAAAACGTTCGCCACTATTACGGCAGAAATATCATCTGTAGGTATCGTTTCGGGCCATCTCGTAAATCGGTCGATCATTGTAATCAGATAACGATATCCATCGCGCGTTGTAGGGAATGCTCCGACGATATCGATATGTACGTTTTGAAGACGAGCAGCAGGTGGGAACGACGAGGTTTCTGAAAAAGTATGTCGTTGTATTTTGCTTTTCTGACAGCTGATACAATTCTTCGTCCATTGTCCGATGTCTTTGTTCATTGACGGCCAAAAGTATTTTTGCGATGTTAGCTTGCGAGTCGTGCGGGTGCCTGGATGACTAATGTTGTGAATGCTGTTGAATGTTTCGCGACGATATTCTTCAGGAATGTATGGGCGAATATATGGCGTCGATGTCTCGCAGTATAGCTTGATGTTGGTATTCGGAATAATAATTTTCTTTAGCGACAAGTTGTGTTGTGATGAACCAGAGTCGTGGTCTAGCTCTCTTTAAAACGGTGGAATTCGCATTGACAGCGAAATGTTGGCCACTTCTGGGGAGGTGTTGCTGCTTGCAGTTGATGACTTCTGTGTATCTTCCATAGCGTAGCTTATATATAGCTTCCCCGGTTCTTCACCGGGGTGTTTCTATCAGTCGGGGTCACCACTTTAGAGGAGCTTTGTAGTGGTTGATTAAAACAGCGTTCAGGATGGAATGAATGTGTGTGTGAACAATGCGTGTATTTATACAAAAATAACCAAATCCAATTACCAATAGCAAAGCGTTAAAATAAGTTATAAAATATCATAAGGTACTTTGATAAACATTAGTATTTTTGCCGCGGGTATACCTACTACGCGCGCAGCACCTCGCCAGCGCTGCTGCGCTCGCCGCATATAAAAGGCGATTTCGCTGTGCGCGCGACCTTTTCCTCGGCGGCGGCTGTGAACGACGGACGGTGCAGCTATGCGAGCGGAGCTCGTCGCGTTGGCATCATCGGCGTCATCGGCAGCTGCTACTATAACAGCTCTTTTCAGGGCTCCATCTTGTTTCAACGGCAACGTCATAAACAGCTCTTTTCAGGGCTCCGTCTTATTTCAACGGCAACGTCATAAACAGTTCTTTTCAGGGCTTTGTCTTGTTTCACCGGTAATGGCTGTAATAGGCTACAGATTTAATAAACTAACACTAATCTGACCTTGTACTGGCGACGGCGTGCTTCTTCCGATAAGAGGTACCTCTGTCTTCTTAACGTAACCAAACCTGTAACAAAAATAATGCGCACGCGGTCACCGGTCCCAAAAGACAAGAGAAAGTTTGAAAGCTGTCCAAAGTGTCCAATCTTCTTAATGCAATGGCGAGGCAAAGGGATTCAGCTCATATAGCCTATGTGCGAAACAAATATGATCCCACGACTCTCTTACATTAAATAAAATAAATAAAATAAATTTTATTTACGCTCACACCAACTATCTAGACCAAGATGAGTATTCTTGTGAAACTCGTTTTTATGGTAAGATAACGGATAAATATATTTAAACATAGAAAAAACAATCAGACCCGGAATCAATTTAGAAAAACAGTTTTTCTCTAAATTGACGCGACCGGGGATCGAACCCGGGACCTCTGAGATGGCGACACCATGAAAACAGGTGTACAAACCACTCGACCAAGGAGGTCGTCATTAGTTATGAATCCCGACAAAAGCCTAACAAAAAGTTGTAGGTATTAGTATGGATGTACTAGTATGGATTATCCGGTCTTTTGTAGAGATCTGCAAGCAATACGCCGCCACGCCGGTTGAACTGAACCTTTGCGAAACTCAAAGCAAACGAGTGAGTGAACTTTCAGAAAGTAATTAGAACAAAACTAATTTTCGAGACTTCACCGCTTGTCGTGCCAACAAAGAGTTCTAATGTTTGCGAGCCGAACTTCCCGAACCCGATGATTCAGAGTGGGATCCCAAGTTTCGGTCACCTATTTCATAATACGAATGAGGAAATTGTTTCAACAATAATTAAAGGTTTAAACATATACAAGTCTAGTTTTGTTTTTTTTTTAATATTTACTACGGCTAAGCACTTCACCTTCATCTCACCTGATGGTAAGAGACGATAAGGCCGAAGGTGGATGCGCGCTTCACCCGGAATCATTAATCACTGAGGAACTGGCTATCTTATCTCTAACATGGTTGTTATGGCGACAGAATTTAAGATAAAATGGTGGTAACTAGCCGCCTGGCTAGCCTGGTTGGGTTAATGGTTAGGGCTTACTGTCCACCTGGACCTAATAAACGCTACCACCTACCCAACCAGTACACAAAGATGTACCGCAGGGACTCCAACCCGGGACCTATAGGTCTAAGACCGGTGGCTTAGCTACTAGACCACAGAGGCGGTCATAAATGGTAACATATTTCTTCACTTAAAATGACACACTGAGAATGTCTTTGAGGGCGAACAGCCTAAAGACTTCGGATTTCGGATAGTCCAATAGATTAATAAAAATGTAACATTTTGTAATTATTTGTTTCTTTGTTTTGTATAAAAAAGTGACTTCTTTTACCATACACATGCCCTACGCATGTTGTCTGTGGCTAGTTGCATTAGGAGAGCATTTGTTTTGTGAACTTTCGAAACAAATTTTCGTCAGTCCGACGATTCAGATGAATGAGAAAATGGATTTAACAATATGAAGTTTTGAACGCAAACAGGCTTAGTTACTGTTTATGTGGCTATAAAGTACACAATACTTTGTTGTTATGCTTATCACAATCATAATAAAGTTGAGACATTACTTTACTTTCATTACCTCATGCTTTGTTGAATTGTCTTTTGATGAGAAGCGACAATAATATAATCCATTCATAGTAAAATCCTAAATCACCAAATAAATCTGTCGACACAAAAAATATTAAGTTAAAGTTTCACTTGCTAAATTATTTTTATGACTAATTGTGTAGCAGAACTACATGACATCTCTTGCATAATATAGAGATACTGTGTGGTGAGTACTGTGTGGTGAGGGCTCATTATAAAAAGAATACCATCAACCCATCTCTTCTCATGTGTGTCGTAAAAGGCGACTAACGAATTAAAAACTGCAGATATATCCAACAGCATAGAGCACATTTTTTTTCTATAAAAGAAGGAGGCAAACGAGCAGCTGGGTCACATCACCGCCGCCAGTGGACACTAGCAAAACCAGAGGAATCGCAGACGCGTTGCCGGCCTTTAAGGAAGGAATAGGAACGGTCCCGAAATACCGCCGCCGATAGCTGGTTCCACAACACTGTTGTTCGAGGCAAGAAATTTCGTGAAAAACGTACAGTAGTAGGTCTAGACCGCCATCCATCAAAGGTGATGTGGATGGAATGACAGTCGATTGCGTGTAGTGCGTTAAAGGAAATCAGCGGCAGGGATCAAGCCGAACAATTCATCAGAACACTCTCCATAATATTAATTTAAGCGGTACAATAATACAGAGAGACGCAACGTCTCTCCGAAGAACCAGCGGATCGAGCCGACCTGAAATAACCACGTAGTCGACAATTCGAGCAGCTCTGCGTTGAATGCGGTCAAATGGAAGGAGTTGGTACTGGGGTGCTTCAGCCCAGAGATGGGAGCAGTATTTAAGCGGTCTGACCTGTGCTTTGTACAGTTGTAAGCAAGCGCACATAATTGTGTACTTGTTATTTGGTGACGCATGGACTGTGGCATTGGACTGCTTTTGCGTTCCTTATTGCCTAGTGTCTGACTAATCCTTTGAAGATAATAGTTGTGAGTGTGTAACAAGGCAGCTAAAGCCTTGTTGGTGTTCTAACCTCTTTTCCGAATAATATTCTTGTAAATCTAGTTTTAAATAAAAATTAAAATATTACGTACACTCTCTGTCTAGCCTCTGTTTTCATGAAAATGGCAGTTCTGATTCATCCGCGGAGCTAGAAAGAGCTTCTTTTCTATTGTTATCCTTACGAAAACATTTTTACTATTGAATAGTGTATTATTATAACTAGACAGTTCCATATGTCCTGATAATATTATTAATATTTCAAACCTTTACCTAGTCACAGTATATAGTGTACTAACGCTTAAATTGAGCTTCGTAAAACTAACCTTTTTTAATTGAAATATACTTCTGAACTCATCGTGCTTTTATCTTCATCCAACTACTCCTCATAGCGTCGCTCGTCCGTTCCTCCGCTCCGTGGCAAGTATCCTTTCTGTTGTAATCAAGACATTTCAAAACCACGCAGGTGGAATCACAACGTATGAGCTCTGCTGCCGTAAAACCAGAAACAATAGAAATTCAATTGGTAGCTCCTTTAGAAGTCTTCGTGACAGACAAAAGGTTATAGCTAACTACTTTTTAATAATGAAATGCTTTGTAAATTAATAAGTATTTATTCAGATAGTGTAAGGCTTCCTGGTGGCGATGTATTCTTTGACCTTGGGCAGGTTCTGGACTGTCTTGACGAGGGCAGCGACGGTGGGGTAGCTCTTTTGGATGGTGTCTTTGAAGAACAGGTTAGCAGTCTCGATGATACCGACGAGGACGAAGTCAGCCCATGTCAGCTGGAAAGAGAAGAAAAATGTATCAATTTCATGATAGCATCTGATTTTGAAGTGTATATGTTCTCTCTATCCGACTAGTTATCAGAAAAAAATTGCTTTAAGTTGAGCGATTAGACCGCCAAATTGTAACTGTGTATTTTAGTACTTGTTTTTATGTTTTGTGTATAATGTAATCTGCTGTAATAAGTATTATCAATCTATGTATCTATCTGTCTCTCCAAATCAATCAGCTGATTATTAGGCCGGCTTTTAAGACGATGATGCTCTTGAAAGTAAATTCTAGTCGATTATTTAGTTAGCATATCAATTTTTTTTGTTCTGATTTTTCGCTTCTTCTGTGGTTGATCTTACAATATAGATTATAGGTATTAAATTCTTATGATTCGAGTGCAAATTAGGATATTTAATACACAAAAAAATCGCGTAACAGAATTAAAACCCATTATATTATATAAGTTGTAAGTTTCAATGTCTAAAATGATAATTATAAAGATGTCAAGTACGGAACATGTCTTTGTTCGGCAGGATTAGATTAATTTAAGATGTTTCGGATTGACGGACTTTGAGATTGTTTGGTTACTACAATCAGGAGGATTTCGATTAGGCTGCAATGTTAAGGAATTTCTGAAATGGCTTTTTAAATCGATGGGTGACGAAATTAAATTACCTTTGAGCTTTTCCGTTCTTCGGAAGTTTGCTCCGTGTTCGGAAGTCACGTCAACCGTAGGTCCAATGGTTGCTGTCGTAAGATAGCATACGCTAACACCACAAGACTACATAGTCCGCTAACACCCAACATGGTGGTTATGGCCCATAACCTTCTTATATGATCTTCTTATGTAACCGTGTGGGGTAGCGGTGAAAGATTACTACCACCCCCTCTCTTTCCTTGGGTGTCGTAAGAGCCGACTAACGGACTAAAAACTGCACATACATCCAACAGCTTAAAGCGGCGAGGGGCTCATCACCTGTCACGCTGAGCACATGTGCAGTCGCTATTTGGTAAAAGGTGGACTATGGTAGAGGACTGATTTTGCTGTCCTCATTGCCTAGTCTCTCAATAACCCTTCGGGGATAACAGTCGTGATTATAGGTGATATTAAATCAAATTACTGTCTCTCCAGGATCGCAGGAATACGTTAGACATTAGTTTTCTGCATAAACTCGTGAATGATCATATGGACTGTCCTGCTCTGCTATCGAGGATGAATTTAAATGCTTCATTCAGGCTGCCTAGAATTTTTCGATATAATTTGTTTGTTACGAGGCGCTCTAAGTCCAATCTAGGTCTATTCTCTCCTTTGAATAGAATGATCTCCCGGTATAACTCCCTGTCTAAGTTCACGAATATAGATACAATTTACCATACTTTGAATAAAGTTAAATCATTATTGTCCTTATGCAAGCCACCTAATTCATAATAGGTACCTAATTGTTCAGTGAAATAGTTTATAATTTTATTAACCGTTTTAGTTTATAGTTTTTTTTGTCATTTCTGTTGACCTTATTTGCATGCAGTTGTCACCTATAATTAAGCTTAAGTACATTTACAATTGTATCCCTATCATTGTGTAACTGTATCTTGATTCAATGTAATCTTGTTGGTGATTTAATAAATAAAGAAATAAATATTATATTATCTTATATGACATTTGTTCACGTGGAAGGACCTGGGCCCAGCGTGAGACAATAAGTATAAGCTGATGATGACGGTAGCATTACCTTTCCGTTGAAGTAGCCGTTGTTCGTCTTCAGTTCCTTCTCGAATCTTGAGAAGTAGAAGGGAATGAGTTCTTCGTAAATTTGCTTCTTCATCGCAGCTTTCTTGATTGGGTCTTGCTCACTAATGTAGTCCATGGCCTCTGGAAAAGAAGATAAATTAATTTCTATATAATTTTGCAGCCAACCCATGTGCACCTCTACCACCTTTCAAACTGAGCACATAATATGCAGCTGATAATTTAGTGCAACGTGGACTGTTGCACTGCATTTGCTGTGCTCATTGTCTAGTCTTCTCTAACCCTTTGACGTGCCATATTGGTAACAATGCATAATAAAAACGGAGCATCACAATCTTTACAATACACGATAAATAAAATGCTAACTTTTTTATGACAACCACAAACCCAACCTATTTTTACTCTTAGAAAAATACAGTCTAGTCTTAGAGCATTAAACCAGTCTAGTGCATGAAGACAAAGAAGGTTTAACTATTCTGGTGGAGCACCGCGTCCGAGAAGAAAAAACAGTATGTATGTACGGAAATCTTCACCATCTTCCTCTTCTGTGTTTAACACTCCTAAAATCATAACTGGTAGTAGATACAGTAGTGTGGACTTAACTAAATTTAACCTCTCAGTCTTGGCAACGAAATGTCAAAAATATTTGACAGCAAGTGCAATTTGGCGGGAATTTAAATTTGCGGAAATGGAAAAAATTTATAAAAAAAAATCGAACGCAGTTCATGTAAAATTTTGCATTCACGATGCACAAAATGTACCACAGTACCGAAATAATCGACCTTGTTCATACTAAAATAGTCTCTAAGTGTATCAAAGCACGGTACAAAGTCAAGTGGAGAGCGCGGCCAGCGCGGCCAAATATGGCCGCTTGGAGTCTGACGGAATAGCGAGTTTTTTAGGTGATGGCCGCTTGGGGCTTGAGGGGTTAAGATAACTTTTATATTATTCCTTTTGACGTAAATAAATGCCTGTGAAGGCTTTAAATAATAAATCATTAACTTAATTAACTTACTTGTCTTACTCCAGAAGTCATAGACGGTAAGCACTACTGCGTCCAAGACCGCCTGCTGCCAAGGGTCCGAGGGGAGTAAACCGGTCTGGCTGGCCACATACCGTGCGATGGCCAGAGACTGGTTCAGAGCCTTGTTACCTTCCTCGTATAGCGGAAGTTGGCCGTAAGGAAGAGCTATAGGAGAATACATAATGATTCGTTAGCCGTGTAGCTTAGCGGAAAACTAAAAAAACTACAACTTACATAACATATAATCATGACTATCATCCCCGAAGGGTTACTCAGAGACTAAACAAAGGGGGACAGCAAAAGCAGTCCTCTACCATAGTCCACTTTTCACAAATTAGCGACTGCACATGTGCTCAGTGTGACAGGTGGTGAGCCCATCGCCGCTCTACGCAGTTTTATGTTTTAGCTGTCTTTAGTCCGTTAGTCGCTTTTTACGACACCCAAGGGAATAGGGGGTGGTAGTATTTTTTCACCGCTACGCGACATACGGTTAAGAATACTACCATACCCCTTTTAAAACCTTTAAATTCTTTGACCATTTCATGTTCACAGTACTTCGAAGACAGCGAAGACATTTCATGTAGGGTGTGGGACCCCAATTAACACTGTATCTGTTGGACCTCGAACTTGAGATATTACCAATGATTTGCATGTTTTAATATCAGCCAACCCAGAGAGCATTGAGATAGGAGATATATTGTGCTCTCACAAAATAGCAGACAATAATATTCCCGATGTGTTTCATATTATTTAAAAACAGCCAGCTGAACCGAGCTTTGACGGCCAAGGCTATTTGATCTGATTAGTTAATGTTATTGTAAAATTGAAATAAACGAACGAAACTAACATCTCGCCTGTGTGTAAACCTACTAAAAAGTTAATTACTGTTGTGTCTGGCTTGACGGCAGTTGACAGCATAATTAAGGTACTGATAGACATGCTCATTACTAGCACGAAAGCATGCCACTATTGAGCAATTGCTACTTAGTAGTATGTGTGTCAAAGCGTTGCTAGTAATTAGTATGCTTATTACGTATACGCTTGTAATAAGCATGCTAATAAGCATACTTATTTAGTAGCATGTCTATCAGTGCGTTTAAACTAGGTAAATCTAATTTTCTATTAATCTGACAAGGTACCGATAGACATGCTCATTACTAGCACGAAACCATGCCATTATTAAGCAATTGCTAATTAGTAGTATGTGTGTCAAAGCGTTGCTAGTAATTAGCATGCTTATTACGTATACGCTTGTAATAAGCATGCTTATTTAGTAGCATGTCTATCAGTACATTTAGGATAACTCTTGGGTTGGTGATCACAAACACGCGCTATGAATCGAAAAGTCCGAAAAACACTTTGCCTCCAAAATAACGCAGGACCCATATCGGGGTGGGGGGGGGGGCATGCGCTATTACAACTAATCCACCGCTAATGTTTTAAGAGGGGTTACGTCCACTAATACATACATTACGACTATTATGCCATAGTCCACTTTTCACAAAGTAGCGACTGCACATGTGGTCAGTGTGACAGGTGGTGAGCCCATCGCACCTCCATGCTGTTGGAAGTATGTGCATTCTTTAGTCCGTTAGTCGCCTTTTACGACACCCAAGGGAAGAGAGTGAGTGGTAGTATTCTTTCATCGCTATGTCTACTACAGAAAGTTTAAAATCGGTAATAACTCACTTAAATAAACGTATTATTATAATTATAGATCCTGTATTTTACCTTAGCATGAAAAATTGCATAAAAATTGGCACATTGGTTTTAAAAAATTTGGACTTCGAAGTTTGTATGAGAAACCGAAATGCGTAAACCATCTTAAAACAAATCGTAATTACAAATGTTCTGAAAAACCATGCAATACTTACAGTCCTTCACACTCTGAATAGGCCATTCGGAGTGAACGTATCTTATGTCCTCGAACTTCTGTCCCCCATAATGGAGGATATATCTGATCGACTCGGCGAGCCCGTTAAGATGGAAGTAGTGCAGTTTCTTCGCCATTGTAAGATATAGATCGCTCTTGAATGAATGACAACTAGTTGAGGCGTACCATCTCTTTTATATCGGACGCTAAATAAGGTGGTATACATACTGACGATATACTCGTAATTATAAGAAAAATTATGTAACTATCTGTGCCAGTGCTGACGTTATCAATTTTTTTTTTCACACAAGTCCATTCTCTGAAACAATAAATAACGTAGGATTAAATGTTTACTAAAAAAAATCAACCAGTCAAGAAAGCAGAAAGCTGGACCGGCAATCCAAAGGTCATGGGTTCGAATCCCATTCGAGCTTTCCTGAGACTGGTTGAATTTTTTCTAGTAAACATTTTATCCTATATCAGTCTATATAGCATTGTCAACGCAAAATTTCAAAAATTATAAAAAGTGTTTTATGTTTTAAGCAAGAGTGGTTAGGCTCTGGCGGCTCTTTAAAAGAATACTTCCTAGCCATCTCTTCTTATGGGTGTCGTAAAAGGCGATTAACGGACTGAAGATTGCTCATACAATCCAGCAGCTTATAGCGACGATAGGATATTTTTTGACACTTTTTTTGGCGCAACTGTCAACGTCAAATTTGACAGAATCGAGCATAGACTATGCGATATTTTGCGATAACAATACATAAGATGTACCACAGAACCGAAATAACCAAACTTGTTCATACTAAAATAGTCTGTAAGTCTATGAAAACACGGTACAAAGTCAAGTGTCGGTCTCATGCGACCGCTTGGAGCCTGAGGGGTTTGATGAAACATGGACTGTGGCAGTGAATAACTTTTAATATTTGTAGTTTTGGTTTTAGTGTTACAATGTTGCATTAAAATATAAATTTACCTACTTTTATCAAAGAATCGTTTTTATTTTTAAGCAATTAGATAAGGTAAGTGAAGATTAACAGCATTACCTAAATAACACTATTTAAACATTAGTTAAATATTGTTTTGTGTATTTTGCTCAAATTCAAAATTACGTTATAGACAAAACAATAAATAATGATTAAATATGTTTTTACGCGAGGCCGCAAATAAACAGAAATTCTTTTTTTAATTTAATTACTTACTAATATTACTAAAATCAGTGAGACAATCTGTTTAATATACTGCGTTGTGTGTAGCCTAGCCTTAGTAGCATCTGCTACTTTATCAGTTTTTTGTTGTTTTCGGTTGTTTTTATATAAAAATAATCGAAAGACGTGTTACAAAAAAAACACTAATCTTGTACACAATGACGTGGTTGATCACGAAGAGCTATGAACTGTTAGATAATTAAAATAATTTATTAGGTCATGATTCATGACCGAATAAATTATTTTAGTTATCAAAAATATGTAGATAACATAAGTTTTATGAAAAAGAATAGGTACATCTCAATAATAACCCTTTAAACAATAAGCACATTATCAAATAGCCCGGCTTGTCTCACTGCTGAGCAAAGGCCTCCCTACCCTCCCCTCCCTCTACTCTTCACGGTTTAGGGCTGTAACTTTTTTTTTGTATTTTTTTATAAGGTATACCTACGTTGGAAGATTTGTTTTAAAGTAGCTTATTTATTTCTTTATTTATATTTTATTATTTATGAATGCTATATTTATAATACTTAGGTATATTATTTTTATTTTTTTTTTTATTTTTAGAATTGTGGATAACACAGCCAAGTGGTAACAATATAGTGTGATAAAAACATTTTGGCCTATATTAATTTGGCCAGATCAGTTATCCACAGGTTTACAAATAGTTAAATTACTTAAAAACTTAGTCTAGACTTATAGTAGGTACTTATATGGCGTAAATCTCCAAGTAGGTAACAATTTTATATAAAAATATATAGAAATAAAATAAGAAGCAGAACTACTACTAATACATGTAAAGATGTAAAAAATTTGAAAAAAAATATTTAAATTTTTATTTATATCATTTGCATTTTATACAATACAACATTTTATTGTTTATATTGCATATAACATTGTTTGTTAATTTTCCTTATCTACCACTGTTACTGAAAGTATTGTTTATTATTTATCAGTACGTCCTTTTGTATGACATAACAACAATGACTTACAATCCTCAGACTGATAACATTTGAAGTCAAGGTCAGGTCAGGTCGGTAGATTATTCAAGTTTTGTTTTGTTTTTTTTTTGTTTTAATCGAATATTTAATTAATCGCCTTTGTAGTCTAGTGGTCTGACCATCGGTCTGAGACGCAGAGGTCCCGGGTTCAATTTCCGACGAGTGTAGATAGTTAGAATATAGGATGAGAGTGTAGAGAGTTTAGATACTTAGTGTTTTAATTCCACCATCTATTAATATCAGTTTAGTTTCATATACATGGTGTAATCGTTAAGTGTGCACAGGCGATTATTCCGAAACTATGCGAGATATCAAAAAGATAAAAACTGATAACGAAAGTACGTTATCTAATGAGTAAAATGGCATCAATAGTTTTTTAAAAATCAAACGAGAAGTATCCAAAATTTTGACATTAAACACTCCCATACATTCAGTATGAGATTAGTAGAAAGGTTTAAGTTTCCTTGTTTTAAGTGGTCTAGTATTCATTAACCTTAAACATATTTTATGATTACATATGATATGATAATTATATTTTCAAGTAGATACACGTGTAGATTAAAGGTATCTTACCACTTCAAACTAATAATAAACCTTGTTTCAATATCGCATTAATTTGAACTGGCTGAAAAGCAACGCACTACAAAAATACCAAAAAAGTACCTTTTCATTATTGGTTCTAAATTCAAAATTCCGACCCGCGATCATGATTTTGAATTTAGAACGAATAACAAAAGTTACTTTTTTTTGGTATCATATCATTTTTTTATCATAAGACAGTACCTAACAACCAACAAGCCAAACTAAAGCTTCAGCATTCCGTTCAACAGATAGCGTGGTTCCATTAAACAATAAGTCACAACAGTACCTGTCGAATCGAATAAAGGTCGTGGGGTCAGACGCGCGACAACTGACGGTCAGTCGGTCGTCGACCGCTCTCTTGCACCCATTGTCTCACGACTGAAAACTGCAAATCTTTAATCGTAGAAAGAAGAAACCAAAAAGCTGTAGAGCGATTTAGTAAAAATCAAAACTCGAATTTCGAATTCACTCAGATGACGGAACCATGAATCTATTTTTATAGGTTCATGGCGTCACTCCTATCCATGGACGTAATTTACGTCCGTCGTAAAAATGATCAGAAGGCTAGACAAGT
This sequence comes from Scoparia ambigualis, assembly GCA_963921215.1. Classification (NCBI taxonomy): domain Eukaryota; kingdom Metazoa; phylum Arthropoda; class Insecta; order Lepidoptera; family Crambidae; genus Scoparia; species Scoparia ambigualis. The sequence continues at coordinate 7,801,094 of OY992513.1, forward strand.
GGCATAAACGCTTTTAGAACAGAATTATATATGGCATCGACATAAGCCAACGATACGGCATTTAGCAAACTTTGTTGATTTAACATACTTACCCTATCTATTAGGAAGGTATGTAAATTCAATAAATATTTTTGTAAACTAAAGTTACGTTACGTAATCATGACCTAATACTAAATTCGATTAATGCAAAAGTGAGTCTGTGTGTTTGTTACGCTTTCACGCTTACAAGCTAAACCGATTCTAATGAAAATCAGAAAATTAGATGTGGCCCTGAAAATAGTAAAAGCTATTGCGAAAATAAAATAAAAGTTGTCGGTAAACAAACAGAATTGATTGATATAACATGTACTTATATTAACGCGAGCGAAGTCGGAGGCAAAAGCTAATATTTTAATAGTGAGATGCCCGCATTCGGAATATTCACAAGCTAAACTCTGTGAAACTTGAAAGTTTTTGGCGCAAAATAGTCACACATCACATCTCAGCTGAAATCTTTATTGCTTTTAAACTTAAAGTTTGTGGTAGCAGACAAAAATAATAACATCTAATTTAAGTATGTGTTTTACTGCGGTACTCAGAGACTTCAATTAAGTTTTAATTACAATTAAATATCTTTCTTTCTCTATTTAGCACTATTCCTAAGAAAGTGACAGCAAGAGACTTAATTGTCATTAAAACTAACTTGACGTCTATGAGTGGAAACACTACGTCGACGTGGCATGCAAAATTCTCATACAAAACACAGAAAAACGATGTTTCGTAGTCTCCTGTTTCCTCCTTCAGAACTGGACCAATTTTTATTACTTTTTCAGCATCGGTTAAAAAAAGAGATTTCTATTCTATGTCTGTATGTTTGACTTTTTTGCATTAAGTTATTTATTTAATAACCAGGAGCCTTCAAAATTTAGCGAAATCACTCCGTTTTAAGGCGTCTTCAGAAGCATTAAGTGGCTGGTTTAAAAAAAAATCAAACATACAGACAGAAAATCTCTTTCTATAACTGATGCTGAAAAAGTAATAAAAATTGATCCAGTTCTAAAGGAGGAAACAGGGGACTACGAAACGTCGTTTTTCTGTGATTTGTAAGAGAATTTTGCATGCCACTTCGACGTAGTGTTTCCTCTTAAAGTACTTACTAACTACTTATGTGAACATTGTAATATATTATTATAGTAAAAAAATATAGTCCTCATTTATCTGAGCTGTGTAGGCTCATGGTTAAGAATACTATTAAACCCATTACTTCTGTAGGGTTTCGTAAAAGGCGACTAACGGACTAAAGACTGCACGCATAATCCAAAAGCATAAAGTGACGATAGGCTCACCACCTATTACGCTGAGCATATGTGCAGTTGTTATTTGGTGAAATGTGGACTATGGCAGAGGACTGCTTTTGCGGTCCTCATTGCCTAGTCCCTGACTAACCCTTCGGGGATAATGGTCGTGATTATATATAATGTATGTATGTATTAGTCCACTTAGGTTGGATTCGACAAAACTGGAATAAGGTCTTATACCTAGATTAAACGCCCAATTTGTATAGACTAATCTCGAAGTAAGTCTTATTACAGTTTGGTCGAATCCACCCTTATTCTGATAAGAAATGTAAACAGGTGATCATTTAATTAGCAGTGTGTTATGATAAGTAGATATTATTAGGTAAACCTAACTTTAGATACCTCCTGTTAGGTGCAAAGTAAATCATACAAGACAATGTTTGGACAATGTTTGTATTACCTAGACGTACGATATATTACTTAAAAAAAGTTTAACATATTCCAACGCTGTTGGTATATAAATGAATGTAGTTACTTATTTACAAGCAAGTACTTTCGCCCAAGGAAACGCAAACGCGCTAATGAATACACAAGAGCATTCTTACAAAACTTTAAGCGCATTGCGTAGTAGTACTACTACATAAATAATCCACAGTAATTTTTAAAATAAACCCTCTTCTAGGATTTATGATATTGCCTTGCCCGCGCTCGCCGTCCTTCGTCTTAATAACTTAAATTAGCCCCGGAGCAGCGAGAACCTGTGCAATAACTCTTTAAAAATAAATAAACTACAGGCAGCTCACATAAAGTTGGGTGTTTCCGAGCTCGCACATTCCAGCTACGTAACAAAGTGTTTCCTTAGGCGCAACAAACTACGGAACCGTAAATTAGTGGGGTCTCTGCGTTGTCGCCGCAACCGTGCGGAGTGCCAGTGTTAGCGGTAACATAACATAACATTTATTCACGACAATTATCCCAAATTCTAACTGAACATGTGCTCAGCGTGACACGTGGTGAGCACATAGCCGTTCTGCGCTGATGGACGTATGTGTAGTCTTTGGTCCGTTAGTCGCCTTTTACGATACCTAAGGGAAGAAGAAGGGTCGGTAGTATTCTCTTAATGAGCGGCTACCAAGTACATCACAGTGTTTGCGGTAGGTCTCATTTCTATGACTTCCTTCTCCTAGAATATTTTGTAATTATAAGCATTATACTGTACGTATGTGTATGCTAGGAGAGGTTGCGATAGGCTCAGAAGAATAGCAGGACGAGCTTGACGTCTACTGCAACGACTGGAGATTAAAAGCCATTTAACGCGAAGCGTGAAAAGATAAGTGCTCCTTTGCCTTCTAATTAAATAATTTTCCTAATAACCATATTTTCTTATGTTATTAAAAAAGGATTCGGATTTTGTGATTATTATTAAATTCATCATAAAATAACAAAAAAAAACTCGTAATATGGAAACAATGCTATTCCAATTATTCCTTAATATATATTCATTTTTGAATATCCCATCATCAAAGATTCGTAAAAAATTATCGTCGTTGTCACTCAACCACAGACCACATTGTGGTCTACATCCGTCATAAGGTGTGCGGAAAATGTTCTTCTAAGTATGAAAAGGGGGTGGCAACGTACGCGCTCGCTGAGTTTCTGGCCGGTTCTTTTCAGTTGTTAACTTTATATCTATCTTCTAGTGTATTATCTCCATATGCTACTTGCTACGTAAAATGGATTTGCTGTACTAACTTTTTAATAAATCTTTTAATAAGTAATTCTGGAAAATAACTTTCTGATTGAAAGATATTTTCCGGAAGCTTTTACATAAAGTAGAAGTTGGTACTTACTATTGTAAATTAATAGAAAATTTTGATACTAGGTGCCTAAACAGTTCCCCTTAACATTTTGAGATAAGGTTTCCCAGTAGATGACTGACGATGCCACTGAAGCCCCACATAATCCTTACAGAACTCTTTCCTACGCAACCTTTAAGTGTTGTGGCAGTAAAAGGTTCCCATTTACACGCCTCCGTACTAATACGCCCCTAAGTAATTGCTGGACACCACCTGTACTGTTACCCTTCACATAATGTGGCAGCCTTAGAAGTAGCTTAACACTATAGTACCATGTCGTAGCAACTACTCCGTTCATACGCAATAGTAGCACGAGCGAGATAGTTCTGAACAATTTGGTGTGACAAGGTACTAAAATATGAAGCTACTTCTCAAGCCGTCTGTACCACTCTGCAGTTGGACAGCGGTCAAACGTAAGCAGAAATGAATGTTAGACTTACGTACACATAATTCGTGTTTATAGTTGGAACTGTGGGTTTAGTTACTTTTTACAAAAAGTATTTTACTAATCAATAATTAATTAGGAAGTTGTTATGCTGTGCTTAATAGAACAAGAGGGCAACAATTTTTGTTTCCTTCCTCCAACCATCAATATACGTATCTATTTTATGAAAGATACTTTGTACTTTGGGGATACCTAATAGTCGTGAGTGTGAACTCCATAGATTCGAGTTCGATGCCTAAGACAGCCATTTTTCTGACGAACGTGTATGAAGAACGTTATAATAATAATTTATTTATTTTATTCAGGTAATTTACACCCATACAAATTACAATAAAACATCACTAGATCAAAATAAAATAAAAATCAGAATAAAATAAAATCAAAATTAAAATTTACTCAAAATTTAAAATCAAAATAGAAATTAAATAATCAATTAAAATCGGTCAATGTATAAAATTCAATAAAATAGTAATTAATAAAATGTTACAGTGATTATGATTATGTTATGACAGTAAGTGAAGCAAATGATGTGTGTCAAGATCTTACGAATGGAAAAAAGGCAGAAACGGGCGAATTTTGTGAATTTATAAAACCACACAACGGTGGAACAAACAATTATAAATCCAAAACTCATAATGAATTACGACGCTGCTTATGTACGCACACGAAATTGTCATAATCGGGATAGGAACTACCGACCTCAGCAAAGCTTAACTCTCGATCGTTACGTAACCAAAGAAGGTCCATGTTTGATTAGTTTTCTAATTAATTCAGAGGCTAATTGATCAGAAACCGATATTGATTCTACGGTACACCCACACATCTCCCATCCGGTAGTTAAGGGCTTATAGGTACGCATAATAGCGTCACCCTTTAGGCAATTTGTTCGGGAAAGTTCGACGTCATTATCGGTCGGTATCAATTACAAGAATTAACCTGAATATAAGGAGTTTGGATACCTTTTCAAGGATCTTCGGTATCACTTTCGTGATTGGAGAAAGTAGACGGGCAAATTTAAAGTTGTGCCTGGAAATGGTGATAAAGAAATCACCCTTCGGCTCATAGATATAAGCAAAAAAGGAAGATACGTTACCCACCTGCCGCGCGTTCCTTGCACATTGAGTACAATATACCGAATACAGTGACTGAGTGTCAATTATGTCGCGCGTCATCATCTCGTCAAGAAACTAAGCGGAGCTTGTTGACCTGCTCGCGTAGCGTTGTAATTCATCGCTCTGTCTCGCTTGCTTGATTGACCCTAGTTGCTGCAACACTACAATGCGTATATTTAAGGCGACAGCTAGAAACCGCAAGAAACATCAAGGGCTGGTCAAGTCAAGTGTTTTAAACATGACAAAATGACAAAAAGGAATTAGTAATTTTAAGTAAAATATAGTCTTTGAGTATCTAATTGATTATTTAAAGCAATAACATAAGAAAAATACGCACATTTCGTAATAGGAAAATAATTGGGGCTCATTGCAGACTAACGTAGGTACTTATCGCCCGGCTGACGCGGATGGGTCAACAGACGGTTGGGTCAACGACCGGCCGTTGCCTGCGTTTTGTAAATAATCGTTATTTTTAATTGTTTTTCATTTTTTTCTTCTTATGTTATTGCTTTAAAATAAATGAGATACTCAAAGACAAGAAAAAAATCACAAAATGAATTATTTAATTAAAAACGAAAAAAACACGAATTTCTTTTTTGTCATTTTTGTCAGGTTTAAAACACTTGACCTGACCAGCCCTTGAAGTTTCTTGCGGTTTCTAGCAGTCGCCATAAATAGTTTAGTAGGACTATTTTTGATTCACTAATATGGTCATGCCGTATCTTCCTCTTTTGCTTATATCTATGCTTCGGCTAAGTGGAACGATGATGTAGGTACGTAAAGATCCTGGCAACATGTATGGGAAAAGCCGAAGATCGTGTTCAGTATATCATGCCGCATTAGGCCTTGTTACCAACCAGCATTGGGCCAGCGTGGTGGGTAATAATAGCCTTTTCCCCCTTAAGTTGTTGCCCATGTGGGAAGGCTTTTGCACAGCTGTGGGATGTTTATAGGCTGATAATGAGGCCGTGCTAGAGGCCCTGGTCCAGCAGTTGACAGACAGTGGCTGTATAATATTCTTGCGTTACAAAAAATCACTTCGATAGGTACAAATCGTTGAGCAAATTGCGTTACAAAAAATCACTTAGATACAAATCGTTGAGCAAAGGCACCTTTTTAAACATGATAACAAAAACATGTTACTAGTGCCATTTCCCTGTGTGTGGTTTCAGAGTCACGCTGACCGCCCGCGCGGGTGTAAGCGACACCAGACCTAGCTCGTGGCCCGCGTCGCTTACACACCCGCGCGTGCGGTTAGCGTGACTCTTAAAACCAGCCTGTGATGCAGATTTCTGCACGCGTGCGGATCTGCCCCTTTACTCTCGAAACCGATCGCTGTTGGATCGGATTGGTATTGTGAACTAAATGTCATTGAGTTTTGTACGTTTTTCTTAGGAGTACGAAAATTCACAATACCAATCCGATCCAATAGCGATCGGTTTCAAGAGTAAGAGGGCTGGTCCGAGTGCGTGTAAAATCACGCTGCTGGTTGTACGCAGGATAAAGATTTCGTAGACTGCTGTAGTTTCGTGCGTGTCGCCAGTCAGTGTACTCGTGCAGAGATAGACGTTAAAAAATTAATTAGGTATCTCTTATCTAATTTTAAAACATTTAAAATATAAATCCGCATGCGTGCCGAAATCTGCGTCACAGGAAAAGGGCACCTAATCAAAGTTAGTTTTATCTAAATGAAATACAACTGATAAGTAATTAATAAATATTACATACAAAACGGTTACCTATCATAAATTCGAAATTTGCCTGTACGAATTTTATTTGGCCGAAAACGTTTTGTAATTTTTTATTTTCCATAATTTTCTTTTTACCGAAAACACAATTTACAAAGTTTTGAAATGCCGATTATCGATTGTAATTTTTTTCAAAATCTCTATATTTTGAAATCCCACTCAACGTTTGGCCGAAGCTATTAATGCTGGACGATTCATTTTCCAGAAACACGTTTCCAATATTATTAAAATACAACATTTCAAATAATTGAAATCCATAATATCATCGAACAACTTGTAATCGTAGTAACGTTTAAGCATGCAAACAAGCATGCAGTATGGAAGCAAGCATGCACCACGCAATCAAGCATGCAGCATGCAAACAAGCATGCAGCATGTAAGCAAGCAAGCTTTAAGCTTGCAAGCAAGCTGTGGCATGCATGCAAGCATGCAGCATGCAAGCAAGCATGCAGCATGCAAGCAAGTATGCAGCATGCAAACAAGCAAGCAGCAAGTAACCAAGCATGCAGCATGCAACCAAGCATGCAGCAGGCATGGTTTCTGTCACGGCTCCGGCGCAGCGAGGCTCCGGCGGTCCCACACGAGCTTATCGTCGCAGATGGCTTACGCTCACCACCGCAGCTTCGGATTGCAGCCTCAGCCGCGGCGGCGAGCGTTAAACCCACCTGCTCCTCAGCTCGCGGGCCGCCTCGCCCCTCCGCGCCTACGCGGGCTTGAATTACACTCTAGCGTAGGGCAGACAAGACTACGTGGAGTCGGTTTTGCCGCGATTCGTTTCTGTCACTGACTTTTGAAACACAATCTTACCGGAAACATAAAAAGACATTTAAGATTATTCACCTAATAATATGAATAAATGAAAAACAAAAAAAACTAGGTATGAGTATGATATTTTAGAGTAAAAGTTACTTCGAATTTTAATACTTCTAGATATTAAATTTATTGTAAACAAAACATCTTCCAAAGGAAAAAAAGTAGTTTTGATAATCGGCTAATAGTTTTTCTGGAAAATGAAACGTATGTATGATAAGTTTATGGATTAACAAAATTATGTAAAAGCAACGATCTGGTATTTAAAACTTCGTCATACCGTTTTCGAACAATTGAAATTCGTACAGGAAAGTTTCGAATTTACGATAGGTTAACATCCAAAACATACACCACATCCTGGAGGTGTAGGAAGAGACGGTGTTAATAGATTACAATTGATTATTTTGACGTTGCACATATATTTTTAAATACATGAAAATTTAACGGAATAAATTACTGAATGATATTTAAACAATGTTAATTATCTTTATTATAAAAATGAATCGCTGAAAGTGTTGCTAAGCGCAGAGAACATCTCGAGAACAGCTCAACCGATTTCGCTAATTCTTTTTTTATAATAATTCTTGAAGTATGAGGATGGTTCTTACGAAGAGAATAAAAAAAAATCGACTGTCACGGGGTACAGGGTGTTAACGCGGACGAAGTCGCGAGCGGGCCGCTAGTTTTAAATAAAATTTTAATTAGGACGATGCTTCCTTTGTAACAAAATAGATAACATGACTGGTCAAAACAAGAAGAGTTACCAACAATAAAGAAATGATGTCTATCTCGCTCTTCAACTAAAACTCAATGAACCTTAGTCCTACAAAGCCTATCTCGCTATTGGACTAAAACGCAATGAACCTTAGTCTCACTAAGCCTATCTCGCCATTGGACTAAAACGGAATTGACCTAAGTCGCAATACGCCCACATCTCGTTTAGTCTAGGCACAACGCGACTTAGGCATACTGCGTTATAGGTATACCGAGAGCAAAGGTTATCTAACTTAAGTAGCTGATGTGTCAGTAATCTTCGTTCACATCATTAAACCCATTATTTTCCATTACAATGTAGCAAGTAAGACATGCAAAAGCGAACTCGAAGTTACCGAGCAAAAACATCAGCAGACAACATGACGCCAAAACACATTTATCCAGCGATCAAATATGCACCCTAAGCTTCCTTATCCTACACCATCCATTCCCCTTTCACCTTAAACCCCCTACCAGAAACGATCCAACCACATCGCTATGTTATCTCTACAATGCGGTTTCAGATTAACACTTCAAACTTTGGTTACTTGTACGCCTTCAATGTATTGAAGGTTGAGTGTTGTACAGCCTTTTTGTATAGAGCTTTTTTCTGTCGACAAAGACACAATATGATGGTATCGATAATGTTATTTGAACCGCAAACGCTGGGGCGACAGAAATTTCTAGCTAAAAGGCGAGGCTGTGGACTAGCGTGAAGGGTAGTCACTCCATGCGTGAAAAGGGGAGACAATTGCTCGTTATTTTCACAGGGTGACTTTGCCTTTTGAGGGCGTTAACAGTGCGTCACACATCGATCGCGGTTTTAATTCTGTAACTGTAATGCTGTACATTCAATATAAGATCTAACAATTAGGTCAAAGTCAAAAAAATATATTATGTATTATTATGATCAGACCGCGTCGCGTAGCGGTGAAATAATACTACCACCCCCTCTCTTCCCTTGGGTGTCGTAAAAGGGGACTAACGGACTAAAGACTGCACAATCTTAAAACAGCATAGAGCGGCAATAGGCTCACCACCTGTCACGCTGAGCACATGTGCAGTCGCTATTTGGTGAAAAGTGAACTATGGTAAAGGACTGCTTTTGCGGTCCTCATTGCCTAGTCTCTGTCTAACCCTTCGGGGATAATAGTCGTGATTATATGTAGGTATGTATGTATAACGATCAAAAACTCTGAGGTTATTTGGGCTTTATACAGATTAAGGTACACAAAGTGTTGCAAGCGTCTAAAAAGGCATATTAGGATACTTTTTATGCAGGTAAAAGGTTCGGTAGAGCCAAGTTGTATAGCCGAGCCGAGTAGTATAAAGTCAAAGTCAAATTATTTATTCAATGTAAACCTTTACAGGCACTTATTGACGTCAATACTAATAATAATAAAAAACAGTTAACTAACTTGTAGTTAAGACTTAATAACTAATCTAACGAGCTATAGTCTGTGCCAGACAAACGCGCATCGCTACCCCCAGTACCACTGCACGCCGAAACAGAATCGCGTCGAACCGAAATACGAGTATAAGCCGTGGTCATAGAATTGTGTAAACATACGTATCCTGGTACGAGAAAAAAATAGCGGGCAAGTGTCTCTCCCCTAGCGAAACAAACAGCTAAAATGTATAGGTAATTTATCGTTTTATTGGGATGAAAGGTGAAAATGATAAATCCTATTGAATTGTTAACTTAAGTTATTACTTTATGGAATAAAATTAAATATGATTTCCAATTACCGTATTGATATTGTGGTAAGTAATAGTAATTGGAAAGTTTTTGAAGTCAAATAAAGTAACGGCTGAAATGAGTTTAGGAAAACATTAGTACCTAACCAATAAGGTTGACTTTTTTAATCATTCAAATATCTTTTTTTTTTTAAACTTAAGCATAAAAAACGTCAAAAATTAATAAGCATAAATTTGTGTGTTTTAAAATTGTTTCATTTTTCGTCTTGGTACAAGCACAGAATAACTAATATTACTACCGTACAGAAGGTTCACCCTCCAACGACCCCCACGCGAAACCGAAACCCATCGCGTGACACGAGCGTTCATATTCCGATAAGCACAGCCGACTCGATATCGATTTGACGTTCGTCAGGAGCGCAGGGTTCACGCGCGCGCGTAGGGATTACGAGTTAAGGCTAGATAGATCGCGCTTTGAGTTTTTTCAAACCATCTGAGACATAGAAAATAATGGTTTAAATTCTGGAAAAAAAAGTATGTATTAGTTAAGGATCCAATCTATTCAAAGTCTCATTCAGTTACAAAATCCAATGAACTTCACTCGATAGAAAAAAAAACCCAAAGTTACCCCTTTTTGTAATGTTTTTTCAATATTATGACTAAACTACTGATACTTTACATTTAATTTTTGTACTCAACGAAAGACAAATAATTCGCAGATAAATTAGCAGAGAATCCTATAAGGTCTATACAAATAGGCAATAACACCTATAAAACGCGCCGCTTCGCTGTTATACCCGTCCCGTACCGTCGTACCATCGAGAGAGCGAGAGAGAAGCCGCGAGAGAGAAATACCTGGCCTTAAGCGACGACGCGCGACGTGGAGCGTGCGAGCCGAGCGGCAACCTTTACTGTCATACGCCTAGGCGGCCTTCCTGGGAGGCACGCCGGCCGAACGTACCTAAACTGCAGCACCCCACTGGTACAAGTGGGGTAAATGACCCTTCATGCACATCTAGCTGGCACAGACCATAATCTACTCTACCTACCTAATCTACCTACCTAACCAATCTACCTCCAGTTCGGATTTTGGGAGAGCCTTCGACCGAGATATAGCCGAGCCGAGTAGTATAGCCGAGCCGAGTAGTTTAGCCGAGCCGAGTAGTATAGCCGAGCCGACTAGTATAGCCGAGCCGAGTAGTATAGCCGAGCTGTGTAATATAGCCGAGCCGACTAGTATAGCCGAGCCGAGTAGTATAGCCGAGCTGTGTAATATAGCCGAGCCGACTAGTATAGCCGAGCCGAGTAGTATAGCCGAGCCGACTAGTATAGCCGAGCTGTGTAATATAGCCGAGCCGAGTAGTATAGCCGAGCCGAGTAGTATAGCCGAGCTGTGTAATATAGCCGAGCCGACTAGTATAGCCGAGCCGAGTAGTATAGCCGAGCTGTGTAATATAGCCGAGCCGACTAGTATAGCCGAGCCGAGTAGTATAGCCGAGCCGACTAGTATAGCCGAGCCGAGTAGTATAGCCGAGCTGTGTAATATAGCCGAGCCGACTAGTATAGCCGAGCCGAGTAGTATAGCCGAGCTGTGTAATATAGCCGAGCCGACTAGTATAGCCGAGCCAAGTAGTTTAGCCGAGCCGAGTACCTATAGTATAAATTAAAAAAAAATCAAAATCAATATATCTTTATTCAGTAAGCTTAAATTAAGCATTTTGAATCGTCTAAATTTATTTTTTTATGGAAGGATGGATAGGCATAGGAACCCACCCACCCACCCCACCCATTCAGGAAGTCTTTTATCTGTGGAGAAGAACGGGCCCAAGAAACTCCACAGCTTTAAAATAATATAGAAGTAACGACGTTTACAAAACAACATGTCGTTACCAAATTATACAATCAGTTATGTAATGTCATAAAAGACAATGGATTAAGAAAAAAAACAATGTAAATATAGCCGCTCGCTATACTACTCGGCTCTACCAAACCTTTTACTGAGCTGCTGCGGCTCACTAAAAGAGCCTTTTTTTTTTTTTTTTTTTTTCCTTATACTGGAGGAATTTCTTAACGAATACCCGGGGCATGGGGACACCCCGAGTTATGTGGGACTCTCCCCCCAACTCCCGCCTCCCCGTCCAGGCCCTGCGGCCTCGACGGGGACTCGGGAGGAGGGGGGCCTACCCACTAAAACCTCCAGTACATCCTCTCGTTCGACGGGCGGCTCGGGATTGTGGTCAACACGACTACCGAGTTCACTAAAAGAGCCTATCCAACCCATCTATTCCCTTTTGTGTCGTAAAAGACGACTAACGGACTCACGACCTATCACGGTATGAGCACATGTGCAGTTGTAATTTGTAAAACGTGGACTATGGCTGCTTCTAAGTCCTCATTGCTTAGTCTTTGACTAACCTTTGGGGGTAATAGTCGTCAATTTAAGGATGGATGTATTAAGATTAGCTACAATTATTTTCACTAGGGGGGAATTTTTGTACCGAACTGTTTAGTTTGTGTTGTGTTCAGTATCAGTGGAATGGAATGTTACAGAGAAAGTTATCTCATCAGAATTAACAGGCAAGTAATCCAACGATAAAAATAGAGTAATAAAAAGAGACATTGTTAAGTGTAAATCCAAAGTAATATACCTACTGAGCAAATCAATAAATTAAATTAAAATAGGTATATTATGTACTGAAGTTAAATCTTACGTATACTTTACACGTGTTTCGAAAGTAACTCATACAGATCTTCAACCAAACAAAACTAATTCCAAAGAGCTTTATGAAGGTCGCAGACAACCCGTTGCGAGACAAAGTATTTAGCCCGTTTTTTTTTCCACTAATGCCCTCTTTAGTCATAACAAAGGACCTCGCAAGGTTTTCTCTTTTAATGTTCTGTTCTTGTTATTCAAGCGTGCCCCTTTTTGATTTAGTCGACTAAATGCGAAAAACTTTAGCGGCGAAGCTTCATTGTGTCTATGTGAAATGGAAGGTTAATATTGTTTTTTATCATTGAACAGAATAAGATTTATTGTTGCAACAAAATATGGTACAATTTTCACATGATGTTCTTTATCAAATAACGTTTTTATATGTTATTCTATTCAATTCTTTTCTACATTATGTTATGTGAAGGTAGCTAAATAGTGGGATACTAGATACTGCTAATAAAATGAGTAAGTAGGTATGCTTTAACTAGAGAATTTAAAGTAAGAATAAATTTTAAAGCCAAATATTACAATAATTGTAGCTACTGAAATGCCTCTGTGCCAAAGTGAAAAACCCATTTTCCGATATTCTGATGTCCTGGGCTCAATTCCACGTTCGAGCATGTGATCCTCACTATTTTTCGGCCCGGTTTTCTATTCGTAAAGATAAGAATAAATAAAAAGTAGATCCGCTATCTAAAAGTGCCAAAGCCATCAACATTACAACAAACACCATTTTGACACACACACTCATGAGACTATTATATTTAATTATGTATAATTATGTATTATATATTTATGTACATATATTTAATATACTTATGTGTGTGTATATATATATATATATATATTTATTGAACCCTATTATTTTTTATTTATTTTATAATGTTATTATTTTTATTTTTTGCTTTTAACTGTGTAACTAAGTATGTTTTCAATGTTTGCACCTCCGATCTTAGAGTGTATTAGTTCTCTCCATCTGACTGGTTGATTATTTAAGACTTACTGAATTACTTAAGACTAAGGCTTAACTATCCGACAAGTTTATATTTGGACTGAAAATCTTCCACCAAACAAATTAAATAAAGAAATAAAAATACTGAATTATTTTAATGAGAACCGTTAACCAAAGGTTCAATTCAATAAGAAGCCAAAATTTTAAACAGTAAATCAGCCTACTATTTCCTAACGTAGATTCCGTCAGCAATTCGCCTGAACAACTTCATTAGTAAAGTAGGTACACTGTCTCCAAAAAATACGTCCAATATGGCCCCGGTGCCCGTGCAGGTATTATGAGAACGTATTTCCCCCTTTCGTTGGGAATAAAACAACGCCTAGAGGCGGCGGAAGGCAATTTACCATAAATCTAACTGAAGATGGAAATCGTTTCAGGCGTTTTTTAACTACGCCATTGTATCCCGAACGAAGGAAATGTTGGGTAAGTTACGTTTTTGTGTCTCGCTACATTTATGTGTTAAAATTAAATTTAGTTATTTTTTCAGTTGTTTCAGTAAATGTTTGGAAGTTGCTATAAAATATGTGGTGGTCAATACCAGAAATAGTTGGCAGAGCCATAATGTGCTCCACCACGGTCCCACCGGATTAAAGAGATGATTATTAAAAATATTGAAATGCGTAAGTACCTACTCTTTGATTTGTATCTGTCTGTGTTTTCCGTTCGTGTATAATTTTACTAATAAAAAAATAATACGACTTAGTTACAAATAAGTTTCATCGTTAAAAATTGTTTCATTTTCTTTTAGGAGCATATTATACATTACGATATCACAAACAAACGTTAAAAATAACACTACAGAAAAACCACGCTGGAACAATACGGGTTAAATACCTATTTGTCAATAGTCCAGTTTAAAACTAATAAAACTAATACAATATATAAATTTATGAAAAACAAATCGGGATCGTAGCAAACGGGAAATTCGGGAAACGGGCGTGATATTATGTAATTTTCATACATACAATGTTTATTTACTAATAGCACCAAATTACCTATAACTGAGTTTTCATTAAAAAATCAGACTCTTTTCAGCTTAACCCAGCATCATTGAGGCAGGGTCAATATGACCCTGCACCTTTAGTATACGAAAAATTTCTTAGAAATAATTGCCGCCCACAAAAGTTTGTCTTAGTAGCTGCAGCTAAGTATCACCCCTACCCTTCGTGTACCTCAATTTAGTCGTCCATCGCCTGCGCAAGGAGCAACACGTGTGTAAACCTGCGACCGGGTAATTATGACCCAGCTCAACGGCGACGTTACTGTATAGTGCCATTAATTTATTTATGTTTTATTTAGTTTTACTTATTTATGCTACTTTATTTTTAGATAACTATCTAATATGAACCCGGAGGAAAGTCAGCGTCGTCGAATCATAGCGATACTTGAAGAATCTTCGACGAAAATTAACCTTATGCATCTGATTCGGAAAATGAAGATCATATTAGTGTTCGTACTCAGGAAAGTGGTACTGATCTAGAAGTTAATGACAGTGAAGATGACATTCCACTGCAACAATTACGTCAATCCAATTCAAGTGGTGACATTGCAAAATCGTCAGATCAACATGTACGAGATCTTTTTGAAAGTGGGAAAGGAAAAATGGTACTAAATGGTACATAACTCTTTTCCGGCAAAATATCCGCACTCGAAGCAAGAATATTATTACACCGCAACCTGGAGTAACACAAGAAGGAAAGACGGCTAAATCGGAATTAGAATGTTGGCAACTTTTAATACCGGATACTTTGCTCAATACTTATGTACACTAATAATCGAATAAAGGAAATAATGGCTGCTTGTTTAGATCTCTCGAAACACGAAAGAATTTACTGGAGAAACATCTGGAGAACCTCCTGCAAAGCTCACTGGTGCTCGAAGGTGTCAAGATAGTCCCTACAAAAAGGATAGGATGACATGTCATATTTGTAATACTTGCCATAAGTTTATTTGACCTGAACACGTTATCTCTTATTGTAAAAACTACATTGTAAGTCTAATTAAAAAAAACTAATTATACAAAAGATCCTGATATTTCTGTGATTAATTTTCCAATGATAAAAAGGTTAGATAGTATAGATTTCATTTAAGTATATTTTTGATAGAAATAATATTGTTTTGTGTCGATAAATTTTTTTTTTAAGGGTGTTGTATTTATGTTGCATAATTAATAGTCTTAATGAAAGTTAAAAATAAAAATAATTTCATATATTACCAATGTGTTTTATTGCTACTACTGAATATAAATACAGTTATATGTTATAAATTATAATTTAAAAAATTATAAATGATTTTATACTAGGCATAATAGTTACAATTGTAACAGGGTCATAATGACCCACCTCAACGTTAGTGTAACTTTTTTCCGCCACAATGACGCCGGGTTAAGCCTGTGAACAATAAGAATGTGCAATCATTTTTATATTATATTGAGTGATCTTTATTGCAACGACATAAGAGCCACGCCAGTGTTTCTAAATAAAACGTTCATGGTCCGGACTGAAATAATGTAGGTCACATTTAAATAATCAACACTTGGCGGTCGCGGTTTTAAACAAACAATCCACATCCCTTCCATAGTACTAGTAGTGGTGAACCACCGACGAGTAAAAAAAGAAGGACTCC
The DNA here is from genome assembly GCA_963921215.1 of Scoparia ambigualis. Taxonomy (NCBI): domain Eukaryota; kingdom Metazoa; phylum Arthropoda; class Insecta; order Lepidoptera; family Crambidae; genus Scoparia; species Scoparia ambigualis. The sequence continues at coordinate 7,817,143 of OY992513.1, forward strand.
GCGTCACTTACTTACAACGTGAAGCGCATAAAGTAAGCCAGTATTATTATAATTATACGGCACACCCTTATGGGCCGTTTACACGTATTAAGTTATCAAGTAGGTAACTAAATTTTAAGTTAATTTTAACTTAATTTTAAGTTGTCGATCGTTTACACGTGTATTTACTTAAGCACTCTTTAGTGCATACGGCGGCGACACATCGCGGCAAGACCGGCTCTCGTCACACACGAGACTTCACGACTTCACTAAATACTTCACTAAATTGTTGCGTCCACACGTAACTAAATGACAATTAAGTAGAAGCCACGCCTACCGGAGAATGCAAGCGGTGCGGGAGGGGTGGTTACTTACTCAAAAAATAGACTCGATTCTATTCTACTTGTTCATTTGCCCACTAAATCGTTTACTTACCACTTGCTACTAAAGAGCTTATAAGTGACTGTTTACACGCAAGAATTTAGTTAAAATTAACTTAAAATTAAGTTACCTACTTGACAACTTAATACGTGTAAACGGCTCTTTACATAAAGTTACTTAAGCCGATCGGCCGTCATTGCGATGTCAACCGTCCCCGTGACAGCACACAAACCAGTATAAAGATTGCTTCATTTGTTAGTATCGCGGCGCGGAGTCCTCATTTTTTTACTCGTTCGTATGGTGAACATACTGTACCGTTTACCAAAAAATTCTTAATTATTATTATCATATTTCTGTGCGTAACGAAGACGGTAGTCAGGGGCATAGAATACACAATAGTACAAGTTCATGGGGCATATCATATCATAAGCTTTGTGTTCTTCACTGCAGATTGCTGATTGCAGATGCGAAGCAGATACTGCTTACGAAATTAATATGATGATAAAACTGTATTTTACAATTAATATTTTTGTATGTAGCTAAAATTTTTAAGAGCCAAAAAAAAGTAATGGTAAGCTTTTGATTCAGTAATGTTCAAAAATTTCTAATAAAAAAATGTTTATTTTCTTGTTTTAATTTTGACTCATTTACTTACCAGTAAGCCCCTTTGTACACAAAGCTACGCAAATCTTCGATACTTGACGATTTAAGTCTCCAAGCGACTACCGCCATACAAATTGGAGTCGCGGGACAAATGTCGGCGACGCGACTCGTGTACGAACCGCAATGGATTTGTATGGCGCTGTCGCTTGGAGACTAAAATCGTCGAGTATCGAAGATTTGCGTAGCCTTGTGTACGAAGGGGCTAACTGTCAAAAGATAAAATAGCTCATGCGAATGTCTGGCACAGCTTCTTTTAAAAACATCACAATCACATCACAAAGTCAAATATTTAAGTTTAAGTGTACTTCTCTATATGGATGGATGCTCATCCATATAGAGTAGTAAACACCCACACACATCACCGTTAGATTAGCAATTTTTATTGGTTGGTGAACATTTACTATTTTTTGGTTATCATTTAAAGATAAGCCTATTAATAGCTTATAGACAAAGATGTTCCTTCTCGACATCCCATGATAATAACGGACTCTCCACACATAATGCGCTGAACAAACTTAACCTTTCTCTGTATTTTCAACATTTATTTCCCGGCTTCCTAATGTTTGGCACATAAAATTATTTAAGTCCACAATCCGGGAGACAGCTGCGCCGGACTGTTGACCGCAGAGACCTCTATACATTCTCGGTGGGACTACAAACCGGACTGTTGTTCTAAGGGAAATACGTTTTAATTAAATATGCGTGAGGGCAAAGGACTGTCATCGGCACGTGTTAAGATCTTAATTGAAATTGTGCGTTAATAAATTATATGAGGACGACCTTTATGCGTGCTTTTTAACGGTGTTACGGTTATATTGTTTAATTGTTAATGTGGGTATAACAAGCAGATTACCTATTGAATTCTTAGGGCATATATTTTGACATTATAATGTTATTTTATAGAAAGAGTTAGGTGAAGCCACAGAATATAAACTGCTCACTAGGCAGTTAGTGCTGGGCAAAGCGCTATTAAGGGAAATATTCCGAGCGCTTCTCTCTCGCTCTCTCGACGGTACGACGATAAGGGACAGGTCTAATGCCCCCTCTTCACATAGGCAGACGCATTCGCAGATGACGTCTGTGGATGCGTCTGCCTATGTGAAGAGGGGGCTTAACAGCGAATCGTCGCGAATAGGCGCGTTTTATAGGTTTTTTAAAGGAAAAAATAAGTAAATTTAAAAAAATGTGTCTTTTGCATTCACTAAAAATAAAAGGTTTATTCTATTGGTAAAAAAATTAAGTCATTTATTAATGTATTATCTGACTTACAGCTCTTTTGAATGTGAACAGAACTATTTTTGAAATTTTATCTATTGAGTGAAGAATTACCAATCATGTTTCTGTTTTTAAGAGTCACTAGATAATATGTTTAACTATATTATATATGAATTTTAGAACTGTATGTTTTGTATTGGTGGCGGTAAAATCAATCAAAATTGTTAAAAATGTTTAATGGACAAGGGTCTCCTCAATTGAAATAAAGTTATCGCTACAATTGAGGTGCTGGCCTAAACACAAAGCTAATTTGCCTTATTCACAAAATTACCAATACATTTAAACAAGGCGTGCCGACTGGATGCCTCGAGATTTATGTTAAACTAACAATCTCTATTATGCCTTAGGCATTTTTACAAAATTTTACTAAAACTATATTAGTGATAATGACATAATACTAACACTCTATTAGTGATAACTAAACTGAATCTTTATTATAGCTAAATTCGATAAAGAATGTTTTTAAACAAGTTACTGCAATTTCTTTGTAGGAATATCTAGTTTCACTTGTTTTTTCATTTCTACTGCTTTTTAAAGAAAACCATTATATTGAAATTGAATACCATTGTTAGGTGTTTTACCGTGAATCTCTTCAAAAAAAAAGTTAAAATCTCGGATTTTAACTTTTGACACCAGACACAAGATATTCGCACGTTAATATTAAACCGTCACTTACCAAAAACGTCAAATTTTCAGAAAGAGCACTCAAAGTTCCGAAAAATGGTCAGATCGCAGCGGATATCCATACCGAGCATGTAAATACTGCTCTGCAGGCCTAGAGATGTACCCTGAAGAGAGGGAATGGAACAGAATGGCGCCTTTTTTGTTGTGAACCCGCACACGTACCTGTGTTTTCTTGGCATTGAACTCCAGCAGATTTTCGGAGCCCCATTTAGCCCCAGCCGTTGGGTGACCATTATATCGCCCATGCACTGTGCTATCATCTGCATAGCAATGAATGTTTCCAAGTGGAAGCATGTCATTGATATGCAGAAGGAACAACGTGGGGGATAGAAAGGAGCCTTGAGGAACACCAGCGTTCACTGACATGAACCGCGAAGAGCATCCATCCGAAAGCACACGGATTCTACGCTCATGCAGGAAGCCAGGGATCCAGGTACAGAACTGAGCGGTCAAACTGTATGCTAGGAGCTTGGAGAGAAGAGCTTTGTGCCAGACCTGATCAAAAGCCTTGACTATATCAAGGCTAACGTCCAGTGACTCTTCGCTTGTCAAAATCCTCACCCCAGAGATGTGTGACGTACGCTAGAAGATCACCCGTTGATCGTTTTGGCCGTTTAGGCCTTCTAGGTACCGAATAAGCTGTTTGTTCAATATTCGTCTAAGATCTTGCACAAGACTGAAGTTGCGGCTATAGGGCGGTAATTAGTCGGATCTGACCGATCTCCTTTATTAGGGATCGGTTGCATAAGCTTCTCTCTGAAATTCCGGCACACAACCCGAAGACAGCGAGAGACGGTACAGACGCGTAACATACATATAATCACGACTATTATCTCTTAAGGGTTAGTCAAAGACTAGGCAGCGACTAATAGCGACTGCACATGTGCTCAGCAGGTGGTGAGCCCATAGACCATTAGACGCCTTTTACGACACCCAAGGGAAGAGAGGGGGTGGTAGTATTCTTTTACCGCTACGCGGCACAGTTAAATCCCATAACTTAACTAAACTTAATGTTTATCTTTATTATTGAAATTTTGCATTCACAATGCTATATAGATAACGGATAAAATGTTTACTAGAAAAAAAACAACCAGTCTCAGGAAGCTCGAGTGGGATTCTAATCCACGACCTTTGGATTGTCGGTCCACTGCTCTAACCGCTGAGCTACCGAGACCCCAGAAGACTCGCTGAATTTTTCCTAGTAGTTTGATTACGCTGCAAGCCAGCGGTATTACGTCACTGTGAAGTCTACTCTCACATTCGAAAGAAATACTATTGCAAATATTTAAAAATCGATAAAGACATAATTGCGAACTAAATTTAAAAAAAAAATTGCTTTAAAATATCTTTATTAATGAAATTTTGCATTCACAATGCTATATAGATAACAGATAAAATGTTTACCTAGAAAAAAAAATCCGAATCCCACTCGAGCTTCCTGAGACTGGTTGATTTTTTTCTAGTAAACATTTTATCCTACTTCATGTTTAGACTGCAAGTTTTATAGTCATCTCATCTAGTAGCCCGTACTCCCCACCAGTAAAAGGAAAATCGCGAGCCAGCAACACGAGGCGCGCCCGTCCCTTGTGTCTGTCTAAATATGCCGAATTCCTTTTCCCATTTATTAGGAGGGAAGGACGATGATTTATGTAATACCTACGCCTCAGGTTTTATTGCCGGTCCGGCGCTGCCTTCCGAGGACTCGTAAAGTTTTCCTTTATTATTATCGCTCCCCTCGGCGTCAATGTTCGTGAGGCTCAATGATTTTTGTGTATATTCTTTTGTTTAATATTAGGCGTCGAATATTCTGTTTTGTTTTTGAACACGATCAAGACTTTTTTATGATTTTAAGTTTATGTGACAAATTAAAACTCATTTGATGTGAACGACGACATGAATTATGTAAGTAGTTAGTTTAGGTTGTTATTACTATTTTAACAATTGTGAGTTTGATCCTTCGATCACAATTATAAAAACCCATTGACCTAGAAGAGATAGATAAGAACGTTGACACAAACGATTTGTTCAAATTCTGGAATGAGAGACCTAAAGTTCACTACAACATGATGCTGTTGAGATCCGGGATTCATAAAAATATATGTAAAGGCATCTATCATAATGGTACCTATGTGAGAATTTTTAATAAAATACTTATATAGATAACAGAATATAATAATTAGGTATCATTTAATATCGGCTTAACTCAGGGAAACTTTTCAAAACATGTGCTATTGCTAATAGCTTTTAAAAAAATCCACCTCTTGTAAACAATTATCAGGAAAAAATTCGGTTGGGATTGCGAATGGAAAAATCGCTTGCAGTAAAATTCGATTTTCGGAAAGTCATCGCCACACACACTCCATACAGCGTGTTCGGAACGCCTATCTAGTGTAACGTATACATAGCTGTGAAAACCTAGAAAAAAAAACCTAGATACACAATCCTATGCTAAATCGTTGCGTAATATGTAATAACAATATCGCATGTCACTACTAAACGAAATGAGAAGCTAAACATCTCTATGGGTAGGTTTTTTTATTTTTTTTTATTCGGCAACGGGTAAGCGCTTGAGTGCGTTCCGTCGTTCTGGGTGTAGTTGTTTGGTTAAAGTTTAACTCGTTTGAGTTGCAAGCCACGCTGCCACGGAACGATCGAGTTTTTTTTATAACCTCTTCTGAAGTATTCATGTCCATAACAAGAGAAAACCCTTCTTTTGTCTACATTTTTTCCACTTTTATACAATATTTAAACCTAGTTATTAAAAAGTAAAACAATACAAAACAAACAGGCCGAATTTTTCGAGATGTTTTGACTTAAATTGCAAAATTTGACACTTTGACAATGATATAAACGTCAAATAGCTGTCAGAGTGAAAAACAACCATCCGATTTGATGGTTGTTTGGTTGCTGCGCTCTGAGCTACAGAACGGATGAAACTACGCTCTGACAGCCATCAGAGTAAAATTTCACCAAGCCACGGAACGGGTAGAGCGCGCGCCGGAGTGCGCTCGAGTGCACTCGAGTGAAGCCACGGAACGCAGCCCTTGGCCTTCATCTCACCTGATGGTAAGTGACGATAAGGCACGCTTCACCCGGAATCCTCAACCACTGAGGAACTGGCTGTATCATCTCAAACTGTCGTAACACAACAATGCTATAAACATCGTTGTTATGGCGACAGACTTAGATAAGATGGTGGTAGCTAGCCAGGCGGACTTAACAGCCCTACCACCAACAAAGTTACTCTTATTGTTCAGACGTTTTAAGAGCGTTTTTTTTGACACAGCTTTACTGCTCCTAAATTGAAATTCAAAATGTTGTTGAGTCTTTAGAGTACAGAGAAGAACTGGCAAGAAACATAGCAACAAGGATTTTCACACGACAGCCTCTAAAAAAAGAATGTTACGTTTTCATTGTTATAAGTGTGTGAGTGTTACTTTTGACAGAGTTCAAGAGACACAAGAGGTTAAACCTGTTGTCCTGCACCTATAAATTTATGAATCATACTTATATATTTTTTAATTACATACGTAATATAATCATAACTATTATCCCCGGAGGGTTAGTCAGAGACTAGGCAATGAGGACAGCAAAAGCAGTCCTCTACCATAGTCCACTTTTCACCAAATAGCGACTGCACATGTGCTCAGCGTGGCAGGTGATGAATCGCCGCTCTATGCTGTTGGATGTATGTGCAGTCTTTAGTCCGTTAAACGCCTTTTACGACACCCAAGGGAAGAGAGGGGGTGGTAGTATTCTTTCACCGCTACGCGACGCGGTTAAACTTTTCTGGTGTGAAGTGGAGGCAAACGAACAGGCGTGTCGTGTCACCTGTAGGAAAGCAATCACCGCCGCTCACGGACACTTCTTTTTTTTTTTTTTTTTTTTTTTTTTTTTTTTTTTTTTTTTAAATCGTTCCAAAGCCGAATGGTCTTACAGAGGAACGACTTGCCATTTTTTTTGGTACGAGTAGGTACTGCAAAACCAGAGGAGTCGCAGGTGCGTCGCCGGTCTTGAGGGAGGATAGATAGACAACGCTTTATTGCACACACAGAAATAAAGAAAACATGGAGTAAGCATTTTAAAAAAGCTAATATGGGCAAATACTGTCTTACCGATTAAGCGATCTCTTCCAGACAATCTTTGTGGTACCTATAGGACAACAGAAAAAAAAACAATATAAAAGGGCAGGTACCAGAACAAGCAAACATGAGATACAAACCAAAAGGAGTGGGATCTTTAAAGGGAAAGGGAAGGATTAGGTATTGTGAGGGGCTGGAGAAGTGTGAGATGGGTTACCGGTACTTTCACCCACCGGACGAGACACTACAGCAACGAGTGACATTGTTTATTTATTTATTTATTAAGGATCACCAACATGACATATACCATTAATTACATAGTATTAAAGTAGGTAATTAGTATCTTGCTAAGTATAGTCACAACTACAGGAGATCACAGCATGCATTCAGATAGTTACAATTGGTTCATATAAAAAAACAATAATAATAATTAAAAAAAATATATATAAAATACTATAAAACTAAAAAAAAAAAAAACTTCTCTTTTCAAAACACACTTAACGTTAATTCTTAAAAAAAAAAGCTTTAATAAAACTAAACCTAGAAAAAGCGAACGAAAACGCTACTAACAATATATAATTAATAACATAACAACCTAAGGCACGTCACTTGTTTCACGCCGATATTACATTATTATCGTGCACCGCTTGCAGATGGACGTGCCATCTGCAATTTAATTTTTATTTACACAATAATATTAATTTAAATCTGTGCCAAGTAACGTCCGCGTTAAACTAGGCCAGTGCATGTTAGTCATGCAGATATTGAGAATACTTTGTGTTGTTTTGTTGTTGTATTGAATATTAATTCAATAATGGATAGTCCCTTCAACCGGAGTTCCTCGAACTCCGGTTGAAGGCTCTCCGGCAGGAGCCCACCACCACTAACGCAGAAAAGACCAACTGAAGGAGCTGACGGACCAACAAAGATCGAAGCTGTATCGACCCACGAAATTCAGCAATGGCTCTCCTCCATTGAACAGTGCTTGAACGAAATATGTACAATTTCAGGCGAGAGTAAACTGAATACAGAACAAAAACTGAAAATAAGCACCGTCAGCAGAAATGTGATGGGAGGTGTGTCTCAGCTGGCCGTTCAGTATCAATCGCTGAAACAAAAATATATTACAGCCCAAATGACAATTAAGACCTTAACCGATCAGAAGGAGACCTCTACCCAACTTGACGATCAGCTCGAAGTGATTAAAGAATGCATTCGCTCTGCTCCAAAGGCCCAGACACCCAGCATATCTTTCGCAGATGTGGTTAGAACTAGATATAGTTCTTTAATCCGACCCCCCAACACCAGTACTATTGCTATTTATCCAGCGAGCAAAGATAAGTCGAGCGAAGAGACTAAGAAGCTCATTCAGACCATCATCAAACCGGAAGAACTTAAATTGCATATCCGAGGGATGAGGAAGATCAAAGGTGGAGGTGTAATAATTAGCGCCGAAGGAAAAGACGACCTCGAGAAGTTAAAGTGTTCTGAAAAGCTTAAGAGTTCAGGTTTGCAAGTGGAAGAGACTACAAAACGTAGGCCTAAAATTATATTGTTAGGAGTACCCGCCACTACTACTGAGAAGGACCTATTTGAATGTTTATATGAACAAAACATCTCGGACAAGCATAAGCACATGGGACGCGAAAAGTTCCTTAACTCGATAAAACTGAGCCACAAATCAGGTAAAAAAGACGCGGCCTATTGTAACTTTGTACTGGAGCTTACTTCTGACCTTCGAAAAATTATCATTGATCAGGAAAGAGTTTTCATCAATTGGACTTCCTGCCCAGTAAGGGATTACACATTTGTGACTAGATGTTACAAGTGCCAGCAATATGGGCATTCGGCGAAATATTGCCGTGAGACCGAATGTACGTGTGGGCACTGCGGCGGCGTCGGCCACTCAATAAAAGAATGCTCTAAACAACAAGAACCCGTAAACTGTGCTACGTGCCAGCGCTTTAACAAGCCCAGCCACCACAAAACCGGAGATGAACAGTGTCCAGCAAGAAAAATGGCCGAGGCACGATACATGAGTTCAATTGACTATGAGGGCGCCTAGAGCGCCGCACATACAGTTTAATCGCTGCACAAGGATGGGTAATGTAACTCATGATATTATTAAAGATATAGACTCTTCATATGAATATGACTCTTTGGTTTGTGAGCCACATACATGTTCGTCGTTTATAAGTAATATTAAGCATAGTCATAATATTTTTATACAAAACATACGTAGCATTAATTGTAACTTTGATGGTATGTTAGCGTTGCTTAGTCAAATCAATGTAAAAATTGACATAATGGTACTGACTGAGTGCTGGTTGTCCACTGCTTCTTGTATTCCTCAATTACCTGGATATGTCTCATACACTACTAACAAAACTAATATTTTAAAAAGTGATGGTGTGACATTGTACATTAAAAGTAATATGAGCAAGGTAACTGTTGACGAACCTGACCTAGTAGATGCAAACTGTCTAATTGCAAAAATAAACAATGACACCGCTATTGTTGCTATATATCGTTCTCCCTCTTATCATAATATTTCCAACTTTCTACAATCTTTGAGTGTACTTTTAGAACAATTAACATCATTTAAGAATGTATTTGTCATGGGCGATTTAAACATCGATATAAAACCCGGAAATATAGATCGTAATTCACCGGAATATTTAACTCAGACAGCCTGTTTAGGTTACTTACCCACTCATTTGCATCCTACTAGAAAAGGTAACTGCTTAGATCATTTTTTAGCCAAGACTAACATCCCTTTAAAAACTTTTATACTAACATCCACTTTGACAGATCATAATTCCTTATTGTTGTGTTTGCAACAGCGCTACGATAAGTCTTACGCAAAAGTAAAACGTACGACGCTGCAATATGAGTCAGTGACACATGACCTAGACAACCTAGACTTGTCTACTATTTACAACTTGGATGACGTTAATAAATCAACCGAATACATTTTATCATCCTTAACTAAAATTATTGAATTTAATACACGCACTGTTTTGTTAACCCGCCGTAATAAAATCATGAAACCTTGGATAACTCCTGGACTTTTACGCTGCATCAAGCATCGTGATAAACTTCACAGAACACTCAATAAAAACCCAGACAGTGAAATTAATAAAGTTACCTATTACAGATATCGGAATTATTGTAATAATTTATTAAAAAAATTAAAGCGACAATATGAAAGGAATCAAATTCAAAATGCGGGTCACGACAAGAAGAAATTATGGAAAGTCATTAAAAACATTACTTACACAACTAAAACCGAACCGCCTGTTCATAAACTCATTGCAAATTCCGCTACGCCTGCACATTCCCTAAACAGATTAAACAATTTCTTTGTAAACATCGGAAAAAACCTAGCTGCAAAAGCGAAATTCAGTCACATGCAGCCGTCTTCCTGTATTGCACCCCCTTCCAAATTACCAGTTTTAAACTCTTTTGCCTTATTCGACACTGACGAAACCGAAATTGAACAAATTATTATGACTTTAAGAAATGACTGTGCCACGGGAATTGATAAAATATCTTGTGCTTTCATAAAAACATTTAAAGATAAACTTACTCCCCCGCTTACACATCTTTTTAATTTATGCTTTGCGAAAGGAATTTTTCCTAATGTATTGAAGAAGGCCCTCATTCGCCCTATTTATAAAAATAGAGATACTAGTTGTATGAATAACTATCGTCCCATAGCCATACTGCCATCAATATCCAAGATCCTAGAAAGACTCATTTATAACAGACTTGTAAAATACTTAGAAAATAACAAACTCTTAGCAGCTGCTCAATTCGGTTTTAGAGCAGACAGATCGACTGACGATGCAGTACATCAGCTAACTGACTACATTGTAAGGCGACTGGACTCACAAAAAAAGTGCTTAGTCATATTCCTTGATCTCGCAAAAGCATTTGACACGATTTCAATATCTATACTTCTAGAGAAGTTATGTGAACTTGGTATAAGGGCTGTTCCACATAACCTCATCAAAGATTATCTTTCTAATCGGACACAACGTGTAATAATAGATGACACTATGAGTGACGAATTGACTGTTGAATATGGTGTTCCTCAAGGGAGCATAATAGGACCCTTGCTATTTCTCGCATACATTAACGACTTATGCCTCCTTCCCCTTTCTAAAAGCGGAAAAATAATATCTTACGCCGACGACACAGCTCTGCTCTTCAGCGCGGACACTTGGAGTGAGGCGTACGAACTAGCTCAATCTGGATTTAATACAGTCACTCAGTGGCTTAGAAGTAACTTACTGACACTTAACATAGATAAAACAAAATATATGACTTTTTCCTATAATTCACTATCCCAACCTATCCCAAACTCACATTCAATAACAGCCCATCTGTGCAAGGACTCGCCTGACACTTGCTTCTGCCCTAAGCTCAGCAGCACTGACAATATTAAATACCTAGGGGTAATAATTGATAAGTATTTAAAATTTAAACCACATATTGAAGCACTTACATCCAGAGTTAGAAAGTTAATCTATGTCTTTAAAAATCTTCGTCACATTGCATGTGCTAGTCTACTAAAATCAATATATCTAACACTTTGTCAGTCATTATTTGTATACTGTATTACATCATGGGGCGGTGCACACAAAACTATTATGATAAACTTAGAAAGAGCACAGAGAGCAGTTCTAAAAGTCAGCACTTTCTGACCAATACGCTTCCCGACGGCAGAGCTCCTTACTAAATGCGATGTCCTATCTGTACGCCAGCTGTTTATTTTACTAACAATTACTAAAAAGCACTCAATAATGCTCTATGACCCTGCGCTCGAAACCAGCCGAAGACGTGCAGATATTGTATGCTCTACTGAACCATTTAGAAGATCAAACTCCCACAGATTCTTCTGTCACCTGGGTAATTTTTTGTATAATAGAATAAACTTGTCTCTATGTATTTACTCCATGACCAAAGTAAAATGTAAAAAAACCGTACAAGAGTGGTTAAAAGGTAAAACATATGATGACACAGAGAACTTACTATTAGTTATTACGTAATCGTGAACACCGAGTGATAAAAATGTTGATTAAGTAGAGCAATATTTAATATTATAATTGTACTTTCTATTTCCGTATATTTTATAGTTTAGCTAATGTGTAAATGATTTATTGTCTAAAAAGCACTAACCTAGTTTTATGCATAGATACCTAATACACAGGCAATATTGTTTGCTTAGCTTAGGTATTACATATTATTATAATATACACTAACCCTAATTTCTTAACATAAGTCTTTCGTATCTAGGCTAAGTTTTTATACAGCAATAAATTATCTTATCTTATCTTATCTTATTAAACCGTGTACCGTGTCGCGTAGCGGTGAAAGAATACTACCACCCCTCTCTTTCCTTGGGTGTCGTAAAATGCGACTAACGGACCAAAGACTGCACATACATCCAACAGCTTAGAGCGGCGATGGACTCACCACCTGTCACGCTGAACACATGGGCAGTCGCTATTGGTGAAGAGTGGACTGTGGCAGAGGACTGCTTTTGCGGTCCTCATTGCCTAGTCTGTGACCAACCCTTCGGGGATAATAATCGTAATTATGTGTGTGTGTATTACATATTATTCCATGAGAGGGTGGTGTTACGCCGGGCGAACCTTTTTTTTTTTTCTTAATAGTGGAGGAAATGCCTTACGCATACCCAGGGCCCTCGCGTGGGGGCCCGCCCGGGTTATGTGGGACTCTCCCCCCAACTCCCGTCTCCTCGTCCAGGCCCTGCGGCCTCGGCGGGGACTCGGGAAGAGGGGGGCCTACCCACTAAAACCTCCATCCATCGTGACCGGTTGAGAGCCGAGGCGGGACCGACCATAAGCACTCTGCCGCCCCAACTCCCTGGTCGCGGGCTGTTAAGCCCCTGGTCAGGTGGCACTGTGTGCCACAAACCCCTCAGGCTATCCTCTCGGGCTATGGTGTGATTTAATCGTCAGCACTCGGTGTCGGCGATGGGCTGTGCCTGGACGTGCGGAGCAAGCTCAACGCTACGTCCGGAAAGTCATCTACGTCCAGCCCGGTATCTCTCGAAGGAGAGATATTGGGGCTGGGGAGTAAAAAAAAATAAAACGCGTATATGAAATCAGAGACCTAGGAGTGATTCTTGATGCCAAGCTACATTTCAACATGCACATTGACAACATTGTCTCTAAAGCTTTCAAGCAGCTTGGAATGATTCTTCGCCTAGCTAGACCATTTAAACAGCCGTTTACTTATAAGGTTCTATACTACTCTTTCGTCCGATCTTTGTTAGAATTTTCATGCGTCGTCTGGAACCCTCAATACTTCGTTCATATTGCTCGCATAGAAAAAATTCAAAACAAGTTTCTAAAAGCTTTAGACTATCGGACAGGGCATTATTTTGTAGACTATGACACGGCCTCTAAAAGGCATAAACTAGACTCTTTAGAGAATAGACGTGTTTATTTGGATGAAGCTTTTCTTTATAAAATAATCAACGGTAAAATTGATTGTACTTCATTACTCGAATTAATCAACTTCAAAATACCTAGAGTCTCCTCGCGTTCTAAAAGTACATTTTATTGTACTCATTGTTCTACAAATTACGCTAGAAACACTTTTATTAGACGTTCTTGCAGATATTACGACGAAAACTTAAAAGATGTTGACATTTTTTCTTCATCGTTATCATTATTTAAACAAAGAATTGGTAATATCATATTTAATAGACAATTTTAATGGAACTGATTTTATTTAAATGGTTTGTCTTTGTTAAAACATTGTATTGGCTTTGGTTAAGTGCTAAGGTGAATTGTGAAAACTCAAATATGTTGTTTTTGTAATATTTAATGGAACTATCTGGTCTGTTTGTAAATTATTTTGTAAATGTTATTATTGTGTATGACTGTATGCTTTCCTGAATAAATGAAAATAAAATAAAATAATAAATAAACGACCTCCCGGCGAGGGCACTGGTCGAAGCCACGGCCTCCTCCAGCATCTCGGCTTCATCGACCTCCGGTATCCGCTGCTGCGCCCTCTGCGCGCGCGGAATAGTCCGGGGAACCTCGTCCCTCACCCTTTTCAGGGGAGGGTCACACCTCCGACTACCCATGACATGGGCGTGGGTTCTTCCGGCATCCTCGCAGACGGCGCAGTAGGGCTCCGTCGCCGTGCATGTGGCCATTTTGTGGCCTGGTAGGCCACAACGGAAACAGAGTCGGCCGCGGTCCATCCCCGTACATCTCGTCCTCGCGTGACCCACGCCCATGCACTGAAAACAGCGCAGTGGACGGCGGCCAAGGACCACCACCTTCCCCGTGTTCCAATAAAGGACCAGCTTTCCCTCGTTGCCCAAGGTCCTCGCCGCCATAATGGGGCAACGGACCAACGCGGAGAACGTATGATTTGGGCCTGGGCGCAGCGCCCCCACCTTGACGCGCTCGATTGCGCAGTTGCACCTCTGTGCCACCGCAGCAGCGATGTCCTCACTCGTGATTGTGTCGTCCAGGCCCCGAGGCCCGAGATGCGCACGTCTGCGCTCTTCTCAGGTCGGACGACATCAGCCACGTCCGCAACCACATGCCGAATCCTCGCGGCGAGTGTGTCGGCCAACGTGGCGCTCTCTACGCCTGGCACCTCGATCAGCCGCGAGCCGTTCTGGGCAGTGTGCATCCTCAGGCCACTGACGCCGATCTCCGCCAGGTCTATGGCGTCGATAGCCCTCTTTAAAGTTTGGGCGTAGGTGACGCCTCCCTCAACTGCTTCGGGTCGCAGCTTGATTGTCACGGCTGTGGACCGAGGTCTCTTCAGCCGGACTTTCTTTGCCCTCTTCGGCGGGGCAGCGGGACGAGCCGGCCCCGGGGGGATCCTCAAGTCGGAGGCGGGCGTGCGACCGTCTGTCGCAGCAGGCGCCTTGCTCCGCTTGGTCTTTCTTCGCCGTTTGCAGGAGGCCGCCGTCTTCCATTCATCGGCCGCGGGAGCCGCAGCCAATGCCCAGCTGGTGGTCTGCTGGGATGGGTTGGCCCAAGGGCCAGCAGTCGTATGGGCCACTTTTACGCGAGTATTCAGGGGCGCCGGAGCACGTAAGCTCGACGGCGGAGCTGCTCTGGGCGAGGGGAGAGAGGGAAACTCCTCCCGTCTCCTTCCGTCAGCCGCAAGAGGTGGGCGCTCCCTCTCGGGACATCCACATCGTTGGCCAGCCTACTCTCAAGGCCGCTCATACGAGAGCCTAGGTCCACGATCGCGGCGTTGAAGGTCCTCGAGAGTTCCCTCAACGCGACAACCGCTTTTTCCTCCAGTGGGGGAGGAGCGGGGGTCTCCCTTATTGGGGACCGGCGCTCGGTCATCATTTGGCGCATGGAGGCCACCTCCGCCCTGAGCGACGCGACCTCGCGCTTCAGCTGGGCGTTAGCGTGTTACATGCGCTCTACCTCCTCGGTTGCGGAGCGGGAAGTCCGATTTGACAACGCCCGCTGAATATTCAGGCACGCCTCATTTAAGGTCTTTTGGCTGGTGCCCTTGAGGTGTCCCGATTTCCGAGACACCTCTTGCACGGCGCGCATGCACAAAAGGCCCCGCCGTTACACTTCATCGGCCGTCATGCCCTCGGCTGACCACGGAATCCTCTCCGATAAGGCCTTCGCCGTGTCCCTCTCGTCTTGGACGTCCGTCATCTGAGGGGGATCCCCAACCCTCTCCCGATCCTGGTCCGGTTGGACCCGGTCTTTCGGGACCCTCTTAGAGCGGGGACTGGCGTCTGAGGCCGTTGAGCCCCTCAATCCCTGCAGTTCTTTCCGGCGTTTCTCCTCTTGGCGCCCCTTCAGCTCCTTCAGGCTCATTTCGACGGTGGCCTCTGGTAGGTGCGCAAAGTCCCTCTTAAATGTATGGCACATATCCTCATCCCTGTCCAAGGGAGCTTGCTCCGCCCTCGCTACAAGACGCGCCGAGCCTCTACCGCGACGGGCTGTCCCGATTTTTGGTGGCGCCGCCAACTCCTCAACGGAGCTATCGTCCGAGACGAACTGCTCCCAACTCCTCTTCAAGCTGTCTCCAGCTTTTCCCCGATGGTGACTGCTGGGTGTCACAGACCCGGAATCATCCGAGTCCATCGACTCAGCAGGGGGTTCCACGGTAGACCTAGTACAAGGCCCTACCGACTTCTTCTTTACGTCTAAAAATTTCTTTTTTGAAGGATCCATTTTTATTTCCACGAGTATGAGGCAAAAACGGACCACCCGCGCAGAGGCCCCTGTACGCGGGCTACCCTATGTACTCCAGAGGTCGGGCGGTGTCTGGAGGTTTTTACGGCTTTTCTCCCGGGTGTTACAGACTTTTCCTTGTCGCGGCCGGCCGGTTAAGGCAAGCCCTCGCCCCCCTCCCCGAACAGCTCCCCCACAGACGCCTCGAGTGGGATCATTGCTGCCCAGTTCGGGACTACGATGCTCAGGGGCTGGCGTGAGGCCCCTGGTACACCTCTTTCGAGGTGTTCCCCTTTCCCCCCTATGGTCGCTAGCGGGTGGGCTGTATCGCCGCCCACCAACCCATCCGAAGACGGGTGCCCGTCGCCACTTGTCCCAACGACGAAGCCTTTGCGATGAAACGGCGCCCAGAAGGGGCGCCGGACTACCCCATTCCCTCCCGTGTAACGGCGCCCAGAAGGGACGCCGTCAAGGCTCCACTCAAAGCCGCTCAGATTGAGCGGCGAGCGTGCGGCCCAGAGTGGACCCGCTGTGCGGTCCAGAAGGGACGCGCTTTGAAGGGGGTGCGGGCCCAGAAGGGGCACCGCCTACTTTATTCGACGCCCAGAAGGGGCGCCAGGGATTTGTATAAGGCCCCTTGTCCCACGCTGAACGTGGGCCGAGAGGCCTTACCCCAGGGTGCACCACGAGGAGGTTCCCAAATTTGCACCCTACGCCGGGCGAACCTGCCCAAGCGTGCTGCAACGCAGCGTGGCTCTACCACTCAGACAGTGTCACTCATTGAGCACCACCCAGGGATCACGTATCAAGGGTAAACTTACAGACGCGTGTGACTTTAATCCCCAAAAAGAATAGGGTATAGGAACCGCAAAGACAATTAATACTCGTAGAGAGTATGTCACACTATCTTATCTGATTATTGCTACTTAACATTGATAACACCATTGTTAATTTTTTCCCATATAAAATGAAATTTGGTATCAATGTTTTTTTTTTGTCTTATTGTGATGGATGTTAAGCTCGTATGCTATTCATGACTTATAGCACCATTACTTTCTTACTGTACTCAAGCAGAGATTTGAGTGTGAGTTTGGAGACTTAATTACTTCAAATTGCTTGTACTTATTTATCTTCCCAAATTTTTAAAGAACTAATGTGAATAATGCTTAGATCAATAAATTATGTTTCATTAAAAAGTTGCTAATCTTATTTTGTACTTACATTGCAAAATTTACGACGACGTAGCCGCTCAACAAATTGTATAAATTTGCGTAAATTAAAAGATGAAATTAATTTCGTTTTTAATTACTTTTTTATTTTATTTATTACATCCACCAACGTTTGTTTACATTGTTTCTACACAGATCATACTTAGGTAAATAAATAACTAAATATAACAAACTCTTACAAGTAAATACAACACGCATTTAAGTCTAAAACTTATTCTAAAAAAAATTGTCTAAAAAAAATCCTTTCCCATTTTATACATAACTATAATACTTAAAGGCATATAAACGTTATCAAGTCTTGTATTGGGATAAAACGACAAAAATGTACAACATACTCACAATAGTTCTAAAGACAAAATAATTATTGCCAACACGTTTTACTTTTTTGTACCGCCTTCATTAAAAAAATTAAAAATAAATTTAGTATCACATTACTCGTCTTCGCCGTTTTGTGTCAAATACGTTACAATGTTTCATCATCAGACTATACAAACGTCCCACTTGAGATTGAGCTATAACCTACGCTTGTCTAAACAGGTTGGAGGTTCACTCTACAATGTTTAATCGGTTCTAAAAGTATGACGTTTATAGGCTTAATGCTGACGATGAATGAATAAATAAGAGCAAACTCTTTAATTTAGGTGCCATAGGCAAAACCAGTGGCGCAACGACCTCGATGCCTTCGACGAAAATTGGTTAGCCACTTGGTTAAACAATTGGCCAAGGAAAGAGAGAACTGGAAAGAAATGGGGGAGACCTATCCCCAGCAGTAGAATACTATAGGTTAGGTAAAAAAGACAAAAACAATACGGGTAAGCACTTGGCCTTCATCCAACCTGATGGAAAGTGACGATTAACTAATAAATTATTTCGTTATAGTTTCGAAAGCGTCTGTACCATTAAACAATTCGGGTGAAAACGACACAAGAATTTAATATTTAATTTTCGGGTGAAATCGAAACTGGGGAAAAACGAAACTAACCCATAGGTTCCTATTCAATACACTGTTTTTCTGCTGAATTGTACCAACTGTGACTTAGTAAGTTGATTTAGTCTCGCTGGATATCGAACACTGGCTCTGAGCCTATCGGCATATCGGCTAACCACATGACCACCGGAGATGGTACCTAAATGTCACAGTTATTATTCTGAGATGTCACATAAAATGACGAAAAGACAGTGACAATCTAATTTAAAAATGGCTGAATATTTTATTACCAGATCAGACTAAAAAAGTTTTAACTGAGAATCGGAAATTCGTTCCTCAGTCTGCATTGTAAACATCTACAGTGTAACCTTATTCAAATGCAAATAAATACATTTCATTTCATTTCATTTCATTTCATTTCATGAAATTATTTTACAAGAATGGTTTACTTATTAAAAAAAAGCGATTGATTGAAATTTTAAAACTCCTCGTTTGATATTGGATCATGGATCATAAACCACTCGGTTCATATACAGTTGAAAGTAAAAAACCTATCACAAGTGCGCGATATACACTCTAAACATTCGTAAAGGGTGGAGGTTGATAGACACACATCCTTCTATACCCTTCGGATATCCGAAATCTGCAGAGCACTTGAAAAGAGTTTGCTTAGTTGAGATCAACCCTTTTTCCATTGATTTCTGATGGGGTTTGTAGTACCGAGTAACTAGGCACCTAACCTAAATTCTATTTGTGTCAATCTGAAGAGGGTGCTGTACCAAATTGATTTTCAAGAATCACCCAAAGTAATATTCGTAGCGAATATGAAAATACACAAAGCTGTTGGTATATAAGCTTAGTTACTTCCTACTGAAGAAAAAGCGAAATCCTTTTTATGATTAGTTTGTCCTAACATAAAAACTTGTTCGGAGTAAACTGAGACACTTTTAAAAATAAAAAGCTTATTACGGAAATCGAGGTATTTAAATATACTGTAATATAACTGTGAATGTATAGTATAAACATATTCCCGGGCGAGAAAATAGGGATTACATAGATAGTAAAAGTTAGTTTCTATGTAAAGTTGAAGACGTTTTCAATCTTTTTCATCATTTCGTTATCTTTGAGTTTATTTGAGCTTTACTAATGTAAATAATCAAATACGAAAATAGTCATTTAGCCTTTTCGTCTATAACAGACGAGTTATGGCGCAAAATCTGATAAACATCGCTTTTGATGGCTTTTATGGTACCAAATATGAGTTTTGTTGTCCAACTGTACCCAATTTCAAACTAATCTCTGAAGGGCGTGACCCGGCCACACCTCGAACGATTACAACCTCCTTTACCAGTTAGACGATCCAGACTAATAACGATGAGGCATTTCGTATCTGGCCCTTCATCAGGCACAGACAAAATAAAAAACCACAATAAAATAACCAAATTGATCATAATTAACGGTGTCGCGTAACGGTGAAAGAATACCCCCTCTCTTCCCTTGGGTGTCGTAAAAGGCGACTAACGGACTAAAAACTGCACATACTTCCAACAGCATAGAGCGGCGATGGGCTCACCACTTGTCACCCTGAGCACATGTGCAGACGCTATTTGGTGAAAAGTGGACTATGGTAGAGGTCTGCTTTTGCTGTCCTCATTGTCTAGTCTCTGACTAACCCTTTTGGAACTTATACACCGAGACATTTTAGTGGTTGTTGTCCCGCGGCAGAAATTTACCTTCAGTAGTACTATCGAATCATACAAGTCATTTTTCACAAAAATGACAAAAAAATTTCGACCTCCCATACTAATGTCGTCAGCTGATCGGACCGTTTTGTTTCCGAAGTCTAAGGACCTAACATGTAGGAGTAACAGAGATCCAAACAGATTAGTATTAGACAAAGTGCCTAAAACAAAGCGCTTCCTAAAAAATTGTTATGCGATGTGTATTACCATTTTCAATAGAAGAAAACATAAAATGTTTGCCGCTGAGTAAATTTAAAAGTGTCCTGCGTCAATGGTTGCTTGAAAATACATTTTACTCGGTTGATGAATTGTTGAAACATAAGTAGAAAGATGCGATGTGGTGGATGCATAGACCCTATTTAGTTAAATTAATTATGTCTGTACCTAAATATTTTGCATGCTGTAGCTTACGGCTAAGTAGGTTTAAGCGACATTATATTCTTTGACCAACTGTATTATACCCTATTTATGGCAAATAAACAATTATTATTATATTAGGATAAAAAAAATTACTAGAAAAAAAATCAACCAGTCTCAGGAAGCTCGAGTGGGATTCGAACCCACGACCTTTGGATTGCCGGTCCACTGCTCTAACCGCTGAGCTACCGAGACCCCAGAAGACTCGTTGTATTCTTCCTAGTAGTTTGATTTACGCTGCAAGCCAGCGGTATTACGTCACTGTGAAGTTTTTTTTTCTTGTAAAAATTTTATCCAATAATCTATAATATAGCATTGTGAATGCAAAATTCAAATGCAAATCGTTCTGCCGCGGGAAAACAACCACTCAAATGTCTCGGTGTATGTATATTCATCATTATCTTGGGTGCCATCTTTATAATGAAGTTTGGAGGTCATTTGACTTTCTTGCGCTACCATAAAGTAGCTTTTAACTGACAATGATAGCCAAGTCCAGTCCACTGTTTGATATCGTCCAACCATTTCCGTCTCGGACGTCTCGGACCTCGCTTTCCCGGATTTTGCCTTCGAGCGTTAGCTGTGGGAACGCGTATATGAATCCTCTCTTTGTCGGGAAGAGGCGTCCTTGCGTTGGCGTCTCAAGACTGTGGATATCAGCTTTATTCTGCAGTTGAAAAGTGTGTCACATAAAATCAAAGATTTAACAACTAACTTATAATTAACTTTACTCTTAGCTCAAGTGTTTCGACACAAATTAATGGTGAAATCTCTATTCGGTACTCAGAGTACCTGTATTCTGAGATTTGCTGTTATTATCGCAGCTCTTTTATGGTCTGTGTTCCCCTTTACATAATGCTTTGGCTAACGGTCTTACGGTCCCATACGTCATAGGTTTTATAGCAAAAACCTTGTAACGGTGAGCGGTAGTTTGTGCCAGGCGGTGCAACTGCGACCAGTGTGAGAAATGGCGACTAACAAAAACGTATGCGAACGTCATCAACAGCCTTTAAACTTCCCACTTGTGGGCTAATCCAGATGTGGGAATAGGTACACTGTGATGATGGTCGAGATTACTGTAAAGGAGAATGACCAAACCAGCCTATTCGATATCTATTGCGTCTTAATCATTCACATATCAAAAGTGTTCTCTTAAGTTATAATGATTACTGTTAAAAAAGGTTTTATTAAGAACGCCGCGTTATGAGTCAAGTGATAAATAAATGCTGAACTGAACTGATAGTCATACGATAACAGTTGTCATAACCTCAAAATACCTAAAAAATTAAGCTAAAAATGACGATAGCTTCAAACTCCCGCATGATAAATGTAATTTTTTTCTTCATAATTCAGAGCATTGCTGCTATTCATTAAAGCACTGTGTTACGCTAGCTAGCTAAAAAACTAGCCTAACTCCCACAGTAAAAAGGTCATTCTCCTTTATACTTTTTATTTTTTTTACAATTTTTTTTTACATATTATTTTTGTGTTCTTATCGCTTAATCTGAATCGCCTCGGTGGCCAAGTGGTCTAGCGCTCGGCTCGATACCCGGATCCGGAGTTTCGATTCCCAGGTCGGGCATAGTGTGTTTATGGATTTTTCGATGCATATCCCGGGTTTGTGATCACCAATCCCGCATTTAGCAAGCGTTGTGATAAAGCTAATACCCATCGATTATACAATCTGTCCGGAGAAGTACTAATCAAACTTTAAGAGCGTGATCTATGGACAATTTCATTTATAAAAATACCTCAAATGAGGGGTCTGACCCGCGGTTATTTTTACTACTACTACTCTTCCTTACAAAGGGGTTTTTTTTAATAATGACCTCTTCCTTACAAAAAAGCGAAAGCATGGGCGTACCTTGACACTAACAAGCAAATATTTGGTACCATTCGACGATTAGGTATCTAACAATAATACAAAGTATTAGTAAAAGTAGCAAACATGCATTTCGAGAGAATAAGGATTGATTTATGTCAAAAAAACATGTAATTATGTAAAAAAACATTTATGTTTCCACGTCTTTTTCAATTATTTTTTAATCATAAAAATATCATGAAAGTTTTTTATCGATAAAATAGACCATAGATCACGCACTTAAAGTTTTATTATTACTTTCCCGGACAGATTGTATAGCGTTGACTTGATTTCAATGATAGATGCCTTTGCCCTGCAGTGGGATTGTAACAGGCTGTACTTTACATACATATTTACATACATACATTTAATCATATACTGCAGTGGTACTGGGGGTAGCGATGCGCATTTGTCTGGCACAGACTACAACTCGTTAGATTAGTTGTTAAGTCTTAACTATAAGTTAGTTAACTGTTTTTTATTATTATTAGTATTGACGTCAATAAGTGCCTGTAAAGGTTTACATTGAATAAATAATTTGACTTGACTTGAATCACGACTTTTATCCCCGAAGGGTTAGTCAGAGACTAGGCAATGAGGACCGCAAAAGCCTCTGCCATAGTCCACTTTTCACCAAATAGCGAATGCACATGTGCTCAACGTGACAGGTGGTGAGCCCATCGCTGCTCTATGCTGTTGGATGTATATGCAGTCTTTAGTCCATTAGTCGCCTTTTACGACACCCTTGAGAAGAGAGAGGGTGGTAGTATTCTTTCACCGCCACGCGACACGGCTGTACTTTACACTGATAATATTTTCTACCTGTAGATATAAATCCTAATTGTATATAATTCTGTCCCATAGATAGGAAAAATCCTTAGTGATTACAATCAATTTATTACTACCCTTGATGAATATTACAAATGCAAAGCCCCTACAATGTTAGAAAAACAATTTTTTATCGGTTTCATCACCAATTTTTAACCGACTTCAAAAAAAGGAGGAGGTTCTCAATTCGTCGAAATAAATATGTTTTATGTATGTTCCCCGATTACTTAAAGACGCTTCGACCGATTTGGAATATTTTTTTGTTGTCTGAAAGGGTATGCTTTCCAGGTGGTCCCATAGTCATCAGGTCAATATCTGATGATGGATTCCTGGAGAAATCGAGGGAAGTCTTCAAATATTATAGGCACACCTATAGCGATTTAGGTATTATTTGCAAGAACCTGGGCACTTGTCCTCCGGAAGCACCATTTGGTGAAGTGGAACTGTTGATGAAGACCACAGACGGCCACCGGAACTACTAAATACTAAATATTTTTGGTGTTTGCTATGCGATTACAAACTTTAATGTAGTTGCTAAGCAATTTATGCTCGGCACAATGCATCACAGTCAAGTGGAGCTAATGGTGAACCACCAAGAGAACTCCTCAAGAATTAACGTCCCTGCATCGGAGAAAACAATATTTTGTACACAATGATAAGCAGTTGACATTAAAATGTTGTAAATTGAAAAAAATACTAACCAAGCCAATAAAAGTGACAAATAAATAATATTTTACTATTAGGTACTTACTATAACTTCGATTTTATATTTTTCTGTGTAAACGTAGGTACGTTTACACTAAAAAATATAAAATAATAAAAAAATTCAAAAAAAATATATAAATAAAAACAGAGAAACTAAAAAGAACAAAATAATTGTGTTGTCTTGAATAACTAAATTTAATCCCCACAGTTGAAATTATACTTACTTACATAATTTTGAAGACGGTGCCAAGCCAAATTAAATGAATAAGAAAATATTCCAAAAACAAAAATAATACGTAGGTACCTTAGTGTGTTCTTCTAGACAATTTCCAACACATCTTTAAATCTACCTGTAAGTCTACCTACGTGTTTTCCAAAATGCTAAGCAAACCGCCTAATTAAATTGTATGTAGGCAAAAGCAGGAAATATTTTAAGGCTTGGCATCGACTTCAAAAGTATGTAAGTGTAATTTCAATTGGGGATTAAATTTAGTTATTCAAGACAACACAATTATTTTGTTCTTTTTAGTTTCTCTGTTTTTTGGAGTCGGTTTATTTTTTTTGAAAATTTCATTAATGACTAGCGGCTGCTCGCGGTTTCACCAGCGTGGTTCCCGTTCCCGTAGGAATATCAGGATAAAAAGTATCCTATGTGTCCAGGTTATAAACTATCTGTATGCCTAATTTCATCCAAATCCATTTAGTAGTTTTTACGTGAAAGAGAAATAAACATCTATCCATACTTACAAACTTTCGCGTTTCTAATATACCTAAGTAGGATTGATCAAACAATCACCAATCAAAAAATCATTGAAACATGAGTTGTTGAATTATCCACTACACACAGACAGTTTTTAAATTAATTAAAACAAAAAATTGTTAACGATTTAGGTACTATACGTTAGGTACTCTCGTGGTTTATTTCGCTAGTGGACAGGTCCCACCATTCCTTCCATTTTTTCTCAAATTGAGCTCCCCCGTGTTTACTTAGTGGGTAAACTTCGCTCCCTCTTTCTTACCCTTTCTGTGGTAAGGGTAACCCTGCGTCCCCTCTGGGGGTAGGGTATCCATAAGGCGGATTCACTGAAAAAAAAAGGTACTACGAGTACTACTAACTAGCTAACTCATTAGGTCTCTAATATGTTTTCTTTAGCATAAAAAATCATTAGAATTCATTGTTATAATATTTTAAGTTTGCAGCTTCAATGACAAACCGAAAAACCTGCATGAAGGCTCTTATCGAAGCATGTAGATACAAGTGCCAAACTGGATTAACTAACAGAGCGACTAGAATTCCTAGCAGTCACTAAAAAACATTATGAAACTATGGTGCGACACGTACTAACAGATTTTGGAACAGTTGAAAATCATTTAGTTTTCACACAACGCTCGGTGGCACGGAAACGTTTCGAATCCGACTGGAATACAAATAGTTCGGCGGCTACTACGGTCATACGGTGTTAATTTCGGAACGGGGGTCGTGTGTCGGGCCACTCCGAAAACGTAACTTTAGAGGACATTAATGACGTCACACTAATGACGCAACGGGTTGGACGGTCGTTATCTTGTCCGATTCTCCAAATATTTATTTTTTGTTTGTTTTTGTTTATTATGAAGAAAGTAAGAACAATATAAATTACCCAGTTAATCACACGCACAGGCACACCCACCCGCATGCTCATTCACACACACAAGACGTGCACACGAACATGGACAGACACATGCTCACTCACACGTGCACGGACAGGATCAAGCTCACTTACTCGCACACGTTCACTCACACGCATGCACTAACATTTTTATCCGTGCGGTGACGGAGAAAGAATACCAATCGCCGCCCCTCTCTCCGTCCGGTGGGTGTCGTAAGAAGCGACTAACGGACTCTTTCGAGCGATGATCTACTCCACTGGTGGTAGGGCTTGACCCGTCTGGTTGGTGACCACCGTACGCATGGTGTAAAACCCGTCAAGTGAGGCTGTGGAGGCTTCCGTCAAATCAGTGCCAGGAGGACTTCCTTAACCTGCCGACCAGGGAGACCCGTAGAAACGGTTGTCCCGCTGGCCGCCCGTGGCACAGTACAGGGGCCCAAGCGAGCCTAACCAGCTCGTGAGGCTGCCTCACCATGCCACGCATAATCTCGGGGTGGTCCGTTGTGCCGGTTGGTGACCGGAAGGTGGGGTCCCGGCGGCCATTCCCGGGGGGGTTCGGGGGCCCTTCCGTTCGGCAGGTTAATAATACTCGTCTGTGGGCAAATTCCTGGGGAAACAGGCCACCACACTTTGACCAATCGCATCGCGGCATCATTTTCTCGATTCACGCCTCTCTCTTTCCACTCCTAAAATGACAGCGCCTAACAACAAAACTGGTAAACCAGCCCACCAGGATCCCAGACATAGTTGACCATGCGCCCTCCTTACTCGACCTTCTGCTGACGAGTCGCCCAGCTGGATACCGGGTGGAGATTCGAGCTCCTTTAGGTTCCTCGGATCACTGCTTGATATCCAGCACAGTGCGCCAACAGCGGTTTCGAAACGCCAGATTTGGCACTACGCGTCGGCAGACTGGGACGGTATGCGGGAGTATTTTGCATCCGTCCCTTGGAGGCAGCGCTGCTTTAGTGGGAAGGACCCGACCGCTAGCGCCACTGCCGTTGCTGATGAGATAGTATTAGGAATAGAATACTATATTCTACACTCCTATGTCATCAGCAAAGGCAGACGCAACCGCTGGTTCAATCGCGAGTGTGCCAGCGCTGTTGAGAGCAAACAGACGGCATACCGCGCTTGGATCACTGGTAAAACGCAGCCTATAATAATGCCACCAAGTCGTGTAAGAGGGCCTACGATGCCCAGCGCGTTGCACGAGTAGGCCAAGAACTCCTGACGCATCCTACGGGCAGCCGTAGCTACTGCCGAAGCCGTGCAATCCAACTTCTGCCAACCCTTGCTGCCACCACTGAGATGTCTTGACGGAACTTTAGCTCACAAGCCGCAGGAAAAGGTCGATCTCCTGGCAAAACTCTTTGCGGCTAACTCCCGGATCGATGACTGTGATGCACAGCCACCCTCAATTCCTCACTGTGGCCACACAATGTCTGATATTAAAATCAGGCAGTGTGATGTCCGTGCGGAACTGCAGTCAATGGATGTCCGGAAAGCTAACGGTCCTGATGGTATCCCAGCAATAGTTCTGAAAATGTGTGCAGCGGAGTTGTCCCCTGTGTTAACGCGTCTGTACCGTCTCTCGCTCTCTTCGGGTTGTGTGCCGGAATCTTGGAGAGAAGCTAATGTGCAACCGATCCCTAAAAAAGGAGATCGGTCAGATCCGACTAATTACCGCCCTATAGCCGTAACTTCAGTGTTGTGTAAGATCCTAGAACGAATATTGAGCAAACAGCTTATTCGATACCTAGAAGATCACTCCCTAATTCACGATCGTCAATATGGGTTTCGGCCAAACCGGTCAACGGGTGATCTTCTAGCGTACGTCACACATCTCTGGGGTGAGGCTATTGACAAGCGTGGCGAGTCACTGGCAGTTAGCCTTGACATAGCCAAGGCTTTTGATCGGGTCTAGCACAAAGCTCTTCTCTCCAAGCTCCCGGCATACGGTTTGCCCGCTCAGTTCTGTACCTGGATTGCTAGCTTCCTGCATGAGCGTAGAATCCGTGTCCTTTCGGATGGATGCGCTTCGCGGTTCATGTCAGTGAACGCTGGTGTTCCTCAAGGTTCCGTTCTATCCCCCACGCTGTTCCTTCTGCATATCAATGACATGCTTCCTCTTGGAAACATTCATTGCTATGCAGATGATAGCATAGTGCATGGGGGGATATAACGGGCACCCAACGGCTGGGCGGGTAGACACCGAAATGAAGAGAGCAAATCTTGTCATTGAGCTCGATCGGGTGTTGGACCTCATTTCTAAATGGGGCTCCGATAATCTGGTGGAGTTCAATGCCAAGAAAACACAGGTGTGCGCGTTCACAGCGAAAAAGTCGCCATTCCTTCCCCTTCCCTCTCTTCAGGGTACATCTCTAGGCCTGCAGAGCAGTATTAACATGCTCGGTATGGATATCCGCTGCGATCTGAACCAAAAGAACTACATCGAAACCGTGATTAAAAATGCCTCACGTAAACTCGGTGTCCTGAACAAGGTGCGGCGATTCTTCACGCCTGATCAGTTGTGTCTATTATACAAGACACAGGTGAGGTCTTGCGTGGAGTATTGCTCTCACCTTTGGGACGGCTCCGCAAAGTACCTTCTCGATGCCTTGGACAGATTGCAGCGCCGCGCTGTGCGCATTATCGGCAATGCGGAGGTCACTAAAACTCTCGAGCCTTTGCAATTGCGTAGAGATATTGCGTCACTCAGCGTCTTTTACCGTTTATACCATGGCGTGTGCTCTGAAGAACTCTTTGACCTCATCCCTCCTTCTCCCTTCCTCCATAGGAGTACGCGTGCTGCTCTCCGGAGTCACCAATTTACAGTCTCTAACATTCCATCACGCACAAAGAAATTTGGTAACTCGTTTCTTTGCCGCACTTCTAAAAGATGGAATAGTCTACCAGCACACGTATTCCCTCCTACCTATGACATAGGGTCCTTCAAACGAGGCGTGAAGAGGCACTTTGTGGGCCGGCAGAGTGAGGATGACTGATGCTACGTCTCTTACGCTGCACCAGTTGTCCTCGCGCCTGGACCTCATTTCCACTTAACATCAGGTAGAGTGGGGTCACTTGCCGGACAAAAAAAAAACATGGATACGGACACGCACACTCACACGCATACTCACACGCATACACTTACGCGCACTCACTCGTACTCGGTCACGCACACGGACACGCACGCGCTCACTCACGCGCACACGGACACTGACACGAAGACGCATATAGACTCACAGGTTACTATGAGGTAAGAAAAAATAATAATATAGTTTGTTTGCTACGAAAATACAAATATACCGACACAAAGATACAAATGATACAATACAAAATAGGCAACCTTATGAACACGCAATCTCTTTCAAGCCACTTTGGGTGATAGAAGAGAATCATTTTTCCGCGTTATGACATACAAAAAACTGGCAAGTTGTTGAGGAGCTCGATGGCGTAGTGGGTGGAAGTGCGGTTTGCGATCTTGCAAGTTAAGCAATTTTCGTAATGCCTTGATGGGGGACCAAATTAAAATATCTTGTGCTCCTCCGTGTTTCGAAGGTACGTAAAGCCGTTGGTCTTGTAGGCCTGTTGTCATCTATACTTTAATCTTACTATGCAATTTTGCATACGTATTTTGCATAGTAAGATTAGAGTAATAATGCTACAAGAGATAATAGTAAACCCTCTGGTTGTTGTCGTAAGATGGCAGTAGCTAAAACCTACCTACTCGTATTGGATCAGCGTAGTGAGTCGTATCGTTACTTATTATTGAAAGAGTTGGTTGAATAGCTCCAAAGATTATTCCATACAAGCAAACCACTTGCACCTCTTAATTTTGTTAGTAGAGATAAATAGTAAGGTAGACCAATAATTAATTACCCCAATATTTGTATCGTCATAACTTGCAGATTACAAGCTCGTTGGAGAGAGCATACAAAATCCTATAGCAACAATTTCTCATACAACTTAGGTGTCAAGCTTAGCAGGTGTCTGTGGTTTGCGGTTCAAAGCACAAACTCAACGTGAAACCTATTATCGACGCTATCGGTAATGTAACAAAAGCTAAATTCGAACAGCATTCAACAATTATTGTGAGAATATTTCATAAACTAACAATTGATTTTATGCATCCCATATGGACTTTATTCCCTGACGTTAGGCACCAAATTTGTGTAATGAACAGACTCCATTACAGAGTTGTTGGTGAATTCGCTGCTATTACCAACTTTTGTCTGTCGACTGCGGACAGCCGTAAATGATTTTGTCTTCCGAAGTAAATTGAAATTTCTACATTTATGTATAGGAACAAATTGCTTTGGCGCTTTGTAATACTTTTTAATCCACACACAGCTCTTGTCACTGAGAATACAGAATAAACTTACTAGGATATAACTCAAAACGCATGAGCCGGTATTGTTTGCCATATCATTTTTTTTTTAAATATTTCTTATCAGACAAGATCCGATCTTGTCCACTTCAAGCAACAGAGTGGAATGGAGTGGTAGTGGTTAAACGCGGTTACGCTGTAAAGGCTCCAGGAAAGATAACAAAAGCTAAATCGTATCAAAAAAGGTGTCTGATTGAAGAGACGAAACCATTGTTTTTTTGTTGTTGATGAGATAAACAAATTAATGAACTCATTAACCGTTCGACCATCAACGTCATCTCAATCGGTTTATTTTTTCCCACGCATACAAACTATTACGAAACGAGTCTCACCATTGTAATTAATACAATATCGAATTGTTCTTCGTACAGCAAACGCTAAGGAGACCTCGCTCCACCGTTATTATAACTGTACAGTGATGCACTTGACCCAAATAGAGTCTTGGTAAATTACCATACTTATAGTATCATGTATTATCACCTGTGTTCATACATACATAATGGTAGCACTAGCGTGGTTATACCGAGCGAGTCGGTTTGACATCTAACTAAGGTTTATAGCTAACTTCTGAGGCCGGCCGTATCTTCCTATGTAGATTGTCAAAACTGTTCATCGGATGCAGTATTAAGTGCCTAGGCCGGTCATGTGCTAATAAGATAACCCGACGTTCAATACTAACAGAAAAGCTTAAGCGTTTGGTTAGTGGTAGGAGTTGTTAAGTCCGCCTGGCTAGCTACCACCATCTTATCTAATGGCGGCTCCACAATAGTGCCGAATTCGCGCGCGAATTCACGCCATGAATTCACGGCACAAGTCGTGCCCTCCACATTCACGGGATGATCTCAATCGTTCGTGAAACCCGCCGCGAAATGGACGTACTTAGAAGCTGTTGCTGCAATAACTTTGTTTGCTGTGGCAACATACTATTTAGACGCCCAAAACATTATTAGAAAGCGTTGGAAAAAAAGAAGATGGTGGATGACTGAAATACATCGTAACCGATCAAAGTATAGTCTGGAGTAAACTGAATAATTTCCTCTTTGGTAAACTGGCACGGGGCCATAAATGTGGATTTGTACGCGTGAACGCCGCGCGAACCCTTTGTCGCGGGACAAAATACGCGCGCGATCACGCCTGTTAGCTAGACGCGCGCAGACCAGCAAAATAGTACAATGACAGATCAATTGAATGTCACTGGAAAACCATTGGTCATAAATTAGTAACAGAATAAAAAATGTGTCAAACAATTCCAATGCGTTCCAATTGCGATACAACTACGCTATTCGTAAATTAGCAGACTTGGGCCCCAGATGAACGCGCGTGAACCCCGCGAAAACCGTCCACATTCACGTTCACGCCTGTTTACGGAGCTCTACGGCACTAAAGTGAAGCCGCCATTAAGCCTGGCGCCATAACAACAATGTTAATAGCATTATTGTGTTCCGATTTTAGAGTTTAGAGATAAGATAGCCAGTTCCTCAGAGGTTGAGGATTCCGGGTGAAACGCTTCCACCTTCTGTATTATCGTCACTTACCATCAGGTGAGATGAAGGCCAAACGCTTACATTTATGGATTAAAAAAATAGCGTGAAACCGAAAAACAAAGTCCAAACACTAATCCGATACAGTTATTTGCATGCAGCAAGTTCCCTGGTGCAGTCGCGAACAGCCGTTTAATTCCAACAAATATATTCTCCCGGACATATTCCACGACCCAGTTTACCGCCCGAGCGGAATCCTAAATGAGATAAGTTTTTTTTAAGTAAATACTTTCTAAAATATATTTTTATTTCGTCCATGCCGCCTCCGTAGTGTTAGTTAGCTTTTCTCTTGCTAAGTTTATTAAGTCACGTGCAAAGGATTTTCTAAACGTAAACTTCAAAACTTCTAAGTTTCTTTAGATTTCATTTTTTTTTTTATTTATAAATTAGACGGTCAACAAAAACATGCACTAATAAAAAGAAACAATGATACTGTTATAGTAGAATATTTGTAGGATTATAAATGTTATCTCTCCATAATCAAACTGAGCTGTGTAGTGGCGGTAAACTTGTTTATTTTTGGTTGGTCGTTTGTTTTTAACAGGCCGATGATTATCCCTAAAGAAATTATAGCTAAAAGTAATAGTAATAGTTTTCACAAGCCTCTCAGATAACTAACACTGAATATCCTGAAAAAAAATGTTGTTTCAAATTATTAACGTCTAGCACATATTTCCCATGACATTATTCCGGTGCGTTGCGACCCAGTTTATTCTCTCGTGTCCTGGCCGGAATTCTAAATGAAGCATTCACATCAAAAGGTGGATTTTGTAATAAGCCAATATCTCGACCTGTGAAATCTTCATATTTTCAAGGTGATTTTTTTACGAGCAAAGACGATTCACGTTTTTATTAGGCATTTTATAAGCCAAAAAGAAAAGTTTCTGGAAAAAAATTCAATAAAAAGAACTAGAAGGTTGAATTCGCCACTCCCAATAAATCAAATAACATTCTTAAACTATAATTATTTAAGTATTTTTTTTAATATTTTCTTTTGAAGATTATAGTCGCTAGCTTGGTATTAAGTTGTTACTGTTTGGCGTTTACAACATCAGAATATTATTCTCTGAGCTTGTAAATACCTTAATAATCAAAATACAATTTTAAGTAATATTAATAAATATTACCAGAGATTTGTCGTTATGAGCTCCACATACTACACACTATCTCTCTTTCTCTTTATCTATCCTTGTATTTCTCTGTCTACCTAAAGCCGCGCTACCATTTCGAAAATTATAATAATATCATTATGCATTATAGGTATGAAAATTTACAACACGCTATAAAATGAGCGTAGGGCAATCTAAATTAAAAATCTAAATTTCAATTACGTAAATGAGCCAATAAGATTTACTACCGTCACTGCTCTGTTACGCCAACCAAACTCATAATATTTATTGCACGGCCGTATTCTGAAACGTAGCCGTTAGAAACTGTTAGATATAAGTATTTACGTTAATTTTAAATAGAAGAGTATGGGACAACGCTGCCTCATCCTCTTTTTTTTATCATCAATTTCGACTTTTGGATAAAGCCACTCTTTTTTTTTGATAAGGCCACAATTGGAAGAGCACCTGACATGGATTGTCAGAAGGGTGCAAGTTTGAATCTTGATCATGGAAAATTTTTCAACATTTTCCAATTTGTAATTTTTTCGCGACAAAAGAGGTTAAAAAAATCTTTAAAAAATATTTAAAAAATATGTTAACAAGTAAAAATCATCATCATCAAGACGTCCACTGCTGGCCAAAGGCCTCCCCCAAAGATCTCCACCACGTGCGGTATTCTGCTGCTAGCATCCAACAAATAAAAACAACTATTCCACATCGCCTGTATTAACCCGTTCCAGTGATACGATTATCAGAATACGTCCGCCCGCAAAAGTCTCGGTGGCACTTCAAAAACTTCAGCAGTAAATTGCGGAAGAAGTTTTTAATATAAAATCCGGTCAAATAGGAAACAGAAGCCATGAAAAGTATTAGTGGGTTTGGGATCTCGCCCAAAATCGAAATGTTTACAGGAAAAGTTTGTTTTTAATATCATTCTTTATTACACACACATCACGCCCGTTTCCCAGAGGGGTAAAGGGAGACCACAACCACAACAGCTGTCTATTTGCTGCGATACTGACACACACTCTTTGCACACATATTTTTCCTGGGATCCCTCTTTTTCGCCTAATTTTTTGTCCTAATTTAATTTGGCATAACGAGTTATACATATTTTTTATGTCATAATCATATTTTG
The DNA here is from genome assembly GCA_963921215.1 of Scoparia ambigualis. Taxonomy (NCBI): domain Eukaryota; kingdom Metazoa; phylum Arthropoda; class Insecta; order Lepidoptera; family Crambidae; genus Scoparia; species Scoparia ambigualis. Next base: position 7,850,959 of record OY992513.1, read on the forward strand.
ACACAAATGTTTTTTGGCATACTATTTTAGTAAGCATAAATATGGTTTAGGCTAATGTTTTTCGCCTTAATTTTGATTTGCATAAAGTTATAAGGAATATTCTTTATTCGTCTAATAGTTATTAGGCATAAAGATAGTCTGGTAGATTAGACAAGACAGAACGTGTGGTTTTTTTAGTTTCAAGTTTCAAAATCCGCTGTAATTTGGATTTTTTTTATCAGTCTTTGCAATATTTTTTTATTTTATTGATGGCTATTTGAATCTGTAAAAACCAAAAATATATGTATTAGGTATATCAAATATAAATTGGAGACCGTGGTGTAATAGTAGGTTAGGGTGCTGTTTATTTTATATAAGAAATTATTTTATGAAATGCAAACACAAAGTTTTCAAAACTTACTTGTTCCCTATATAATTATTATGCCTAACAAAATTATGCTTAAATATCATTATGCGTAAGCAGTTTTAGGCTTTAGAATAGTATGTTTAACAATTATTATGCTAACAGTAGTTATGCTTTAAAAAAAATGAGTCTAATAAGTTATGCCTAATTAATATTGTGCGTAACTATTATTACGATAAGTAAAAATATGTCATGATAAATTAGGGCCTAAAATTTATGCAAAAAAAATAGGGAACCATTTTTCCACCACCACCACCAAAATGTATCGGCGATCGTATGGAGGGCACGCCGACACAGCTGCGTAGGGGAATGGGATAACGAGAAAAGGGGGTAGGCTTACTTGGATGAGCTGATCGGGAGGCCCGCTGGCAGGCCAACAGGCAAAAAGGGCAGGGTCCTCCCTGGTCTTGTTCGCTGCACTTGTATGCACCTCACTTCACTAGGTTCACTTCACACAATGTTCACTATGGCGGTACGAGCTGATGGAGCTTCTGTAGGAGCGATGGAATGCGTGCGCGCGAGCGGAGAACGAATTTTACACCCGACGTTTCGTCCGTGACCACGGCCTCAACGCGATTTGGGCACACTTCTCTCTGCTTTAAATGCTGTAAATATCGTAAGATGCCAATCATCTATGAATAGCCAAATAGTCGAAAGAATATAGAGTTATCACAACTCGAATTAACATTCGTATTACAACAATTAACTGATGTCTATTATAGTACTATAGCTTGACCACGACCGCTATACCGCTGCTGCCATACAAGTTAGTACCGCAGCAGCGGTCGTGGTCAAGCTATAGTAACCTAGTACTATAATAGACATCAGTATGCCATTATTCCACACATCAGCTTCATCAGCCCAAGTCGTTAGAACCTCTTTCATTCGACTTATATATTGTAACATAGCAGCGGTCAGTTGTTTTGTTTGTGAAAACGCAAGGAGCGATAATAAATGTAAGTATTTTGCCTTACTATGTCTTACAATTTTACAGCCATAATGGCAATAGGTATTTATAACCTTTTAAAAGTTAGCTTAAATGTCTTAGGTAGGTAGGTACTTTCTTATGCGGAATAAAATGGTTCGTCTATATTCCTTACATTTTAGTTAATATTTTCATGGGCCGCGTCATTTCTTAGTAAATAATAAAGAAAATTAATATTATTTTATAAATCAAAATCAATTCGCCATTAATAGCAACTCACTTATCATCACAGAGCATTCACTTGACTTTTAGCCGAGAAATAGAAATGTGGTTTCCATATTACGACTTCTAGCACCGCCATTGCAGTTAGTTTAGGGTTACTTAGCGTAAAACCATTATTATTAGAACAAAATACTGAAATTTATCCAAACTGCAGAGGAATATAATGTGTATTTAAACATAAGTCCCTAAAAAGCTGCCAGGCTTTCTGTATGAGTGTATACGTATAAATACGTTTTGATCAATAATGATAACAAAATAAATTGATAAGTCCCTAGGTTGGCGTTAATGTAGCTTATTACAAAGAATATAAAGTAAGTAACAAAATATTTAAATGCAGTGCTCTTAAAGCTTTTATTGAACTTTCATACCACCGTTACGCTGTATGATTGCTAGATACAGCGTAACGGCGGTCAAATAATGTTTAGAGCATCTTTGGGGCTTTAATAGGTAATTTTGAAGCGTTTTCTCAACTTCAATAGTTAAGTCGAATGAAAGCCTTGCAGAATGCTATCATATGATACGAAGTCCTGTTATAGTAACTGACATGCTGTTTTGTTGAATGAACAGTTTTTACTCCACAATAATGATGTAATTATCAAATGTCGAAAGATAGTGCTATGAAAGCTAATTGACGACAAATTAGCAGTCCAGTTACTCTCAAAGAACTGTCATGAGACTTACAGTTGAATGAAGGAGATCGAGAGATTATTTATACTATTATCGAGTAAATGCGATACGAATTTGTTGAGTCTACGTTTACTCGACATATTTATAGAGTCAAAAAGCGTTGAATGCTAATAAATCGATAAAACTGCTTTTATTCGGCTATTTGAAATAACAGGATCTTTCATACGAAGTAATTTTCGATTCAAAGTCGTGAGAGTAATTGCTTAAACGATCTCTTTGCTAGTTGGGATACTCGTCTCAACTATGAAACTATGTATGAAACCCAGGCCCGGCGCAAGAGAAATGTAAGTAACTCAAAATACTGGTAATGTTGAGTAATTAATTACTGAATAAGGTACACCGCCAAAATATATTTCTAAATGCATACAATTGCTATTGAAAGTTTTGCAGGGGTCATATTAATATTTCAGTAAAAGGATCATTAATTTGCTAAAATGGGTATTGAGCAGTGAGTAACAGGGGGTATAATCCAAATATTATTTTACAGTATAAATATTACCACCACTACTATTATTAAAGTAATAGCAGAAGTCATCAATGATAAAGAAAACAATATTTTATAATAAAAAAAAAGATTTATTTTTGGTAATAAGGTACTTAGACTTATATGGGTATCAGCAATAATCACAAAATGTGAAAATAACGATGGTTTGATATTTTAATGTTTGGATGTTTTTTTTTGCTTTTATGCCTCAATGACAGAACTGATTTGAATGAAACTAGGTCGGTAGGTAGATAGATAGATAAGGACCAGGATTAAAACCGCTGACTGAAAGGAAGGCGGAAGCTAGTCCGATATATAAAAGTAGGTACCTACAAGATCATTTTACTAAAACATTAATATGAAAACTTGTAAAACTTCGAAAAGCAATTTCACACTTTTAGAAAAATATTTCGAGGATTCTAACTATGCAGTATTTAATTACACATTTTTAGTAAAAATCTGAGATACATTTTATTTCCGCCGGGGCCTGGGTTTTTTTATCCATTATCCTTTAGCGCCTAGCAATGAAAAACAATAACGGATATAGACGAATGCAATGATTTACGTTTTCAGTTCAGTTGTTTAGCGACATACATACATACCGGGGGGGAGGGGCAGAGACAACTGCCCTCCATTTGCTTTGAGCCTGACACAAATTCTTTGATTTATTTACTCTCCTAACACACGACATGCCTGGTGAAAAGCGGCCAGTACAGCCCAAATACACTTCCAACTCCAAAGGAATCAGTTATTCGTTGCCAACCCTTTTTTTTATATTAGAAGGAGGCAAACGAGCAGGCGGGTCACCTGATGGAAAGCAATCACCGCCGCCCATGGACACCCGCAAAACCAGAGGAGTCGCAGATGCGTAAAGGAATAGGGTTAGGGGAAGGAATAGGAATTGTGAGGAGGGGTGGGAGGGGAAGGGGCCTCCGGAACTCTCACTGGCCGGACGAAACACAACAGCACCAAGTGCCATTATTTCACGCTGGATATTCGTGAGAGGGTGGTATTACGCCGGGCGAGCCGGCCCAATGCGTGCTGCAACGCAGCGTGGCTCTACCACTCAGAAAAAACCCTGGGGGGTTACTCTCGAACGCAAACTCAATCTTAATACAATTCCAATGCGATTAATATGTATCGATATTGGGATAAGTAAAGATAATTCCGGAACGCTATCTCGATAATAATTTGTTCAATCAATTTCCACGCAATTTAATTCCAATGTGGCGCTATTGTCGCTTACAAAAGTGCCATTTGACATTTTTTAGATTTGTGATTGGAAATTGACTAATGCTATTCTGTTTCAAGAGTAAGCCTACTGATGTGCTATAACTCTAATAAACAAACATTTAGTCGGGGATTAACGCTTACTACTTATTAAAGGCATCCTACGCTTACCTTTTTATACCTGACCTTTAGACCGAGTTGCACCGCGGTCGTGGTAACGGCCTGACTGAGTCATCGTGATGCTGAATTGCTTACTGATGCTTTTAATAAGCAGTTAAATGTTTTTTTTTATAATGGAATGCGAACGTTTAAAAGTGTATTTAACTGTACAATAATCACTACGTGTAGTCCCCTTGAAGAAACAGAGCAATGCAAAGCAATGCAAATAAGTATGACGGCGCTTTCCATCCAGACGATAAAAAAATACTATCTTGTTTTTTTCTATCAATGTTTTTGTCCATAGACTCGAAAACCAGAAAAAGAACACACGGAAGGAGACGAATAATAAAAATTTGTTGCCCTCGTCGGGCGCAGACGGTAATTGAAGTCAAATGAAACGTGAACTTCGGAATAGAGGGGCGATTGCAAAAATTGTAACTTAAATTTTCTTTGGCGCAGTTTTTCTTTTCCAGCGGCAATGTGGACAGAAACGGGTTTAACAGTAAAAACGAGGTATTAGGTTGTTGCTGAAATTCTTTTATTCACATTGTTTACACATTCACATTCAGAAAATGTTTGAAAATATGTCCACGAAAAGCATGTCCATGAACCTGCAATTTTCTGACAAAACACACATTATACCTAGATACTCTGAGGACCCGGATTTAATTCCCGGTCAAGTCAATTTAAAAAAAATCTATTTAGATTTCGGGTCTAAGTGTTTTCTATGTTTATGTATTTTTATCCGTTATCTAGTTAACCATTAAAAAAAATATCAAAAAAAGCATAACTTGGGTCTAGGATGACTGATGTGAGCGAAGAAAGTCATTACTATTCATTTAGTACTGCATGTTATGGTAACATAATTTAAAAGTCATCATCATCAGCATATAAAGGTCCCACTGCTGGGCACAGGACTCCCACGTGAACAATAGCACGTGGGGATATTGGGCCATGACCCACCACACTGGCCCAATGCGGGTTGGTGGGTTTTAACGACTGTCATCTTACGACAACAAACGGGACCAAGGGCTTAACGTGCCTTCCAAAGCACGGCAAGCAATTTAAAAGTAATCGTAAAAAAGGAGCTCGATGGCGCAGCGTCTATGACGGTCGGTTTTGCGATCCTGAAAGTTAAGCAACTGTTGCAATGCCGTGTCACTGGATACATGGCCAAACTAAAAACATTTGGAACCGTTCAAGAACAACTCACGTTCGTCCGTTGGTCCCGATTGTTATCGGAACATGGCAGTCGTTATAACCCACTATTATTGGGCTAGTGTGATGGGTCATGGACCAATCTCCCTGTATAGGTACTCTTACAACCTATGTGCGAAGACCTGTATACCCAGAAGTGGGACATTGGTCCCCTTATTTGTCACGAAGACTGGTAGAGGTTGCTAATAATAGAGTTTCTATTGTGTCTGCTGTTAAGACAGCTGATGATAATAGGTGATGACTCAAATTTTAAAATCCAAAATTATTTATTCAAATTAGGCTACAATAATTAAACATGTATGAATGTCGCTATACCATCGGTTCGTAAGTCTAACTATGAGACGGGAGCCTTGTACTGAGAAGAACCGGCCAGAAACTCAGCAAGGGCATTTATTTTCTACCTTTCTTTTACAGCGTCAATACAAATTGGAAAATACCCTCCCTAACATAGAAGGACATTTTCCATTACAAGATAAAAAAAAAACCATTTAGTACGATTACAAGACAACACGACAACATGCAAAAGAATATCTAATAAAGAAACAGGTATTCCTCAATTTTAAATAAACTAAACAACGTCTTACAGTATCTTTGAAAAAAAGAGAAAGAAAGACTACTAAATCTACCAATAAAAATATGATTGCAAGAGCAGAAAAGCCTCCACAGGCAGCACCCGTTCACGAGTATGACATGTGAATCAGCCATCAAATCAAATCAAATCAAATCAATATCTCTTTATTCAGTAAACTTAGAATAAGCATTTTGAATCGTCAAAAGTTAAAGGATGGACGGGCACCCGCCCACCCACCCCGCCCATTCAGGAAGTCTTTTAACTGTGGAGAAGAACGGGCGCAAGAAACTCCACAGGTTTATAATAAGAAGTAACGACATTTACAAAACAATATGTCGTTACCAAATCATACAACATACAATTAAACAAATTATGAGCGTCAATACAAGTTGGAATTCTCGATTTTAAATAAAACGAACAACGTCTTACAGTATCTTTGAAATAAAAAGAAAAACTATTAAATACTACCAATAAAAAAAATAATAAGATTGCAAGAGCAGACCAGCCTCCACAGGCGGCACCCGTTCACGAGTATGACATGTGAATCAGCCATCGCTTCGCTCAACCATGTTTTAGGGAACGTAACGACCCGACGCACATGCCACCACCGCAGAGACACTTTAAGAGAGCATGACACACTCGAGCAACTCCATCGCTTCGCTCAACCATGTTTTATACTTACTTAAAATCGTGTTGAATGCACCTGACATAAAAATAACAATAAAACTAGCAGCACATAAGTATGTCACGAATTATGAAGTTTGAAGCACGAAATACACATATCGAAAGTACTAAAATGTATCATAAAATCAAGCTAGCTTGTAGGTAAGTAGGTACTTTAAGGAGATATTCCATTTCTGCACTAGAGACGTTTCATGTTTAATGAAAAATAGCGTATCACCTGATAATAATATTTTTTTAAAAATGCAGTCTAACTTATAGTAAGTATAAGATACTTCGTACACCTGGCGGTTTTTTAAGTTATGTTAAAAATTTCGTTAAAAAATGAATCAAATATTGTTTTCTGAGGTTTAAGCGAGCACTACACATTGAAATGAAACACTTTTTTACGGATTAACTCGCGTTTAATTTACTATTTGTATAGTTTTTATATTATCCTGACGTTTCGAACCCTTTACACTTTACAGGGTCCGTGGTCACAGGGAGACTGAAATGAATGAATTAAAGTTAGACTTACGGTAAAACTATTTATTAAACAACATTATAAGGAGAACAAAAACAACATGATTTACGTCATTTCCTATCTATAGAATACCCATAGAATAATATGCTTTATTTATTATTCTGAGTATCTACCACATCTGCGATTTTGTAATATTTTACGGCACTGGCATCGAGGATTTTTGAGCATAACCTTCTATTTAAATAAAAAAATGTAATCAATGTACATTTTATTCTTTAAAAATTAAGAAAAAAGGTAAAGTTCAAAGTAAAGAAATAAGTTGTCACAGACAGCATTTATTTGAAAATTCATACTAATTGTGCGTAATATATTAAGTACTAGCAGCGGCCGCTCGCGTTTTCACCCACGTGGTTCCCGTTCCCGTGGGAATATCGGGATAAAAAGTATCCTATGTGTTAATCCAGATTATAAACTATCTGTTTGCCAAATTTCATCGAAATCCATTCAGTAGTTTTTACGTGAAAGAGTAACAAACATCCATTCATACTTACAAACTTTCGCGTTTATAATATTAGTAGGATGTGTGAGATGAATCCCTTTCCTTTTCCTATGTTTAAAAATATTAATTGTAATATTTTTAAACATAGGAAATTCGGCGGCAATGTCAAATGCTACAAGGATTTAATATTAAACGTTTTAAGGGTTCCGTAACTCCAAAGGAAAAACGGAACCCTTATAGGATCACTTTGTTGTCCGTCTGTCGTGACTGTCAAGACCCTTTATCTCGGGAACGCGTGGAGGTATCCAGTTGAAATTAAAACAATATTCTCAGGTCTACAGTCTCTTGAAATTGTTAAAAAATCAAACTCCTAATTTAACGTAAAAAAAAGATACGGCCGTTTATGCCGCAAAAAAAAACGTATTTTTCGACACTCTCAAGGGAATCAAAATTTATAGGGTATTTTCCATTAAACAGTTCTATTAAATAGTTCTACTATGAAATTTGGCAAGTATTACCGTCTTATACTACAAGTATAGGGAGAAATCTGAAAACTATACATTTGTAATTAAATCATTAAAAAACAGGGTCTTTATGCCAAAAAAATGTATATTTCGACGCTCTCAAGGGAATCAAAATTAATAGGGTATTTTCCCTTGACCTATTAGAACTATGTTTGGCAAGTATTACCGTCTTTACTACAAGTATAGCGAAAAATCTGAAAACTATACATTTGTAATTAAATCATTAAAAAACATGATTTATGCCAGGAACGGCGGTCCAAATTTTGAATTGAGTTAACCGTGTCATATGGGGTATCGTATAAAAGGACAAAAATTGCTAATACTAGTGACATGTATGCAAAAAGAATAGTGGTTATTTGTTATAAAAACATTCTTCACCGAATTATTACCATAGGATAGGACGCGTCTGCTTGCTTCTCAGTTTGAGCAATGTTACCGATAGATGGCGCTGATGCAACCGAGTTGAATCGCGCTATCGAAGTTTTCGTTTCAACGCATATGTACTGCGCCAACCTTACTACCGTCTCATTATTAAAGAATACTACCTTTTTTGGAAAGATCACCACTGTTATTTAAACAGTGTGTAATCTTTTATTTTCTTTTCTATAATGTTACTAGTCGTGGGTCGTTGTCGAATTTAATGACGACGAAACGCAACCGTATTTTCTGGAACGAAAACTAGTCCTCGAAACGGTCTTCGTTCGCAACTGGTTTCATTGTATGGGGACGGGCAACGGATGACGACGCAGGACGCGGGCGAACGAGAGAAACGTAAACTCATCTCGAAGACGAGTAAAATGGTTGCAGAATGAGAACTTTCGGTAACTTAACGTTTTTCGTTTGATTATAATAGATTTTTTTTTAATTTAAATACATTAACTTTCCTTTATATTTACTACGAAGTAATTATTATAGTCATACTTATCACACACAAACTAAAAAAATGTAAACATTTTACATTTTTTTATGTATCTAGTATGAATATAATAATTACTGCGTTAAGTAATTATTATTAATAATAATTATTATTATTAATTTATACTAATTATTATTATTATGCTCTTTATTTAAAATATTATCTTAAGTAAATTTTTTTACAATATAAAATATTATAAAAAACTTAGCCTAGGTTGCCACCGGCAGCGGGGATAGACCCAAGCTATCGGTGGTTAGGGCTGCAGAGTGAGGAACCTCCTAACAATACGTGCCGTGTCAAGGAGTCCTGCCTTCTGTATTATTATTTATTATTAAATAATAATAACAAAAAATAATATTTATAATTATTAATAATTATTATTACTTATCGCAGTATATCGATGGCTTAGTTCACAAATGTACTAACTACAAAAATCGCGATTTTTACTTTTTGACTGCCAACTGTATTAATTGACGTGCTCTACCGTTTGCACTTACCCACGTGTCCATATTCCATCTCTTTCTATCAAAAACCCAGTGTCACGGGTGTATCAAGTAAGCTTCGGTTTCGTCCAAAAGTATTAAAATCCTTTATTTTTACTTATCTGCTACGAAAACTCCTTAAGTGATTTTAAGATTCCCTTCCGCGGTACTAGTTAACGCACAAAAATATTAAGTACATTTACGATATGTAATTTTACATATTACAGATAATCCAAATGTTGTAAATGCAGTTAACACAAAAACAAATCTAATGCTTGCAACTGTTTTTAAGTGCACAAATGTGCTAAGTTGCTATGATACAAAAAATAACTGTACAGATGTTTACAATATCATCGAAAATCACATATCTATTAGTACACTTAACTCATTTTTGTTTTGTTTCTTGAAATGCTCAACTAACGACATTTTAAGTTAAGCGTGCTTTCGGTAATCGTTTTGGCGCGTGATTTTTACGTGTATGCACGAAGGCTAAGAAAAATCGGTCAATGTCACGTTCATACTGGCTTTTTTCACCAATCTATAAGAAAACACCGTGTTTGTCAAAAAAATTTTTGTAACACGTTCGATATTAGCACAAGTATTATTAATATTTGTTCCAAATATAGAGGACATGCAGGTTCTTATGTTGGCACTGACAATCGAAAAGGTAAAATTCCCGCAAATATAACTTCACTAGGCTACGAAATTTGTAAAAGAGCAATATTGACCAGTACCCTCGAATTGAGTCTTTCTACTGTCGCAAAGACTCCAAAAAATTATATTTAGATAGTGATCTGAATCTGAACGTATCTCGCATGTACAAAATTTACAGATAAATTTTTGCCCAGAAAAATAAATAACTCCCGTATTATGTATATACCACAGGATTTTTCAATTCTATGAGCCAAAACTAGTATTTTATAAACCCTGCAATGTGTATAAGCGATCAAATGAAAAGGCTAGTTTACATGAAGAATATGATGCACACAAAAAACGCGAAAAAGACTCTTTGGATATGAAAAAAGAAGACAAAAAAATATGTTTAAACACAGATGGTGCTTTTAGAGCAAATAAATTCGACCTACAAGCTGTTCTTTCTATACCCCTTACCGGTGATTGCAAAATATATTATTTACGAAAACTCTCATAGTATAATCTAACTATTTTATATTTGATAATGGGTTTTGCCACGATCAAACCAAAAAATTATGATGTTAATATTATAAAACATGACGATTTCTATGACATAAAGGCATTTGAAAAAACTTTAAATACTTACACAACTAAAAACATAAAAAATGAGACTGAAATGGTTTAAAATTAAGTGGCTTCGGGTAAACAAAGAATCGCCTACTTCGATATTTTATAAATACGACTTAAACGATTCAGATTTGGAAGAAATCAATATTTGCAAGGCAAAATATGGAGGAAAAAATAAAGACTTCAGTAACATAAAAAAACCTGAAAATGGCATACTAATTTGGTGCTCCCCATTTCACAATGTAAGAAAAAAGATCTTCTTACTCTTTAAAGGATGGTGTGATCCCATGAGACTATGGGCAATACTATAGAGACTTTCCATCCAGTTCTGCAAATATTCCTAATATCAATATCACTGACACTGAAACATCTGATTATGAAGTTAAGAATCAGGATGAGAGTATTATTAATAACCTACCTTATTCTAAGACTAATTACTGATTTAAAACGAATAAATAAGTACTTTCCTAATTTTGTTAGTGTTTAAGAAAGACTGATTTAGGTAGGTACCTATACTATTCTTAATAATTAATTAAATGTTGTAGAACTTTAATAAATTATTACTTACCTACTATGCAATGTTTTATTGATTTCCTATTTAATAATATTATTATTATTTTATGTTCTAACCTGCAGAAAATATCTTGAGTCGGTATTCTGTGGTATTTAATAAATATTTTAATATTTTAATTTTGATAAGTACCTGTTTATCTACTAGAATATTGACCCCGCTCCACTTAGTACATTCGTGCATTCAAATTACTAAATTTAAGGGTTCAAATGTACTAAGTGAGGGGGTTATCTAGAAATTAGGGTGATTTTGTTATCAATTTGATGTAATTCGGTTATGAAATCTACTTATTTGTAGAACCAAAGAAAAAGTCTTATGAATAAACGTAATTTTAATTCCATATCATACACAGTTCTGGTATTATTCATGCTTAAACTCTAAAATGCTCTCCTGAAAAATCTAGTTTTTGTAATTAGTACATGTGTGCTCTAAGCCATCGATATATTATATTGATACTTATCACACGCAAACTAAAAAAATGTAAACAAAAACTGTCACCCACGCGAGCCGCGTGAGCGAGCGTCGCGACTCGTTGCCATTTAATATACCTATTACATTTTTGCCAAACAACCTTACACTCTATATCAACGACGTTACTACCGCGTTGCGAACGAGACGAAATATCCAAAAAAATAAGTTGCATTTCACGATATTCGACTGTATTGAGGTACTAATAAAGATTATTTTATAATATCAAAAACCAAAACGAACGGATCGAGCGACGACGTTGCAATAATGATCTCATTACGTTCTAAGCTCTATCTTCATAAACTTTAAGTACAAATTCGCTTCAAACAATCCGAGGACCAGTTGCACGACGAAGACTGCTTTAGAATGAAACGTAAAACGGTTCTATCGTCGCGGAACACAAAACGGTCTTTTAAAACGGTTCGTCTTTGCAACGACCATGCCTAAATGTTACAAAGATGGGCGATTGTTACTGATTCGAACAATCGAATGGTTTTTGGACTTTTTGGTACAACTAAAGTTTAGTTACTAAACTAATATTAATAATCGAATACAATACAAAAACAATCGATCACTAGTTCGCAAATTCAAATGAAACCGCTAGTTCACTCATTTACTATGCCATTCAAAATTGGTATTTATCTATCATGACATAAAGTCTACTTTTATTTGATATTCGAAGGTACAATCGAATAATGCAATGGCGGGAATGCAAAAAGAGCAAACGCCATTATTGTTTAGGGTGTTACCAGACCAATCGATCGACGGCATCGATCAACGTCGATCGAAGTTGATCGACTGGTCTGGTAGCTTTAATCGATCGACGGATACCGTTTGACTAACAATAATAAAGTGTTATACATAAATCGAGGCGTTATTTTACACCAGATTTTTCGGTATTTTTATTTTGCCACTAGCGGCCGCTCGCAGTTTCACCCGCGTGGTTCCCGTTCCCGTGGGAATATCGGGACAAAAAGTATCCTTTGTGTTAATCCAGGTTATAAACTATCTCTATGCCAAATTTCATCCAAATTCATTTAATAGTTTTTACGTGAAAGAGTAACAAACATCCATCCATACTAACAAACTTTCGCGTTTATAATATTAGTAGGATAAAACCTCTGTTGAACGCTTCGGCGTTAAGAAGAATAGAAAATTTGTCAATTGTGGACCTACTAAGGAACAAGTCCTTGTTCTTGCTGACCAGCAACGGATTGAAAACAAACACAAAACACAGTACCTATCTCATATTCTAGATGTTACTGGGTTTTGGTTTTGTTTTTAAATAAGTTATCAATCAACTTGACACCTAGTAAGTACCTAACTAGCAGCTTACACTTGTGGACACTCTTAAGAGCCCATTTTAAAATTTATTATCTCTATTTCCCATTAATTGAGTGACTTTTTGATTAGCTACTTAAACAGCTGCTGTTTCTGTGGCATATTAAATCAACTTTTCTACATTCTCCCTTTTAGCTGGCTGGACAACAGTATTTTAACAGAAACATAAACAGAAGATTTTAAATTCTAACATATTGTCAATATGTTATGCTTTTAAGGGATTCAAGTAGCAAAATTTAAGACCTTCATCAGCCTATAAACGTCCCACTGCTGGGCACAAGCCATTATGCTACTATGCTACGGCCACGTGCTATTGTCCACGTGGACAAAGCACGTGGGGATATTGCCACAACCCACCACGCTGGCCCAATGCGGGCTAAGACCTTTTCAAGAAAGTAATTAAAATACTTTTAGATAGTATTGAATATATCTGCTGGTACTTGAGCTTCCATTTCTCGAACTGAACAAATAGGTTCCTACTTAAAATAAAAAAATAAATTATAAAAAGTGTATGTATTTTATTAAGTTAAATGGATTTTAAAAAGTATAAGTGTAACGAAAAGGTGGATGTGGGTGGTTAATAACAACTTTAACTAACTTATTTAAAAATATAAATTATAAATAATTATACATAGTGAGTAGAATCTCTTATAGCTACACCCTACATCTTTTCGAAAGCTACAACTTTTTGTTACACCGTGTATCTAGAATTAATAAATGGAATTTATTTATCTAATTTAAAGAATAAGTCAATTTTTCATTTGTCGGTCATCTTCGTGGCTGCCTAAATCTGGAGATTTGTCATTAGTTGGCAATTTAAACCAAAATTTCCGTCTATTACGAGGCATCAACGGGACTAATTTGTCCACAATATTTGTTTTTTTATTACTTGCTACTCCTCGTGGCTCTGTTTTTAGAACAGGCAAAGTAGTCACGTCGAATTGTTTAACCAGAAAGTCGAGTTCCTGGAAAGAGTAGCTGAAATTTGTTATAAAAAAAGATTTCTTAAGCCAGCCACAAATTTTGCTACTGTAGGACTTAACAAAAATCTTTCAGTGGATCAACTGCAATTTCTGTATTCCGGCGAACATTGCGCTTCTTTTTAGGCCAGTCGTAAAACTTTTCTACTTCCAGGACATTAATTACATCCTTTGCCCATGCATTCTTCACTAACTCCTTCACTAACAAAATCTCACGCCAAACTAAGCACGCTGAGGCTCTTCGCAGGGTGTACGTTTGCATTACTTTTGAATTTGTGCGTGTTACTATTGTAATAGTAGCGGCAATTCGACGGTTATACAAAACCAAAACCAAGTACCTACGTCACAGAAACAAAATCAAAACCTAGTAAGACCCAGTAACATACTGTGTTTTGATTTTGTTTCTGGGACATACTGTGTTTTGATGTGGTGTTTTGTGCTATTTTGCCTCTTATTTGGTTTAAACTTCTTTAAATAATTCAGGCTCTAGACATCGTAGCGCAACGAGAATCAGACCATTTTGTAGAGCAGGCAGTAGAACTAGGCAAATCATCAACACTAAATAAAAATAATATATTAAAGTTGGGCCTTACTGTGTTTTGGTTTTTGGCAGCCGAATAGTATCGATACCATCGATAGTGCCTTCGATAGTATCAATACTATCTATAGTATTGCTGTGTGTCGATAGTATTGACGGTTACGGGGCTACCGATACTATCGATAGGCCTATCGATAGTATTGCTTTTGCTCAACTATCGATAGACTATCGAGCGGCAACACTTAAGATTAAGATTTATGTAAAGGCCCCAGTACACATTGGCGTATGTTGATCCACAGCCGGCCATCGCCATTATGTAGGCGGGCAATTTGTCGATCTAAGCCAATCGAGCCAATGTGTACTGGGGCCTTTACGTTGCCATGCCAACTTAATGAATTTTCCACTAAAACTGGTGGTTTAGACTTTCCACCCCCCTTTCATTGGCGAAATATTGCTTTTAGTGGCTAGTGGTTTTTTTAGGGGATTGACCACTCGGTTATTTTTTTTTAAATGACTCATAAATATGTTTTTTTATTCATTTATACTGAAAATTTTCTTATTTGTGCTAGGTGCTCTGAAGCAGTCTAGGATGGGACGAATGAAAACGTAGAGAGGAGCCATTGCCCAGCAGTGGGACACAACTTAGACAACTTTTGGTGGTTAAAGTTACTCGCGTCCGTAGGTTTACCCTTGAGACCCTACACGTGACCCCTGGGTGGTGCGAAATGAGTGACACTGACTGAGTACTGATTGGTAGAGCCACGTTGCGTTGCAGCACGCATTGGGCCCGCTCGCCCGGGGTAATACCACCCTCTCACGAATATCCGGCGTGAAATAATGGCACTTGGTGCTGTTGTGTTTCGTCCAGCTAGTAAGGGTTCCGGACTCCGGAGGCCCTTCCCTGGTTTTGCGGGTGTCCATGGGTTGCGGTGATTACTCTCCATCAGGTGACCTACTTGCTCCTTTACCTCCTTCTTTTATAAAAAAAAACTAAAAACCTAATGTATCTAATTAAAGGTCACTGTTCATTTTGTGATACCTACCTATAGTTTTGACGTGACAACGTCTTATAAATTGGTTTGCCGGGTGACACTTCAAGAAACTGCGTTACGCTCCGCTCACGTTATGCGCTCACAATGAGAGCGAGTGAGAGGCACGCGTCCCTTCCACTCGGGCATGGTTAGCCCGCCTAAGAGCGAGAGAGACAGACATAAAAAGTGAAAGGCACGCGTCCCTTCCATATTATTTCATCCTTCTTCCTACTATACGAATGAATATTCACATTAAAATTATTTTACCACTCAAAGTCGTTGTCACGTAAAACTTTCGCCCGTATACCGACTTTACAGGCAACCAATTTTTTATTTTTTTAATGTTTACGATGTGCGTGCGAAGCAGTGTTGGTTGAATGCTCTAAGGAAGCAGTGCGTGTTTTGTAAATTTATTTTATAAAACACGCACTGATGATGATATGAAAAGGTTTCTTCTGAAAGGCTATAAGCTGAGAAGAATCCTTTTTGGAATTTCAAAATATGAATGTGTTTGAATTGTGTAATATTTCCTTTGCGCGACTTATGTCTAAAAAGAATTTACAATCTTGTAACTGGAATGCTAAATAAATTTATTTTTCTTTCTTTCATTCTTAATAAAAATTTAGAGTAGGTAGGTACGCTGCGGTTTGAGGTTGGTAGGAAAATGCTGTAATGAATTTGAAATTCCGACAGATGTTGTAAATCAAATTGGTACCAAAGCATCTTTGGTCTAAATCTAACGATGATGGTAACAATAAAAATTATTCATCTGAAGAAGAAAGTAAATGGAAACACTTTAGATTAAGCAACACCGAAAAAGGGGGGACGGGGAGGGAGGGGGGGAGGGGGAACCTAAGGGAGGGGAAGCCAAAGTGCTCAAATGCATATTTTTCAAGATATTTTTATTTTGAGGTTTTTAGGTTATTTTTAAGAAAAAAAATTATTCTACCAAGTTACCATACCGTAGGTACCCCCTCCATCCCCGTCTCCCCAAAGATATTTTTGAATGGAGCTAGTTTTCTGTTGTCTTCAATAAAAATAACCTCGTAATTCAAGACAAATAGAAGTCTTTCATTTCTAACCTATCACGTGACCTACATGAGTAGGGCAGCTAGCTGCTTAAAACTACGTTTTAATATTTTACGTCAAACAACATGTCGATTAAATTCAATTCTGTACTACTTGGCAATTTCCAATAAATTCTAGCGTAAAAACTATGCATCTCCGCGCCGTGAAATTTTAGTAAATTATACTTAGGTACTTCTTTAGCAAACCTATCTATAAAAAATATGGTGCTAATATCAGGTGTTAACTAATCAAAAGCTGAGCCAAGTAAAATAGAATGATAATTTTGTGACCTCTCTAAATTATTATTAAAACCAATTGTTAAAAACATTGTTTTCCTTCGTAGTACCCAATATTTTTTTAGTGGAAAATTTAGTGTTTTTGTTTAAAGGGTCGTCACTTTGTTAGTGCTTTCTGGTGGTTTCAGAAGTCAAATCTAGTGGATAGCAAGCTTAGCCGGCAACACTGGTTTATGCAATTTAAGCCTCAGAATAATAACTAAAGCATAGAAGGAGTGCTATGACATTTGAGTGTGCACTCCGTTTGTTGTCAAACAATTTCATTGTGCTGTGATCCCTTTTGACATTTATCGATATCGAAAGTTGCTGTTTGTCCATATAAAAATTCAATACTTTCATCTAAAAAATACCTATAGAAGTTGCTATTTAAGAAAGATTTGATAAAAAATTAAAGATACCTATTAATACTTACCCTAATTTAGAATAAAAACACTGCAGGCCAAGGCCTGGTTACATGAAAACTTTCATAGATTAATGTTTTATATTTTAGCGTTTTATTAACGCTTAAATATACTTAAGTAAAATTTTAAACACTGAAAAAAGACGACAACCTCAGGCGGGAATCGAACCACGCACCTTCCGCATTCCGGGCGGCTGCCTTAACCACTTGGCTACCGAGGTCTGGCTTTCAACCGTCGAAATTTGTCAGTGCTTGATGCTTATGTTTTTAGTCAACATTGCTTCATTAAATCTTATAAGTTTTCACCTCTGAGATCCGAAAGAAATATTTTTACAAATATTTAAACATTCGGTTAAGATGAAGCTGCGTTTATAGATTAATGTTTTATATTTTAGCGTTTTATTAACGCTTAAATATACTTAAGTAAAATTTTAAACACTGAAAAAAAAAAAAAAATTTTACTTAAGTATATTTAAGCGTTAATAAAACGCTAAAATATAAAACATTAATCTATAAACGCAGCTTCATCTTAACCGAATGTTTAAATATTTGTAAAACGCTAAAATATAAAACATTAATGAAAACTTTCATTTATAAGCTGTTACTTTACAAGAACTCATGGGCTGATTGTCTAACTTCGGCATCTGTCGCGGTCGTTTTCAAGTGGAAGTACATTGCTTCGCATAAAATACTTATTTAAAAATAGTTTCAAATAGGCAAACTAGCGAAGCAATGTACTTCTGTTTGAGGGCGATTGCGATAGATGTTGAGGTTAGACAATTAGCCGCTTGTTATTTTCTGATTATCTTAGTTTAGCATTAAAAGACTAAACTCTTTAAAACAGAGAGCTACTAAAAATAGGACAGTAAGAATAAAACACAGCAGTATTATTCATATCTCATTATAATGTGTATTATCATTTATTTTTAAAGAAATTAGAATAAAACACGTTTAATATTACTACGTGTTTGTTTCATTTCATATAATTGCAATTGAAGTAATTAAAAAGCATAATTAACGTTCATTGCATTTATTTTTTACTTGGTCTAAATACACTTTCTATAACAACATTACGTATATGCTTCATTTGATATAATAATTACTTGTTCCATACCTAAAACTCTATCTATATAATTAAGAATCAAACGAACTTACCTTGTGAAGTTTGATTCCAATTATGCGAGGGTCTCAACCGAAGACGATTACCTATTACATGCAGCAGTACATGAGATGGTGCTATCTTCTTCACACTTTTAGATATATCCTAAAAAGAAATATCTTATTTCCGTTCCCTGCACTGGCAACCCCGCGTCACGAGACGTCATTATTTCAGAGAATGTTGTGTTATCCTTCACAATTTTTTATTTTATTTTTTGGGTTGGGAGGGATGGGTTGACGTAATCGTCTTCGGTTGAGACCCTCGCATAATTGGAATCAAACTTCACAAGGTAAGTGCGTTTGATTCTTAATTATACTTCGGGTCTCAACCGAAGACGATTACTTATTACATGCAGATGTTCAGAGCATTGTAATGTTAACACAATAAAAATAAAAAATTATGTCTATTTAAACTTTACAATATGTAGGTAGTTTTTTATATTTGCGTAAGCCTCCTTTAAACCTTAAAAGATACATTTAATGGCTATCGATGCATTGGTCATTTTCTAAACAATGACTTTAACAATTTCATTTATTTAATTGATTAAGTATTATTATTTTGTTGTAAATACTGCATTGACAAATTCATTCTAATTTGTACCTAAACATTTCTCCAACAGTATTAACAAATACATTTAAGTGACTCAGCCCAGCCCACAACAACTCTGCGAAACACCTCCAGACTAGATCTGTGAGCAGTGTGAGCAGTAAATGCCGAGCGACTACGTGACTGTGAGCTCCAAATACAGACAAATATCCGTATCGGCATGTCGTCTACTGTCTTAAAATCCTTTTTTTTTTTTTTTTTTATCTGCAACAAATGTTTGTGACCGCCTTTTTATGAGATTGGCACAGCCAGCAACAAATAACTGGGATTCTTACAAATATTGGACAATCTGATGAGCGGTTGCTAAACACGGGTCCTGAAGTCTAAATGAAGTCGGTAATTTCAATCACAATCACATAATTTTGTATTGATATATTATTTTTGATTAAACTAATAGACTACCTTTTTTGAGCAGAAACAATAGAAAATATAGTGTAAGAATCATAAGTGACAAATCATTGATTATGATCTGATTCTAAGGATAGTCCTGGAAATATGGTTTAATTAATATGACATTTGTGTCCCATGTTGAATTGTATTTTTGATTTGGAGTAATAAATCTTAGTTAGTGTACACTTAACAAAACTGTGATAAACACAGTCATTCATGGAAAGTAAATTACTTCCCTTATATGACAGGTAAAGTAGACCTATGCGTATAAACAACATAGAACCTTCCTCAAACTTTTTGGTTAGAAATGATAACTTTATAACCTTCAGCTTTGAAAAGATTCAAGTTATTATTTTTCGGATAAAGCTACCAAGATATTATCAAATACAGTACTGATTTAATGTTACTGATTTTGTTGCAAGAGATGTAAACATATATCTCAAGATGCTCGTGGTATACCATGTCTGGTCAACGATTCACTAATAATTTGGCGCCACCTGGATAAGGCTATCTAGAAGTGGATGGCTCGCCTTGAAAGGAAATTAGGTATAACCACGGAGCAAAATTGTTTTTGCTTCGTGGATATAACAAATATTATTTAGGGCCGAAGAACATTTTTCTTCGACAACAAGTTTGGGTCACATTGTATACCAAGGATGTAAATTATAATCTGTACCACATCAATACCTTCTGCTTTATCCAATTTATATTAAATGTAAGTGTTTTTTTTTTTATAACTTGGTCAGGATTTCGTGATGCATTCTGCTTGTGTAAGGGTTTGTAAGGTCAAATTATGGCTTTGCCAATAAACTAATAGTATGTGAAAACGCATGGTAGGAGAGTTACCTACCTATCTAAGTATATTCGTATAATGTTTTCACAGGCTGGATGTAGGATGCGAATACATAAAAGTTTCTGAATCAATTAATGCTAAGAATTTCTCTTGTTCAAACAACTTGGTGTAGGTAGGTAATTCAAACCGCAACGGCCGCTGTGCATGCCGTAGTCAATATTCTTGAATTCATCTAAATCATTTATGTATAAAACAAGTTCTGTTGCTCGGTTTTTTAGTAATGCTTTTGTAAGTGTTTGTGACAAACCCTATGACTCCAAAAAGGTGCTTGTACTCGTAGTTTTATTATTCAATACACACTCGTCATAATTTGAGCTTATTTTTCGTGCGTAGGTACAAAACATAAACTAAACAATGATTGTAGAAAATTCAAATATTATGCGCAATTGTTCTAGAACCGGTTCCAGTAATTTCGCAAACACAAATAGGCCGAACAGAAGAACATTAATTTCAACTGAGGCCTCAAACTAAACCTTAACTTTTTGCGATCAGCTTTAATTGCAGTAGATACTTAATTAAAAATAAGCATCTTGAATATCAATTGTTGACAATAGTAGCTGTGATTTAATAATTTAAGGGCAGTTCGATTCTTTTAAATATAATTATTTTGAAGCTGCTTTAAATTTTAAGTGAATCTGTGAGATCCTATACATTGTTTTTTGTAAACTTTTCCTGGCCTTTATAAACACAACAAAACAGAATCAGACAAATCAGTCGAGCCGTTTTTGTGCGCTTACCAACACATTTGGCGATTCATTTTGATCTTTAGGAGATAGTAAGTAACAAACATTGTTTTGAAGTATAGTTGTTTTGTATAGGTTTGCCGGAAAAATTAATATTACATTTACGAATCCAATGTAAAACATTACGATCCCTAGTGAGCTCACACTTTCTGTCATTCAGTCATAAAAATAGGTCAAGCGACTGCAGGAGCTCTGATTCCAACGTCTCCCTGTCAGATATCCGGCGGAACCTCGGCAGTCCCTTGGCGGTGTGAATGGTGCTGGTGGGCTTGATCGCAGCTCGATAGCTGATGATACTACTACGCACAGTGGCGCCCCCCCTATAGTTTAAAGAACCTCGAAGTTGATCACAACTTCAGCCAGGGCATCAGCCCGGGACTCTGTAAAGGGCGTTGGATTTTTGTTTTCTTTCCGAATCAAACTTGGTTAAGGCACTAGGGGTCTTAATATTATTATGCTCAGAAAGTGAAGTTTTAAAACTTTTATTCATTTATTTAAACATTATCTCCAACAGAGCTTATTATTGTTATTATTATTATTATTATTTCAATTTCCTAATTTAGTTTTGGAACTTCGAGGCTTATGTACATTTTTTTTTTCCATTTTTTTTAAGTAGGTAAGTAAGTACTAATTTTTTTTTTGTTAATTATTATTATGAGTAACCCTTTATTTTTTATAAGGTTCGTCTCTGAGAAATTGTAGAATCCATGGGTGTCAAATGAAAGCAGGCTATCGTCGAACTGACCGTCATATACGGGGACAGATCGAAGATCTTAGTGGCGCAGCTGGCACGGGCACAGGCGCTAGCGCTGCAAGCAGCGCGAATGGCCAAGCTTCGTTTCTGCCGCTACTGGTTGAGTCATTGTAAACATCAATGACATAGTTTAAGATGTCTTCACCAAATCATTTTTGATAAGTAAACCCTAAGATAACGAAACGTTGAAAACATGTCCACCCCAGGCGGAAATCAAACTTACGTCCTCAACAATGTTTAGACTGCTTTGTTCCACGGATGACGTGGAAACGTGAAACTGATAGGGTGAAATAGGTATGGCCTCTCACGGTTTATGTGGAGTAGAAAATCCTCAACACAGTTCAAGTGGAGTTAGAAACCATGAAACGGCTATCGTGGAATAAAATAAAGCCTCAACACTGTTAAAATGTACTAAATACATATTCCCGAAACGGCTTGCTTGAAATAAAATATAGCCTCACTCAACCCTGGTAGAGTGGAGTGAGTATCTTCGACACGGCTTGTGTAGCCGCTGTGTCACGGAGAAAGTCTAATTCTTATTCTAATACAATTAATAAGTATATATAATGCTGAGGTCTGACCTGAAAACCGCGTGGCGACTCCTTTGCTTCCAATCCAGAGGGGTTCCTTGGAATTTTCTTTCTTGATGTACCAATTGACATTTGACACCAATTGACAACATCGATATAGCCTCAACACTATTAAAGTGGAGTGAGTATCTTTGACACGGCTTGCTTGGAGTAAGATATAGCCTCAACACTGTTAAAGTGGAGTAAGTATCCTCGAAACGGCTTGCGTGGAGCCTCAACACTATTAAAGTGGAATAAGTATCCTTGACACGGCTTGCGTGGCGCTTAAATACTGTTGAAGTGGAGTAAGTATCCTCGACACTGTTTACGTGGAGCTTCAACACTGTTAAAGTGAAGTAAGTATCCTCGACACGGCTTGCGTGCAGCCTCAACACTTTTAAAGTGGAGTAAGTATCCTCGACACGGCTAGCGTGGAGCCTCAACACTGTTAAAGTGGAGCAAGTATCCTCGACATGGCATGCGTGGAGCCTCAACTCTGTTAAAGAGGAGTAAGTTACCTTGACACGGCTTGCGTGGAGTAAAATAGAACCTCAGCACTGTCTAATTGGTGTAAGTAACCTCGATACGGCTTGTATGGAGTAAAATCAATGACATTCAATGTCATTGAGTAAAATAAAGCATCAACACTGTTGAGCAGTTATATATCCTCGACACATCATACGTTTAGTAAGTTAAACACTTACAATGGTGTCTAAGTAAGTAGTTTAGTATTTAATGAATTTCTTGTTGTAAATGGCTTTTAATTTTGTTACAATCATTATTATAGAACCCAAGAAAAAACCAATAAAAATGAGGGTAGATAATTTTAATGATAAATGATCTTAGTGCCTTACAACTATGATACATTTCTTAATAGTTAATTTTCTAGGTAAATTAGAGTTATGTTCCAATACCTGCGTGTCGTAATATCGTTGATACAACATTTATCACTATTCACCGACACCGATGATGATAAACGCCTACGTTTTTTCAATTAAAAATGATTTCTTTACTTTACGAAGAATACCGTAATGATCACTGTTTCTCAACTTCGAACTTTAACATTTTCCCATCTTATTAAATACATATTTAATTTCGTTACGAAAAGTACGTGTGATTCCGATAACACAAAAACACGTAGTGACGTCTCGTGACGCGGGGTTGCCAGTGCAGGGAACGGAAATAAGATATTTCTTTTTAGGATATATCTAAAAGTGTGAAGAAGATAGCACCATCTCATGTACTGCTGCATGTAATAAGTAATCGTCTTCGGTTGAGACCCGAAGTATAATATTAAACAAAGTCGTGTTAGTACCATTTATAACTCAAGAATGGCTATACCGATTTTAATGATCTTTGACTTTTGGATTCGTCTTCGTCACGAATAGCAGAATAACGATTAAAATGTCATAAAAAAATCAATTTGATCTAAACCGTCTCCACGTAGTCTTGTCTTTCCTACCACTACCAGCGTGTAATTTAAACCCGCGTAGGCGCTGAGGTGCGAGGCGGCTCGTGGAGCAGGTGGCGGGAGAAGCCGGCCAGCAAGCCGAAGCTGCGGTGGTGAGCGAAAACCATCTGCGACAAGATAACATCTTTAGACCCCAAACCTCGCGCACGGTGACCGAGTTCCTAACCACTTCAGCACCGTGCTAGTGTATTAAATAAAAAAGCCAATTTGTGCAAAACAGTAAATTACCAACTATTATCTATGTATGACCTATGTTATCGACAATGCAGCATAATTTAATATACAGCACAACACTATTGAACATGATGAACCAAATTGGTAAAAATCAAGAATTCTTATAAATTACTGAATTGAATGGCCTGCAACCTTGTTTAAAATATGACTACAGCATAATAAAGTTTAATTACTAGACATTATTGCACTTCTGTACAGAGTTTTAGCAAATTATTGTTTTGTTGTCTACTTACCGATGGAAGCCGATGGTTTCAGCTTTATTTTTCATTCGGGAAGAATGTGATTTACATCTCACAATAATGCAGGGCATTCTTTGTACGCTGGGCTTGGATTACTAGCACAAGCACTGCATTAATATTTAGTTACATTATTAAATTTTACAAAATAATGCGATATTATGTGACAAATTGGACATGCACACACAAAAATATAACCTAACTAAATTAAACGGGCGCGTTGCCCCTTGCCAATGTCAAATATTACCCATAGAATATTTGACATCGAATCACATGTGTAGATCGCTTTTGAATTCGGTATCATAAACGGCCACCAGGGTGACCCATTTTCTTAATTTTACTTTACATTTGACGTTTTTGGCAACTTATTTGGTCTCTTTCCTTTCAACGTATATGGCCCATTTGAAAAAATAGGACACTATACAAGTCTTATTTGGACTCCTTCTATGCTTTAGTTATTGTTCTGAGATTTAAGCAAAGATCCCCCTCTTAGTGGTGAAATATTTGTTTTAGTGGCTGGCTACTTTGCTCGACCAGGGAATAAATCCAAGACCTTCGAGTATGACAGCACTAACTCGTATTAACACTACTACAATACACGCGTGGCCTACTATTAGTAGACCACGGTAACATTTTTGTTGATAATTTGACAGTTTTACATGTAAGGGCAGTGCGCTTTCAGTTAAGCCTACTTCATTAAATTTGTGAACATGCCAGCACTACACTGGACTCCTACGTGCACCCAAGAATTTGCAATTTAGCGCCAAAGTCGCGGGCCTACCAAAGTAGTCCGCGCGTGTATTGGTGTAAAACTTTTGGGTAAGCCATTTTTATTGTATTTTAGGTTTATAAGGTTAATTTATCAATATTAAGTATAAATATATAAGTTAAGTAAGTATATTAAGTATATTTAATCAATTATTACAAAATTTGTAATTTGGTTTCTTTTTGTAGATACCTACTTACCTATATTTACTTATTTCATATTTTCATCACTAATGTTGCAAAAGTGGAGGTGGCTTATGGAGTTGGAAACTGATGATGACGATGACTATTTAATTATATGTGAAGAAGAAAGACTTGATCCTTTACCGGGTTTACCAACCCCTGGTTGGTAAATTGGTTGATGCGCTTTTTGTTCAAGAGCCCGATATCGATCGACAAAAAAGTGGTGCAAAACTTTCAACAAATGGGTTTTGCCTGATCATCAGGCTCTAGTATGTAATGAACGTAATGAAAAAAGAGTTTTTAATATTATATTTTGTTTTAAAATGAAAATGTAAGACATTGATCTCAGGAGTACCATTTTTGTTAAATTATTCTTTAAGATAACTAAATCGTTTCTAATTTACAGTTCCTTCTTGTTAAATATAAAACTAAAGTTTATATACAAAACATAATAAATAAATAACTCATATGATTAACTGTTTAAAATTTATATTATCATAAAAAATGTTATTGACATTTTAAAATGGTCTACCATTAGTAGGCCACGCGGGCATTTGTGTAAAAAAGGGGCGCATGTACATGTGTAGTGTTAAGCTTTCAGATATTTATTCTTATTGAGTACTTACAAAAATCGGTACTTACTGCATGCACTACACACTTAAAATATATATCATACTTAAGTTAATAACAAAGAAAATGTAGAAATAATTGGCATGCTGTGTACGCTAATTTTGGGTTATTGTCTAGTTTTATCTTATGGAATATTTTTGTATGATCTTGTAATGACAGTAACCTGTCAGTGTACCTTTTAGAAATAAATAAATAAATAATACATACTACTCTGTCAAGAAAGTACTGGGAAAAGTTCAACAATACACAAAAAGTTAGATTTTCATCCAAATTTATTTTATCACCTTCAAAGTATGCTCCTTCAGAAAGGATACACTTACGCCAACGAATAATCCAATCATCAAAACATTTTTTGAACGCTTTTTCCGGAATTGAGTTCAGTTTTCGCCGCGAATTCTCCTATATGTCTTCTACCTAATGAAAACGGGTGCCACGAAGTGGTAATTTGACTTTAGGAAAAAGAAAGAAGTCGGCTGGAGCCTTAATTTATCTGCTAAATAAGGTGGTTGCTCGATGGTATTTGTTGAGTTTTTGGTCAAAAATTCGTTCACAATGTTGGCCTTGTGCGAAGGCGCAATAACGTGGTGCAAAATCCAAGAATTTTCTTTTCACAAAGGACACCGTCCACTTTATATAGGTCCTTGGGCCTACATAATGAACAGTTAAATATTTTAATGTTATTGATTGTTTTGAGTAGCTTATATTATGTAGAAAACATAAATAAATAAAGTTTTGTATCTGGTTGGTTAAATAATACAACATAGGTTAAAATCCAAGAACACAAACAGTACAAACGAAACGCGCGGCGATGAATGACATTGGGCAGCAGGATGACACATTTAACAAAATGGTGTTGCTAGAGTGTAAAGTTATTTATTTCGAGACACTTCTATTTATTATTTTTATTAATTACGTTTAAGCTCATAGGCATTAAAGACGTAAAAAGTAATAAAAGTAAATAATCTAACAAGAAGCTATTATTTTAAAACCAGGATTTACATTTACAATCGCTTTTCACAACTTGGCTCAATTATTAATTCACTAGGCAACACAGTTAAGTCATAGATGACCTCGCCTTTTAAAGGAAGGCAATTAAAAATCGGGTAAAATTCATTTTTGTATAATTTATTTCAATACTCCCAAATAGTGACCGATAATCAATAAAAAAATTTATAACACATTTGCTCGTAAAGTGGCTCTTATTACACCGATTTCAGCATCGTAATGTAGCTTATTACACACTAATGCGGTAATGTAAAACTAGTAATAACACACTAGTGCGGTAATGTCAAATTAGTAATAATTTGTATCTATGGACAACACAAACCACGCCCACACAGTCCACGCTTAAGCAAGAAACCACTGCACAGTCTGTACAAGTGCTAAAATGGTTAGCCTTTCGCCCGTTAGTCGCTTTTACGACACCCAAGAGAAGAGCCTCTCTGGTACCTATTATTGTTTTGAAGAGCCTATCACCGCTCTATGCTGTTAGATGTATGTGCAGTCTTTAGTCCGTTTGTCGCCTTTTACGACACCGAAGGGAAGAAAGGGGTTGGTAGTATTATTTTGATGAACCCATCGCCGTTCTATACTGTTGAATGAATGTGCAGTCTTTAGTCCGTTAGTCGCCTTTTACGACACCGAAGGGAAGAAAGGGGTTGGTAGTATTATTTTGATGAGCCCATCGCCGTTCTATACTGTTGAATGAATGTGCAGTATTTAGTCCGTTAGTCGCCTTTTACGACACCCAAGGGATTGGATGGGAAGACTTCCTACCTTTTACATACCTCTATATTTTGTCGATTCAAACAGCGGCTTCTTGTTCAATACTTATTACTTTGGAAGTTTAAAAATGCATATGTCTAGTTTTAGTAATGAAGAACTAAATTTACAGTTTGCACCACCGGAAATAATAAGTGAAGCACAAAATGCTATTGACAGCCTATTACCATCTAAGTCCAAAGAAAAATACATGTTGGCCTACCAAAGATTTATACACTAGAAAAACAACAAAAACACGCAGTCATTTTCAGAAAATGTGTTTTCGTCACAAATATGTTATAAAACGTCGTATGACATACGTGCGCTTTGATAATTACAGCCTCTGCTTTCTTGTAGCCCTCGCCTGCGGCTCGGGCTAGCAATATGGCCTCGGCTGTAATTTTCAACTTACTGCACTCATATCATAATGTACTATTATAACACATTTGCTCGTGAAGTAGCTATTATTACACCGATTTCAGCATCGTAATGTAATAAGTTTCACACTAGTGCGGTAATGTAATTTAAAAATTAGTTATCATTTGAATCTATGGACAACATAGGCCTTTAGCCCGTTAGTACCTTTTATGACACCCAAGGGAAGAGAGGGGTTGGTAGTATTATTTTGATGAGCCCATCGCCGCTCTATGCTGTTGGATGTATGTGCAGTCTTTAGTCCGTTAGTCTCCTTTTACGACACCCAAGGGAAGAGAGGGGTTGGTAGTATTATTTTGATGAGCCCATCGCCGCTCTATGCTGTTGGGTGTATGTGCAGTCTTTAGTCCGTTAGTCGCCTTTTACGACACCCAAGGAAAGACAGGGGTTGGTAGTATTATTTTGATGAGCCCATCGCCGCTCTATGCTGTTGGATGTACATGCAGTCTTTAGTCCGTTAGTCGCCTTTTACGACAACCAAGGGTAGAAAGGGGTTGGTAGTATTATTTTGATGAGCCCATCGCCGCTCTATGCTGTTGGATGTATGTGCAGTCTTTAGTCCGTTAGTCGCCTTTTACGACACCCAAGGAAAGACAGGGGTTGGTAGTATTATTTCGATGAGCCCATCGCCGCTCTATGCTGTTGGACAAAGAAAAATATAATGTTGGCTTACCAAAGATTCATGCACTAGAAAAACAACAAAAAAACGCAGTCATTTTCGGATTTTTTTTTTCCTCACAAATATGTTATAAAACGTCGAATGGCATACGTGCGCTTTGATAATTACAGCCTCTGCTTTCTTGTAGCCCTCGCCTACGGCTCGGGCTAGCAATATCGCCTCGGCTGTAATTTTCATCTTACCGCACTTATATCATAATGTACTATTACAAAACTAGTTGTAAATTACCTACTTATTTTACAATATTATTGTTCAGCGGGGTAGGCCCATATTGGATGTTGTCCTATGGTCTTTATCGTCGAATTTGCTCTCTTAAATGCCGCATAACGCTGAAATAATATTCTTTATTTACCGTTTGACCTTCCGGCAAGAATTCCGAGTGCACAACACCGCGGTAGTCAGAGAAAACAGTCAACATGACTTTGACTTTTGATCGACTTTGGTGTGGTTTTTTTCGGTTTCGGTTCAGTCGGAATGCGCCACTCCGAAGCTTGTGGACTAGTTTGCATGTCAAACTCGTAAACCCACGTCTCGTCACCAGTAACAATGCGTTGCATGAATGTTGGGTTGGAATTGATTCGTTCTAGCATGTCCTCAGCGACCCTTTTTTGGAGAAAATTCAGGTCTTTTGGGACTAGCCGAGCGGCAACATGTTTTATACCCAAGTGATTATTTAAAATGGTACGGATCGACTCGTGAGACACAGACAGCTCAACGGCTATCTCTCTCAAACTTGAATGAGGATTTTCAGTCACCATTTCCTTCACTTTTGCGATGTTAACTTCAGTTGAAGACGTTGATGGCCTACTAGAGCGAAGCAAATCTTCCATCACATCTCGACCGCTTTTGAACGCTTTGTACCACTCATAAGCAGGTGTTTTTGATAAAGCCAATCTAACAACAAAAAAAATACAAAAATGGAATTTGGAATCCATCCGTTCCCGAAACTTCTTGGACAGAAGTATATCGAGTAGTATCATCAAAATAGAATATTTATTTAGAGGTCAGACCTTTCAGTCAAAAATCTCAATTTAGAAATTTAGGGATTTAGAAAATAAAACACCGTAATTACGTTGTCGCCTCTTCTAGACTCGGGCTTTATCGAGCAAAGGAATTAACTATATTCTGCCGCCCAGTACTGTCGAAAAAAAAACAAAGACTGAACTTATTTTTTCCCTCCATTATGGGTGGCCAGTTGTTGCCGGCAAAATTTTAATTAAGAAACTTTTGTATGTTGTCTCCGAATGCTGACATTTTTTGTTATATAAGTAGACATTTTAATAATGTTACTATTTCAAATACCACAATGTTAATATCTGACTTTACAGGCCTTTTTTTCTTTTCTTTTTTAAGGTTTGGTGTAGTTTGTACATTAAGCTCGTTTCAATTAAAAAATAATAGGTGCCTACTTGTATTTTCGTAAATTCTTTCTTTATTAACTAATAGGTAGATGAAAAGGTGACGAAAATGAACAAAAACGACATAACTAACGTTTTTACAACTTTTTAGTTGTTGGCAGTACTGTGTTCGTCTTTGAATTTTTTTATTTTTTTTACTAAGCCCGGCAAATGACCCTACTCCACCTGATGTTTAGTGGAAATGAGGTCCAGGCGTGAGGACAACTGGTGCAGCGTAAGAGACGTAGCGTCAGTCATCCTCACTCTGCCGGCCCACAAAGTGCTTCTTCACGCCTCGTTTGAAAGACCCTATATCATAGGTAGGAGTGAATACGTGTGTGTGTAGACTATTCCATCTTTTGGAAGTGTGGCAAAAAAACGAGTCACTAAATTTCTTTGTGCGTGATGGAATGTTAGAGACTGTAAATTGGTGACTCCGGAGAGCAGCACGCGTACTCCTATGGAGGAAGGGAGAAGGAGGGATGAGGTCAAAGAGTTCTTCAGAGCACTCGCCATGGTATAAACGGTAAAAGACGCTGAGTGACGCAATATATCTACGCAATTGCAAAGGCTCGATAGTTTTAGTGACCTCCGCATTGCCGATAATGCGCACAGCGCGGCGCTGCAATCTGTCCAAGGCATCGAGAAGATACTTTGCGGAGCCATCCCAATGGTGAGAGCAATACTCCACGCAAGACCGCACCTGTGTCTTGTATAATAGACTGATCAGGCGTGAAGAATCGCCGCACCTTGTTCAGGACACCGAGTTTACGTGGGGCATTTTTAATCACGGTTTCGATGTAGTCCTTTTGGTTCAGATCGCAGCGGATATCCATACCGAGCATGTTAATACTGCTCTGCAGGCCTAGAGATGTACCCTGAAAAGAGGGAAGGGAAAGGAATGGCGACTTTTTCGCTGTGAACGCGCACACCTGTGTTTTCTTGGCATTGAACTCCACCAGATTATCGGAGCCCCATTTAGAAATGAGGTCCAACACCCGATCGAGCTCAATGACAAGATTTGCTCGCTTCATTTCGGTGTCTACCCGCCCAGCCGTTGGGTGCCCGTTATATCCCCCCATGCACTGTGCTATCATCTGCATAGCAATGAATGTTTCCAAGAGGAAGCATGTCATTGATATGCAGAAGGAACAGCGTGGGGGATAGAACGAAGCCTTGAGGAACACCAGCGTTCACTGACATGAACCGCGAAGCGCATCCATCCGAAAGGACACGGATTCTACGCTCATGCAGGAAGCTAGCAATCCAGGTACCGAACTGAGCGGGAAAACCGTATGCCGGAATCTTGGAGAGAAGAGCTTTGTGCCAGACCCGATCAAAAGCCTTGGCTATGTCAAGGCTAACTGCCAGTGACTCGCCACGCTTGTCAATAGCCTCACCCCAGAGATGTGTGATGTACGCTAGAAGATCACCCGTTGACCGTTTTGGCCGAAACCCATATTGACGATCGTGAATTAGGGAGTGATCTTCTAGGTATCGAATAAGCTGTTTGCTCAATATTCGTTCTAGGATCTTACACAACACTGAAGTTACGGCTATAGGGCGGTAATTAGTCGGATCTGACCGATCTCCTTTTTTAGGGATCGGTTGCACATTAGCTTCTCTCCAAGATTCCGGCACACAACCCGAAGAGAGCGAGAGACGGTACAGACGCGTTAACACAGGGGACAACTCCGCTGCACACATTTTCAGAACTATTGCTGGGATGCCATCAGGACCGTTAGCTTTCCGGACATCCATTGACTGCAGTTCCGCACGGACATCACACTGCCTGATTTTAATATCAGACATTGTGTGGCCACTGTGAGGAATTGAGGGTGGCTGTGCATCACAGTCATCGATCCGGGAGTTAGCCGCAAAGAGTTTGGCCAGGAGATCGACCTTTTCCTGCGGCTTGTGAGCTAAAGTTCCGTCAAGACATCTCAGAGGTGGCAGTGAGGGTTGGCAGAAGTTGAATTGCACGGCTTTGGCCGGACGCCAGTAGCTACGGCTGCCCGTAAGATGCTTCAGGAGTTCTTGGCCTACTCGTGCAACGCGCTGGGCATCCGCTCTAATGTAGGCCCTCTTACACGACTTGGTGGCATTATTATAGGCTGCTTTTAGCGAGCGAGTTTCGGGATCCCCATGAGCTTTACCAGTGATCCAAGCGCGGTATGCCGTCTGTTTGCTCTCAACAGCGCTGGCACACTCGCGATTGAACCAGCGGTTGCGTCTGCCTTTGCTGATGACATAGGAGTGTGGAATATAGTATTCCATTCCTAATACTATCTCATCAGCAACGGCAGTGGCGCTAGCGGTCGGCTCCTTCCCATTAAAGCAGCGCTGCCTCCAAGGGACGGATGCAAAATACTCCCGCATACCGTCCCAGTCTGCCGACCCGTAGTGCCAAATCTGGCGTTTCGAAACCGCTGTTGGCGGGCGCGATGCCAAGGGCACTGTGCTGGATATCAAGCAGTGATCCGAGGAACCTAAAGGAGCTCGAATCTCCACTGGTATCCAGCTGGGCGACTCGTCAGCAGAAGGTCGAGTAAGGAGGGTGCATGGCCAACTATGTCTGGGATCCTGGTGGGCTGGTTCACCAGTTGCGTCAGGTCATACGTGAGAGCGAATGCGTGGGCAGTTCTACCAGCATGGTCTCTTTTTGAGGAACCTAACCACAACTCATGGTGGGCGTTGAAGTCCCCCAAAAACACCAGTTCCGCCGATGGAAACCGCTCCTGCGCATCATCTGCTACCCGACTAAGATGTTCAATTAGTCGAGTTGTCTCCATGTCGCTGTTATGGGATCGGTAGACGCAGACGTAGACACGGCAATGAGAGCCTAAGTCGACGTGTACCACTAGGAGGGAGAAGGAAGGGTCCTCAAGATGGTGGTGGACGGCATTGAGGTTTACATGGAGTCCGCGGATGTAAGCGAACTCTACCTCAAACGGTAAGGTTGTGGTGGGGGTGTGCACCGCTGTAGTACCAGTTTTGTTGTTAGGCGCTGTCATTTTAGGAGTGGAAAGAGAGAGGCGTGAATCGAGAAAATGATGCTGCGATGCGAATGGTCAAAGCGTGGTGGCCTGTTTCCCCGGGAATTTGCCCACAGACGAGTATTATTAACCTGCCGAACGGAAGGGCCCCCGAACCCCCCCGGGAATGGCCGCCGGGACCCCACCTTCCGGTCACCAACCGGCACGACGGACCACCCCGAGATTATGCGTGGCATGGTGAGGCAGCCTCACGAGCTGGTTAGGCTCGCTTGGGCCCCTTTACTGTGCCACGGGCGGCCAGCGGGACAACCGTTTCTACGGGTCTCCCTGGTCGGCAGGTTAACGAAGTCCTCCTGGCACTGGTTTGACGGAAGCCTCCACAGACCAAATACATCGCAGCATCATCCTCTCGAGCTCTGGTTATACGCTGGCTGATCCCGAAACGCGACCGACAAGCAGTCACTTGACGGGTTTTACACCTTGCGTACGGTGGTCACCAACCAGATGGGTCAAGCCCTACCAGATCATCGCTCGAAAGAGTCCGTTAGTCGCTTCTTACGACACCCACCGGACGGAGAGAGGGGCGGCGATTGGTATTCTTTCTCCGTCACCGCACGGATAAATATGCTACCGAATGATCTATTAGATAAATTACAAAAAGGCATATCATCAGAAATATTTCACAAAAACTGCTTAACATTTTGTACTTACGTGGTTTTTGTAAAAAAAACTGTCTTTTGTGTCAATGTCAATGTAAAGTGTAAATACGTTTTTTTCGCCCAATAAAAATCTAAAATGGAAATCAAAGTTTTCCCGGAAGAAGAATACGCAAGGAAAAGAAGGAGCATGTAGTAAAAATGAAAAAGCCAAAGGACTTGAACATTTAAACCATAAAAATAACTTAGTACCAGCGCGAGAAGTCGGACCTGATTGCAGGTAAAATTACAACATTTTACAATAATTTTATTTAATTGTTTAATTCATTTTAAGTTAAAATCATTGTTGTTTCATTTCAAGTGCAAAGTATATGTATTATAACAAAACACACACATTACAGAGACAAATTATTGAAAAAAAAATTAATGCCATGGGTTACAAAAAGACCAGGATGCCTACTTCATGAGCTTAATATCATCATCACTTCCCAAAAGGCATATCAGAAAGCCCTCAAAAGTTTATATTGGGCTCATATTTTAAATTATAACATTTCTTGCAAGTACAGCGTAACTTTGGTAAAATCTGTGTTTTTTTTACAAAAGCAACATAACTATAAATATTTCACAAAAACTGGACAAGTGACAGACGGTTTTTAATAAATATCCATACATTTTATGTAGTCAATATGATAGTATATATTTATATTATGTGGTGTTTTCTTTATTTAATATGTAAAAATGAGGCATCGGTCACAGTTATTAACACAGAAATTCCTTAAGTTTTTTTTTTATTTTCCTGTAATTTTTTATAAATTCAGATGTGTTGTTTTTTTAAATAACCTTTCAAATTATATTCCCCCAAATCCCTCGAGTTTTAATGAAGTTGAGACTTTACTATGAAATCACTCACTTTTTTTCTAGTAAATATTTTATCCTATAACTATAAAGCATTGTGAATGCAAAATTTCAAAAATAAAGATATCACACATACATAGAATGGCCAAAAAGTTGACGTCCAAAAGAAAAAATAAGGTCCTTCGTGTCGTGGGGTATCCGAATCACCCCCATGTATGTTCCGCGATATTACATAGTTTTAAAGTTATGATTTTTTTCTGAATTTTTGAGATATTTCGACATGTCCAACTTTAAAAAAGTTTAAAAAAAGTATAGGACTTTGTCGAGACTTTTTTATTGCAACTATATCTCATGAGTGGTACTTTAATGGATAAAATAATCAGCTTCGTAACTGTGATGAAAGTTAATAAAATGTTGTTCTAAAGTCAAAAATTTACATTTGGTAAATGATGACATAAATATTGCTTAAAAAATGTGCCAGACTCTCAGCTTTCATAATTATTAAAAAATGGAGCAGCTATTGGGACTACTTTGGCTAAAATTAGGCTTTACAGACGGCAAAGCGCAAAATTCTTAAAATTATCCGAGTGATTCAAAAAAAGTTTTGGCCACTTTATCATTCCTAACGTTAATTAGTTTGATAAGTAACGAAAAATTACTGCAGGAAAGCTAAGATCAAAACATTTGGAGGTTTTATTTAGTTAAAGTTTAATGAATTTTGCGCGATCCGTTCTCGCTTGAAAAAAATCCCGAAAAAAAACCTCAACCTCTATGTGTGATATCTTTATTATTGAAATTTTGTATTCACAACGCTTTATAGTTATAGGATAAAATATTTACTAGAAGCTGGTCGGGCAAAGTGTGATTTCGGATTTTTCGTTGCTGCACCGGGGTTTGTAATCACCATCCCGTATTTGGCAAGCGTGGTGATGAAGCTAATTCACATCGATTGTAGTGATCCAACATCCATCCATACTTACAAACTTTCGCGTTTATAATATTACTAGGATGGCTATCGACACTAAAGACACATGGATGCGCTTAGAACTCTACATAAATTATGTCAAAAATAGACTAAAGCTTGATTCACACATATCAGTGAGGTTACAGTTCCGGCACAGTACCAGCACAGTGAAAAATATTCTTTCATACATTCTCTATGAACACACTGTATAGTTCATACAAGATGAATTGATAATGATTGATACTGATAAGTTTTGGGGATGATAAATTAAACTGCCCAAGTCGAATGCTGTAATTGCTGAATTGATTGCACATTAATTTTACATGAACACGCGGTACATTCGCGGCGCGGCGTAAGCAATACGCTAATTGACCTAATTAATAATAGTAGATTATTAACTAATGGGATAAAGCAGTGTCTTCTGTCGCAGGTGACGATTTAAATCGCGAGCGTAACGAAAGACTCGAGGTTTACTCCCTAGCGTAGCGAGGGTGTTAAAGACGAGTCCTGAGTGTAGCGAGGGATTTAAGCTCATCCAAGACTAAGACAGCTTTATCACCGAGGAAAATTCTCTACTTTTTGTACCATTTGCGAAAAAATTAACACAATAATAATATGAGATGAGCATTTATTAAAAATAATGACAATTAAAAGTAAAAGTTAACATTCGAAACATTGGTCCAATTATTAATAGAGAGAGTTACATTTTTGTTTGGTACATTTATTGTTGATGAGTTTATTTGTATTTTTTTTTAAATATATATATATATTTTTTTTTATTTGATTTATTTCCTTTTTCAAAAAGATGTATAATGCTTTATATACAAACTCAATGGTGTAAACACAGATGTAGTTCAGTATAAATTTCGGTAAGTATTCCAAATTTAAATCACATTCTTCCCATAGAGGATGAATGAAATTCAGTACAATTCTTTTTCCCTGTTTTTAACAGATTAAAAATGACTATTGTTATGTTCGCTTTTTGTGGCATAGAATGTCACTTTTTTGAGCAAGTGGTACGAAAAAATATATAATGTGCGGTTCCTTACATCCTGCCCTTTAAACAAAGGTAATAAGAAAAACACTCCATTAAAATTTGAGCGAAGTTTATGCATATGAACAAATAATGCAAAATTTAATAAGTGTGAAATAAATGTATAACAGATGTAAGTGGACTGTATGTTGTAAAAAGAAATTTAATTATATATGTATAAAATAATAAAAAATAAGCTAAAACGTAAAACTTAACAACTATATTTTACTGCTTATTCTAATAGGTTCCAGTCCCTTGTTGTGATTACTCGTTATCCTTATGCACGATAGGGTTCGCAAATCGAGGTACAACAAAAGGCGAAGATGCCTTATCAAAAGCACTATGTCGTCACTGACACTGACAAGTGGGGATAATGTATCAGTATGAAAGATTATTTCGGCACCGTGCCGGTACTGTGTCGGAACTGTGACTTCACTGATATGTCATTGTGTGAAGCGACCTTTATTAGTAGTTTTTGCATAAACTGTGGTATTTTTGTATACAAACCTTAACATGACAACTTAAAATGATTTGTCGTCCCTCGTCCCTCGTCCGCGACATGTTTCGTGTTGCCCATGCTAGGCCTACAGCCCCCTTACTCTTGAAACCGATCGCTATTGGATCGGATTGGTATTGTGAATTTTTGTACTCCTAAGTTACGACACCAGAGCTAATATGGATCCATATTGCGTAGTTCACCCAATATGAATCTAAATTAGCGGTGGAGTCGTAACTAAAAAATACGAAAATTCACAATTTTAATCGGTCTAGTGGCTAAGCCACCGGTTTCAGACCCAGAGGTCCCGGGTTCGATTCCCAGCGGGGGGTATATCTTTGTGTGCTTGGTTTGGTTGGTGGTAGGGCTGTTTAGTCCGCCTGGCTAGCTACCACCATCTTATCTAAGTCTCTCGCCATAACAACGATGTTTATAGCATTGTTGTGTTCCGTATAGTTTGAGATAAGATAGCCAGTTCCTCAGTGGTTGAGGTTCCGGGTGAAGCGCGCTTCCACCTTCGGCCTTATCGTCACTTGCCATCAGGTGAGATGAAGGTCAAGCGCTTACCCGTTGTAGAATAAAACAATAAAAAAAGTAATAAAAAATAAAAATACCAATCCGATCCAATAGCGATCGGTTTCAAGAGTAAAATTGTGAATTTTCGTATTTTTAAGTTACGACTCCACCGCTAATTTAGATTCATATTGGGTAAACTAAATGGCATTGAGTTTTGTGTTTTTTTCACTCAATATCCAAGCAATATGGATCCATATTAGCTCTGGTGTCGTAACTTAGGAGTACAAAAATTCACAATACCAATCCGATCCAATAGCGATCGGTTTCAAGAGTAAGGGGGCTGTAGGCCTAGCATGGGCTACACGAAATATGTCGCGGACGAGGGACGAGGGACGACAAATCATTTTAAGTTGTCATGTTAAGGTTTGTATACAAAAATACCACAGTTTATGCAAAAACTACTAATAAATGTCGCTTCACACAATGACATATCAGTGAAGTCACAGTTCCGACACAGTACCGGCACGGTGCCGAAATATTTTTTCATACTGATACATTATCCCCACTTGTCAGTGTCAGTGACGACATAGTGCTTTTGATAAGGCATCTTCGCCTTTTGTTGTGCCTCGATTTACGAACCCTATCGTGCATAAGGATAACGAGTAATCACAACAAGGGACTGGAACCTATTAGAATAAGCAGTAAAATATAGTTATTAAGTTTTACGTTTTGACTTATTTTTTATTATTTTGTACATATATAATTAAATTTCTTTTTACAAGATACATTCCATTTACATCTGTTATACATTTATTTCACACTTATTAAATTTTGCATTATTTGTTCATATGCTTATACTTAGCTCAAATTTTAATGGAGTGTTTTTCTTATTACCTTTGTTTAAAGGGCAGGATGTAAGGAACCGCACATTATATATTTTTTCGTACCACTTGCTCAAAAAAGTGACATTCCATGCCACAAAAAGCGAACATAACAATAGACATTTTTAATCTGTTAAAAACAGGGAAAGAAAATTGTACTGAATTTCATTCATCCTCTATGGGGAGAATGTGATTTAAATTTGGAATACTTACCGAAATTTATACTGAACTACATCTGTGTTTACACCATTGAGTTTGTATATAAAGCATTATACATCTTTTTGAAAAAGGAAATAAATCAAATAAAAAAAAATAAAAAGTAAAATAATAATAATATTTAAAAAAAAATACAAATAAACTCATCAACAATAAATGTACCAAACAAAAATGTAACTCTCTCTATCAATAATTGGACCAATGTTTCGAATGTTAACTTTTACTTTTAATTGTCATTATTTTTAATAAATGCTCATCTCATATTATTATTGTGTTAATTTTTTCGCAAATGGTACATAAAGTAGAGAATTTTCCTCGGTGATAAAGCTGTCTTAGTCTTGGGTGAGCTTAAATCCCTCGCTACACTCAGGACTCGTCTTAAATCCCTCGCTTCGCTCGTGATTTAAGTTTTTAACACCCTCGCTACGCTCGGGAGTAAACCTCGAGTCCTTCGTTACGCTCGCGATTTAAATCGTCACCCGCGACAGAAGACACTGCTTTATCCCATTAGTTAATAATCTACTATTATTAATTAGGTCAATTAGCGTATTGCTTACGCCGCGCCGCGAATGTACCGCGTGTTCATGTAAAATTAATGTGCAATCAATTCAGCAATTACAACATTCGACTTGGGCAGTTTAATTTATCATCCCCAAAACTTATCAGTATCAATCATTATCAATTCATCTTGTATGAACTATACAGTGTGTTCATAGAGAATGTATGAAAGAATATTTTTCACTGTGCTGGTACTGTGCCGGAACTGTAACCTCACTGATATGTGTGAATCAAGCTTTAGTCTATTTTTGACATAATTTATGTAGAGTTCTAAGCGCATCCATGTGTCTTTAGTGTCGATAGATATCCTAGTCACTCTAATATTATAAAGGCGAAAGTTTGTGAGTGCGTATGTTTGTTACTCTTTCACGTAAAAACTACTGAATGGATTTAGATGAAATTCGGCATACAGATAGTTTATAACCTGGATTAACACATAGGATACTTTTATCCCGATATTCCCACAGGAACGGGAACCACGCGGGTGAAACCGCGAGCGGCCGCTAGTTAGAGATAAATGAATAAAGCACGAGATAAACGGGTCGAGAAGAGTTCTCGTGTTACGCATGCTAGGCCGGCTGGGTTTAAACCCGGGACCTCTAGATATCGAGCTGAGCGCTTGACCACTCGGCCACCGAGGCGTATTGAACAATAGAAAATAAAATAAAACAGCAAACATAATGCCTTTTCTAATACAAATAATAATAATTGATATATGATTGACAACCTCTGTGATCGAGTGGTTAGCACGCCGGGTCTGGCGTCGCGCCATCTCTGAGTTCCTGGTTCAATTGCCGGTCGGGTCAATTTAGAGAAAAACTGTTTTTCTAAATTTATTTCGGGTCTGGGTGTTTTTCTGTTTATGTATATTTATCTGTTATCTTACCCTATTAACGAGTTTCAAAAGAATACTCATCTTGGTTTAGATAATTGGTGTGAGCGTAAACAAATTTAATTAAAAATATAGTTTAATTTAATTTTTTTAATAATTTCATACTGTTGTATGTTATACAATTATGTTTGCCGTTAGTAGGAGTAGTAGTTAGAAGAGATCCAGCATACCTACCTATGTTAGATAATACTGCAATTGCTATTTTTATTTTTATTGAAACTGTGTTTTCTTTATAAATAAAACGAAATAAATAAAATTGTATTTAATAATAATTGTATGTTAAAATCCAGTAATACTCATTAGTATTTTCCATTGAATTTATTTTCTTTCTTTTTCAAGTTTAATGTGTATTTTTGTTAAATATTGTGTATACCCATTGTTAGTGCTCATGTAATTATGTCTAAAAATTATATTCAGTTACTTTCTTGTTCAAATTTTAATAATAAATAATAAGAATAAGAATAAAAATAATTTATTGCTTTTTCACACAAAAAAATAACAATGCAACACTTAACAATAAACAACACTGTACCTAACATATAATAGATTTTAAAAAAAAAGAGTTACACACATTTTAAGGTGAAAGCAATTGGAGATGGCTCAGCATATGCTTACAAGAAGATGCTCCCAGTAAGCGCTGGTTTTCAGCCACTCCCACTTCTCTTAGCTGTTAGGTGAGAATAGGATCATGAGGGCTATTCATCTACAAGTTACTACAAACAAATCAGCGAAATAAATTTTAAACTTTAACAAAAAACAATAACAAAAGTGAGAGCTAGGTGCGTGCCACTTAAGGTGAAAATGAAATAACCTAAAATAAAATTAATAAACAAAAAAAAAGAAGGACACTAATACTATTGTTATTAAATATTGTGTGTAGTATGTTATGATTTGTATGAGAGGGGGGTGAGTAGTAAATAAACAACAAAATTTTACCTAAATACTTATATAACTCCTAATGAGTTGCGAACGTGACGAGGCTAAGTATTAACTCTATATGTGGAACTGCAGCGCTGCTAAGGCTTCTCAATGCGCCTGAAGAGATTGGAACCGTAATTGCGTTAGCTAATGCGTTGTAGCGCTCTTCTGCATACAAAACCTTAGAAGTTATACCAGCCAGGATGCATAATAGTTCACCTATGAGAAAAAATAAGGCACAAGTTATTTTCCTAAACAAAAGAATATTAGGAGCTTCACTATGAAAAAAATAGCTACAGCGACGGACAACGATAAAACATACCTTAATTTTAAGTATTATTTAGTTACACTATTTTGTGATTATGTCAACCAAGACAAGGAACAAGGCCTAACCTAAAAATAAGAAAAAAAGGTGTATGATAATAATAATAATAGACTTTTATTAACCATCCTGATCTATAATAATAATATAATCCAAAAAAGGCAGCTTGAGACCTAATTATTTCAACATGGGAATTATTTAGAACAGAAAAAAAACTACACCGAGATGAAGTTAGTTACATTAAACAATAACTTAACATATTGTTTTGTATGAGC
This sequence comes from Scoparia ambigualis, assembly GCA_963921215.1. Taxonomy (NCBI): domain Eukaryota; kingdom Metazoa; phylum Arthropoda; class Insecta; order Lepidoptera; family Crambidae; genus Scoparia; species Scoparia ambigualis. The sequence goes on from OY992513.1 coordinate 7,892,879, forward strand.
AGGAGGAGTGGCGTTAATTTTCAAATAGCGGCTCCATAATTACCCCATTTTCATTTACGTAAGGAAGCTAAAAGGAGTGTTCATCCTTATTTTTAATACGAGACGAACTATTGTGCATTCTGATACTAGACAAACTAAGTATTGTGCATTGGGGCTCGCTTTAAAAGCAAACATCACCGTGCGACTTCCTCTTATAAAAACTTGTCATTATTATCTTGCTGTCATTAATAACGTGCTAACTCATGGCCGTAAACACTAATTGAATGAGTTTCTCTTGCAGCATATTAAGCTTTATAATCTTCGCGTTACCCTACTTATGTAGTGTAATTATAATAAATGTGTTCACCGATCGATGGTTTACCACGACCACGTCATTACGGCGGCATCGCTCCCTATAATATTATTATACAAATTTTTGTATTTTATTTTCTTCTTACTTAAAAAAAGTTTAATTTTTACGATTTTTTTACTGTCAGTTTTAGTTCTCCAATGATATGACTGTTAAATAACTAAAGCATAAAAAGTTTTTTTGCGATAGTCACCCTAATTTACTACATCCAAAACCATTGAGGTACAATAAACAAGAGAAGACACCGCGAAGCAAGTAACTATGTGCGCAACTAAGGTGCAGCCGCAAGGTCCACAATCGCTTGAATCACGCGCAATCACTAAGGCGTTTGCAGCCCATGGTACACATTTATACTGTGACATTAGTGCGCACAAACTTGCTTCGCGGTGTCTTCTCTAGTTTATTGTACCTCAATGTCCAAACCTATGTTTACATCTGCAGTTCACCAGATTTTTGAATTAAAATAGCCATGTCTCAATTTTAATTTATTTCTTATACCTATTTTAAAAATAAGTTAGTGTTAAAACGTATTGTAATACTTTGCAAATCATATATAGAAAATTATAGACAATAAAATCAGGATACCCAAGTACTTACTGATTTTTCTGAAGAACCATACTATTACTATACAGAGTTAGTAATAGGCTATAATTCCGAGACTCCCGAATACGCCTTTTCACAAAAGAAATGAAAAAAACGTCGAAAAGTTTTTGCAATTTTGAATGGAACAGCAGATTTTTTTCGCCGTTTCAGTTTGCTGCCATACATATACATTATGTTCTTCGTACTTTGTAGGATGTCCCAGTTTCAAGATTATATACCTACCTATAGCCATAGAATCAATGATGTTACAATAAAAAGAGGTAGATGCGTTACATGTGCCAAAAGCTGGCACCATAAAACTATGCTAATTGGCTTACCTTACGCCACCAACAACATTATCTGTCTCGTTTAAGCTATAGCTAGTTGTCATGCTATCTTGCTCACACTTTCGTGCGAGCTTTGATCCATTATTGACATCACATTAGTACTGACATAACCTATCTCCCTTTTTAAATTATAATATCATTGCATAGAAACTTATTAACTAAAGCATAGAAGGAGTCCAAATGAGACTCTATTTTGTCAAATGGGCCATAAACATTGAAAGAAAAGAGACAAAATAAGTTGACAAAAACGTCATTAATGTCCAGCGAAAAAATACCGGTCACCATTTATGATACCGAATTCAAAAGCGACCTAAACAAATGTAATTATTATTTAATTTTCGGGTAAAATCAAAATTGGGGAAAAACCAATTATCATTGGGAAAAACGCCACTAATCCATTCGAATGGTCAGCAAACGGAGTGCCCACTTAAATATCATAGCACTCCTTCTATGCTTTAATTATTTTTCTGAGCTATTACCAAACACCATAGAGCAATGTCTACAAATCTGACATAAGTAAGTACCACATGAAACCACATCCTTTCACATGCGCCTAATTAACACACTCATAAAGTATTAATTGAATTAACACGCGCATCATCTTAACGCATGAACACCTCTATTATACAATAAGCATACATTAACATTAATTACAATTATTTATGAATCTGCTCAGCGTCATGGTTATCAATGTTATCATACGAATGCCTTAGAACTTGGATCGCATAAATTATGGTGTAAATATACCATTTGAGCATTGAAATCTACGTAGTGCGGTGGCGGTTCTTTAAAAGAATAATACCAATCCATTTCAAATCAAATCAAATCATTTATTTGCACTCATGTAGTGTAAAGATGGTAGGACATATCATTTTCGAAACTTAAACATTAACCCTGACAGGTATTGCAATTTTTCCATTTAAACAAAGGAAAGTTTTATTATTATTATTACAATTACATAAGGTATTATTATTATTTTTTATAGTAGACGGAGGCAAACGAGCAGGCGGGTCATCTGATGGAGAGTAATCACCGCCGCCCATGGACACCCGCAAAACCAGAGGAATCGCACGCGCGTTGCCGGTCTTTAAGGAAGGAATAGGTTTTAGGAAGGAATAGGAATTTTGAGAAGGGGGGGGGGATGAGCCTCCGAAACCCTCACTGGCCGGACGAAACACAACAGCACCAAGTGCCGTTATTTCACGCCGCAATTCGTGAGAGGGTGGTATTACGGAGGGCGAGCCGGCCCAATGCGTGATGCAACGCAGCGTGCCTCTAGTAAATAAGTCTAAAATAGTAATACGTATTATTACAAATTAATTAAAATAAAAGAAAAAATTCAATAAAATGAAGACATTTGGTAGGAACTTAATAAATTAGCATTAGTTTGGATGTCTTGGATGCCTTGGATGTCGTAAAAGGCGACTAACGGACTAAAGACTGCACATACAATAGAGGAAGTTCCCGGTCGACCTCTTTTCGGAGATATTCGTTACGGTTCGTAGGCGCGGTCGGAATGGAGCGCACGTAGGCTTACCAACGGTCCGGATTAGTCCGGATATGTACGTAAGTGTCCGGAAATGTCCGGAATTATAAAAGCTAGTCTGAACTTTGTCTGGCTTTTTAATTTGTCCGGATTTTGGAATATGATGAGTCACAAAATAACATTTTAAACTTTCATGGTCACTACAATTATTATTATGAAAAAACGGGATTTTTACCATGTCTGAGTTGTTTGTTGTTGAGAACGGGATTTTTACCATGTCAGACACATAACAATAAATGAGTCTCAAAACTACAAATTAAGTAATATCAAAATATAAAAAGTGATTAATGTTTCCATTTTGTGAATAAAAAGTCCGGACTTTTATCGAAATGTCGAGCTTTTTGCCAGGATTTTTCAAATTCCTAAAAGGTAACCAACCCTAAGCGCAATCGAATATCGCCAAAAAGTGGTCTACCGGCGAATTCCTCGACTGTACATCCAACTACATAGAGCGGCGAGGGGCTCACCGCTGAGTACATTATACATATATACATATAATCCCAGCTGTTCTCAATGTTTCCCAGCTCCTACAGTCCCGGGTCTTTTAAGCGGGGCGTGAAACGGCATTTATGCAGGCCGTCATGAATGGGTGCGCTCGTTATCGTGCTTATTCCACGGAGGGGAGCGCTCTCATTATTTTGGACTGCATCGGCTGCTTACCATCAGGCAGGATGCAGTCACTATGACGAGTCATAATAGAAAAAAAAGATCACGACTATTATCCCCGAAGGGTTAGTCAGAGACTATGCAATGAGGACCGCGAAAGCAGTCCTGTCATAGTTCCACTTTTCACCAAATAGCGACTGCACATGTGCACAGCGTAACAGGTGGTGAGCGTGAGCCCATCGCCGCTCTAAGCTGTTGGATGTATGTGCAGTCTGTATTATGTTAGTCGCCTTTTACGCCCCCCAAGGGAAGAGAGGGGGTGGTAGTATTCAATCATACGCGGCACAGTTATTACGCTGAGGACATTTTGTAATTATTTGGTGAAAAGTAGACTTATGTATGAAAAATTTCTGTTGTGACAAAAAACTTGAGACTAAATGCTAATCCTAACTAATATTATAACTGAGAAATGGAGTTTGTTTGTTTGTTACGTTGTCACGCTTAAACTTCTAAACCGATTTTGATGGATTTTGGTATAAAGATAGATGGGGCTTGAAGACGGTTATAGGCTACAAATATTTCCTGCTAGAAAGATAAATCAATATAAGTAGCGTGCAAAAGTAAATAGTAAATATTTATCAGGACACATAGATTTGGTGATTTTCGTTCAAAAAAAGAAATTATGATACAAAAAGTGTTTAAGTTTACATTTAACTCGTACACAGTTTTCTACTGACGTAACATTTTCTACTGAAATAACATTTTTTGTTCAATATGTCATGTTCAAATTGTATAGGTACTTGTGTTTGAACTCCTTATTAGGTATATTACGTAGATACTCGTATGCTACGTCAAAAAAGAACAAAACAGAGCTTTTCATTACCGTAATGAGAACAAGCGTTAATTGTCTCACAAATTGAGTACGAACAATGTAAGATGACGCTGATTCATTGTAATATAGTTCCTTTGACTGGCAGAGTGCTGTGAGTAGGTAATGTCTATGTTGAGGTAAAGTTCATTATCAGACTATCAACGTCCCACTATAGTCAATAGTCAATAGTCAAAATATATTTATTCAATAAACTCAATTAATAAGTACTTTGAAACGTCCAAATATTTTTTAACCTACCACCCATTCAGGACATCATTTTTTAACTGTGGCAAAGAACGGGCGCAAGAAACCACAGCGCACAGAAGCAACGACATTTACAAAATATATATATATTATATGTCGTTACCAGGTCACAAAATACAAAATATGAATTTGAATGTAAATAGTTTAATTAAATATGGTGCTCTATATAAATTAATTATAGGCAATTAGAAATAGCTGTTTGAGTAGGTACTTGGAGCATTTCAGACCCAAGCTGTTTTGTCTTCTGTATAATCCGACACTTTATAATAAGCTTTTTTATAAAGCTTTTCTTTGATTTTGATTTTAAATTTATCAAGATCTAATTTCTGAATATCATTTGGTACTTTGTTGTATAATCGTACACACAGACCCTTAAAAGAATTATTTATTTTATGGAGCCTAGTATAAGGCACTGCTAATTTGTTCTTACTTCTAGTATTTAATTTGTGAATATCACTGTTTTTTGAAAACATTTCAATATATTTATGAACATACACAAGATTTTCATAAATATATTGTGATGCAACTGTCATTATACTTATATCCTTAAATCTCTCTCTGAGAGAGTCACCAGCCTGTAGGTTATATATTGCTCGAATAGCCCTCTTCTGCAGCACAAAGATAGTTTGAATGTCGGCAGCATTTCCCCACAGTAAAATGGCGTACGACATTACACTATGAAAGTAACTGAAATAAACTAATCTAGCTGTATCAACGTCAGTTAACTGACGGATCTTCATTACTGCATAAGCCGCAGAGCTAAGTCTATTCGACAATTTAGCTATATGTGGGCCCCACTGAAGCTTGGCATCCAACGTGATGCCTAGAAACACAGTGCTAGAAACACACTGCTGGGCACAGGCCTTACCACAAGAACATCATGGGGATGTTAGGCCATAGCTTACCACGCTGGCCCGTTACGGGTTGGAGGGTTTAAACGACTGCCATAGTAAGACAACAACCGCGGGACCAACGGCTTTACGTGGTTTGGGCTCCGAATAGAGATTGCAAACCCGCAGCTTATTGAATTCCGCGGGATTGATATGCGGGATTACTCAATCCCGCGCGGTATCACGCGGAATCCCGCATCTTTGAAATTATGATATAAAATCAAACTTAAACTACAGATTTTTGCGTTAAAATCCACTTTTATTACACTAAGCAACAGAAATTATATCTCTTCTATTAATTATGTATACTTAAGTAGTTTGTTATCAGTTTTCTTAGATTCATCTTTAAGTTTTGTTTATTTTACCCTTACTCCTAACAACAGTTTTATATTTTTAGTTCAGTCTTATTCATTAATGACTAATTAATCAAATCACAACTTTCTCTTAGATGCTATTATCATGATATCAACCTATGGTGATAACTTTTGAAAATACGCTCTTCAGAAGCAAATGGCATTTATTGTATCATCTCCGAGCCTGCTTCTAAGTGAACTGCAAATATAGCCTTATACTGAAAACGCTCTCTCGGCTTCTACGCTAGTAGGCTGAACCGTCAGGATATTATTATGTTCATAGTCGAGCGTCAGGTACTCTCCTCTGATACCATCGGACTCAAAAAAACGCCAAAATTTTTTATTTGCGGTATCCGTGGAACCGCGGTTTGAAAGAGCCGGATCCAGCAGATTAATAAAAACAGCGGGATCCCGCGGGAATGCGTGATCCCGTTTTGCGGGATTGCAATCCCTAGTTCCGAAGCACTCAGAAGTGCGATTCTCTGAATTAAAGCCTTGGTAGCAGCGGCTGCCGCAGCGCTGAGAATTGACTATTTCTCTTTCACATTCATAGAACTGGAAACAATGATATTATATGATTGGAAAGAGACAGCAGATCACAGCCACGCGCGCAGCGGCTATGTGTCGCTTAGAGAATCGCATAGCAGGACCTCGATGAGTTTTTTTTAAAGCTGTTTATAACCTGGCATTACGAAAGTTGCTTTACTGACGCAATCACAAACCAATTTTCTACTACATTTCAAATACAGTTTCAATAAATGTCAAGAAACTGTATGTGACCGTGTTGCGTGGCGGCGAAAGATTACTACCACCCCCTCTCTTCCCTTGGGTGTCGTAAAAGGCGACTAACGGACTAAAGACTGCATCCAACAGCATAGAGCGGCGATGGGCTCACCACCTGTTACGCTGAGCATGAGCAGCCGCAATTTGGTGAAAAGTGGACTATGGCAGAGGACTGCTTTTGCGACCCTCATTGCCTAGTCTCTGACTAACCCTTCGGGAATACTATTCGTGAATAATCACGACTAATGTATGTATTTATGTAAATTGTATGTTAAACTAAAAGTAATTAGAAATTAGATACAAAATAAGGCCGTAGCTGTTCTACTTGCGTGTTTATGTCGATTTTTAAATTAGTTTTTACGATATAATAAGAATATACGCTGACAGACGCATTTGGTCTGCAACTTTGCAAGTTTTAAATAGCAAATTAGCACTTCTTTTATTACACATAATAAAAAAATAATTATTAATATACAAAGTAACACACTGTATTATGAAGAACTGGAAGGAACAGGTAGGTTAAAGCAAGATAGATTTATATAGTACAGGATCCGAGTATACAACGACCTTTACCGAGCGGTTAATGGATGAAAAGTATTTTATATCAAATTTAATGTGTTAAAAAATATATTGCGAGTGGGTTGGCTGAAAAATTTCAGTCCAGTATATGTTTAATTTTTTTAAATATTGCATTTGTTTCGATAATAGATAAATTACATAGGTACCAATCGAAAGTATGAAGCCTCTATAATATGCAAACGTTAGGTTGACTATTTTTTTCCTGTCATAACATTGGGTAGGTGAGTGAGTATTTCTCAAAAAAGTGTCCAGTCATGAAATCGTCAAGAAATCAGTTTGTCAAGAAACGTCTGGAAATTATCAATACTATGGATGACATTATACCAAAGAAAGCAAGAATCCAGTAACGCAAAATTAAACACTTGTTAGTAGGTACCTATCATAGTAATCAAAATGCATTTTTTTATTAACTGTATTTTAATAATCTAAACTTAATGATTATAAGCTACATCGAGTGCTAAAAACTAGAGACAAAATAGCGTTTTATCAAAGTAGGAGGTAAATCACTTGATGCTAATTTATAAACATAATTTGTAAAATAAAAAAAATATAACAAAAGACTTAATGTAAATATTTTCAAAATTGCTTTCTTGGGGTTGGATATGAGGGTATCACATATCATTTTAGGTATATTTCACAAATAATGATTCAACCGTATCATATCTGGAGGAGCCCAAACTTGGTATGTTATGAAAATGATTTTTATTTTAATTTATTACAAGTGAATGAAATATAATGATGTGATATATTCTTAGAATCGGCTTAGTAAGTCCCTTCATTTGATACTACACACGATAGGATTCAGAACAAAAATTTTTTTTTTACATACGAATAAAAGATGACGTCATAACTCCTCTCCCTTTTTGTTTTTTTTCGTGCTATGGATCAAATTGATTCGTATGGCCTAAAGATCAATCGTTCCGATTTTCATGCTTTTAACACCATTTGCGAACCGGACGACCGGACGACGTTCCGTGGGCAAGCCCCTACAAGGAGGACCGACGATCTGATCAAGGTCGCGGGAAGCCGCTGGATGCAGGCCAAGCAAGACCGACGATCTGGTCAAGGTCGCGGGAAGCCGCTGGATGCAGGCCAAGTAGGACTGATCATTGTGGAGATCCTTGGGGGAGGCCTATGCCTAGCAGTGGGCGTCGTACGGCTGAAATGACGATGATGATGATGAACACCATTTGCAGCTTTTTTGGCGTACCGCTAGGACTAATACCTATCACAAAATAAACCCAAATACTAAATTTCATCAATTTCGATTCAGCTGTTTAGGCTCTAGAGCTGACAACGGAAAAACACACACACACATAACCTACATATTTAACACAAAATTTGACTATGCAACCACTATTACCCACTTGCTACCTACTGCATGAAACATCCAAAATTTCCTGACGTCAAGAAAATGTCACGAAATCTTGTCAGGAAAATCAGGAACGCCATCGTATTTTTCTAACTATATCGAAAGTATCTATTAGATCCAACAATAAGAGGTGTCTGATCTTTTATTACCATTACCACAAAGTTTTTAATACAATTTGATCATAATATTACTTACTTTTTGAGTCAAAACACGTCAGGAAATATTTTTTATTACATTTACACTTCACACGCTCCGAATGTTTTGCTAAACTGACAGCTAAAACCAAATGGTGGCACTATTGTCTCATTGTCTATGGAATCCAACAGGTTTTCCATCCGCAAAATACAAATTTCTACCTTAAGAAACGGTTCTGGTTAAGCAAATAGCGTCAAGAAATGTGTCACAAAAATAATTTAAAATTGTTGGACATTTAATGTTTTTGACTTTTTAATATTAGAAAAGGCATAATAAAAGCTCAACTGTGGTTTTAAATATATCATGTAATAAACTGTAGATAAGATCAAGTTCCTTTCTAATAATAGTTGAAAATATAAGTTTCTCGAAGATTATTGTCTCTTGGGCTAGGGTGCAGACATATTTTTTTTATATAGGAGCTACTTTCCTGCCCTAACCAAATTCATTTTTTAGATTTGTTTTGATACCTATATGAGTATGTACCTTTTGAAAGAAACAGCATCGACCCGCACAACAATCTATTTTATCGATTTTTAATTAGAAGCATTATTTTCATTCATAATAACGCTTTTCATAAGAGGACAAAAAAAATCTAAGAGTGGACAACTTTTTGAGAAATAGTCAGGTGTAAACAGGCAAGTCAATGTTAGTAATTTGCAACCGTCTGGTTAAATAAATAAAATTTATGTTTATATAAAGATAAGCTCATTACAAACACTCACACCAAACCAGTGCAATGTAATAAAAAATATATTAATATTAAATTAATCATTAATGGTACTGGACTGAATTTTTTCAGCCAACCCATTCGCGATATATTATTTAACATATTAAATTTGATATAAAATACTTTTCGTCCATTAACCTTCTCGGTGAAGGTCGTTCTATACTCGGATCTTAGACTAATAATATAGTAGATTGGTTATTCAAATCCCATTTCATTAAAGTTATTTTAAGACTTTTTCTAAATTTTAATATTTTTTTTTGCTTCATTATAGGTAAATATATTATAAAATGTGTTGGCCATGGTATAGACCACCAATTTTTTCACAATTTATCTTATTGTTTTTATGTAGGTGAAATTGGTTCCAAATGAAATCAGTAAGACTTGCTTTACGTGCCTTTTGAAGCACGGAGAAGATATGTTTTTAATTTGGTCACCCATCCAAGTGATCCGGCATTGCGAAAATTGCTTAACTAGCAAGATCAATCGATTTAACATAAGTAATTATCTATAGGCCAGCGCAGCCTTTTTAAGTACTTACACATTCGCGATATATTATTTAACATATTAAATTTGATATAAAATACTTTTCGTCCATTAACCTTCTCGGTGAAGGTCGTTCTATACTCGGATCTTAGACTAATAATATAGTAGATTGGTTATTCAAATCCCATTTCATTAAAGTTATTTTAAGACTTTTTCTAAATTTTAATATTTTTTTTTGCTTCATTATAGGTAAATATATTATAAAATGTGTTGGCCATGGTATAGACCACCAATTTTTTCACAATTTATCTTATTGTTTTTATGTAGGTGAAATAGGTTCCAAATGAAATCAGTAAGACTTGCTTTACGTGCCTTTTGAAGCACGGAGAAGATATGTTTTTAATTTGGTCACCCATCCAAGTGATCCGGCATTGCGAAAATTGCTTAACTAGCAAGATCAATCGATTTAACATAAGTAATTATCTATAGGCCAGCGCAGCCTTTTTAAGTACTTACACAATCCAAAGCGATTAGACATTAACCAAACATTACGTATCGCTCGGCGTTTCTCCCACGACTAAAAAACGGTCAATTAGTCAACTTCAATTTTCCTAGAAGACGTCCATTAAAAAAGAGGCTTAATGCGCAATCCAATACGCGGTAATTACAACAAAAAAGCGACGGCTATACCCGTTAGGCATCGTTGAATTGAAAACATTTTCACTCTCCTATGAATAATACGGTCTCATTTGTGAACTCGAGATTAAGATGAGCCGGAGATTAACGACCACCTTGGACCGGCCGTTAATAATGCATGAGCTGAGAAATGCCATGCGTATGTGCTCGGTGTTGTCTAATTGAAGTGGGAGATGTAGTCGACTGTTTGGCGTTTTGTTACTATGAGTGTTATCATCATAAGGGAGAATGGATAGTTTTTTTTTTATTATTAGTTTAATTCTTGTCCCCCGACCTGCGTCAGTGTCGGAGAAACTAGCCGCCGCTCGCGGTTTCACCCGCGTGGATTCCATTCCCGGGGGAATATCGGGATAAAAAGTATCCTATGTGTTAATCCAGGTTATAAACTATCTGTATGCCGAATTTCATCCAAATCCATTCAGTAGTTTTTACGTGAAAGAGTAACAAACATACACACTCACAAACTTTCGCCTTTATAATATTACTGTGAATAGTCACAGAACAACCGCAATAGAGCGGTATAGACCGCTCTATTGCGGTTGTTCTAATCTAGTATTGGCTTACGCCTATCCTTGGCACGTTGGTGTGGTCTATCCTACACTTTTCCTATTATTACTCTATAACTATACAAAATTACTACTTCTCTCATTTCCATTTTTCTTGCACGTTAAGTGCCCTATCTATTCTTACTTATAACTAGTACATTAACGGATAATTTTATAGCCTTCCTACTAGCCGCCCGCTCGTGAGTACGTCTACGTAAACACCCATATCCTGTGATGGTTTCGCCTAGATACCATTCTACATAATTACTTATAATTTATTTTTATTAAAAAAATTGCTTTATAGTGTTTTATCCCACCATGCTGGCCCAATGCGGGTTGGTGGGTTTTAACTGCAATCTTAAGACAAATGATGTTTTAAACCATTCGACCTATATGTTAAAAAGGACAGAGATGTATGTTTGTCAACTAAGTTTAATTTAGTCAAGTACCTACCTACTTACTTACTTCTTATTACGTAGGTACTTTTGTGCTTGTAGTATGGTGGTGGACATGTGCATGGTTACTTTTACAAAATATGAAGCTCAAAACACTAAATTGTTAAGTGGAACTCTCTTTAAAGGTTTCATTTCATTTCAATTTCCCATACAAACTTCCAAGTCGAAATTTTAAGCCATTTTTAAAGACACTTTACATGCTAAAGTAAAACACAGGGATCTAAATTGTTTGTTGAAAACATTTTTAAAAATCGTTTAATTAGGAGTTATTGTGATTTAAAGTCCACTATAGAAAGGTTAAAATCGCTATAACTCAGTTAAATAAACGTTTTTTTTTTTATGTTTTCAACAAACTATTTAGATTCCTATATTTTACTTCAGCATGCAAAGTTTCATTAAAATTGGCTTATTGGTTTTTAAAAATTTCAACTTGGAAGTTTGTATGGGAAACCGAAATGCGTAAATCCTCCTAAGACAACTTTACAACTAATACCGGTAAAACATAGCATCAGATAACCCGATCATCCAATTACCATTCAACACGTAACTTGTAAATTAATTCCTTAGTAAGTATAGATAGCAAGATTGTGCTATGTATTACAATTTAATTAATTAAGTAAGAACATAAAACAAATTGCTGACAGTACGCGAGCAACAAAGCAGAAGTAATGGGCGAAATTATCTAATTATATTATCAAAAATACGCGGCTGTTTGTAAACAAGATAAAGAAACGCTATTAAAATTAAAAATCCAGTTTCAATGAAAGTATAGTAGTATCATATTATAGTCTTTTGTGGAAACTGGACATGCATCTTACATATCACGACTATTATCCCCGAAGGGTTAGTCAGAGACTAGGAAATGAGGACCGTAAAAGCAGTCCTCTGCCATAGTCGGCTTTTCACTAAATTGCGACTGCACATGTGCTCAGCGTGACAGGTGGTGGGTGAGCCCATCGCCACTCTATGCTATTGGATGTAGGTGCAGTCTTTAGTCCGTTAGTCTCCTTTTACTACACCCAAGGCAAGAGAGGGGGTTGGTAGTATTCTATCACCGTTACGCGACGCGGTTGACATGCATCTTACCTACCTAGCGTTAAAAATTCCAAAAGAAACAAATTGTTTTTTTCGGCTAAAACATAGTTCATCGTTTTTTACCGTTTTACTTGTGTATATCAGAAAAAAACTTAGAAAAAACGGGTTTTATTGAAATTTTCGCCGTTTCGAAAAATTAAAAAAAAAACGATTGAATAAAAAACAATTTTTTATGTCAACCAATTTTTAAAACTTACTCACTAATCAGACACAAACACAAACATTAATACTTTTCAGTCATATTATTTTCCCGTTTTATTAATAACATAAAATATTTCATAAGTATTTATTTTTCTTGAAACTTTCAAATAAAACTTAAATAAAAACGAAGAAATTTGAAAAAAAACGGGAAAATTTCCCTTAATTTTTATCGCTAATCTTACCATAACGAAATATAATTAAGCTGGAAAGAAGTAAGTAGAGCCTTGAGGTATAGGGGCTCTCTGAAAGAATACTACCAACCCTTTACCAACCCCTCTCTTCCCTTGGGTATCGTACAGTCACGAGTAAAAGTATGTAAACAATTTTAACTCTTAATGCAATGGAATAAGAGTCAAAGTGTATACATATTCTTCCTCGTGACTGATGTACATCCAACAGCGATGGGCTCACCATCTATTACGCTGAGCACATGTGCAGTTGTTATGTAGTTAAACGTGAACTGTGGCAAAAGACAGCTTTTGCGGTAGTCATTGCCTAGTATCGCCTTAGGCACTGTTCACACCACACGGATTATCCGCCGCGGACTGTGAGCGTGCGTTACGCAGTTTATCGTTTTTCCATATATAACTTCTCGTTCACACCGAACAGACTATACACTATTACCACAGTGTCTATTACGTAGAGTGTGTAGTCGCTGACTCTCGGCACATCTCGGTGGCCAATTTTTTAACTACGCGTCTATGCTCGGCGGACGCGGATTGGCTACGTAGCACTGTGACGTAGCCGAACTTAACAGCGTACATAGGTCACACTAAAAGTTACCGGAACTGGCCACTTACATAAACAATATTAAAACATAACACGTTCAACGCCGCGCAGGTCAAAATTCTATTGTTGTTGTGACCCGACGGCAGTGAATGACTTTACAAAATTTGAAAATGGAACTCTTTGGCTGCAGAATGCAGTTTGTTTCATCTGACTGTCAATTGCTTTTATAATGTGGCGCCATTTTAAAAATTGCGTGTCTACATTAACATGGATTTAACTCGGGAAAATTTTCGTAGTATGATTTTTTACGATTTTAAGTGTAATTTGACAGCTCAGCAGAGCATCGCTCGGCTTCAATCTGCTTTTGGCGATGAAGCACCACGACGAATAGATGCAAGACGACTATTAACAGCTGGTTTGCAGAATTCAAGCGCGGTCGTGTAAATCTCAGTGACGAATCTCGCGATGGTCGCCTGTCCACCGCTGTGAACAACAAAAACATCGATGCTGTGCGCCGTGTGATTGAAACAGACAGGCATGTGATCTACAATGAGATTCGCGCATCCTTAGACATAGGCATGAGTCAAATACAATCAATCCTACACAAACATTTGGGTGTGAGAAAGCTGTGCTCGCGGTGGATCCCACACATTTTGACCGAGGCTCAAAAAACGGACCGCGTCACTTGGTGCAGTGCCATGCTTACCAGATTCAACGAAGGTGCGTCAAATTTGGTGTGGGACATAGTAACAGGTGACGAAACATGGATTTATTGCTACAATCCCAAAACAAAGCAGCAATCGAGCGTATGGGTCTTTCAAGATTAGCCGAAACCAACTAAAGCGGCGCGCGTGAAAAGTGCATCTAAGCGTATGATTGCTTCTTTTTTTAATAAAACTGGACACGTGGCTACTGTTGCTTTAGGGAATCATCGTACCGTGAATAGTGACTGGGACACGACCATTTGTTTGCTGGAAATTATTGACGAACTCCGTAAAAATAACCGTAAACGCCGTGTCATCTTGCACCACGACAATGCTAATTCCCACACGGCCAGACAGACAAACGAATTTTTGAAGGTGAAAAACGTAGAACTTATGAGCCATCCTGCATACAGTCCCGACCTTGTGACTTTTTTCTGTTCCCAAAAATTAAGACTCAATTACGTGGTCAACGATTTTCATCACCAGAAGAGGCTGTCAAAGAGTATGAAAAATACGTTTCTGAGGTCACCACGGAGGAGTGGCATAAAAGTTTTCAAAATTGGTTTAATCGAATGACACAATAACAGTTCACAAACCATGACAGACTTACTTAAACTTAATCTTATACTTTAAACACACGTTAGCTTGGAACCTATTATAATTGTGCACAACATTTACATAAAATATATATACCTAAAGTTAATTAGTTTCGATGAGCATACAGTAAACTTATAAATATGTACCTATATACAAAAATTTGGAAAAACATTACTTAAATGAAATATTCACTAAAAAATTAAGTAAAAAAAAAATAACCTAATGATTAGATGACTTTATGAAGGCTATATATTATTTTAGAGTTTGATGGAAAATATCCACTTCCTTACTAATCTTTTTGTAGTTCCTAAACATAGTGTTGACTTAATTATATTTTTCTAAATTGTATAATTACCTGCTTAAATCTTCATACTATTTTTTGTGTAAAATAGGTGAGATTAGCATTTTTCTAAATTGTATAATTACCTGCTTAAATCTTCATACTATTTTTTGTGTAAAATAGTTAATTTTTTGTATGTACAGAAAGATAATCATTTAGTTTTTCGTATACATAGAAATATTTAATTGACAATCAAAATTAGTGGATTATTTTTTAATTAAATGATTACTTTGTAAAAGTGTTTATTTTATTTTAAATACCCAGTACCCATATATTTTTTATTAAATAACAACTTCCACAAAAAGGGCTCATTCTGCGAAGTGCTCATTCTGCGAAGTGCTCATTTTGCGAAATGCTCATTCTGCGAAGTGCTCATTCTGCGAAGTGCTCATTTTGAGAAGTGCACCAAATGCGAAATGCGCATTTTTTGTCGAGTGTACATTTTGCGAAGTGCACATTCTGCGTCAGACCCTCCGTTTGGTGTGAACAATGCCTAAGTAGCGCGCTTCCCTAAGGCGATACATATTAGTAGCATTATATATAATAATGCCACCAGTCGTTGTCATCTCAGGACTGCTAACGTCCAAAATCATATATTGAAGAACTATATTTTGCGCAGTGTAACGATATAACCCAGTCGCGTAACGGTCAAAGAATACTACCTACCCCTCTCTTCCCTTGGGTGTCGTAAAAGGCGACTAACTGACTAAAGACTACACATACATCCATCAGCTTAGCTGTCACGCTGTCACCACCTGTCACGCTGAGCACATGTGCACTCGCTATATGGTGAAAAGTGGACTATGGTAGAGTGACTGCTTTTGCTGTCCTCATTGCCTAGTCTCTGACTAACCCTTCGGGGATAATAATATAGTCGTGATTATTATTTCGGCTTTCGGTTTGCGAACGACGTTAAGTAACTTTCGCAATGCCGGGTCCTGAATGGGTAACCAAATAAAGGACCTTTCGAGCTTTTCCATTCTTCCGAAAGCACGTTAAGCCGTTGGTCCCTGTTGTTGTCGTAAGATGGCAGTCCTTAAAACCTACCAACCCGCATCGGGCCAGCGTGGTGGGTTATAGCCCATATCGTAACGTGCCATTGTCCACGTGGGAGGCCTGTGCCCAGCATTAGGACGTTTATAGGCTGATAATGATACATATCTATTTTCATTGTCTATTACTTTCTTACTATTCTACCTACCTAAACCTACTAATACTTACTTTATATCCTGTAAATCCGAAGCGTGGTCCAAAGTTAAACGTCGTTTTAAACTGATGCTATCTCTATCAGATTTTGACAGCAAAAAGGAGAAAACATCTGTTCGAATAAGAACAGAGCACGTTTCAAAATAAAAGTTCAACATTTTACGTAACCCTGTTTAAAATTGAATTTGAGAACTGAACGTATTTCTGTCTCATTTAGTTTATATGACCAAAAAGAAACAGCATAAGTTTTAAACAAAAACTTTAGTACTTACACGTTTAGAAGAAGAATTCAAAAACAAAAAAAGCATTTATTGTAAAACGAGTAGGTACATACAATAATTGCTTTTTTGTTTTAAACTCTTTAATCATCTTACATCCATACCTATATAAATATCCATAGACCAGGCATTAAGGGCCGCAAGAGCAGTCCTCTACCATAGTCCACTTTACACCAAATTGCGACTGCTTAAGTGCTCAGCGTGACAGGTGGTGGGCCCATCGACGCTCTATGCTGTTGGATGTATAAGTGCAGCTTTTAGTCCGTTAGTCGCCTTTCACGACACCCAAGGGAAGAGAGGGGGTGGTAGTATTCTTTCACCGCTACGCGACGCGGTACCCGGTACACGGTATTGTACCCGCTATAATCTAACTCTAATGACGTTGCTGTGTCGCGTCTGTGATAATTAAACCTGTTATACCGCAAGTGAACTGTACCAGCGTACGGGTAAGTAAATACACCGCGCTGTGCCGTGAGCAACCTTGGCGAGGTCACAATCACAACATTAGTATAGATTATGAACTTCTCAAGGAAAATGAAGCGTCATATCTGCATTTTAGAAAACAAAACTATTGTTATAACATTTTAAACTTTCATGGTCACTACATTAACTTTTACAATAACTTAACAAGAGGAGCTCGATGGCGCAGCGGCTAGCGCGTTCGGCTTGCGATCTTGCTCGCTAAGCAATTTTCGCAATGCCGGGTCGCTTGATGGATGACCAAATTTAAAAACATCTTAAGCTCCTCCGTGCTTCGGAAGGCACCCTAAGCCGTTGGTCCCAGTTATTGTCGTAAGATCTTCTTCTTCTTATGGTGGCACTCCATTACTGGAGGTCAGCCGTCAGCTTGCTGAATTCATCCTTGTCCCTCGCCATTCGGAACAATTTCTTTGCGCTGGTGATTCCGGTCCATTCCCGAATGTTTCTCAGCCAAGATTTCTTCCATCTGCCGACTCATCTTTTCCTTTTTATTTTGCCCATCATAATCAATTGAAGCAGTTGATCTCTATCATGTCTCATAACATGACCCAGATATCCAACTTTTCTCTTCTTGATGGTACGCAACAACTCTCGGATCCTGTGGACGCGCTGGAGGACTCTTTCGTTAGAAACCTTCTGCACCCAACTAATGCGAAGCATACGGCGGTAGCACCACATATCGAACGCCTCTAGGCGTCGTCTTGAGTCCTCTTTGATGGTCCACGCTTCACATCCGTAGAACATAATGGGCCAGATGTAACATTGTAGCAAACGCGTTCTGAACCTTAAGTTCAGTCTACGACAGTATAACACTTTTTGCATTTTATTGAAGGATGCTCGGGCTATTTCTATCCGGGTTTTTATTTCACTTTCCCATTCTTTATTACCCCAGCACCGAGATATTTATATTGCCGCACACGCTCTAGTTGTATACCTGCCACAGACAGTTTCGGGTTAAGGTCTTTGTCTCTGGCTCTATTACCATGTACTTTCTCTTACCGATGTTCACATTAAGCCTAGCTCTACTACTGACGTCACGAACTTTGTCTACGATAATCTGCAAATCCGCGATTGACGACGCAATTAATACGGTGTCATTAGCATAGCGCAGATTATTTATAGACTTGCCGTTTACTATAACGCCAACGCTCAAGTTTTCTAGCGCCTCAGTCATCACGGCTTCGGAGTACACATTGAAGAGCAAAGGCGAGAAAATGCATCCCTTCCTTACTCCCCTGCAGATATCGACGTCTTCGGTTTCCTCAAATTCAACTCTCTGTGGCTTTTTGGTCCCTATACAAATTTTGCACAATTCTTAGGTCTTTTACATCTAGCCCAATGTCTTGTCAACCTTTCCATCAATGTGTCATGCTGCACTCGGTCAAATGCTTTCTCATAGTCTATGAAGCATATGTAAACATCATTTTGCATGTCTCTACATTTTTGTATCAGCACATTGAGAGCGAACAGGGCTTCACGAGTCCCAACACCGGCTCGAAAACCAAACTGACTTTCCCCCTGTTGTTCGTTGCATTTAGGGCATAATTATACGATGATGTATGATATTTAGAAATACCTTTAGCATGTGACTCATTAGACTGATTGTACGGTATTCCTCTCATTTTCTCTGCGTTCAACAATGGTTGCATGAGCGCGATCGTTTCGAGCGAGATATCGGACCTTATCATTATTAGATCAAATTTACTTTAATCTTACTATGACCTTACAGACCCAGAGGTCCCGGGTCCGATTCCCAGCGGGGAACATCTTTGTGTGCTCGGTTTGGTTAGTGGTAGGGCTGTTAAGTCCGCCTGGCTAGCTACCACCAACTTATCTAAGTCTGTCGCCATAACAACGATGTTAATGGCATTGTTGTGTTCCGGCAGTTTGAGATAAGATAGCCAGTTCCTCAGAGGTTGAGGATTCCGGGTGAAGCGCGCTTCCACCTTCGGCCTTATCGTCACTTACCATCAGGTGAGAGGAACGCTTACCCGTTGCCGAATAAAAGAATAAAAATATATGCAAATTCCCATACGAATTTTCTATAGTAAGATTAAAGTAATTCGAGGTGACACTGGGACCCATTACCGTGAAATTCTGAGGCCGATCGTATATGTCAACTTTGTCTTTCGGTAAACTACGAACGGTTTAAAACTGCAGTCTTAATACAGAACTGGTTTTTATACGGAGGCTTAATGCATATTTTTATTTGTTTTATTTTATATTGCATGAAAGTGGTTTGTCGCCATAAAACAGTGGCAATACAAACATTTTATGACTTACAAACTTTTGGCTTTCTCTTGCAGTGATTTGGCTTTAAATTTTAATAACAGTGGTTTTTCATTGTAATTCTTTCTTGGAATATTTACGAAATATATCTACGTGTATTATAGACATTGATAAGCAAACGGTACAAGAGATTTAAATAATCATTATAATCCGAGCATCTTACATTATTTATAGTAATTGCGATAAATACCAATCTTAACAAATTAATATCACAGTATATTGAGAGCACCTAAAACTACCTAAACCAAAACTATCATACGATGATTGATCTAAATATCATTAATAAAATATCTATCAAAAATAAAAAATAGAAAACTTGAATGAATAATTTATTGGGCGCCACAACTATTTGCAGAATCACCAAACGCTGTTTAAATATGAATGATTTGTGATTTAAGAAAGTTGAATGCATGACTTTTAAAAAAGGCCTAGACTTATGTGAATCAGTTTTTGTGGCTAAGAAAGTTTGATGTTAACAACAATTTATTTTTAACTTGTCATTCGTTATCGGTGACGGTGCGATTTGCTTAGCTGTCAGATGTAAATAAACACAAAAGAAATGTTTAATATAGATGTAACAATGTTATTAATGTTACGGCACAGACTTTCGTTTTGATTCGTTACCTTATCGGCGCAGATTATTGTGTTATGTTCGTAATCCAGTATGATTGGTGTTGATTCTAGCGTAGTTTCCGCATTGCACATACTTAGATATAAAAATAGAAAAGTCTTTATTTGATACAATCTTCGATCGCATACCTATAATGATCGTTGAGGATGACAGTCGCGATAACTTTTATAACTTTGTCCACACACACCAATTAGCTAGCTAAAGTTAAGCTTATTTTGAAACATGTTGGTTATATAACGGATGAATATACCTACCTACTTATTTTACAAATAATACACCCTAAATTAAAAATTAATTATTAATTAATTAAATTAAATTAAACTTTCCTGCAATCACAACATTATTATCTAGCCCAAGAGAAGCTTCGTAGAAACTCGTTAAACGGTTACTAGATAACGAATAAACACACTTAAAATACTTAAATGCATACTTATTATACATAGAAAACACCCAGACCCGAGTCAATTCAAAAAAACAATAATTTCTAAATTGACCCGACCGGGGATCGAACCCGGGACCTCAGAGATGGCGACACCATGAAAACCGGTGTACAAACCACTCGACCAAGGAGGTCGTCTTGAAATTGAATCGGAATTGAACTCTGCATCGAACCACTTCAAACCAACCAACCAACCACGTCTCCATCGAACCACTCATCCACGGAGGTCGTCATATACCTCGCCCTAAAATTTCACTGGACTGAGATCATTTGTGATCAAAAAAATTTTGTACCAGAGTACTAGTACTTTTTTAACCGGAACTTTTACCTATAACACCAAAATTGGATTACTGTACCTACCTACAGTAAACCAAGGTTGTTGGTTTATGAGGGCACTTAAAAGAGCTGACCAACAAGGCTCCTTGAAAGAAAATGCATTGCAGTCTTTGTGACCGATGTTTGTCAGGAGGATTATATCAATGTTGCTTGGTAGCAGAAATTAGGAAACCACAATGACCATTCTGAAGATTCTGTCCCGAATCGTACTAACAAACAATGGCTTTATTAAAATAAGAAAAACAAAATAGGTAACTTGCCAAAGTACCCAACAACAAACATGAAACGTCGCTTCATATTGCATTTTCCGTACAAAGCTTGTACTCACTTAGCTCTAGTTCTTAAGTAAATCCCAGGAAGTCCGCCCGGGTGTTAACTTAGCAGAATCGAATCAGAAACATGAAAAGATAAAACACAATTAGCAGGAACGTACTGATAATTGAGAACACTGAGAGCAGATAGACGACGCGACGGTTGGCGCAAGTCAAAAGTGGTTTTTGTTTCTTTACGATTTTTATAAGTTTTCGAAGAATTTTAGTACACGCAACCTTTCCAAAACTGTCATACATACATACATATAATCATGACTATTGTCCCGGAAGGGTTAGTCAGAGACTAGGCAATGAGGACATCAAAAGCAGTCCTCTACCATAGTCCACTTTTCACCAAATAGCGACTGCACATGTGCTCAACGTAACAGGTGGGGCTTTAGTCCGTTAGTCCAAAACTGTCAAATTTCTCCAATCGATGTTGATCCTTACCGTAATAGAGCGTAATTTTGTGGTTGGTTGAAGATCTGACGTCTGTACATGGATACAAATTGAGTAGCGACGTTAGTTCGCGTTGGTTTCGGATTCAGTTTTAGAGTGTAACCAACTGTAAGTGTGATTAAGTACAAATACCTAAGCCGAAAATATAAACTTTGCCTGTTTTAAAGATTCCAATTAGTATTTTTTAAAGTTTTTTGTAGACTTATGTATTTTGTAGGGTTTATTGTATTTTTAAAGTATTACTTTGCAAAACAACGATCCGCTTCTCGTATTAACGTAAAGGATGGAACAACGCACTTTGATTTGCATTAAAAAAGTATTTATAATTTCATTAAAAATTGATATTTAGAGTCATTGGTATTATCCTCTTGTCTGTCACAAAGAGTTTTAGAGGTTACTAACTAAAAATAGAATTTCTATTGTATTTGGTTTCACGGCAGCTGAACTCTTGTAGTATGAGGTCACAGAGAAGCTCCATATAAGATACAAGTACTTTAATATAAAGCTGTGTAATAAAAAATCGTACTACTCGTATGATAATTTAAATTCGCGACTTCTTATGGCTTGACACGATGAAACGAGGTTACTCGCCCGATCTGATCTTGTTCGCAGATAGATGTAAACAGTACTCTTTACTTTTTTTTTAATAAGCTCTGCAGATAATACAGAGTGAACAAAGAGAGTTGTCCGGAACTGTTTTTTTATTACTTACATAAATTACACCTTACGACATAGTAAAATAATTTTGAAAGTTGATTTGACTGTGGATTATAATAATGGAACGGATTTTTTTTCACAATAAGACCATAATGTATTGTTATTATTTTAGTAATCAGAAGAAACTGTGGTTTTTTTTAATATTTTTTAATATTTAAAGACAATTTAGAACAGCAATACACAGTACCATCAAAAACACCTTTTTGACACTTTCCACCCGCTCCACCACAAACAAAAGACGTCCTTGAATGGGTGGTACTTATATAGGTAGAGTACCTACTAAATTCCAAGGGGTGGTAGACTAAAAAAGGGTTTTGGAGGATTCAAAAGTGTTTATTAGGTTAGGGTAGGTTTTAAAATAGAATTACCGGCACTTCTATTAATTATTATTTTTTAACTTAGTTTTACGTTGCTTAGATTTGTATTTTGGGGAAAGTAAAGAGTCATTCTTGCAGATTTGTTTATTTTATTTACAAGCTTTTATTTAACCTGCAATATATTACGAAATACGTATTGGTTTATTTTAAAAACAAAACTGCTTTCCCGCCAAGAAGTTGCGTCCTATCAGTAAGTATATCTTTATCGCCTTTGCCGCCATTGTAGTCACTGTTGACCTACAAACAATTAATTTTGTTATGGGTCCGGTCCGAGGCAGACAACGTGTTAATGTGGAGGCCGTTTTGTACCTTTTTATTGTAAGAAAGTTTTTGGATTTTGTTAAATGCTGTGTTTATGTACCTATAATATTATTGTATACTGTATTTATTTTCTTTTTTAATGTCAGTATAAACCTCCTTTATTCTATTCTAACAAAAAGGTGGAATTTACTGTAAGTAATAGACTGGAAAAATAGTTTAATATCTAAGTGTGTATTAGATAAAACCATAAAACAGTAGAACGTAAAGATTTCCAACGTGATTCGTGAAAACACTAAAAGCCTGCTTGATGGGATTTAAATGAAACTTTGTTAATTAAATGGTAGATTAATTTTGTCGGTCTGTTTGCCAGTACAACTGTTGGAACTTTCTCCCCATTGAGGTTTTCGATTCGAATGCATTTTCTTTGAACAAAACCTTTAAATTAATTATGATGTAAATGAAAGTGAAGTATAAGTAGCTGGAATATGCTTCTACCATTTGGAACCCATTCTATAATAATTACAGTGATCAAGTGGAAACCGTACAACGTAAATTTCTGCGAACTGTCCACTATAACTGCTTTAGGTCGCGGAAATCATAAGTAAGTACCTATAGCAAATTATTAAAGAAGTTTTCGTTTCAAACTCTTAACGTTAGAAGATCCTTGCTAGACTATATACTTTTATACAAAATTTTACACAATAGCTTCGATGTTACTGAGCTTATTCAGCAAATTATGTTTATAGCATTATTGTGTTCCGACAGTTCAGTTATGATAGCCAGTTCCTCAGTGGTTGAGGATTCCGGGAGAAGCGCGCTTCCACCTTCGGCCTTACCGTCACTTACCATCAGGTGAGATGAAGGCCAAGCGCTTTCCCGTTGTAGAATAAAAATAAAAATAAATCTTTTAGAACACCTAGTACTTAAGTCTTAAAAAAATCAGAGAATCTCGTCTGCAATACCTGTTCATGTCGTACCGGTACCGCTCTCAAACTAATGCCCTAATGCTGGGAAACGCCATACTAGTGTCACGAATTGTATAATGCGAATGACGTAGATAGACCTATTGTTTTCTGAGGTTTAAGCGAGCACTACACATTGAAATGAAACCCTTATTACGGATTAACTCGCTTTTAGAGAGACTGACCACGTGACCGCGGACCCTGTAAAGGGTTCGAAACGTCAGGATAATATAAAAAACTATGTAAAAAGTAAACTAAATGCGAGTTAATCCGTAAAAAAGTGTTTCATTTCAATGTGTAGATAGACCTATTCTCACTACTTACTTATAGTCTAACCAATTTATAAAACAGATTTTACAAATTTTCTTACACAAGTTTTACGTAAGTAGTTAATAAAAAAGGATCCTTGATTTGTTCATTAGCGTTATTTTTTGGCATTTTGCTATTAAGTACATTTATGTCTTATGGAACATGTTTTGTTATATTTGTTATGGCATGTTTTCCCATGTGTAGTGTAGTGTACTGGTGCCTATCTCAAACATTTATACTTTACCTCTGTTATGGACAGTGTTGCCGGTTGCACGATTAACCCTACTAGATGTATTTACTTATATAAATGTACCAACTGTGTAACTAATTGTTGTTTGTCCTACTAAATGAAATAGAATAAAAAAATAAGTAGCTTATATACTTACTTTATCATTGAAATTTTGCATTCACAATGCTTAGATATAGGATATAATGTTTACTAGAAAAAAATCAACCAGTCTCAGGAAGATCGAATGGGATTAGAACCCATGACCTTTGGATTAGCAGGTCCACTGCTCTAACTGCTAAGCTACCGAGACCCCAGAAGACTCGTTGAATTCTTTCTAGTAGTTGATGATTTACGCTGCAACTCAGCGGTATTACGTCACTGCGAAGGGTTTTACCTACCCTCGATCCCATTCGAGCTTCCTGAGCTTATTGTCAGGTTGTAATCGTTAAGTGTGCACAGGCGATTATTCCGAAAATATGAGAGATATCAAAAAACTTAAAACTGATAATGAAAGTACGTTATCTAATGAGTAAAATGGCATCAATAACTTTTCAAAAATCAAACGAGAAGTATCCAAAATTTTGACATTAAACACTCTTATACATTTAGTATGATCTCATAAAATCGATCGAGAAAATCTTGATCGCGGGTCGGAATTTAGAATTTAGGACGAATAACAAAAAGTTACTTTTTTTTGATATTTTTGTAGTGCGTTGCTTTTCAGCCAGTTCAAATTAATGCGATATTGAAACAAGGTTTATTATTAGTTTAAAGTTACCTTATTAATCTACACGTGTATCTACTTGAAAATCATAATTATCATATCATACGTAATTATAAAATATGATTAAGGTAAAATGAATATTAGACCACTTAAAACAAGGAAACTAAAACCTTTCTACTAATCTCATACTAAATGTATGGGAGTGTTTAATGTCAAAATTTTGGGTACTTCTCGTTTGATTTTTAAAAAGTTATTGATGCCATTTTACTCATTAGATAACGTACTTTCGTTATCAGTTTCAAGTTTTTTTAATATCTCTCATATTTTCGGAATAGTCGCCTGTGCACACTTAACGATTACACCCTGTATACTGTCCCAGTGTTGGGCAAATGCCTCCCTAATTGAAATCAAGTCTTTGCTACAAATGATGGGTATTGGCTTAATCACCACGCTTGCCTATGTGTGTTGGTGATTACAAACCCGGGCTATGCTGCATAGCCCGGGTTTGTAATCTATGCATCGAAAAATCCGAAACATACTCTGCCCGACCCGGTAACTTAACTCCAGTTATAAGGCCGAACGATATTTTTTATTTATTTAGTGGTGAACTTAAAGCATTTCTCTAAGTAAATTAAGTATTCTACAATACAACAAAAAAAAACAAAATTATTTAACTAAATATAACAAACAATCTTATAGGGCGAAAACAACATGCAGAGAGAAAATAAATCATACTACTATTTTTTTATAATATGAATTAGGGGGGGGGGGGGCAAGCCGATATAAATGAAGGAGACGATTGTAATAAGAACGCGAACGGTACAAAGTCCCAATGTGTAAACTCCACACGACCTCTTCACTGTACATAGAGGCGTGCGTCTGAGCAGGGCAACAATATTTTTTGTGATTTTTAACAGTAGTTTTTAATCTCTAGGGGGGGGGGGGGGGGCAGCTGCCTTGGACACCCCTGTCTAGTATGTATGTCATTAATTTTTCAACAGTTTAAATGATTGATGTTATCGCCTCGTTCTTCTTTAATTACTGATGTGGTCACGGTTCAAAAGACCAGCGACACGACACGTCTTACCACTTCCGAGTAGCGGTGCCATAGTAAGTGCCTACTGAAGCGTTATTTTTGTCAAACCATCAAATGCAAATACTTTTTTAACACGCGAAAGTCCGTTGACTTCATTCAAGTAATTAATAAGTAGTCAATAACATACGCTAATAGGCTCTTCGCATAGAAGCCAAAAATAGTCAGCTACAAAACGTTAACTTTGTAGTCATTACGCATTTTTATTTAAATTGCATACCTACAAGAAAGGCGCATGAATAGGCTAAGTGAGTTACATTTAATCATTATCTTTGAACAAAGCATTACATAAATCACCGATTTACAGATTAGTGTGGGAGGCCTACGAATCCGTATCTTTTGTACTACTTAAATAGAATACACTGACGTTTCATAAAAACTACTAGCGACCGCTCGCGGTTTCACCCGCGTGGTTTCCGTTCCCGTGGGAATATCGGGATAAAAATTAACTTATGTGTTAATCCAGGTTATAAACTATCTGTAAGTATGCCGAATTTCATCCAAACCCATTCAGTAGTTTTTACGTGAAAGAGTAACAAATATCCATACATATTTTCAAACTATCGCGTTTATAATATTAGTAGGATAGTAGGATTTTCAAAAGCCTTACACAACAAAAGCCTTATACAGTCTTCGCTACAATTAGTAGGTATATTAATAACCGCGTCGCGTAGCGGTGAAAGAATACTACCACCCCCTCTCTTCCCTTGGGTGTCGTAAAAGGTGACTAACCGACTAAAGACTGCACATAAATCTTACAACATAGAGCGGCGATGAGCTCACCACCTGTCACATAACCACACTTGCTATATGCGTGTTGGTGATCAGGCTATGCGTCGAAAAATATGCGTAGACTGCGCAAGTTGCGCAATTAAGTCAAAAGATCGCGCGATCGCTCACCAACTAGACTAGAAACTAGATGGACCTATCAAGTAAAAGACTCGTCGTCCTCCAAACTTTGCACGGTCGTAAGAGACGCGCTTGACAGAAACCAGTGGTGGCAGATCATCCGCTCCAGATGCAACTCTGATGCAGACCACGATCCTTCGACATGAGGAACCGACCCCAGCGAGAAAGAGCAACTAAGTAATATATTGATTCGACAATCTACGTCTGATAAATGTGAATGTGTAGGTACACCTAGGTCGTTCGGACATTGATGAATTATTGAGATCTCCAATCTAAACGGTGTCGCGTAGCGGTGAAAGAATACTACCACCCCTTCTCTTCCCTGGGGTATCGTAAAAGGCGGCTAACGGACTAAAGACTGTACATACCTCCAACAGCACAGAGCGGCGATGGGCTCACCACCTGTCACGACGAGCTCATGTGCAGTCGCTATTTGGTAAATAGTGGACTATGGTAGTGAACTGCTTTTGCGGTCCTCATTGCCTAGTCTCTGACTATCCCTTCGGGGATAATAGCCGTGATTCTATGTATGTATTAAGTAAATAACCACTCTTGCTAATGCGTGTTGGGGATCAGGCTATGCATCGAAAAATATGCGTAGTATGCGCAACTTAGTCAAACGATTGCGCGGTCGCTCACCAACTAGATCAGTGGTTCGTAACCTTTTTAATCTTAGTACCCCTATGATCTTTTAAGGCAACTGATTTTACCCCTCCGTAAAAAATCTTGCAGAAAATGATCTTAATACTTATCCAACAGTTGGACTGACGATTATCCATGTTCAGAAAATATTACTCAAGTGAATCTATTACTGCTAAACAATTCTAAACCACAAAATTTTTCCTACGCCTTATTACCCCGCAAAATAACTATTTTTACACCCGCGGAGGTAATTACCCACAGGTTCGGAACCCAGGAACTAGATGGGCCTATCAAGTAAAAAGTCGTCGTCCTCCAAACTTTGCACGGTCGTAAGAGACGCACTGGACAGAAACCAATGGTGGCAGATCATCCGCTCCAGATGCAAACATGAAGCTGACCGCGATCCCCAGACATGGGAGACCGACCCCAGAGAGAAAGAGCAACTAAGTAGGTACGTCTGATAAAAGTGAATGTTTAGGTACACCTACAGGTCGTTCGAATATTGATGTATTATTGAGATCTCTAAACCGTGTCGCATAGCGGTGAAAGAATACTACCACCCCTTCTCTTCCCTCGGGTGTCGTAAAAGGCGACTAACGGACTAAAGACTGCACATACGTCCAACAGCACAGAGCGGCGATGGGCTCACCACCTGTCACGCTAAAAACATTTGCAGTCGCTATTTGGTGAAAAGTGGACTATGGCAGTGGACTGCTTTTGGACTATTTTTTTATTGCCTATTGTCTCTGACTAACCCTCCGGGGATAATAATCGCGATTATATGTATGTATGTACCATGTATTCAGATCTCTCTCTCGTAATAACAATTCCCAATATTACCATTCGATTGTACTTCGCGATCGACAATAAGTACGGTCGGCCTCAGAAGTATCTTAACCCTTTAGTACCATCTTATACCAACTAGTGCGTTCTTACTTATTATGTATAACGGTTTCACAAGCGAGTTGGTGTGTCATAGCACTACCGCCTCTGTGGTCTAGTAGCTTCGCCACCTGTCTTAGAGCCTGACGTCCCGAGTTCGATGGGTGGAGTTCACATTCAATGACTACCACTCTAGAAGGGTGTTTTTAATGACGTTATAGAACGTTAAAGTGTGCTTAAGAGCACAGACTAAGTTAAACAAAAACAAAAAGAAACAAAAACGTTAATGAATTAATGGAATGAAAATGTGAATGTGATTAAAACATATATACCATATTAAATTTGGAAGATGAAGGAGAAGTTAAGATTGAACGGAATGTAAAGTGCCATCTGCCAGTCGAACAAATAGGGTCTCCAAAAAAAAAGTACACCAAGATAAATTAAAGATTATAAAGATATAAAAAGTTAGAGATATAGAAAAAAAATATAAAGATTTAAAAAAATATATATACAGGTAAGAGATAAAAAAATTTCCAAAATTCAAAGGCCAAAATTAAAGAAGGTGATATATCTGGAAAAATATAGGTGTGTACAAAGTGAGTTTGGATTTCGGTTATGATGAAACCTAAACCAATGCAAAGTAATATCGGTAAAAATTTCATAACACTGCGTTACTAACATATCTTTACTGAGGCTACGGGTCAAACAGAATTCATTATTTTTTTGTAGAAAAGACCTAGGACAAGATTTGCCATCAAAGGTGCATCTTTTCAAATCTTTGAAAAGTTGAAGGTTTGGAATAGTTTGAGGAGGTACCTGACAGTAAGGTTGGAGAGGAAGGGCAGCAGGAGTCGTAAGAGCAGGTTCTGGAACGGCTGCTGCGGGATGTTGAAGAGGAGAAATATTTTCAGCTGGAAGAAAGGTATAAGGTTCAAATCGTTTTTCTAGAATAAACCATTTGGATTGGAGACTATCAAATGTAGATTTAAGATCCGGGCACAAGTCAATGTCAATACGTTCTAATCAGTAATAAATATGATTTATAAAAGTTTCAACTAATCTTAAATATTTGGAATCACCCTGTAAGAGTTTATCAATTTTAATTTCTAGGTAGTTCAAGGAAAAGTCTAACTGAGGCAAGTCTTCTTCTATAGGAATGGAAGAAGTCAAGATTTCGTCAGCTGGCATTACAGCAGATAAGCGAAGAATCTGTTTTTTAAGAAGTAAAACAGTATTTTCTGGTTCCTCTAATCTAATTCTTACTTCATATTCAAGTTCAGACTTGTTTAAAAAGTCAAATTTAATCGGTCGAGACATTGTTAAAATTAATAAAGATTATAAATATATATACCTTTAGTAAAACTGAAAATAAAAATATTAAATGAAAAGAGTTTAAGTAGGTGAATGTGTAAAGTACTGTAGAATCACTAGACAAAGTGTTGTTTTAGAATTTAGAGAGAAAAAATGCATAGATGGTGAAGAAAAAGAAAGCAAATACAAAAAAGAAAATCTCTAGGGAGTGGGTAAAAAGAAAGAAGAGATTAGAATCTAAAAGCTAGTTGGGCGCCAAAATGTCGTGAAGCGACATTTAAAAAAGAAAAGATGATAAGAAATTAACAAATATTTATAAGACAAAATAAAATTACAAACAAAAGTTTAAAAAAAGTGAGTGAGGATGGTGAATATGGAGGTGATGATGGTTAAAATGAAGGTTGATGATATAAAAAGTGAAGGGGTAGGTGCAGTTGACGTGGAGGCAGGCGAAGGTGAAGAGGCAAGCGCTGAACTTGGCAGTCGTCGAAGGGCGCAGGCAAGTGAAGACAGGCAGGCGCCGGTAGGCAGGCGCCGGTAGGCGAAGGCAAGCGAAGGCTGGCAGGCGCCGACAGGCAGGCGCCGACAGGCAGGCGCCGACAGGCAGGCGCCGGTAGGCGCAGGCGCAGGTAGGCGCAGACAGGCGCAGGCAGCAGGCGCCATAAGGCGCAGGCTGGCGAAGGTGCAGGCAGGCAGGCGCCACCAGGCGCAGGCAGGCGAAGGCAGCAGGCGGGCGAAGGTGCCGGCTGACAGGCGAGACAAGCACAGGCAGGCGTAGGCGCACGCGATGACTGGAGGCTGTAGTCTTCCAATTCGGAAGCTGGTGATTGTACTTGAAGACTAGTCCTTCCAATTTGGAAGAGGAAAGTAAGGAGTCTTGACCTTCCAATTCGTAAGCTGGTGATCGTCTCAGTAGACTAATCCTTTTGAATCCAAAGCTAGAGATGTAATGATTAGTCGTCGGCTGAACTTTATAATGAAACCTCGGTTTCTGAGTTCTGCATAAATTTCAAAATAATATTTTTAAAACGCTGAAATCTAGATGGCCAAATGTAAAAAAATAAGAAACTAAAAAGTTTGATTGAATTATGTTGATAAGTTGCATAGCAACGAAGCAAAAATAAGTTGTCAGATACGTCAAAACGTAACCAAAACACAATATTTAGTAAATAGAAAACAATTAAGGTGAGATAAATGTAAATATTACAAGGAAAAACGCATAATAAGATTATCGAAGTGATCCGAAACTTGTGGATACGTAAAAGTGTCGAAAAATAGTGTCCGAAGTTTCGTGATTTAGATTTATTTATTAGACGTAAAGAAATGTGTTTAGATAAAGGAATTGCGATGTGTGTAGTGTAGTGTGTAGTTACTAAATCATTATGTATCATTGCAGAAGCGAGGAAAAATAAAGGCAAATATATAACTAAGACAAATGTTAAAATATGAGATGATTACATGAAATAAAAAGGTACCTGGGAAGTGGAAAAGGTAAGTGGTTTCACCACAAGCTAGCTCCTCAGTGGTTGAAGATTCCGGGCGAAGCGCGCTTCCACCGCCTTTTTATCACTTACCATCAGGTGATGAAGGCCAACTGCTTACCCGTAGCAGATAAAAAAGTACCATCTCTTACCAACGACTGCATTCATACTAACGGTTGCACGAGCGCGATCGTTGATCGAGTTGGTGCGAAATAGTACTAAGCTACTTCTGAGGCCGACGTACCACTGCATCTCATCACGCTAGATCAGCATACATCGCGTGTGCGCCTTCCGTTACCGCCGATTAGTTTCAATTAAACCAGTTTAATTACAACTCGACGGGAAAAGTTGAGAGAACAATGCAACTTTTTTTATTTTTTTTTTATTTTAAGACAGTCATTGTACACGTAACAGATTGGGAGTACTAATGGAACTCGAAGGCGAATAGTGCTGTAGTCTGGCGCTGTAATGACAACAATGATAATATTATTGTTGTGTTCTGACAGTTTAGAGATAATATAGCCTGCTTAGTGGTTGCGGGTTCCGCGTGAAACGCGAAGTGGATAAAAAATTCACAGATTTCGCAGTCCCGCAAGAATCGGAGCATTGACATTGAATACAAAAATTTACGATTTTTTTTAATTTAAGTATCTAACTCATTACATTTTGAATAATAAGAATTTTTTATTGAGATATACTTACTTCCCTAAAATCACACCATGCTGAAAAAGTAATAAAAATTGGTCTAATAGCTCTGAAGGAGGAAACAGGGGACTACGAAACGTCGTTTTTCTGTGTTTTGTATGAGAATTTTGCATGCCACTTCCACGTAGTGTTTCCTCTTAAGTTAGTTGATAACATTTAACTACTGATAATTAATTTTTTTTATATACTTACATATTTCTTGACACCAATAAGTACCTGTAAAGGTTTATGTTGAACTAGCGGCCGCTCGCGGTTTCACCCGCGTGGTTCCCGTTCCCGTGGGAATATCGGATAAAAAGTATCCTATATGTTAATCCAGGTTATATACTATATGTATGCCGAATTTCTTCCAAATCCGTTCAGTAGTTTTTACGTGAAAGAGTAACAAACATCCATCCATACTTACAAACTTTCGCGTTTATAATATTAGTAGGATAAAACATTTGACTTTGACTTGACTCCTCGGAGGCCGAGTCGACAAGCGCTCGCTTCGATAGGTATCCGGAGGTCCGGGTTCAATTCCCAGGTCGACCAAAGTGGGTTTACGGATTGTTCGGTTTATAGTCCGGGTTTGTGATCATCACCAACCCGCTTTTGACAAGCTTCGTGATTGAGCCAATACCCATCGATTGGATTTGGGCATCAACTCGTCACACCAACATTTTGTTCTAACCGGTCACAAACTTTGACAGAGTGGTGGCCAAAATCTGGCCAAAGAAATCGAGGACGTCCGAGGGCACGCTGGGTTGATGACATCGTCAGGCTCACTGGCAGCACCTGGATGAGATCGGCACGGAACAGAAGGGACTGGCATAAATTAAGGGAGGCCTATACCCAGCAGTGGGTGGTTGCGGGCTGATTGATTGATATTAATTGAACCGGTCACACCGCCAAAAGCAGTACAATTTGTTTCAACCCGTCACTAGTTGATTTATTTCTATTAGGACACATTGTAATTTTGTAGCCATTGGTCACACTGCAAATCTGTTCCTATTCGTCATCCCGTCAAACAGTTCTAACTGGTCACAAGAAGGATACCTAAACAAATTTCACTACCCACCAAACGTGTGGTACAACAAAATTTTGGTACAAACGCAACATAATAAATCAAAAATTACCATACTTCTGATTTCTCACACAGACGTCCCTACCAACAGCGCCTTGAAAAGTTTGACCTAATTGCGCTTCGCGATCGCCGTAAACTAGCAGATATGAGTTTCCTACACAAAATAATTAATGGCAAGATTCAATGCAGTCATCTTCTTGAACTGTTTCCCCTTGCAGTTCCGCGAAATTATCCTCGGTATCCAATTCGTAAAATATTACACATCCCTGCCCCTCGTACAAACCTTGGACTTCAAAACCCTTCCTCGAGGATCTGTAACGAGTATAATGAGTTTGCCACCTCAATCACTGATCTCGATGTATTTAGCAACTCACTAGCCGCATTTAAGCGCAAATTACTCTTTTATTTTAAAACACCAAGTGCCAATACGTAGCCTATTAATTTTTAGTTGTAATGTATTTTAGTTCTTATTATTTTATCAATAGTTACACCCCATTTGTAGTAGCTTTTTTTTAATTTAAATTTTTACTATTTTGTAATAAATATTTTAAGAACAGTAGCTTTGTTTTGTTTTGTTTAGTTTTAAATTACTATTTTTTTTATATTTCTGGAGTGCTTTTTATCTGGTAAATGTTATGTACGCCTAAATTGTCACACATATCAGAATAATGTAAAATGTATTATACTTACTTAAGTTTATTGTAATATGTGTGATGTGGCAGTGCTTTATTAAATAAATAAATAAAATTTCAAGTATTTATTAATAATGTATTTATTTTAATCTTATCAAACCATAAATATCCTCCTTGTGACCAGTTAGAACTGTTTGACGGGACGACGAATAGGAACAGATTGCAGTGTGTCCAGTAATAGCTACAAAATTACTGTGTCCTAATAGAAATATATCAACTTGTGACGGGTTGAAACAAATAATACTGCTTTGGACGGTATGGCCGATGACCGGTTAAAACAAAATGTTGGTATGACGAGTTGATGCCCAAATCATCGATTGTAGAGATAACATTCTATAAGTCAATCCGTTTCGCGTGGCGGTGAAAGAATACTACCACCCCCTCTTTTCCCTAGGGTGTCGTAAAAGGCGACAAACGATCTAAAGACTGCACATACTTCCAACAGCAGGGAGCGGCGATGGGCTCACCACCTGTCACGCTGAGCACATGTGCAGTCGCTATTTGTTGAAAAGTGGACTATGGTAGAGGACAGCTTTGGCTCTCCTCGTTGCCTGTCTCTGACCCTTCGGGGATGTACGTACATTTTATTCTTACTCGTATGTCTAAAAATTTTGAATGACGTTTTCGCGCATTCAATCCTAGTATCTGCCCGTTCAATCCTGCCTGTTCAGCTATCAACAATTCCAACATTACCAAGTAAAGGTGATTACCATGAGAAGCGAGGCGGAAAATACGCCAATCGACATTCGCAGCGAGATATTTTACACAAAAGTGAAGTTATGGCGATAATGATACGTCCACATGCTAATGCCGACAACTTAAGAGTTACTTTTAATTTTCTTCTGTGTACAAGAATCTCATAAACACGAGAATTAATGTTAGTTAGTGTATCTACCTATAACAATTTGTTACACGTAACTTCTAAGAATTATTCTAAACAAACGAATCAATATTATAATAAATGTTTAAAAACAATTGTGTATTACACCATGTCCTATACCGTATGGCTTATCCCGGTTATTAAAAACTTACCTACTTACTTACAAAATTAATGAACACGGAGAAACTTAGCGAAATATTTGAACTTTGATCACCAATCCCAGAGATCAAGCATTGTAATAGGTAGTTACTTAGCGATCACAACACGAACCCGCTAACAATTCCGCCGACCGGCAACTTAATCATAATAATGTTGATTCTTAATAAGACATTAACATGGCAGTTTGATAGAGTCATCCCATTGTTCTAACAACAAAGAATAACTTATTATTTTACAATGCGCTAACGTGCTTTTGCCAGTGCCATGAGATTAAAATTAACTGTTCTAACAGTTCACCATCTACGGTGAAAAGAGCCGGCACGCACCCGGCACTCACAAAATATAGGTAGAGTAGAACTATCTATGAAAACACCGCGATGTGAGTTTTCACGTAAGTAAATGTCAAAAATAGCTTAAAATTTGTTACATTTCTATACCCATACTGTTTTTTAACTAACGTTCTAAGTATCACCAGTTATTTTTTAATTTGTTACAGTCACAGAGTTAAAACTAAGCCATCAGATCTTACGCCAATAATATTAAAGCACGCCCCCTTACACAAGACACCTTACGATATCAATCTGTGACAACAGTGTAGTAAACACTGATGCAAATCTTTAATAACAATAATCTTTCTTGCAGACAACAAGCACGTTATGCAATAAAATAACAAAAGAAATGTAGGACTTAACGATGACAACTGGCCACTTGCGAAAAACTAGGAAACTGACAGCGAACAGTTTCTGTGCAAAGAGGTAACACGCTTGGACCGTATCGATTGCAAGTTGCAAGCAAACACGAAAAGAACTTGCACTTTCAAATCTAAGATTAACAGAATGTACATACTTTCTCTCGCAACTGTCAGCATACCAATAACACTATAGGTTCACCGTCTATTAGAGCTTCTTCAGACGTTTTTTTTTCTCTTCTTCATTTTAATTTCATTTTAGTTGACGTCACGGTGATTGTAGTGCTTCGTCGCCACAGCAGCGGCACTCATTTGCGTTCTAACATGAAGAGAACGCGCGCGCGTCGACCTCTTTGAACAGCTGCCGGTAAAATCACGTTTGCTTTTCGAACGTTGTACGCGGTCGCAAAATTTTTCTTATCGTTTTCACTGGCTGATAAGCATTTATTTTACTTCTACTGTGACGTGATTCTGTGGGTTTAAGAGAAATGGAGTGTCATTAGCGTGCACGTAAGTTCTGATGTTGTTATTATTTGTGCTCTCTTTTGTTTCCGTCTTCGTTCCTTCGCGGAAAAATACGCCTGTTTTAGTACCTACCTCTTTCGTAACAACAAAACACTATTTTGTTTAATTACGCTTAACGACTACACGGTTCTAGTGAAATCGGTACGGTTTAAGTTGGTGTTTATGGTTCCTATTATTCGTGTTTCTAACATAAACAGTTCATTTATATGCACATAGTGTGTTTTTAATTTCAACAAGAGTAAGTACCTATTTGGAATTTCTTTTGTTGTGTGAAATATTCCGAACATACATATAGCATTCATACATATTTCATAGTTCTTGTAGGTATATTAACGGTAAACAACACTTTTTTCGTTGACGGAATCACCAACCGGACGGAAATTCGGAAATGCGGATCAAATGATATTTTTAAATACTTACCTATATAAAACTTTCAATAAGGCCGAGGTTATTATTTTAGAGATAACGAAATCATCGTCATTAGAAAAACTAACCTACATTTTCATTTTATCAGCTTTAGCATTATGTCCGACCCATTTCTCTTATTTCCCGGAAATATGAAATAACATAAATACCGAAGCAAAACAAAAGAGGATTTTTAAAATATTTTCCATTGATTGAGTTTTGGCCTAATTACACCGAAATGTGTTTACTTTTGCTATCTCTATCAAAGAACGTTTTTTGTGCTTTGGAATCGTTTTGTTTACCAATCTTAACCTTTTTTGTCATGTTTCTTATAGTCGGCTAAACTGGTGTTTGTACCATTGGAATCACGACGACAGATCTACAGTATAGAACTTCGATCATAAAAACTATAGATAATACACGATTGCTGCTTGAAAAGCGGCACCACGAAACAAGGCAAAAATCAAAAATGTCGCGCCTTATTTTTCTATCAAAATTTCAAATTAAGAACTTTGTTCTACTATTAATATTTATTTGGTCTGTGATCACGACTTTTGCCTTTTCTATGGGGAATGTTGATCGTGAATTATGACAATGTGATCAATGTTTTAACATACTTTTTTACGTAATTCACTATATATAATTAGTTGGGTCACTTTTTCTATCTATTCTTTTAAACTTTTATTCAATAAATTTATACAATTATTCTTTTTTACTACTTTTTAAAGCAAGTACATGATACGTACGGCTACAAGTATTATTCCGCCTACATACTTAAGTAGTTAGCTTACTTTAATTGGATTTTATGGACAATAAATTATATTTCACTGATCTCCTTGAGTACCTAGGTTTATTAAAAAAATACTTTTATAATAATAATAATAATATTCGCTGCGTCGAGCGACTTCCTTTTGTTGTCTTGCCTGCAAAGAGATTATTTGACCCAAATAAAGATACTCATGAACATACACAATCTCGACTCCATCGACTTCCAACCTACGTTTTGTGCTGTTTGTCAGAAGCTTGGTCTTCGACATATTCATCCTTAAGCCGACCTCAAGGCTTGCCTATTAACCCACCCGAAAAGCTGATAGGTACGTTTATATTAGATAGGTATATGGGTTCACGACATTAATCTAACGGAGCTATGTGACAAGAACTACGATGGTTCGAATTCTCAAACATCTCCGCACCAACCTGGCCAGCGTGGTGGGTTATGGCCCAATCTGCCGATGTGCAGCCTATGTCCTATGTCCATGTGGAAAGGCTTGTGCCCACTAGTGGGACGTTTATAGGCTGATGATGATCATGATGATCTATCTCTTCGGCTAGGGAACGCTTGCATTGTACTGAGACCTCACATTCTTAAGGCCACGTAGTCCAAGCGTTTCTCACGCTCTCTCGACGGTACGACGGTACGTGACGGGTATAACACCGAAGCGGGGCGTTTTATAGGTTTTTATAGGTTTTATTGCCTATAATGTATAGACTTTATAGGATACTCTGCGAATTTGTTTGCGAAATATTTGTGTCTTTAGTTGAGTACAAAAATTAAATGTAGAGTATCAGTAGTTTACTCATAATATTGAAAAAACATTACAAAATGGGGTAACTTTGGGATTTTTTTCTATAGAGTAAAGTTCATTGAATCTTGTAACTGAATGCGACTTTGACTAGATTAGATCCTTAATGAATACATAGTTTTCTTCCAGAATTTAAACGATTATTTTCTATGTCTCAGATTAGATGGTTTGAAAAAACTCAAAGTGCGGCCTACATAGCCTCAAGACAAAAACTTAAAAAAGACGTTGCACTCTTTTGTTTTATTTAAAAACCACACTCAAGCACGTAACCTAAAGATAAAAGATAAAAATTTAAGTATTACGTTGAAAATGGAATGCCTTTTGAAAGTACAAAACGGATAGGTTCTCTGCGGTTATTAAAAATTTCGTTATTTCGGTGCTTGCGATAACAACCAGTATCTGTTCTATCGGTCACTGGATCGAAACTCAGCGGGTTGTTGAACGAACGACTGACCGTCTCTGTTTATGCTCTACTAAATAATAATATTAGGGATTGACCATGGTTGTACGGAAAGAGAACACGAATAAGAAAACCGGTTCAGAGTATGAGGAGGTAGATATATTATAAGTACTTATAGAGGTTTTTAAGGAAACCTTTTTAGTTGTCTCTTAATTTTTCTGGTGGGCATGCAAGTCAATTGGTTGGAATTATAAGTACCAACAAGTTATATTTTTTAAATTTACTAGGTATGTAGTTGTTCGCTGTTATTAGTCCTTCAAGTTTGTTTATAAACAATGTCAAAGTTGTGTGTGAAAACAATGAATGTCAAAATTCTTGCTTAAGTCTAATTTTTTATTAGACCTATTTTAATTAAACGCTTCGACCGCGATGTTGTTTTAATCATTTGGAGCTATACGCATTGGTGTTAATGTCAAGAAAAAAAACATAGTTTGACGGCTGCCAGAA
Organism: Scoparia ambigualis; assembly: GCA_963921215.1. Classification (NCBI taxonomy): domain Eukaryota; kingdom Metazoa; phylum Arthropoda; class Insecta; order Lepidoptera; family Crambidae; genus Scoparia; species Scoparia ambigualis. Next base: position 7,932,124 of record OY992513.1, read on the forward strand.
ACTTGTCAAGCTAAATAATACTTATTATACCTAATAATAATTATTATTATATTTATTTCAGACCTGCTACTGACTTATACTCATAATGTATAGTCTAAGATACTCATTAGAACATCTATAAATACGGTAATATTGTTTGTTTGTGTTTTACAAAGTACCACTAACTAACTTTACACAATGTATTTTCAATCCTATATGAATTGCTTCTTAAATTGTAGTAAGTATCTTCATACTTTTTTTTTTTTTATAAAAGAGGGAGGCAAACGAGCAGGCGGGTCACCTGATGGAGAGTAATCACCGCCGCCCATGGACACCCGCAAAACCAGAGGAATCGCTGGCGCGTTGCCGGCCTTTAAGGGAGGAATAGGTTTAAGGAAGGAATAGGAATGGGAGGGGGGGGGGGCTCCGGAACCCTCACTGGTCGGACGAAACACAACAGCACCAAGTGCCATTATTTCACGCCGAATATTCGTGAGAGGGTGGTATTACGCCGGGCGAGCCGGCCCAATGCGTGCTGCAACGCAGCGTGGCTCTACCACTCAAAATTAATTTAATATAGCATTTCAAAAAATACACTAAAAATACTTAATGTAATAGCATTACCTTAAACCACTGAGGTTTGTCTGTAATGCCTATGTGATATACGTCGGCGTTGAACAGGTATATGGACGTGCAAAACTAATAATAATCTTCAATCAATCAAATATTACATGTTAAAAACAAAAAATAAAAACTAAAATAATTTATTTTAAAAGAATTCTTTTGAGATTAACGTAAGCGTAACAATTAATAAAAACTTAAGTATTGTGCAGTTAATTCGAACATAATATTCCAATTAACAGGAGCTCACATCTAGAGAAAGAAATTTTCGAGTTGTGTTTTAAAATTATCCTGATTTAAATTATCGTAGGCCGGCGGTTAAACTAAACATCGTTAAATTAAACGTCATTAACCATTTAAGATATACCTACTTAATAAAATTATGAACAACATTACTATTGGTTAACCAAATAGGATCCTAGTTAGAAAAAAAGACAACTCAAAACTTACTTACGATAAAATCTCGTACTATAGATTTAACGCTATTTTATGTACTTGTTAGCAATGACATGCTAACAGAAACTACTTGTTTTCTTCAGGTTGTAGCACCTACAACAAGTAGGTACACCGAATTGCTACCAAGTATTAAAAATACATTGCACGTTACGATTTTGCAAGTTAACAAACTTTCGCATACCGAATCACTGAATTGGTGATCAAATTAAATATAGTCAAGCATTTTCTTGCTTTGGAAGCGTGTAAAAGCGTGGTGGGTTATCACCAATCTTCCATCGAGCTGTTATTCATGTAGGCCTAGACGTAGCCTAGACCTAACACGTAATCTAGACCTAAGGCTAAGACCTAGATAAGATAAAATATATGCTTTATTGTACACCACACACCACAGAAAACATACAAAAGGACAAACACATAGTATATACAATTGGCGGACTTATCGCAAAACAGCAATTTCTTACAGGCAACCATGTTGGAGTAGATAGAAGAAAGAGTTAACAATTGAAAGGGCAGTCATGGTGTTCATATAGATTTAAGCTTGTACATAAATCATACATATACTTACTAATATATTTATATATGCTTAGACATATTATATATATGGCGACTGCTAGACACCGCAAGAAACTTCAAGGGCTGGTCAGGTCAAATGTTTTAGACAAGACAACAATGACGCTTTTTAATTTTTCAATTAATAATTCATTTTATGAATTTAAATGTGATAGTCTTTGAATATCTAATTTATTTTAAAGCAAGAAAAATAAAATGAAAGAATTAACTATTAAATAATGATTATTTACAACGCGCGGGCAGCGGCCGGCCGTTGACCCGCCCGTCTGTTGACCCGTCCGTGTCAGCTGGTCGATAAGTACCTACTAACTACAAAAATGATTGCAGACTAACGTCTGCAATCATTTTTGTCATGTTTAAAACACTTGACATGACCAGCCCTTGAAGTTTCTTGCAGTTTCTAGCAGTCACCTTACATACATATTTACTTATTATAATACATACCTAAATAAATAAATACTAAGTTTTATTTACTTTAAAATAATAAAATCATAGATACATTGACAGTGACAGGTAGTGCTCTTTAACATGTCGCTTAAAGCTAGGCCTAGCAGTGGGACGTTATACTCGTGTACTAGATAGATAAGAGCTGTGTGATGGAGGCTCATCAAAAGAATATAGAATCACGACTAGTATCCCCTAAGGGTTATTCAGAGACTAGGCAATGAGGACAGCAAAAGCAGTCCTCTGCCATAGTTCACTTTTCACCAAACAGCGACTACACAAGTGCTCAGCGTGACAGGTGGTGAGCCCATCGCCGCTCTATGTTGTTGGAAGTATATGCGGTCTTTAGTCCGTTAGTCGCCTTTTACGACACCCAAGAGAATTAGTTTATTTATTTATTTAATTAGTCTCTGTCTATCCCTTTGGGTATAATAGTCGTGTATATATACGTTAAGGAGGGTTAGGCGGTCAGAAAAAAAATCGGGTTCTCGCGGGAGTTGCGCGGTGCAAATTAACGGTGCGGGTAATTCGTAAGCGCGATTCACATTTTTATCAAAAAAGTTAATAATAATGTTTAGTTTTTCGAAATCCAAATCAGTCAAGAAATCGAAAAGGTAAATATCTATGTGTTTATGATTTTATAGGAATTTTTACTGTAAAACACGGTCGTAATGTGCATTACATTTTAGAGGTAACTTCAGTATTTTTTTCCATTGAGCAAAATGTTTCCAATCGTGTTTTGGAAACAGTCATCCCCTCACACATTATGTTCTGTAATACATATTGAAAATTTCAGTGCGAAATATCCTACTAATATTATAAACGCGAAAGTTTGTAAGTATGGATGGATGTCTGTTACTCCTTCACGTAAAAACTACTGAATGGATTTAGATGAAATTCGGCATATAGATAGTTTATAACCTGGATTAATATATAGGATACTTTTTATCCCGATATTCCCACGGGAACGGGAACCACGCGGACGAAACCGCGAGCGGCCGCTGGTCTAAAATATTTTAATAGAAAATAGCCAATTTTTCCTTTCTCACCGCCTAACCCCTCTTAATAAAACCGCGTTCCAACTGTATTTGATATAGGTAATTCTAATGTTCAGCGAAAGTGTAAAATCTTACACCTTTATCATACGCATAAATTATTTCTTACACAGATAATATCAAATATCTGTAAAGAGGTCACAGTTCGTTGGTGGAAACCGCCACGGTCTGGTGAATATGCGCCTATCACCTGTCAATGCTACTCCGAAATGTATTGGCCATTTCACTTGCAAACCTACTCTCCATTTCAAACCACTTCGCATTTACACTTGACGCATCCGTCGGTCTAACTTACGTAGGTATAGTGAGTTAGATGTCGGCATGTCATTGTGTTCACACATGAAACTTCGCTTCTTCTCAGTCGAAGGCTCTTCTAAAATCCGAACTGGTGGTAGATTAGTTAAAGGTAGGTAGTTTAGTTAGGTACGTAAAGTAGATTAGTTAGTTAGAGTTGTTAAGTTTTAACCACAAATTAGTTAACTGCTTTTTTAAATTAGTTTTGACGTCAATAAGTGCCTGTAAAGATTTATATTGAATAAATAATTTGACTTTGATTTTGAAACATTTAACGGTGTAACTCATTGCTAGTTAGATGACGGCATTTGATGTATACGGAATTTAATACATACACACTCTTGCTCTCACTGTTGAATGTATGTGCTAGTCTTTAGTCCGATAGTCGCCTTTAAGAACATCCAAGGGATGAGATGGATTGGTATTCCTTTAATAATGAACCGCAACCACACTGCTCGTATCCGTTTGAGTACTTTAAGTGAATATTAGATTTTTTTGATAACGTTCAGTTTTTATATCATTGACTATGTCTGCCACCCTCACTCACATTCGGCTTAGACAAGTGTCTTATAGGCTTGGGGTATAGAAATGTCAACGATAAGTATGTCACTTTGATGTGGTAATAAAAAAACTATAGAGCTTATATATGAACATCATTCTTTATTTGATTATTCTTTATTCTGTTCTATATTTTGTGGTAGGTAGCAATCGAATTGATTGAACATCCGCCAACTAGGTATGTAATTTAAAAAAAAAATTACAGTAAAGTAGTAAGTAAATTTGACTATATTTTATTTTTTTGGTAAATACCTTCGAACTTAACTTCGTTTTTAAATAAAAACTATGTGAAGAAATTAACGATAAATAATTTTTTCTAAAGAGCTTTGAGGGCGCTGTGGCTAGTAGGCCAAGTAGCTTTCTCAATACCACAATGCCAAATTAACGTATACATCTCAATCTTCTTCGTGCTTTGGAGAGCATTGGCTATTGGTCCCGGTATTTGCCGTAACATAGAATTCGTTAGAACCCACAACTAGGGTTGCCACCTTTTTTAGGACGAAAAGAGTATTTATACATTTTGTTAGAACAAAAAAAAATAGAGTACTCGTACTTACATAGCATAAAAAAGAGTATTTATTTATTTGTCCTTAAAAACGTATTTTTTGTTGCTCTTTGAACATTGAACACATATTTGTCTTTCTTGAAGATATTTACAGCCTCTTTGCAATCATAAATTAGATTAAAATTATATAATCAAATCGTTTTTTATTAAATTTAGGGTAGCTCTATTCCTTTCGTCTCTCCACTTTACATTCATAAGAGAGAAGACTCTCTCAGTGAACTCTGAAGTACTCATAACCAGTAACGATCAGTTTTTCGTAAATAGAGTATTTTAGCGTACTCTATTGGTGTCGTAGATTATAGAGTACACATACAAGAAAAAGAGTACAATACTCTATTTTAGAGTACGGGTGGCAACCCTACCCACAACCTACACTGGGCCAGTGATGTCATGTGATACATCTTATCTATCTTTAAATCATTGCAATCCCGGATCTAAAAACCTACTTATTTTGCGTAAGTATTTAAGTTGGTTTGACTTCTCTGATTACCATTTGTTGTAGTTTGTTCCTTAATAAGTTTATTGTCTGTTTGATGTATCGTTTTTCTTTTAATAAATTTTGCATGCTAGCTTCTGGTAAAGAGTGTGATCAAATTATCTATGTATCAACTTATTATACCACTTTTTATGCAAATAAATTTATTATGATAATGAAGACCTGAACTGTCATTGAATTTTCATATATTAACGTCTTGTGCAGCAAAACTACGTGCTAGATGAACTAATGTGAGAGTTTGACCTTCAATGTGGTGATAATACTTGTCTATAAAGCTTATTGCTCACTTCACGCTAATTATATTTCGCATTAACGTCAATGTTAGGTACAGCTCTGCACGACATTTTATGATTAAATTTAGCAAAAACAATAACCGTTACCACGTCTACTAGGTATAAACTTGACAAACTAATCTCACAGAAGGTTAACTCATTTATTGGAAATTGGAAACGACATTTTAGAACTATTATAAAACAAGTGAACGTGGAACATTAAAACGCGGCATAGTCACGCGAAACTGCGCTAAAAAGTTGTTTTTTTTTATAACTTTTTGAACGTACTCAATGTTTTGTATTGTAAGAACCTACCTGACTGGCTGGTCCATGAAAATGTAGAAAGTGGGTTAACTACGCTAAGTGAATGTGTAGGTATTGTTTCGTACTACTGATTCATGATCGGCGAATAGAGAATAGCAAAGATCTTTAAGCAAAGTGAGTGATGACTGATTTACATTACCGCTTCTGTCGCCTAATGTAACCATTAGACCACTGCACAGCTTAGAGGTCTTTAGGGCATCAATAAGCTTGGTGGAAGTGCTTGCTCGAAAATCTAAATCTAAATCATATATTCAACATAAATATTTACAGTAACTTATTGACGTCAAAAACAAAAATAACAGTTAACTAACGTGTAGTTAAATCTCAATAGCTAATCTTACTAACTAATCCACCTACCTACCTAACTAATTACCACCAGTTCGGTTTTTGGGGAACCTTCGACTGAGATGAACCTGGCAAGAAACTCAGAAGGCTTTTCTTTTTTCTCCCTCTAGTCACAGGTAAGAATAGAATAGAATAGAATAGAAATCCTTTATTGCTTAAACTGTGTAACAAGTTCTTAAAAAAAAAATATAGTATCAACAGTTTGCCCATGATCAGACATGCAATGTACACAAATCAATAATATTAACATTAATATTAACAAAATTCATCGCGAATTTAACAATTAATTAGTCTTGAAACTAAAGTATTCATTTAGTGTATAGAAAACATTATTAAATAACTAAGTTTTTAATTTAAATTTAAATATATGACCATTCAATGACTTTAAATTAGTAGGAAAATGATTATACACTTTAATACCATGTATGAAAGTACTCTTATCATAAACATTATTATTGACAATAAGCAAATTTAAATTATATCTATACTTACTTATGACATTGGTTACGGAGAGACTTACATTTAAACAAGTCTATGTTGTTTTTAATGAATACACAAATAAGTGCTCTTTGAATCGTACACAACATGATTTTGAAAAGAAATATACGTATACAATAACTAATAAGTTATGCACTATGTCCATACTTACATGATGTTTATCATCTAAGTCCACCGGACTAACAAAAAAAATTATTTTTTTTGGGCAGGCAGTAAGAACCGCAGAAACAGTCCACTGCCATAGTTTACGTTTAATCAAATTTCAATTACGCATGTGCTTAGCTTGATAGGTGTGAGTCCATCGCCGCTCTATGCTACTTATTATATACGAGTATGTATACTAGCGGCCGCTCGCGGTTTCACCCGCGTGGTTTCCGGTCCCGTGGGAATATCGAGATAAAAAGTATCCTATGTGTTAATCCAGATTATAAACTATCTGTATGCCGAATTTTATCCAAATCCAATCAGTAGTTTCTACGTGAAAGAGTAACAAACATCCATACATACTTACAAACTTTCGCGTTTATAATATTAGTAGGATATTATGTCTTTATTCCGTTAATCACCTTTTACAACACCCAAGTTTAGTATTTTTCTTTTATTGAGCCCTACACATACGGCTCTATCTAAGTCAGTCACCATAAAACAATGTAAACAGTATTGTTACATAACTAGCTATATAGCTTGAACTTCAGTCAGATTCTAAATGGATGTGCACTTTCACGCCCTTATCATCCGGTGAAACGAAGGCCAAGCTACAGTTGTAGAATAAATAGGAAATATTATAACAGTGCTTAATTTGGTCGGTACCAAAGGAAGCGATATTGTATACTCTTTTGAAATCCTATCAGATAAGAATAATAATAAATCAATTTATTTTCTATCCACAATACGTACTGAAGTACTCTTAACTAGATGGTTACAATAACAGTATTACATCAGACCTGCATTGTGAAACTGGTGCCTGATATTGGTATCAAAAAGAACCTGTGCCACAGGTCACCAGGTCCTGCTTAAAAATTAAGGTGAAAACCTGTATAAGAGGTAAAGTATCAGCCAGTATAAATTATTTATTACACGAGAAATACTTAATAATTCGCAACTTGACGCCTCAGTGGTAAAGTCCAATATCCCGACGACCCGGATTCAATTTCCAATTCGGAAAAGTGTTTCATACTTTTCAATACAAGCCCATTGAGCTATAATGTACTACGTACTAGAGGAGCTATCCCAAGCAAAAGTCTTGTTCTATTTTTTTTAAAGTTAAATAAAAGTGCGCTGCAGCGCTAAAATAATAATTTATCGTCTTTCTGAACAATCTAAACATACAGCGCTAGACCGCTTCTTTTCTCGCGACCAAAAGGTCTAAAGCCCCGAAACATGGCCGGCATACCCGGAATGCCGGAATCCTCAACCACTATATGGCTATCTTATCTCAAACTGCCGGAACACAACAATGCTATAAACATCGTTGTTATGGCGACAGACTTAGATAAGATGGTGGTAGCTAGCCAGGCGGACTTAACAGCCCTATCACCAACCAAACCGAGCACACAAAGATGTACCCCCCGCTGGGAATCGAACCCGGGGCCTCTGGGTCTGAAACCGGTAACATAGCCACTAGACCACATAGGCGGTTAAAATTAGTCAAATTCATGTTATATCGATAATTTAGTGCGTATTTACAGATAAAAAGTGATTCGTTTAGTTTTATTTGTATTTCCTGAATTCTTTAAACAGTAGGTACTTTCTTACTTTTACTTACATGAAGACATATTTTAATAAAATAGAACACAGAATACACACGTATTGTTGCGTCTAGCGCCTGCCACAGATTAATATAGTTGGAGCGAGCTGGCTCTAACGCGAGTAGAGTAGAGTATCTATAGTTGTGAGTTGTGACGTCTTCTCTAGTACGTAGTACATTATAACTCAATGTACAAGCCCGGGTTTGTAATCACCAACCCGCATTTGGCAAGCGCAGTAGTACCTCATGTGGTAATACGCATCATTATTGGCTAGGTATTTGACAGTTGTAACAATAAAATATGAAATATGTTGGAAACGGTAGTTTATGATTTAACGATACCTAATTATCCATTTTTTTTTATTAAGATAATTTGTAAATATTTTATTTTTACAAAATAAATTTGCGATTTTTTATCTGTGGATTACAAGACCCGAAACACGTTCGGCCATGATTGAGCTCATGTGACGTCACATTTCACAAAATTATTAAAAAACTATCTGTCAGGTTTCAAGATAAGTTGCTATATTTGTTGAAAAGTGACGTCACAGAGCAAAATGTCACGTGACCAACCGGTTTCGCACGTAATTTGAAATCAATAAAGAAAAAGTGGGGGTCAAAGTTGCTCGCGTCCGTAGGTTTACCCTTGAGACCCTACACGTGATCCCTGGGTGGTGCTAAATGAGTGACACCAACTGAGTGGTAGAGCCACGCTGCGTTGCAGCACACATTGGGCCGGCTCGCCCGGCGTAATACCACCCTCTCACTAATATTCGGCGTGAAATAATGGCACTTGGTGCTGTTGTGTTTCGTCCGACCAGTGAGGGTTCCGGAGGCCCCTTCCCCCCCCTCCTCCCAAGGTTTTGCGGGTGTCCATGGGCGGCGGTGATTACTCTCCAACAGGTGACCCGCCTGCTCGTTTGCCTCCCTCTTATATAAAAAAAAAAAAAAAAAAAAAAACAATTAAGTTTTTGTTAAATGAAGCTTTTTCGAGAAAGAAAATATTGTACGGGGTATAAAATAAGCGTTTGTAATTTTTTAAATACTTTTTCGAAAACTGTCAAGTAACCAATTGTAGCGATGACTTGATTTACAGAGGGGTCTAGTTTCAAACCCTGATAAAACAAATATTGGTCAACATTTAACCAGAAATACAAAATACAATGAATTCCTTCCATGATTCACTAATGATTCAGTAACAAATCCAACTTTAACATGTTTAAAAGCCATAATCAAAAGTTACCTTTGTATTAAACCCCGCTAAAACACCAGTCTGTCCATTGATGTAAAAAGCGTCTGTCACTATCAAAATCCGCTAAAATAGAGTTGGCGTATTCTTAAGTCACGTGTCGTAATAAAGCTCTGCTATTGGCCAACTCTATTTTAGCGGAATACACGAAGACTTTTTATCGGTGATCAGGACGTACTAATTCCGACTAAGTAAATGATGGCTATTGCATTAATAATAGTACATTGTTACATGTTTTCTTTTTATAATATTTTATTTTGTATTTTAATTAGGTAATCAAAATAATTATAATGTATGGTCTTCCTACATTTTTATCATCGCTGTACCTGTACCTTATGAAAAGGTATAATGTAACAAGGAGGAGTAGGATGACCATGACTTTAATATTCATAGTTATTAATGGAACGCTGACATATTATTGCAATGACCATAATTTACTCAATCAGTAGGTTCTGATAAAAGTCTTCTTGTATAGGTTATTTGCCTATTCACTATTAGCCAATGTTGTACCGTTTTGCTATCCAATTTGCGAAGTGTCACAGATTTCATTAAATCTTTTTATGATGACATTGACAACGTTTGATTCTCTTTGATAATACCCAGACAGGATATTACGATATCGCCCGCTGTGTTGTCTAGATTTTGTGACACAATAAACCTATTCGGATTACAAAAACGTGACTTATCTTGGCAAATATTAGGAACTATTGCTAACTAGTTGACAGCATGTTGTCATCTACGATCAATGCTTATTGCAAAGAAAACTATGTATAGGTAATCTTACAAGGTTAATCAATATTTTTTCGCTTGAAAAAATGATTAATTTAATTCCAAGACTCAGCTTTTATATGTTATATTACCTAATTTTATTTTATTTATTTAATGCCTAATCAATAAGCAATTCGCAACACGCGCCCTTATTATTAAAAACTTTAAATGCATTACTTGGAGATCCGTGCTTCAAACATAATAATTAATTAAATAAGTATAGTTATTTTTAAAAACTTTTTTTTACGTTTAATAAAATACGTTACATAAGTATATTATACAATTAAGAGCCGACATAAGCCTTTAAAGAGTTACAACTGTTGAATTTGATATAACTGTCAGATATACCCTTGTACTGGGGTAATTATAATGTTCATGATCTTGTCATGAATTTTGAGGACGAGATGACCTAACATTAATTATTAACTAAGATTAATAACCAGTTTAGTTAAATAATGAAAAATTTTTAAAAATTGTAAACCTTATTACTTACGGGTTTCTGAAATTATTATTTTGAATCTTACATTTTTATGTGTTTTACATTTTACATAACCATATAACAGTATAGTGCTAAGTGCTGTTATGTAGCTTTACGATAATTAATATATTTTAAAACGCATTTTTTATTTGTTTTGATTACGAAAATTATGCACACATATTTAGACGGGATTTAACGCAAAAACTACTTAGTAAAGGCATTCTACGCATACCTTTTTATACCCGACGTTTCGACCGAGTTGCACCGGCCGTGGTCACGGGTGGACTGCTGTTGCGGTGTATCGCCTCCGTTTGCGGCGCTGAGTCTTCATCCACCGTCACATTATTTATCCAACTACCGTCACACACAACACTAACGGTGTCCCTATTCCGTATACAAGCCTTATTCTGGTAGTTAGCCGATTGCAGACTAAAACGAAGTGGCGTTTTTGCAAACACTGGATTCCACGCTGATGATAGTTTGTGACCATCTTCCCGATTGAAATTGTTCGGATGTTTCTTAATTTCAATCGCTTCACGCACTACTCTTGAATAAAAGTGGCGATCTGTGGAGAGGACTTGCGTACGATGAAATTCGATCCAATGATTTGCGCCTCTTTCAAGTAAATGCTCCGCAATGGCTGATTTGTTAGACTGGCGGTTTTTCACAGCCGCAATATGTTCCTTGACCCTCTCATGGATAGTCCGTTTTGTCTGGCCTATGTAGGAACTACCGCAGCTGCAGTCTATCTTGTATACGCCTGGTGTTTGAAGTGGCAAAACATCCTTCGGGGAGCCCACAATGTTGTTGACCTTTATGCCTGGAGTGTATATTGTCGGTATCGAGTACTCGCGTAATATGTGGCCGATCTTGTCCGTGACTCCTTTAACATAAGGCATATAGGCTGGTTGTCTTCTAACTTCGGGATGTTTGTCACTCTTAGTCGGCTGCTTCCGTAGTCGATTCACTCGATATCCGTTTTTATTGAGTACCTCCTGAACATGATCCAGCTCACGCTTTAAATGCTCAGGGTCACAGAGGTCAAATGCTCTGTTCTTTAGTGACGTTATCACGGATTGCAAGTGTCGAGGGTGGTGATGTGAGGTAGCGTGTAGGTATCTGTCCGTGTGCGTGGATTTTCGGTAAACACAGTGTGTTACGGACCCATTTGGTCTCACGGTCATCTTGACATCTAGAAAGGCCAACGACCTATTGGCCTCCATCTCATACGTAAACCTCATCTTCGGGTGAAAGGAGTTGAGATGTTGCATCCACTGATCCACTTCCTGCTTGCTTCCTTTAACGACGCAGAAGATGTCATCAACGTATCTTTTCAAAAGTCGGATGGTCTTCGGACCAAGGCTCAGTGCCTTCTCTTCAAAATGTTCCATCCAGATATTAAAAATTCTCAAAATAAAAAAAAATCATAGCTCGAAAACTACAAACAATCGCGGAACATACATGGGGTATTTCCGGGTAGGTACACCTAGATGTCAGGAATTCAAAAGAAAACCTTTAGTGTCACCGTTTGGGCCATAAACTACGCTATCATAAACTTACTAAATAATAGCAGAATGTGGCAGCTTTGACATAAGTGATATACTGACATCCTTTCCTTTGGAATGGATGTATTTTTTGGTGAATTATTATAATGTTTTGTTGACTATCTCAGTAACGAGCCTGTAGTTTTGGACCTTATTTGGTGAGCGTGCTCAGTATGACGTATAGTCGACGGTCCCTAAGTATAATCCCAGATGTGGCACATCCGTGATTTTCAGTTTTTTGTTTAATTGTCTTCTACTGATTTAACTCTATCGGTCTATGAAACAAACAAGTGAAAAAGTTCAATAATTATATAGATTTCGAAGTATGTCAAATACTATAACTGCAATTTAAATTAAATTCTCCGCCGTAGTAGGTATGTCTGAAGTGCCACAACTTGAATGATACGTCGGAGCGTCACTGCGCGAGGGGCCTCTCGTGTAAGTACCCTAGTGTCAGTTGCGTTTAATGTTTAAGTGTCCAAATCACTAATTATGTAAATTAATAAAAGTTAATTTTAACATATACCTACATTACAATTTATTTTATTTGTCTAATACCCTATCTTAAATTAAACCAATAAGTTTTCCGAAAACAAAATCATTAAATACCACATACAAAATTTGACGTTGAGCAACTCCCCATGTAAAATTCAGTAAGTGCCATTTGATTTGTTAAATGATTTGTATGTTCCAACGTAAAGTTCAGTAAGTGTAAAATAACATATACAATATTATAAATCAAGTTAATATAATATTCAGTACATTCTTAACTTAACCTACTATTTACTTGCCTAATTTGGTAATCACAGCTTGTATACTTTTAAAGTTACTGATAAAGACACTTTCAAACCGCTCTCCTAAAAAATTTGCGATTTTCACCTATGGGATTATACGTGGGGACCGTCGAGATATGTAGATGCTCCCCATAAACGTTCGCTTATTGATATTGACCCTATATATTCAAAATTCAAATATTACTCGCCTTCTCTATCTAGCCTCTGTAGGCCTAGCATGCGCAACACGAGATATGTCGCGGACGAGAGACGACAAATCATTTTTAGTTGTCATGTTAAGGTTTGTAGAAAAAAATACCACAATTTATGCAAAAACTACCATTAAGTCTATTTTTGACATATTATATAGAGTTCTAAGAGCATCCTTTTTTTATCCGCAACGGGTTAGCGCTTGACCTTCATCTCACCTGATGGTAAGTGACGATAAGGCCGAAAGTGGAAGCGCGCTTCACCCGGAATCCTCAACCACTGAGGAACTGGCTATCTTATCTCAAACTGTCGGAACACATTAATGCTATAAACATCGTTGTTATGGCGACAGACTTAGATAAGATGGTGGTAGCTAGCCAGGCGGACTTAACAGCCCTACCACCAACCAAACGGAGCACACAAAGATGTACCCCCCGCTGGGAATCGAACCCGGGACCTCTGGGTCTAAAACCGGTGGCGTAGCCACTAGAACACAGAGGCGGTTCATGAGGAGTTCATGAGGCATGTGTTTAGTGTCGATAGACATTCGAGATAAATGAATAAAACACGAGAAAACGGGTCGAGAAGAGTTCACGTGATGCGCATGCTAGGCCGGCTGTTTTCATGGTAAAAAAGGCAGTTCAGATTCAACTGCGGAGCTAGAATGAGCTCCTTTGAATTATTGTAAATTGTTATCCTTCCATTCCACACCAAATCACATTCACCAGTTTGCAAAATTGCTAGAATAGTGATATGCAATTGTTATTGTTATAACCAGGCAGTTCCAGACATATGACCTGAGAATAACGGGTGCGTATCATTTCAAATAATTAAAAATTAACTAATTTCAAAGGACATAACGTTCATTGGATATAATTTTTACTTGTTCTAAATACACTTCAACAACATTACGTATATTATTCATTTGATATAATACTCATATTCTCTAAACACTCTAAGTAGAATAATCATATTCTATAATATTATTTATTATAATTTTTGCATAAATAAAAATTGCATTTTAACCCTAAATTGATTTCAAATATTGTCTTAAAAAGTTAATACGTAAGGTTTTTGTTAAGGTTGTGCTAAAAAATTCAGTGACAGAAACGAATCGCGTCAAAACCGACTGCACGTAGACTTGTCTGCCATACGCTAGAGTGTAATTTAAGCCCATGACAGAAATCATGCCTGCTGCATGCTGCATGCCCGCTTGCATGCTGCATGCCTGCTTGCATGTTGCATGCCTGCCTGCATGCTGCATGCTTGCCTGCATTCTGCATGCCTGCTTGAATGCTGCATTCTTGCTCGCATGCTGCATGCTTGCTTGCATGCTGCATTCTTGTTTAAATGCCGCATGCTTGCTTGCATGCTGCTTGCTTGCTTGCATGCTGCTTGCTTGCTTTCATGCTGCTTGCATGCTTATTACATGAATAATGTTTAATACGGTTAGATCATTAAATCAAATGTGTATTATATCAAAAGTACATTATATCAAATGAAATTATAGAATCTAAAATTATATTAAATGTTTATTATATTAAGTCAGTTGTTATATCAAATGAAATTATATGAAATGAAATTATATTATCTGAACGTTAGACCATATTTATATCAAACATTACACACCCGAGAATAACATAATCTAAACCTTCACCTAGTCACAAAGCATAGTGTATTAAGAAAACTTCGTCTACCTAACCATTTCTTTATTGTAATATACTTCTGAACTCGTCGTGTCGTTTATCTTCATCCAACTCCTCCTCATCGTGTCACTCCTCCGTCCCTCCACTCCGTGACAGGGTTAGTTATGACTAGGCAATGAGGACAGCAAAAGTAGTCCTCTCTAGTCCACTTCTCACCATATAGCGACTGCACATGTGTTCAGCGTGACAAGTGGACAGCCCATCGCTGCTCAATGGTGTTGGTAGTATGTGCAGTCTTTAGTCCGTTATTCGCCTTTTACGACACCCAAGGGAAGAGAGGGGGTGGTAGCATTCTTTCACCGCAACGCGACACGGTTGTTTTACACTAAACGGGAAATACACAGCTGATTTATTCCGTTATTTCAGTTTTTTTCCCATAAAAATAGTTGATAATAGGATAGGCCCAATATAGCGACATTCTTTAACTATACTTACCAAACACTTAAGTGTCTATAAGCGTTCTGACTTTGATTCCCACGGGAACACGAACGCCGCATGTTGTGATGAAACAATAAAGTTTACCAGATTGTGTGAATTTAAATGGAATAGTGGGGAGCTCGACGGCTGCTAAGGCGGTCGGTTTGCGATCTTCCTCGTTAATTGGCTATTTGACAGTTGTAACAATAAAATCACACTATCACACTAATCACTCTAATCATAATATTATAAAGGCGAAAGTTTGTGAGTGTGTATGTTTGTTACTCTTTCACGTAAAAACTACTGAATGGATTTGGATGAAATTCGGCATACAGATAGTTTATAACCTGGAATAACACATAGGATACTTTTATCCCGATATTCCAATGGGAACGGGAACCACGCGTGTGAAACCGCGAGCGGCCGCTAGTATGAAATATGTCGGAAATGGTAGTTTATGATAATAGTTTTTTTTATTAAGATAATTTGTAAATAAGTATTTTGCGATTTTTTTTATCCGTGGACTACAAGACCCGAAACACAGGCGGCAAGGGGCGGCCATGATTGAGCTTTATGTGTCGTCACATTTCACAAAATTATCAAAAACTCTCTGTCAGGTTTCGAGATAAGTTGCTATATTTATTGAAATGTGACGTCACAGAGCAAAATGTCACGTGACCAACCGTTTTCGCACGAAAGGAGATCATTCGGGCTCGGTACATTTTTGGGCCTTTTCTGAAAGTGCCGGCCAACAAAAAAAAATAGTACGTATTGTTAGAACAAGCCATTTGGAGTAATAGTTAATATGGCATAAAAGTTGTAGGATTACTCTGAGCCAAGTTATAAGTACCTACAAGTTCGATGAATCATCATTTTCAAACATTTATTGATTTCTGTAAGTGCTGGGACTTGGAAACATAAAATAATGATAGATGTTGCTAGAACTAATGATCTGAAGCAATTGTCATTGTAGCGCAAAAGCTGTGGGGTCATCATCTGTTTTGATTATACAAAAAAATTTAGGAATCAATGAAAATGTATGAAAATGATGAATCTTCCAACTTATGTATAACTTGGCTCGAAGCAATCCTACAACTTTTGTGCCATTTAACTATTTCTCTAAATGGCTAGTTC
Source organism: Scoparia ambigualis (assembly GCA_963921215.1). Taxonomy (NCBI): domain Eukaryota; kingdom Metazoa; phylum Arthropoda; class Insecta; order Lepidoptera; family Crambidae; genus Scoparia; species Scoparia ambigualis. The sequence goes on from OY992513.1 coordinate 7,948,627, forward strand.
GAACAATACGTACCATTTTTTTTGTTGGCCGACACTTTCAGAAACGGCCCAAAAAAATGATATCCTTTGAAATCAATTAAAAAATATATGTTTTGTTTCTGTTCAATTAAGGTTTTTTCGGGAAAGAAAATATTGTATGGGGTATAAAACAAGCGTTTGTAACTTTTTAAATACTTTTTCGAAAACTGTCAAGTAGGCAATTAAGCAACTTTTGCATTGGATGGGTGACCAAATTACAACAGCTCGAGCTCCTCTGTGCTCCGGAAAGCACGTAATGCCTTTGGTGTCCCGGTTGTTGTCTACTCATGAGAAATTTAGCTCTTTGAAGAGATAAGAGCTATACGGCTCTTTACCCAGTCCAGAGCTATATAGCTCTTCTAGCTCAGTAGCTCATTTAGCTCAGTGTAGTTCATGAAGACAGAAGGCTCTTGAGTCGTTTATGTGTTCTGTTCAGGAAATAGCGCAAAGCGCAACGTATTGTCTTGAATTATGAGGTTAATTTTTTTTTATTAGACAACAGAAATCTAGCTCCGTACAAAAATAAGAAAAATATTTTTTTTTTCCTAAAAAAAAAAGTTAAATTTTTTTTGGTAAGTTCATCTGATACCGCTTAAGTTCTTGCGGAATTTTACAGGGGGGCCAAAATTCTGTTAGATTTTAGCTACGACGCACCGTTTTCGCGATATTCGCGTTTTTATAAAAAGTTACCTTAATTTTTTTTAAAGTTTGTAAGTTTTAAAGCTCCATATAAAAATAAACAGAAAATTTTGTCCTGCACCCCCTTTGCGACGCCCTTTTGACTATCAAGCCGAGCCGCTCTCGATTTCGAGCCGACATATTCCGATGAAACACTGATCTAATTGAGCTAAAATGAACACTGAGCTAAATTGAACGGCAGTGAGTTAGATATACGTTGCGCTAGAATAGGTGAGCCGGCCCTTTTAAACAACTCGCTCGCGAGCTACCCATCGCTATTATTGTCGTAAGATAGCCGTCAAAAACCCATCAACCCGCATTGGGCCAGTGCGATGGATTATCGCCCAATCGCTGACATTAGCATAGACTTGATTTTAATCATTTTATTACATACATACATGTAATCACGACTATTATCCGCGAAGGGTTAGTCAGAGACTAGGCAATGAGGACCGCCAAAGCAATCCTCTACCATAGTCCCCTTTTCACCAAATATTGACTGCACATGTGCTCAGGGTGACAGGTGGTGAGCCCATCGCTGCTCTATCCTGTTAGATGAATGTGCAGTCTTTAGTCCATTAGTCGCCTTTTACGACACCCAATGGAAGAGAGGAGGCGGTAGTATTCTTTCACCGCTACGCGACTAGGTCAATCATCATTTTATTGAGGTAAATATGTTAGTTGGTAGGGTATTTATTATATAGGCATCTCTGTATTTTTACCATACGTACATTGTTTTTTGCCTGAAAAAGAAAAGTTATTACTATTTAATTATTATTATTAACTAGCGGCCCGCTCGCGACTTCGTCCGTGTGAACACCCCCCGTACGTATCCGATGACGAATTTCCATTTTTTTTTAATACAAAGCTTGTCTCAACAATTAATTACTTATTAATACAAGTAATTATTTGACGACCTCCTTGGTCGAATGGTTTGTACGCCGGTTTTTATGGTGTCGCCATCTCTGAGGTCCCGGGTTCGATCCCCGGTCGGGTCAATTTAGAAATTGTTGTTTTTCTAAATTGTCTCAGGTCTGGGTGTTTTCTATGTATAATAAGTATGTATTTAAGTATTTTAAGTATGTTTATCCGTTGTCTAGTAACCATTTAACGAGTTTCTTCGAAGCTTCTCTTGGGTTAGATAATTGGTGTGAGTGTAGGAACATTTATTTATTTATTAATTACAAACACAACAAAATTTTCTGTGTCTGGTTTTATTTAAAGCAGCATTGCTCATATTATATACAATACTTTACTTTTACTTACTCAGTGACCTTAAACCGTGTCGCGTAACGGTGAAAGTATACTACCACCCCCCCTCTTCCCTTGGGTGTAGTAAAAGGCGACTAACGGACTAAAGACTGCACATATATCCAACAGCTTAGAGCGGTGATTGGCTCGCCACCTTACGCTGAGTAATGTGCAGTCGCTATTTGGTGAAAAGTGGACTATGGCAGAGGACAACTTTTGCGGTCCTAATTGCCTGGTCTTAACCCTCCGTGGATAAAAGTCGTGATTATACATATGTATAATACCTTCCGAATCGTGATACCCTGATATCACTTGCTTTGCTCTTCGGCTAATCTGGCACAGTGGCAGAGCAATCATCGATCACGATTGTTCGTGTGTTAGTCGTTTCGTATGTCACACGATACGATATTCTTCTAAGGTTGCCTTAATGCATAAAAGAGCAGCGGGTAGATTTTTAACATATTTTTAAATCCATACATATAATGACGACGTTATCCACGAAGGGTTAGTCAGAGACCAGGCGATGAGGACAGCAAAAGTAGTCCTCTACCATAGTCCACTTTTCACCAAATAGTGTCTGCACATGTGCTCAGCGTGACAGTTGGTGTGCCATCGCCGCTCTATGGTGTTGGATGTATTTGCAGTATTTAGTCCGTTAGTCTCCTTTTACGACACCCAAGGGAAGAGAGGGGGTGGTAGTATTCTTTCACCGCTACGCGACACAGTTAATATATTTTTAAAGAATGATAAATTAATGAATGTTTATTGGTATCTCATACTAAACACATACACAAAGATTACACCAAATACATCATCATAACAATGTACATAGTGTTCTGTTTTTTTGTTTGCAACCAATGCCTGCATTTTTCTTAAAATCGAAGGAGTTTCATCTCTCCTGACGCAAAGAGGCGATATTACCGAAGTTTTTGGCCACATTTCAACCGTTATCCTTGTTTACTGATGAACTGGCTTTGGTAACCCTTACTGTTCGTAAGTCCCCACGAATGGTGAAATGCTTGACCTAAAATCTGGAGGTCTCAGGTTCAATTCCTACCAGGGCATAGTGTGTTTCATATTTTTCAAAGCATCGCCTGGGTTTGTGGTCACCAACCCGCATTTTGCAAGCGTTAACCCATTAATTTTAGCGATGACTCAATTTTGTCTTTTTTGCTTTACTTGTTTTATAGTATACGCTTCAGCTCGCACTAGTACCAAAACAATGTTTGTTTTGGTATTCGGCGGAAACGTTTTTTCCTCGGCAGTGCGGCGAGGGTTGGGTGTCTGTAAACAACACACTTGTCATCCTATTTCCTTTGCCTCTCTTTTCTTTCTTAACGTAGAGGCACGCCGACCTCAATCGATGACCTCCGTAGAGGAATTGTGGCGGGTTCATTTGTTTATTAGTATTGTCTTTAGTTGAGGTATGGTTAAAATGAGATGTGTTGAATGACAGTGCAGTTATAAATATAAGTATATTGTGAAGTTTTAGGTCATGTAGAGATGTAAAGTAAAGAGAATAGATGAAAAAGTAGGTAAATGATGACATAAATAAATATTGCTTATTTAAATATTTTATTGTAAAATGAACACAAATATTGTATTACTTACGCTTAAAACTTTAAAAAAATACTATTTTAAAATAAGTAGCGAAATATTTTGATCCATAAGGGGATCCTGCACGAAATTGTGAAAATTTACGTATTTTTAAGTTACTTGTACTACGCGCTGAATTAATTAAATACATTAAAAGAACTTATGTAAGTTAGCTTGATAATTGCACAAGGTCGTGGCCTTGTTGAAATTTGAAACAAATTCTTTAAACAATAACAAACAATACATATCTCTAATGACTCGTAAAAACATTTTTCTTCGACAACTTTCTTAATTCTACGCATGAAACAATAATTATTCTTACATGACAATATTTGTGTTGATATTTCGCAGGTCGCCTACCTCTTATAAAAGTAAATTTTTATTTTTAACACAATCGCGTGATGGTGTACATTTCGGAGAATAAAAACATTGCTCTAATCAAATTACTAGGTCTGATACTTCAAAGCAGAATATAGTTCTAATTTTAAATTTCAATATGATTGATTTTGCTATGTCAGTTTTTGCGATCGCGCGGCACCCTCTTAATTAACAAAACATTATAAAACTTACCTTTATAAAATTTTCGTATTACTTATTCATATTAAGTAGATTAAAGATTTTTGATATTTTTTTGCGCTAATAATGCTCAAGTATTCTTAAAATTCATGTTACATATCGTTACACCATTACAATGCGATTGCCGCAAAAAAAGGTTCAAATGCACCGTTTATGTTGCACTTCAGTTGGAACAAAAACCGCGAACAACATCTGGAGCACGCGAACGAAACTGAAAGCAGTTGTTACATTCAAGTTAATAGTAGATTATTAACCAAGGGGATAAAGCAGTGTCTTCTGTTGCTGGTGACGATTTAAATTGCGAGCGTAACGAAGGACTCGAGGTTGAGACGAGTCCTGAGTGTAGCGAGGGATTTAAGTTCACCCAAGACTAAGACAGCTTTATCACCGAGGAAAATACTCTACTTTTCGTACCATTTGCGAAAAAATTAACACAATAATAATATGAGCTAAGCATTTATTAAAAATAATGACAATTAAAAGTAAAAGTTAACATTCGAAACATTGGTCCAATTATTGATAGAGAGAGTAACATTTTTGTTTGGTACATTTATTGTTGATGAGTTGATTTGTATTTTTTTTTTAATTAGATTTATTTCCTTTTTTATAAAGATGTATAAAGCTTTAAATACAAACTCAATGGTGTAAACACAGATGTAGTTCAGTATAAATTTCGGTAAGTATTCCAAATTTAAATCACATTCTCCCCCTAGAGGATGAATGAAATTCAGTACAATTTTCTTTCCCTGTTTTTAACAGATTAAAAATGACTATTGTTATGTTCGCTTTTTGTGGCATACAATGTCACTTTTTTGAGCAAGTGGTACGAAAATGTATTTTAAATATTCAAGTCAACATTAATTATTTTTATGAAAAAACGGGATTTTTACCATGTCATTTTTGACATGGTAAAAATCCCGTTTTTTCATAAAAATAATTGTAGTGACCATGAAAGTTTAAAATGTTATTTCAAGTCAACATTGTTGGACGCCAAACGATTTCATGACGACACGTAGATAAATATACAAACAGGTTGCAAACAAACACTACAAGCAGGTTGCAAACAATTACGTCTTGTTTATTTAAAATTATACTTTATTCTTGTACGAGTACGCATCTCACGTTATATTAGGATAATAAGGTGGTGAAAACTCACTTCACCCGCATTGCTGACCTGAACTACTGATGATCTTATCTTTATTTGTCAGAACACAACAATGTTAGTAACATTGCTGTTAAGGCGACATAATTATATATATTACATATACAGCGTGTTTCTTGTAAGGTGTCAAGCCGATGTATGGTGATAGGGAACTACCATACCTATCTATTGGACCCCCATGTATGTTCTACGATTTTTTGTAGTTTTCGAGTGATAATTTTTTTTGTTATTTTATGATTCAACGACGAGACAGCTCTAAAAAAAATTATATCTTTTTTTGGGTCGACTTTTCTATGATATTTTTTTTGTAAAACAATGCCTATTAATTGCACTTTTATGAGCAAAAAAATCTCCTTCCTAACTTTAACCTATAGTACTAAAATTTTGATCCTAACTTTAAAAATTGGGTTAATCAGAACAGAATGGAATTTTTAACTAAGATAAAAAATAATAAAAAAGATTTTCCATAGCTTCTGACTAGTCTTAAAAACTGCCCATCCAAATATGCTTTTATACTAATACAAAACAAGATGTACTAAATGGGACTTTTTTTGCTGAAATCGGTCGTTGAACGTGGTAGATCGGAAATTGTGTAATTTTCATTTAAACTAATATTATAAAGAGGAAAGATTATATCTTTTTTTGGGTCGACTTTATTTCAATGTTTTTTTATACAATGCCTATTGATTGCACTTTTAGGACTAAAAAAATCTCCTTCTTAACTTCAACCTAAGTTACTAAAACTTTGATCCTAACTTTAAAAATTGGGTTAATCAGAACAGAATGGAATTTTCAACATAAATAAAAAAATTAAAAAAGATTTTCCATAGCTTCTGACTAGTTTTAAAAACTGCCCAACCAAAATGTTTACATAGTAATACAAACAAGATGTACTAAATGGTATATTTTTTGCTGAAATCGGTCGTTGAACATGGTACATCGGAAATTGTGTAATTTTCATCTATACTTATATTATAAAGAAGAAAGACTTGATTGTTTGTTTGTATTGAATAGGCTCCGAAACTACTAGACCGATTTAAAAAATTCTTTCACCGTTGGGAAGTTACACTATCTCCGGGTGACATAACCTACAATATATTATCAAAAAAAACTAAGGATCCTTACTAAAACTCTAATAAATTCCTTACATCGCGTGCGCCACGAAAACTATTGATGATAGAACAAATGCGATGTAGGTGTCGTCACTGGGGTACGCGAGGGGAGTCATTTTGAAAATTCGTCACGGGGTCCACGCAAACTAAGCCGTCGGCGGTCCGCTAGTATTTTATAATTTCTTAGTATCTTTGCATATTCTTGTCTATCAGGAGATTATTATCCCTTTACGTTTAAGAAGAACTCAGTTGTTACTAATAACATACATTTCATACCTACTACTATCCTCAAAATTACCATTAATAATGAGAGAGCCAAAGTAAAACTCAAAATGCAATAAAAATTTAATATGTTCAAAATGCCGGCCACCAAACGATATGCACATTCAGCATGTTTTTCTTAAATTTTTGCATTTTGAGTTTTGTTTTGGCCCTCTCATTATTAATGGTATTTTTTTTATATTTAAACTCAAAAGGCGGCACCGCCGTGACGACGCCTACATCGCATTTGTTCTATCATCAATAGTTTTCGTAGCGCACGCGATGTAAGGAATTTATTAGAGTTTTAGTAAGGATCCTTATTTTTTTGAAAATATTGTAGCCTATGTCACCCGGAGGTAGTGTAGCTTCCCAACGGTAAAAAAATTTTTTAAATCAGTCTAGCAGTTTCGGAGCCTATTCAATACAAACAGACAATCAAATCTTTCCTCTTTATAATATTAGTATAGATGAAAATTACACAATTTCCGATCTACCACGTTCAACGACCAATTTTAACAAAAAAGTCCCATTTAGTACATCTTTTTTTGTATTAGTATAAAAGCATATTTGGTTGGGCAGTTTTTAAAACTAGTCAGAAGCTATGGAAAATCTTTTTTAATTTTTTTTATCTTGGTTGAAAATTCCATTCTGTTCTGATTAACCCAATTTTTAAAGTTAGGATCAAAATTTTAGTACTATAGGTTAAGTTAGGAAGGAGATTTTTTTGCTCATAAAAGTGCAATTAATAGGCATTGTTTTAAAAAAAAAATATCAAAAAAATATAATTTTTTTAGAGCTGTCTCGTCGTTAACTCATAAAGTAAAAAAAAAATCATAGAACATACATGGGGATTCAATAGATAGGTATGGTAGTTTCCTATCACCACACATCGGCTTGACACCTTACAAGAAACACGCTGTATATATAAGAATAGGTAGTTAGTCTATCAGACTTAAAACAAGCCCTACCACTAAACCGCGAACCAACATAAACCTGGGAATTGAACCCGGGACCTCTGGGACAGGTGTGGCTTAGCCACTAATAAACATAGAGGCGGTTAAAAATAAAATAAAAAAACTATCGTAAAATCGTATCGTACTATTATTAAGAGCAGTAAAACCACAATAGATATTCAAACTTATAACTTCAACAGAAGAGTGGTTTTCAGTTCAGCAAACATTAAAAGAGTTGTAGACTTATTTATGTAGTAGGTAATAAGTTATACACTCGAGATAGAATAGTGTTGACGTGTGAATTAAGGAACAAAACAAATGATCTAACATCATACAACCGATTTTAAAATCACATAAATCTCAAACTCTTCGGAGCGAAACTGCGTTCGAAACATAGTTCTTCGTGACTTTATTATAGCCGTAGAGATTAGCGGATCGGACGTTAATCGATCGTGATTACTGATGATTGGGTTAATTAGGACAGATTAAGTCGACTATTACTAACATGTGATGTTATGCTCTCACTGTGTAACAAAGATAGATTTACTTGCTGATAATATTCTGCCTAGATGTCTGAGCAGCGTGTGAGAAATTACGTCGAGTCTTTACGTTGCCAATTCCACAATGTCTACAGCCGAAAGTTTTCAATCAGTGCGTCTGATCCGTCATGACATACGGAGCCCACTTCCTTCTGCCTCATACAGGTACTCTCGGGTTGTATCCTGTTATGTATCCCGTTATATTTTTTAAAAAACTTTCGTAGGTACGCGCAGTCGTCAAGAAGCTTTAATATTTTTTTATAATTTCAAAAAAAGCTGGTGGTAGCCAGCAGCTATCTGTGTCAACGCCTAACGCGCATCCAGCGCGGCAATGCGGCTAGTATTCTGTTTCTAGGTACTCTGGGATGATCTGGGGCAATTCTTTTATTTATAATTTTTATTCTAATTTAGTTTTTACTTTTCTTTGTAATATGTAAATACTTCTAATTTTAGTATTAACTGTTATAACCCCTGTATTACTTTATTGTAAATAAAGTTAAAATTACTGTGTTGAAATCAATGAATTGCATTTCAATTGCATAAATAACAAGTTAAAAGTGAGTGTAACAATAAACATGTTTCTTCATTTGTAAAAATATAATCAACTGATCATAAAGTCATCAAGATCTCTATGGAAAGGTTACAGGAAAAATATTAATTCTGCTCACTCAATTACTAGGTGCGCCTAATCGCCCTTGTGTCTTAGGCATAAAGGTCACGAGGTCGATTGCCAGCGGAGAGTACGTATTACAGTACTTAACAGTGGTGGTCGGTAACAGTCGTCGGTAACATTTTGGTTAGCTATTACCGTATTATTAAAATATATATTATGTTGCCATAGCAACAATGCAACTAGCAATTAGTTGTGTTCCGCCCGTCAGACTGAGATAAGATTAGGTATCTCTAAAGGGGGTGCCGCGCGATCGCAAAAACTGACATAAGTCTCTTAATGAACTTTAAAGCAAAATCAATCATATTGATAATTAATAATTAGAACAATTCTGCTTTGAAGTTTCAGGCCTAGAAATTTAATTAGAGCAATGTTTTTATTCTGCGAAATGTGCAAAACCATCACGCGCTTGTGTTAAAAATTACTTTTTAAAGAAGAGGGTGCCCTGCGGAATATCAATACAATTATTTTCATGTAAGGATTATGGTTTCATGCGTAAAATTAAGAAAGTTGTCGAAAAAAAATGTTTTAGGAGTCATTAGATTTATGTATTGTTTGTTATTATCAGTGGTCGGAGTAGGTATATTGAATTAAGGTCACTGACATCAAACGTATATGTTAATATGGATACTCCTCCGAGTTTCCGGATTATTATGATAAAAATACCGAAACATCGAAATTATTACATGAAACTAGTTAAAAATGTATCAATACTCTCAACGCTATGCTGCTAGTGGCGTAGATGACCAGAATTTAATAGTAAAAAATGACTGGTGTGTAAAAACCTTGTTGTAGTAAAAGTGTTGGAGTAAAAGCCTAAGCATGTATAAAATGATATAATAATAATATTCATTTCAACACACGACATCCGGCAAACAGGGTCTTTTGTCCTCTTATCTCTATGCTCAACGCATCTGACCAATTAGAATCAAGTATCCAGGATGACTCATTGACTGTTTGTTCGAAAACAATGCGCTCGCACCGACATCCAGACCAAGTGGCTCACTCACTTATTTCGGTTCGTGGAGTGCGCTTATTTTATGTGTTGTGAATATCTTGACTTGACCCTGGCTTGTTTACTGTCTTCTGAAATCTACTTAAAACGACGAATTTGGCTTATAACTACGGACATCGATTTATTACTCTTGGATTGGGCCCATTTGAAGTTGTTTTTGTACGGGTAAGTTTTAATTATTTTCACTATTTAAGAAGGTTTTAGAACTTGGAAACAGTTAAAAAAATCACTTTATAGCAATCATCACAGCGCATGAGAGTCCGGTACGCACACCGCAGGGCTATCACCGCTTCAGTTAAAAAAAACACTTTATATGAAACAGAATTTCATTATCGACTTTACAGTTGTGTATGTATATATTGTAAATTTAAATCATTGTTTTAGGTGAGATATAAATAAATATGGCAAAGGTCAAGGCTGAAACAGTGCAAAAGTGGTTATTGCACTATCCTGAGCTACTTTACGATAACGCTAGTGGCACTATATACTGTACAAAGTGTGAAAGTCATTTGAAAGCTGTGAATAGAGGCAACATTACCAAACACATTGAAGGCGCTGTACATCAAGGAAAATTTAAGAGACCGCAAGAGGAATTTTACTTCGACCTCATTAAGTTCCTGATTCTATGCAATATTCCTTGGTCGCAAATGAAAAATCCAGCGTTCAAAGAGTTTTTTCAGAAATATATGTGCAGTACTTGTTGTTGCGTTTGTACCAATCGTAAAGTGGTTGACGAATCACAGTTACGAAAAGTTTATTTGGAGAAGTTTTATAGGAATAAAATCAATTCGATTTATGAAACTAATAAAAATGAGAAACTATGGATATCGCTGGATGAGACAACAGACATTTTTGGTCGATACATAGTCAATTTCCTAATAAAACCATTGCATCCTAGTAATAGTGCAGGCCGGCCTTATTTGATTGCTTGTAAAATGCTAACAGCAGTAAATGGACAAACAATAACACAATTTGTACTGCAATGTCTAGAAAATTTATGGCAAAACACTTTTGAAGCGAAAGTTGACAATATTTTAATGCTTTGCACTGACAGTGTAGCGTACATGCTATCTGCAGGGCGAAATTTAAAACATTACTTACCTGAAATGAAGCATGTGACATGTTTGGCGCACGCTCTTCATCGTGTAAGTGAGCAGATAAGGTCAGAATACAACGATGTTGATATTCTTATATCAAATGTTAAAAAAGTATTTTTAAAGGCTCCTAGTAGGGTAAACATTTTAAAAGAAAAATATCCTGACTTACCGTTGCCTCCGCAACCAGTCATTACCAGATGGGGTACTTGGTTACAGGCAGCATCTTACTACGCTCAACATTTAGATAAAATAAAAGAAGTTTTATCCTGCTTGAGCAGTTCTGATGCTATAGCCATACGAAACGCAAAAAACATTTTGGAAAAACAAAATTTAGTAAATGATTTAAAATATATTGAAGAAAATTACTCTATTATACTACTAGCCCTAAAAGAGTAACAAAAACAAAATTTATCTCTAGCTGATTCACTTTTAGTATTTGATCAAGTAAGGGCTACGCTTAACGAGTGCAATAATGAGAATATAAAAAATAAAATAGAATCAGTTATGGAACGAAATCCAGATTTAGATACAATTAGAGAATACAGCGAGAGTATTGAAAAAAGCGTAGCAAATAATCAGAAACTTTATTTCAAATTCGCTCCATTGACATCTACAGATGTTGAACGATCATTTTCCACTTACAAATGGATCTTAGATGTTAAAAGAAATAGCTTAAAATTAGAAAATATTGAAAAAATTATAGTAATTTATTTTAATTGTATAGAGACAGAAAATCAAAATGTAGAACTTGTAACCGATGAGGATTAAAAATAATTATTTTTAATAAAACTGTAATAATGATTATTTGTATTAACAATAAACAATTTTGTTTGCTTACATATGGTTTTTTATTTTATTACTCTATTTACCAAATTTTTGGAAACTCCGGTACATTCCGGAAGAAATGCATGTCCATGTTATGATATCATGACGCAAGTATCTAAAATCAATATACCTACTCCGACCACTGGTTATTATATCATTATAGTAAATCATTTAATTTCTTTCAATGTTTTCATAAACATTGCAATATTTAATTAATAAAAAAGGTATGTTTTTGTTTTTTGTGATTAAATGAGTTTCTGGTTTTAGTTCTACCAGTTGCCATTGCCACTAGTTTAGTCTGAGCTCTCCTCGATTGCATGAAATAACTGCATCTGTTCTGATAAAATACAAACTGTTGCTTGTTTCAATAATCGAAGCGCTTATTAACATAATATGCCGTTAAAACGTACTCCTCCTAAGTCTCCAATGTCAACATCACGACCAGCAACTACTGCAACAGCGGTGCCCAATACACCAGTGCCTGTTGCCTCTGAACAGCAAGACGACTGCGCTGCACCAAATGTAACTACTCGTAAAACCAAACGCAAGCCTACAAATGGGAATGGAGAGTTATCCAACTTTATGGCCGAAGTCAGACAAATGTTTACAGACCTTAAAGGTCATCTTGAGCTGAAAGTGGACAAAATGTGCTCAGCTGTTGAAGATATGCGTACAACGGTGGATTTTCTAGCGGAAAAATATGATGTTTTGAGAACGCATTATGATAACTTAGAGATGGAACTAAAAGGAAATGTCAATTATATCAGGGAACTTGAACTTGAGTTTGAACATTTTGAGAACAATTGTCGATCTACTTGCCTCGGGAGAACAAATGTATGAATCCGATACAGAGAATTGATCTATCCACTCTCCCGTCCACGGTTACTTCTGTAACCCACTGACATATAACCCCTTCCGTCCACGGTTACTTCTGTAACCGAGAATTTTGCAATTTTGCAAACTCGCATTACGACCACGGTGAGTGTAATTACTCAAAACACGTATTACGTAGGCCCATTAAAATATTTGAGATGATTCTGTGGTTACTAATTTAACAACTTATTGAAAAAGGTAAAACAGGATTTTAATAAAAAAGAAATTGAGCAGGCTGGTAACAATCCTAAAGAAACATGGAAGCTTATTAAACAATTTGCTAGCCTTAATAAAAAACAATCTTCCTCGTCTAAGCTTTTAAAGCTGTCTTTTGATCCCATCATAGCTGCTGACAAAGTTAACTCCTATTTTTCAAATGTAGGTGCAAATCTAGCAGCAAACATAATTAATTGTAATAAAACACGAATAAATAATACTTCGCCTACTTATCTGTTAACGCAACAACCAATAATTTCATCCACATCTCATTCGATGGCTTTATTCGCTGTAGACGATGAAGAAATCGAAAGCACTATTCTTGGACTTAAAGACAGGTGTGCAGTTGGCTGGGATGGCATACCCACAACAGTCATTAAAGCAGCCAGCCACATTCTCATTCCTAAATTTAATTACGTATTTAATCTTTGTCTCTCATCAGGTATTTTCCCCGCTGTTTTTAAAAGAGCTATTGTGCATCCCATTTATAAAACTGGAGATAAAGAATATGTTTCAAACTACAGACCTATTTCCGTACTTACTGTTATTTCTAAGTTATTTGAGAAAATCTTAAATAAAAGAATTCTAAAATATATAAATAAATACAATATTCTTTCGGACAATCAATTTGGTTTCAGATCCAAAAGATCTACCGAAGATGCTGTTTTAGAAGTTACAGAAACTGTTGTCAAAAATTTTGATAAAAAACTAAAAACAGTCGGCATCTTTTTAGATCTTGCTAAGGCGTTTGACAATGTCTCAGCACCAATCTTGCTCAAAAAATTAGAACTAATAGAAATCAGAGGAGTTGCACATGACATGTTATCAAGTTATATGAGCAATCGCTCGCAGTCCGTTAAGTTAGATCAGTTTGTAGGTGGAGAGGAGTCTCTAAACTTTGGTGTACCACAAGGTAGTGTTCTCGGACCTACCTTGTTTTTAATCTATATAAATGACCTGTGCATACTGAACATTCCAAACTGTAAAATAATAACGTATGCTGGTGATACAGTTCTACTAATTCATAGTTATAGTTGGAGTGAAATACAAGTTCTTGCTAAAAATGCGTTAAGATCTGTCCTTACTCTTAACGTTGCCAAAACAAAATTTCTTCCTTTTGCTACTAACAGTATCTCCCAACCTCCCCCTTCATTTGTTATCTGTGCGCATACATGTCTAGAAGATACCTCCGTTGTTTCTTGCAGTTGTGACCAAATTGATAGGACTACTTGTCTTAAGTACCTTGGTATTATAGTTGACAGTGAGATGTCCTGGAGACCTCATATCGAATCCTCTGTTCCCAGAATTAGAAAACTAATCTTTGTTTTTAAAGAATTAAGAAACATTCTTGATTTCCGGTGTCTTAAGACTCTCTACTATGCTCTAGCTCAATCCGTACTTTCGTATTGCATTACTTCTTGGGACAGCTCCGGCAAAACACGTTTGTTGAGATTGGAGCGAGTCCAAAGAGCTGTCATTAAAGTCTTAACTAAAAAACCCCGTCTTTACCCTACCACTTCCCTGTATTCACTATTTGAAGTCCCAACGGTGAGGCAATTGTTTATTCTTCATACTATCTTACGTAAGCACTCCAATATCCCCTACGACCCTTTAACAGCAAACTCCAAGCGCAGAAATGACAACATCTGCGAAATACAATTCCGTCGTACCACTGTTGCCAGTCGCCACTTTTTTTTATAAGCTCTGCATTATACAACAAAATAAATAAAGTTATCAGTATTTATCCTCTAACGCTAAAGCAATGTAAGAAAAGAATCCTCATTTGGCTTTCTACTCTCTCTTACGAGGACACAGAAGGACTTATGAAGTCCGTCGAATAAACTTGCAATAGAACACACACACACACACACACACACACACCCCTGTTTGTACAGACGGCCTTTCGAGGACTATGGTTTTATATGACCCATCCGAGGACTCTCTCAAAAACCATGTTAATGACCTTGTATTGTTACTTTAAAACGATAGAAAGAAACAGAAAACACTTTGTTAATGATCAGGTCTATTTGTCTAACGTTATTGCAGCATTTTATTTATTAACTTTTCTTGACCAATGCGTGGACTTATTATACACTGCCAACGCTTGTGGAGACATCTTTCCGAGGACGTCTGTGTGTACCTTTCGAGGACCCAATCGCCTGACTACAGATGGCAATCTGGGGACTCATTTTCACACACTTTCTCTTGAATCCAATACAATTCGAGGACCGTGTGTTTGACTGTACAGAAACAATATGAGGACGTTTTTCCGAGTCCCGCGTGTACAAAGCGAGGACCACTAATGTGTAAACATAACATGTTTTAAGTACCATTCGAGAACATTTATTTTGTAATTAACATTTGATGTGGCCCTGATGTACATAAGCTCTTTACTTGACCGGACCTGATTTATGTTAAGTGATGATAAGGCATGTGAAATCGCGTTATTCCCGGGGTATCCTTAACCACTAAGGAACTGGCTATCTTACCTCGAACTGCTGATAACATTGTTGTTACGGCGACGCGACATACTAAAATAAGTTGGTGGTAGCTATAGCCAGGCGGACTTAGAACAAGGCCTACTATTCCGTCTGGCGAGTTATAGGAGGTTGTGATGATGGAAGGTTCCTTGGCAATGGTTAATAACGACTGCGTCTCTTCATGTGATGTTGTATATTTATAGTGACTACATTGTAACTAACTTATTGTCTCTAAAACATACAAGACGATTTATACTACGTAGATGTTGGAGGGAGGATGCCGTCTTATCTTTATCGGATCTACACGCGTTTAGGAATGCGTTTACAAACTCTTTAACCATACGTGAGGATAATAAATTATGTGGCGACGCAGGCCGCCACACCTACCACTAACCAAACCGAGCACAGTTAGTACCCCCCGCTGGGAATCGAACCTGGGACCTCATGGTTTAAGGTCTTACCGCTAGACCACAGAGGCGGTTAAAGTTAGTTTAAACCAGCTACTTTTCTTCGTACTCAACATAATAATCATCACAATATGGGTACTGTCGGTCATTGAGGAGTTTCATAGGGTATCTGTGAAGTCTGTGATCCTTTGCTCATTGATAGTTACCTAACCATTTACTTCTCTTCGTACTTAACATGATAACCCATGACGATATGTGTACTGTTGGTCATTGAGGAGAAGTTCCACATGGTATCTTTGAAATCTGGGATCCTTTGCTCATTCATAGTTACCTAACCAGCTACTTTTCTTAGTACTCAACATAATAATAAATCCAAATATTTGTACTGTCGGTCATTGAGAAGTTCCATATGCTATCTGTGATGTCTAGAATCCTTTGCTCGTTGAATGTTACCTAACCAGCTACTTTTCTTTGTATTCAACATAATAACCAATTATAATATGTGTGCTGTTGGTCTTTGAGAAGTTCTATAGGGTATCTCTGAAGTCTGTGATCCTTTGCGAATTGATAGTTATATAAGCAGCTACTTTTCTTCGTACTCAACATAATAATCAATCACAATATATGTACTGTTGGTGATTGAGGAGTTCCATATGGTATCTGTGAAGTCTGGGATCTTTTCCTCATTGATAGTTACTTAATTAGCTACTTCTCTTCGAACTTAACATTATAACTAATCACAATATATGTACTGTTGGTGATTGAGGAGTTCCATATGGTATTTGTGAAGTCTGGGATCCTTTGCTCATTAATAGTTACCTAACCAGCTACTTTTTTTCGTACTTAACATAATAATAAATCCAAATATGTCTACTGTCGGTCATTGAGGAGTTCCATATGCTATCTCTGATGTCTGGGATCCTTTGCTCGTTGAATGTTACCTAACCAGCTACTTTTCTTTGTATTCAACATAATAATCAATTCTAATATGTGTACTGTTGGTCTTTGAGGAGTTCTATAGGGTATCTCTGAAGTCTGTGATCGTTTGCGCATCGATAGTTACATAAGCAGCTACTTTTCTTTGTACTCAACATAATAATCAAACACAATATGTGTACTATTGGTCGTTGAGGAGTTCTATAGGGTATCTCTGAAGTCTGTGATCCTTTGCGAATTGATAGTTATATAAGCAGCTACTTTTCTTCGTACTCAACATAATCATCAATCACAATATATGTACTGTTGGTGATTGAGGAATTCCATATGGTATCTGTGAAGTCTGGGATCTTTTGCTCATTGATAGTTACTTAATTAGCTACTTCTCTTCGAACTTAACATGATAACTAATCACAATATGTGTACTGCTGGTGATTGAAGAGTTCCATATGGTATCTGTGAAGTCTGAGATCCTTTGCTCATTGATAGTTACCTAACCAGCTACTTCTCCTCGTAGTCAACATGATAACCAATCATAATATGTGTACTGTCGGTCATTGAGGAGTTCCATATGGTATCTATGAAGTCTGGGATACTTAGCTCGTTTATAGTTACCTAATCAGCTACTTTTCTTGGTACTCAACATAATAATCACAATATATGTACGTTTGTTATTAAGGAGTTCCATAAGGTATCTACGAAGTCTGTGATCCCTTGTCTACTCATAGGTACCAGCTACTTTCTTTGTATTTAATACAATAACCAATAACAACTTGATCATTCGTCATTGAGGAGTTTTGTCGCCTGTCGCCAAGGGTCTTCATCATATCTTCACCATATTTTAAATGTAACGATTAAAACCTATCGATACAAAAAAAACATCCAAATCAGTGTAACCTGAAAATACATTAAAGAAACATAGTATATACAACAGAATTGATAACCTACTCCTTTCAGAAGTCCGTTAAAAATATTAGACAACATCACATACATTGCTCTGATTCTGCATTGACCCAGCTGGGAATCGAACCTGGGACCTCAGAGATGGCGACATAAGAGTCCGCCGGCGTGCGAGCCACTCGACTAGATCGTACGTCAATAATGAAGATTGAACTAAAAGTTATGATCGTCTATTTAAAAAAAAATAGTAAAGAAATTTTTGAAATTATTATTAAAAATAAAGATTAAAATGATGTTGACAATGTACGAAAAGCTAAAAAAGCATTCGGTAGGTCCTACGTACCAGTCATTACACCACTCTCCTCATCAATCTAGGGCATTCTAGGGCATTGATCAGACAAAAAAAAATCGTTCACTTGATAGAAATTTCACACGCCCAACGATTTTATTTTTTTGTCTGATCAATGTTCTAGAATGATGAGGAGAGTAGTTTGATGACTGGTACCTAAGACCTACAGAATTATGTTTTAGCTTTTAGTACATTGTCTTTTAATCTTTATTTTTTATTTTAATTTTGTTATTACGATTAAAAAAGAATGAAAAGTATATCATACTTCTCATTCTTTTTAATTCATTCAACTTGCCCTTTCATTTGATATCCATCACCCATATTGAAACAAATATGAAATCTGGCATTTCCGGCGGCCATCTTAGATTTAAAAATATATCAAAACTTTTAAACAGTATTCTATTACTCAAGCCCTTTCATTTGATACCCATATTGAAGGGGTAGTGAAAAAAAAATTTGCCTGCCATTTTGTTGGCGACCAAATTGGATTTTAATTTTTTTCATAGTGTAATCTATTCTACTAGGCAAGACCTTTTATTTAATACCAATATTGAAGGGGTTGTCATAAGAAAAATGAACCTGCTATTTTTTTGGCGGCCATATTGGATTCTCATTTTATTTCATAGAGAACTCTGTTCTACTAATCAAGCGCTTTCATTTGATACCCCTATTGATGATGTAGTGATAAAATATGTAATCCGCCATTTTGTAGCGGCGGCCATCTTGGATTTACAATGATACCAAATAAATTAAATTATATTCTTATTAGAACTAAAGGTGCGTACCAAATTTTAGATCAATCCGTCAACAGGAAGTGGGTCTAATTTTAATTACTGGATTTGACCCAAAGAAATAAACAGGGCAAGCTAAATAAAACGGTTTAAAGTTAAAGAAAAAATGCTTTTTATAAAATAATAATTTAAACCTGTTAAGAAAAATATCATTGTATAAGTACCTACATTGCAATCTTTAACGATAATTAACAATATTCGTCTACGTTACAATAATCCCATATCGTGAGATAGGTACATTACCTATTATTAGTTAGTATTAAACTTATACTAGCACAAAAGTACTCGTCAAGACAATTCAAACGAGCCCATACTCGATGGGGTTATGTTGTTTATTTACTAAGTTGCTATGGCCATCTTCCAGCTCTATCATGAGACCCTGGTTACCATCTAGCACAAAAGTACTCGTCAAGACGAATCAAACGAGCCGAGACTCGATTAGGTTGCGTCGTTTCTTTACTGAGTTTCTATGACCATCTTCCAGCTCCATCATCAGATCAGACCCTGGTAACAATCTAAAAAGCAAGTACTCATCAAGACGAATGAAACGAACCGAAACTCGATGGGGTTGCGTCGTTTCATTACAGAGTTCCTATGACCACCTTCCAGGTCCATCATCAGACCGTGGTTACCATTGAAAGACAAACTACTTGTCAAGACGATTCAAACGAGCCCAAACTCGATGAGATTGTGTCGTTTCTTTGCAAAGTTCCTATGGCCACCTTCCAGCTCCATCATCAGATCAGCACCATGTCATCATAATATTGCATTGTCACGCGATTTACACATGTATGCAAAATTTCAGCTCTATCGGTAACCGGGAAGTGGATGAAATTTAATTTGCAAACGGACAGGTGAACCTAAATAAAAGCTTGTAAAAATACTTACTTTGCTTACGTTCTTACAAAACAAAGACGGAAAAACAACACTCTTTGATCACGACGTGAAAATGTATCCATATGAGGACCTAAATACACACTGTCAGGTACTGACACCAATACGAGGTCATGAGTGTAAAATTTACACATAAGTCCTCACACAGTACAACAAACATGAGTCGAGTGTATAGCGAGTGTGTACAAATCGATAGTGGCGCCGCCTAGTGTTCACACTCTGTCGGTGTGTGAACCGAAATTTTCAAGACCAATCCGAGGATTCCTTGACTTTTTCTTATTAAGTATACAGGAAGGTTCACAATCGCACGTAGAGTACGATGGCGTAGTCAAGTCAAACCGAGGACCCACGAAAAAGTCCTCGGATTGAAAACGTCCTCGGATGTGCCTTGTGTATTCAGGCCCACGTCCTCGTATGGTACTTAAAACAAACACACTCATACACACACACACACACACACACACACACACTCACAAACTTTTATTGTACCTAGTTATGTTTAAAAGGTTAGTAATTGTAAACTGTATGTATAAATACTGCCCTACCTCTGATACTCTTTGGGGGCGGGCGTTGTTATCTGCTACACAGTTTTTAAGCTTAAGCGGATAGCATCGTTTAAAAATGTTATATTTGAAACCATTTATCGTTCAATAAACAAATTTTATTATTATCGTTCAATAAACAAATTTTATTATTTATTATTATTTATTGTTTAAAGAATTTGTTTCAAATTTCAACAAGGCCATGACCTTGTGCAATGATCAGGCTAAGTTACATAAGTTCTTTTTATGTATTTAACTAATACAGCGCATAGTACAAGTGACTTAAAAATACGTCAATTTTCACAATATTTGCAGGAGCCCACGCCTATGGGGACCCTCATGACTATTATCCCCGAAGGATTAGTCAGAGACTAGGCAATGAGGATGTCAAAAGCTGCCACTGTCCATGTTTTACCAATAACAACTGCTGTGTGATGATGTTGGTGATGCTGATGGGTGGTGAGCTGGTGAACTCAACGCCACTCTATGCTGTGAGATGTCTGCAATCTTCAGCAGGCCTGGCGCACTCCGCGCTTTAGGTATGGGGCCGTCCATCAATCAAGTGATGTTTTTTTAGCATTTTTTAACCCCTCCCCCTTGGTGATACGTGGTGAGGTTTAAGACCCCCTCCCCCCCCCCCCCCACCCAAAATTACGTGTATTTTTAGTAGGTACCTACAAAGAATCTAAATTTTCTTATAATATTTTTTTTAGAACAGGTATAGTTAAGTATAATCTTATTTTAATCTACAAAATTAAGGACCGCATGATAAAAATGTCTAGACAGAAAGGTTGCAGATTGTTTTTTTCTCAACGGCGAGTCAATGTCACACTACACCACACGCGCCGCTTTCGGTTTAGAAATCGCGTCGCGCGTTTGACGAAAAAATAAATACACGTGATATCTTACTACAACCCCCCTCCCCCTTGTGATATTTCGTGATTTTTGCTGAACCCCCTCCCCCCCTTTCGAGACTCACGTTATTAATGGACTACCTATGAAGTAAGAAGCTACAAGTAGCCGACCGGACCGACGCCCGCTAACACCCTGCAGTCGTTAGAAGAGATAAGAGCTACGCGATAGTACGCGATAGAAAGAGAGGCCACTTCTAGGTGAATTTAACTGTAGGTATGGGAGCGGTGTGCGACCAGAATTGCACTTTATTGTGTCTTGGCAAGAGTCGCTATTTATTTAAATGACTTAGCGGAGTGAATCTTCTGTACTTGTACTATTATGTATTCTATGTCTTCAGTCTGTAAGGCGCCTTTTACGACACCCAATGGTAGTATATTTTAAAAATGGGCCGTCACCACACATCAAGTTAATTATATCAAAAGTTTAAGGTAATTTGATAGAAATAACTACTTTTAAAACATTCAAATAGAAAATTTGTTGAAAACACAACTATGTATTTCTTCAAACAAGTAGTAGCACGTGTTTGATTTTCATAGTTTCTGTTACCCAAGTTAACTTTTGCACCATTGCTGTGATAATCGCCTAAACATATATTTCCATTCGCACGCTAACTCAAACAATTCATAACCTAGGTACCAAATACGTAAATGTTATTTTTATACCACATTTCCATAGATCACGTTGAACTCGTTGAACTACACACAACTGTTTTACACCAAACATACATACAATAATCACTACTATTATGCCCGAAGGGTTAGTTAGAGACTAGGCAATGTGGACCGCAAAAGCAGTCGTCCACCGTAGTCCACTTTTCACCAAATAGCGACTGGACATGTGCAAAGCGTGACAGGTGGTCAGCCTATCGCGGCTCTATTGTTGGAAGTATGTGCAGTTTTTAGTCCGTTAGTCGCCTTTTACGACACCCAAGGGAAGAGCCCTCTCTTGGGGGTAATATTATTCTTTCACGGCTACGCGACACTGTCATATGGTTGGTTTACACGTTATTATTTTAGATAGGTGGGTCTGATAGTCTAATGGTTTATTTTGTTTTTGTTTGAGCGTACAGTCTCGAGTACCAATATGTAAACTCTTTGACTCTTATTCGATTGTATTAAGAGTTACAATTGTTTACATATTTTTGCTCTTGACTGTACAAACAACGTGTATTACACTCATACATCACTTAATATACGTTGGTAGACGAATATATGCCAGCAGATAACATTTTTTTTATTAGAAGCTACAGCTTGTTATTAGCTTTATTACTTTATTTATCTTATCTAGCCTGCATACTAAGTTCCCGTTATTAATTGAAAAAGGTCAGGTAAATGTTTGATAAACGCGTAAGGCAAAATTTGGCGGCATTAGCGATTGAAACTAAAGAACCCGACTCAGTTGGACTATCGGCAAACCTAAACCACTTTTAACTTATTAACTTATTTATCGCTCCCTACACTAGTTACCTACCTATTGCTTAAATAGTAGAACTTGTTTATAGCTGGAAACGCAGCAATAACTAAAATGCACGACTAAGGTCCAGCGATCCAATAACGTCTAGATTTATTTATTTATCAAGACAATAAATTATCTACATGACCAAATAAATTTACTTTATTGAACACAACAACAAAAAAACATTTTGATAGAAAATAAAGTTAAATTTAAGTAGACGTACAAAGGGCTTCTCACATAAAGTGATTTGTTACAGACAATCTTTGGATGGACATTAAAGGTTTAAAATTAAAAGTGCTATTAATAATGTTAGGAACAATTACTTACTTATTATTTTCTAAGCTTAGCTACACTTACCTGAGCCAAGAGTCCAACAAAGTAATCATGCAAAAAATGTCAATATTTATATTTTATTGTGCCAATTGATCAGGTCAATTATAAAGATATATTACCTCGAAAACTTACAGAAGTACTTTAATATTTGGTGGAGGAAAGAAGACAAAAGAAGATTGTTTTAAGCTTGTTTGAAGCGGTTTAGGTATTATAACAGCAGTGGCATCTTCATTTTAGGCAATCTTTTTCTTAGTCAATTAGCGTTTTAGGTATTATAACAGCAGTGGCATCTTGCATTTTAGGCACTGTGCTCATAATCTGAAATAACTTGTTCTTAGGTACTTACCTACTTATTTATCGCCGATGCTAAAAGTACCGTGTGCCCTAAGTCCTAACTGCTTTGGCCATCCCGTAACTCCGTGAACCCTGTTTCACTGCTCGCCAACTTGCGGTATTGACGTGAACTTGTGGCCATTTTAAATATATACGATAGTAAATAATGTCTGGTAAATAATCTGTAGGGGTAATTTTTGTTTATTTGACTTGTCAGATTTATTATGTTCATTCACAAATTGCGGTATTAAACATGTAGGTATATAAGAACAAAAAAATTAACCGTTATGTATTTTTTATTGTACAACATAGTACACTACAATAACCTTATAATTAATTATGTTACAAGATCACAAGCTACACATAGTCGTACATACATATAATCACGACTATTATCCCCGAAGGGTTAGTCAGAGACTAGGCAATGAGGACCGCAAAAGCAGTCCTCTACCGTTCACTTTTCACCAAATAGCGACCGCACAGGTGACAGGTTGTGAGACCATCGCCGCTCTATGCTGTTGGATGTATGTGCAGTCTTTAGTCGGTTAGTCGCGTTTTACGACACCCAAGGGAAGAGTAGCATTATAGTAGTATATTGATAGTATTCTTTCACCGCCACGCGACACGGTTCCGGTACGCGACAGCTATAACACATTCAAATTATGTTTATTTGTTGATTAAGTATAATGTAATGCTTTACATACATACACACTCACGGCCGATTCCCGGAGGGGTAGAAGACCACCAATTGTCCCCCAAAGGGGAAAGGCTAGAGGGGACTACTGGGATACCTACACTGCAGATTTCGCCCGCTTCCCGGAGAAGTAGGCATACGTTAAAAAAAAACAACATACAAATTATTTGTAGCTTCTCTCAGACATAAGCAAAATTAAAAAAAAAACCTGCAGATTTTTTTACAGAAAATATACTTTACTGTGAAAATATGCAAGACATACATTGAAGAAGAGTTAACGAAACTATTTAAAAAAATACTAATAGATCTATTTTACGCACGTTAATGAGTTTGAATGCTACGCTTATACAGTCACTAAAAAGAAAACAATTTTCAATTGAAGCAAATTCACTGGGTTGGTCACGCGAATGAATTATCCAATAAAGATGGCTATTTATCCAGTAATTACAAAGTAATTTTCTGGGAATGTTAGTTAACCTGTAAAATTTTAGTACTTAATCGATTGGGATTATACTTCGGCTACAAAAAAAGAATCAGCAGTTCCACATATTTAGATCAAACAGTATTTGCAGTTTTGTATGAAGATGCCGATTATTTTTTCGCAATTTTTTTACAGTTTAATTAAAAGTTACCGTTTAATTATACAAATTTGTTCTTTGCACCCAGTTGCGGAATCATAATATGAATATACCAATTATCGAACAATCTGTTTAAGTCGCAACAATAATTTAAACACGTAAAATGTGTCGGTTAGTATCAAAAGTGGCTAAATCCTTACTAAACCATTTTTGACAAACTGCAATATTCTGTAACAGATACCTGAAATTCGACTTGTACATTAAAGAAACTAGTAGTAGGTTCTGCTTAGCTTTTAAAGTATTTCGTTTAATGTCATTATAATGTACTAGTTACACTTATTATCTTTACATATTATAACGTAAATTAATTTTGGATTTAACCAAGTTCGTTATATTTTTGTGGATTTAACTAATTTTGAAGGAAAACATCCTATGAATTACTTCAAAACTAGTTAAATCCACCTGGATTTACCTAATTTTGATCTGACATGTCATTGAATGTCAGTTGCAGTATAGGCCATATTGGAAAAATGCTCTGCTGTGATTGGCCGTAATGGACTTTGAGTGTTTTAAAAAAATGCGTGGTGTGGATCTTACCGAGTTTGATATAAAATCACACTTTAGACACGATTTTGTACAGTAAAATGATGGATTTATCCACTTTTGATAACAGCGTCTTAGACCATACTAGCCTTACGTACAATTGAGTTGCCGTATAAACATTTTTTTTTGCCATTATGGATTTATCCAATTTTGATATCCACCGAATACATTGTCATTATCAAAATACTTATTTTATTATTATTACTCAGCCTGGCTTGACCCACTGCTGGGCAACGTCCTCCCTACCCTCTTCCCACTCTTCACGGCATAAGGCTGTAATTTGACATTTAATTTACCTACATAGAACTATTTAGAATCGATATCGATAAGTAATCGATATATTCGATTCCCAGGTCGGGCCAAGTGTGTTTTCGGATTTTTCGATGTTTATGTAGGCCGGGTTCCTCACAAGTCTTTGGCAAGCGTGGTAATAAGCCAATACCCAGCAATTGTTAAATTGATTTTAATTATGAAGGCCTTCGCTATTTGAAGGGCACAGGAAAAGAAGGAGCTCATTAACATTCTCATTTGTTTCGAGTAATCAGAGAATTAATCCTTAAATTTCAATTCCTACACTTACACCTCTACTGGAATTTGATTCTTTCCTGGAATCTGTTTAATAATTGATAATCCACGAATAAATTAACTTAATTTAAAATTTTATATGTCGTTAAAAAAATATTCTAAATTCCTTTTATGAACGAATCAAATTCCAGTAGAGGTGTGAGTAGGGTTGCCAGGTGTCCGGCTTTAGCCGCACATGTTTGGCTTTTTACAGTCGTGTCCGGCCAAATAATTACGTGTCCGGCCTGTCCGGCTTTTGTTAGGCTTTTTTTTGTCCCATCATGATTTTAAGACAGCAGATTTTCTTGAAGAGCGGAGGATTCGTGTACTTTTTGAGGGTGGTTCCTCCGCGTTCTACAAAGCCAATATTGGAGTGCCGAAAGGTTCTGTGCTCTCACCTACTCTATTTCTTCTGCATATTAATGATATGTTGTCCTTGGGCAATATTCATTGTTATGCTGATGACAGTACGGTGCATGAGCGGTATACTTGGGACATCTTGCGGCAAAGCAAGCCGATATCATGGTGAAAAGGCAAGAACTAAGGTTGCCAAACTGAACCTGGCTCTCGATCGTGTCTCTAAGTGGGGAATTGAAAATCTGGTCGAGTTTAATGCCAGCAAAACCCAGGTTTGTGCATTCTCGTCCAAGGTAACTCTCTTCCTTACTCCTAGCTTTCTTCAGAACTCTTCGTTACGTATTTCGGTGAACCTCAGCATTCTTGGTATGGGCATCAACTAGGAAGTGAATCCAAAATGTAACACCGAGAGTGTTCTTTTAACTGCCTCCCATAAGTTGGGTATTCTCAATAAGATGAGGCGGTTTTTCACTCCCGAGCAGCGCTGTTTGCTGTACAAAACTCAGATGCGATCGAGTATGGAGCATTATTCCCTTCTCTGGGACGGCTCCGCTAAATACCTCCTCGATGCTATATAGACTGCAAAGGCAAGCGGTACGCATTATTGGAGATGCTGAGGACAGCCTCTCTTAAGGACCTCCAGCTGCGTAGAGACATTGCTTCTCTCAGTGTTCTGAAGAACTTTTTATTTAATCCCGCTCTCTCCTTTCCTCTCCCGGACTACACGTGCTGGTTTTAGGAACCACCATCATACTGTACAGACTATCAGTGCTCGTACCAAAAAAATTGGCAAGTCGTTCCTCTGTAAGACCATTCGGCTTTATTAATTCTTTGCCGGCGCATATGTTTCCCAGCTCCAATAGTTCCGGGTCTTTTAAGCGGGGCGTGAAACAGCATTTATGCAGGCCGTCATGAATGAGTGCGCTTGTTACCATGCTTATTCCACGATGGGGAGCGCTCTCATTATTTTGGACTGCATCGCCTGCTTACCATCAGGCAGGATGCGGTCACTATGACGAGTCAATATAGAAAAAAAAAGAAGCTATTGGCACATCAAAAGTGGACTGCTTATTTCAAATCATCTGATAGAATTTCATTCCGAATTACACGAAATAGCAGGTTGATTTTTAATTTGAAGTACCCACTTTCCATTTGTTTTTCTTTGAAATTTTAAGATTGTTATTTTGTTTTATCTTTTCCAAGTTTCTAGTAAGTGCTATATGCCAAGACTAATTGTGAATGTGTAATTCATAAATAATAATTATTTAAAACTTTACTCCTCATCTGAGTTTTTTTTCGTAAAACTGTTGTCCGGCTTGAAAAGCGTAAGTCCGGCTTTAAAATAGTGTCTTGGGCTTTCCACAAACACTATGTCCAGCTTTTAGGGCAAAATGTCTTGGCCTAATACAGCGCTGAGTCCGGCTTTTTTATTTTAGGACCTTTTAGAAATTTAAGGATTAATTCTTTGATTACTCGAAACAATTGAGAATGCCAATGAGCTCCTTCTTTTCCTGTGTCCTTCATTTGGAAAGTATACAGGCTATACTTTACTGGTTTTTACACAATTTAAAAATTTTAAGTTGAAGTTTAACGTTGTTTCATTTGAACCGAAACGCTGTCATTTTCGTGGCCCGACGTACACCTATTATTTACTTAACTATAAAGCCCTCGGCACGCAGGGAGTGTTTTCACGATGCATTTCCTCCTGTGTCTGACACATCAATTATCCTGGATGTGCGTTTTAATGCATATTGCATTATTTTGTACCTACGCAAAGTTGGACGTCAATCAATACGGCTTTTGTGTCAATGTCGACATATGAAATAGGATACAATTATATCCTATTTAACGCTTTTGGTGTTACTTAATTGCTTTTGACGAGAGCGAATTTAGGCGGAAAGGGAGGACAGTCAACGTCGGAATTCGCTGACCACTTAAGTACAGTTGAATCCAGAAGTAGCTTAACCTTAATACCATACTTTATAACTATGCGCCGTAAACATACAATAATACAATAAACGTAATACATACAATACATAATGTTGCACGAGCGCAATCGAGTTTGTGCGAGTTAGTGTAACATATGGCATTTTGTAATTTGAGAGATGTTTTTTACTTTTATCTGTCATTGTTCTGTGCTTTAATTTTTAGAATAGAATAGAAATAAATGTATTCAGCATTAAAAAACACAACATAAAAATTACAAATAACAATATTAGGGTATGTGACACTGAAAAGGCATCTGCTGTCACTTTTTCTTTATTTTGTGTTCCTATTTTTGAATTTACTGTTTGAATAAACAGTCTATACCTACCATTTACTGTAATTTGAATTTAAACCGTTGTATTTATAAATAAATAAATAAATAAAAATGATAATGTGTAAAAGCACATGTTACATTATTTAGTTGGTAGGTATTATAACGAAGTGTTAAAGTTATCAATTAATTACTTTAGTTATTTATTTTTGATTGTACCTGCACTACAAGAAGTATAATAGTAAAGTTGAGTGTTTGATAATAAACTCAACTGAGTTTTAGTGTTAAATTTCGCTGTGCTTACAGTTTTTTTTAGCAACTTATTTATTAATGTAGATTTAATTCTTACTACAAATCGACATTATTGGAAAGCTGTAAGGCAATTTTTTTGCTTACCTACCGTCACACATTCTTAGTACAAGAATTACTTGACACTGGCTATACTTACCTTTAACCATTCAATCGCTGCCGCGCACTGATCAGTAAATTTAATTTTTATTGTGTGCTGTGCCGTGTTCTAAGTGATAAAAAAAGAATAAAAAAGTTTGTCTTTTAAACTTGAACTGCAATTAGAAAAACAAATTAAATTGTCATGTTTTCCTCATCTCTAAAAGAGACGTCGCGTCGCACAGAGAAAGTGGTAAAGAATAAAGAATCGTTTTCAAAATCAATCAAAACAACGATTTTAGTTCATGGGCCAACGGTCTGATGAAACTGACGGCCTAGTTGTCACTTTCTAAGTTAAATTATAATCTAACTGGACCAATTAAGTGGAGGTGCTCGATGGCGCAGCAAAATACTAAATATTTTTATTCAATGAGACTTATAGCCCTTTTGTATCATCCTAAATTATTATTTTTTGCCTACTATTCATATTTAGCCCGAAATTAAAAACTTATCTCACTAGGACTTATTGTTTCTCCTACTAGAGTGAGAATTTTTACATAATTTCTATGGAGTTTAAGCTAATGAATAGGATACATCATTTGGTACCTATAGGTTATTTTCAGGCGTAAGGTGTTTTTTTTTGCGATCTTGCCAGATAAGTAACTTGCAAGAGTAGAGGTGGGGTAACAAATAATTACTTCTCGATTTCTTCCGTTTTTCGAAAGTCACAACATATAGTTTTTTTTCGTGCGTAAAATTATTTTTCTTTTAAACTGAAAACCTGTGCAAGCCTTCCGCTACCTATTCTGAAGCGTGACACACAGTCAGTCAATGCAACCCAAATGCAACCATAACGTTGCCAAAACGTCATGCTGGTAATTTGGATATATTTATATTCCCTGACGAGGCCGCCCCGCCCGCCATATTAAATATAGTTAGAATAGAAACAACTTTGTTGTCGCATCTTTAACTATGATTACGTGTATTCAATTTAGTCAATTATAACAAATCAATACTTTATTAACCTTTATAGGTTAACCTTTCAACTGCAGACTGCAGCTGAGCAAGTGGTCTATTGTCTCTAGTGACACCGCTTTCTAAGCGACAAGCAAACTTCTCTTTACACATTAACTTTACAACAGATCAGCCTCACTCCTTAAAAAAGTACTATATTTCTATTCTAATATTATAAAGCGGAAACATTTGATTGTTTGTTTGTATTGAATAGGCTCTGAAACTACTAGACCGATTTAAAGAATTTTTTAAACTATCTCTGGGTGACATAGGCATAAAAAAATTAGGGATCCTTACTAAAACTCAAATAAATTCCTTAAATCGCGTGCGCCAAGAAACCTATTGATGTTAGAACAAAATAATGTACTATGGCTTTGCAGAACACACCATTATCTACAAAAAGTGTCGCGATAGCATATGTCTAACTATTTTAGTTACGTCACAATAAGAGTTCTTGTGAGGGGAGTCATTTTGAAAATTCGTCACGGGGTACGGGGTCCACGCGAACGAAGTCGCCGGGGCGGTCTGCTAGTATTTAATAAAATAAAAGGATCTTGGCTTTGGCCACTGCAGGTTTTTGCCATGCAGTGGAACGATCATGGCTGAAAATAAATAAATAATCTTATTTTATCTTACGGTATTAAGTTATTGTATGTCATCCTACTAATATTATAAACGCAAAAGTTTGTAAGTATGGATGGATGTTTGTTACTCTTTCACGTAAAAACTACGAAAGGGATTTGGATGAAATTCGGCATACAGATAGTTTATAACCTGGATTAACACATAGGATACTTTTTATCCCGATATTCCCACGGGAATGGGATCCACGCGTGTGAAACCGCGAGCGGCCGCTAGTCATTAATAATAAATAAATAAATGCTTTTGCTGTCCTCAATTGCCTAGTTTCTGACTAACCCTTCGGGGATAATAGTCGTTATTATATGTATGCATGCATGTTATATGTATGTACTTAAATCAATAAATAAATAAAATTGTGATGATGACACACAATAATTTAATTTTATATTTATTGGAATAAACACCAATTCTCTAAAACTTATGTAGGAAGGTGAAAATAATTTGCTTTTTATGACGACGCATACTTATCTAGAAAAGGCGTTTAAATAAAACCATCATCTAATAAACAGTATAAGTAGTTAAGTAAGTGAGAAACAATCGTAAATTTAATATTGTTCGCCAATAAAAGACTTTTCTCATTACCTCTAGAAAGTTTGGGAGAATTTATATAGCACCGGTTTTAAAAGAAAATGTGTGGGCGTTATAATTCCAAACAACTTTATTATTGTAATGGTATGGTACGCCACGTTATTATCTTTCATCTGATAAGCAATGCAAACACTAAGTGTCTTGCAGAACGGTAATTATCACATTTCGTAGGAAGGTAACATAACGAAAATGTTTTAATTAAGTATTCTGTTTGTTTTTAGAATCTCTATTGGATTTAGGGTGGATTCGACCAAACTAGAATAAGGTCTTATACCTAGATTAATCTCGGAGTAAGTCTTATTTCAGTTTGGTCGAATCCACCCATAAAAGACGACGTAAGAACACAGTGTTGGTTAGATTTAAATTTTAATAATAGGTATGGTCTTATTTTTATACAGGGTGTCCCAAAAAATTGTTTAAATCGGAAGACCAGAGGTAGTGCAGCTCTAGGGACACCCGAATCACTCCCATGTATGTTCTGTGGTTTTAAAAATATGATTTTTGAAACTCTAATTTGAATACTTTTTCAGTCAATGTAACTCGACGAACGTTTAACGAAAATATGGGGCAAATGCCTCATTTTAAAGGCCTATATGAAAAAAATGCTTTGCCTTAACTTATAGAGACATAATGACCGAAAAAGAATACAAATGACAGAGTTTTTTGAAATAGCTGGCTCTACCTCTGGGCTTCCGCTTCACACTATTTGTCAAACTAAAACACAGCTTTTTATAAGATAAGTAGGTAATGTAGTTTTTTTATTAAAATATTTTTTTCTAATAGTTTAGAATAAGTTTTAGATACCTACCTATATTTTGAAATAGGAAGAGGAAGTTCAGGTTTTCAACATCTACATCATTAAAAACTCCACACTCCACAATTTTTCCTACATTATTAGTCGCCTTATCTATCTGACTTTGCATACCCGCATGCCGCGAGTTAGCCTCTATCGATGTAATTTAATTAGTGTAACGATTCTAGACTGTTACATAATCTATGATCTAGATTATACAACGCGTCGGCGTAGCTGCGACTGATCTGACTGAATGAAGCGTGAAGCATGCTCACCGGATTGCTGATCAGGGTCGCGATTTTCAGAACTCTTGTGACTTATGAATTTCTGCCATCTTACGACACCCATCTATACCTTTTGTGCTTTAAAGACAGACTTTTTATTTCCCTTCACACTTCTAGACAAAGTTGTGAAATTTACCTACAACTTTGCCTATGACTTCTAGCACTTGTAATTCGGAAAACTAACATAATAAATAGTATGTTAGGTGGTGGTGTTTGTTGAACTAATACAATAAATAGTATGTTAGGTGGTGATATTTGTAGGTAATACTAAGGCTTCATATTGCTGATAAAACTTACCTAATAGAAACCACTTAGCATTACTTGTGCTTAAGCTGAAACATAAAAGCGATATTTAGTTGTTGTTTAGTTGTTTATCGAAAGCTAAGTAGGTAAGTAGTTCACCGTTTATAAGTATTTACTTCGTGAAATTTTTCGGAAATGACAAAGTGCATTAATAATATCAGATTACGGTCAAGAAGCTGATAAAGTCATAAAACAATGATATGACGGATAAAGCTACTCACCGTAACGAGCAGTCAGTGTTGTCTTAGCGCGCGATATCGTATCGTGTTCGTCGTGCTATTTAAAAAGTATATTCTAATACAACTAACTACAACCTTTTTGCTTAAATTGACAAACCAAAAAGTTACAAAAAAATATAGTGGTGTTCTTTATTTGAAAAATTTAGAATCAAGTGATTTCACGCCATGGACCTAGGTCCATGTTACACGCTCTACCCAATTTTTATTTAAAAGTCATGGAACAAAAGCCATGGTGGTGAAAGTGACAAAATAAAAACGAATTTAATTCAAATCATATTCATATTTGGCGTGTGGTTGTGCTTAATAACCGTTACAATAAAATGTGTGTTCGATGTCGGTATGCAAAAAAATATCTCTGTGAAAGTATTTAAATACAACGCATGAGATTTATTAATAATATGGTATTGTGCAACTTTCAGATTGTATAGAACTTTTATTTATGAATTCAATATTCAATAGATCGGTATCACACCATCGCGCATCAGTATGGTATGATAAAACGTACACTTTTATGAGGCATTGTTATGGCTTCGAGAAGCGGTGAAATGCAATTACATATACTTTAGTACATATAGCTATGTAGCATAGAAACTCACTAAAAGAAACTACCAACAGTAGTCATCTCTTTCTTTGTCGTAAAAGGCGACTCACGGACTAAAGACTGCACATACATCCAATAGCATAGAGCAGCGATGGGCTCACCACCTATCACGCTGGGCACATGTGCAGTTGTATTTGGTAAAACGTGGTCTATGGCAATAGACTTCTCCGGTCCCCATTTCTGGTCCGTGACTAACCCTTTTGGGATAATAGTTTTGAATATTATTTATGTAGATACTTATACAGGGTTATTGGAAATACGTAGCAAACCCTTTATGAGGTGATAGTAGAGATCATTAGCTATCAAATTGTACTAGAGTAGATGGGGAAAATTGTACCGAATTAGAAGAAAAATATCTTTTTTTTCTGTTCTTTTTTTACATATTAGTGTCAGCAAACTAAAAACACACAAAAACAACCAATAAATACGTAATTTTTTTTATAATCCACTTTGATGTAGCCTGACCCACTTTTCTTAATATTTTAAATATTTCTTTACAAACATTTTTTTCGAAATCGGTACATTTTTGGCCCATCTACCCGAGGGCAATTCGATAGCTATTGATCTCCACTATCACCCCTTAAAGAAATCGCTACGTATTTCCAATAACCCTGTAGGTATATTATAAAACATACTTTGTTCTTTAAGATATTAAATTCATTCTAAATTACATTAGCTCACTTTTTTGGACACTTTTTTTACGCTACCACCAACAACTAGCAGTCACCATATTTTTTTTAATGTCAGTATGATTAAAACCATAAGGTATATATTATGTCTTACGTTAAATTCTTACTATCAACAAACACCGTTAAACGTTACTGGCTTCTATGAATTTTTTATCATAGGTACTTGTATTCAATGAACTAAGTTCTTTACATTCTTTAATAAGGTACTTACCTACCTAATTCAATTTTATTTGTGTCAATTTTAAAACAAATAAGAACAAACTAAGATGTTGATAAGCTCACATCAACTTCAACCAAAATGCAATGTAGGTAGGTATGTATGGTACTTTATAGACCTGATAGAGATGTCTTGATAAAAACACTTGATAATTTGGTAAATATTTATTTTTGGCTTGACGTGTGCGTACTTATAATATTTCTCTAGAATTCATTTTAGGTTTCATTGCGACTCTTCGCCTAATACAAGATGTGCGTTTAATATTTTCTGACATAATTAAATAAAACTATTTACTTTATTACGACCACAACCGGACATTTATAAAAAATATATTAAGAATTTATATCAACCAAGAAAGGAATTAGCGATTGATAAAATCGTACAGTTATGCAAAATTCTCTTTCCTCTTTGTCTAGGCACAATCGTGAGAAAAGACTTTACTGACCCCAAGATTTTTATTCCCACATTATGAATCTAACAGATAAGCTACTAGGTCATGTTTACTTCTGATTTATAACCGTTATAATACCGTTTAAAAGGTAAAAAGAACACCAGATTAGATAAAATTCCTGTTCTTTGTTTAAATTAGCATTGTTTCCAGTTTTGTTAGGCTTGAGAAGGCGTAAAGGCCGATTTACAATGGGTCAGTTACTGACAGTTGCACGGCAAGTCAGTGCTGACCTATTACTGTCATTCTTCATGTCAGCAAGTAGTTACAGCACTGACTGGTCAGACTGGTCTCAATTAGAGCGTTCTTCTGCTTTCATCCGAAGTCAGTGTGTTATTAATGCCAGTAATATCTGATATTAACTGTCGCCAGTCTGCTTGGCAGGATATTTATTTTTTGGAAAATCTTCCTTGTTTTTATCCTCTTTATCAGTAGATAATTACAGCTCTGCTTGGTTAGTGTTGACACAAAGCGTTCCTCTGTTTACATCCGCAAGTAAATTTATGTCTGTTTGGGACGCTGATTGGTTTTGGGTAGAATGACAACCTTATGCTCTTTTTCATACTTAGTCCTTTATGACGGATAGATAGGTCGGGACAGCAGGTCAAAGTTGTCACAAATAGTCAGCTTTGTTAGTCAGTCAGTGTGTTAGTGACCTGGCGTCAAGTGTTAATGTCTAAATCAGCCTTTATGTGCTTGGAACGCTAGTTGTTTCTGTTAGGACGTCCAGGGAGGATACATTTTTGTTAGGTGTATCGTGGGTGACTTTTAGTTTAATTGATTAGATACCGTTTAAATAAACATTCCATAAAAGATAACCTAAAGTATGTAGGTACATAATATTGAAATAGTTTTCTTATGCCGAATACCTTCTCAGTAACATAAAAAACAGAATTCAAAATAGACGCAAGTAGGTAAATTTCTTAAACTTTAGAAGATGAGAAATTCTCTCAGTAAAGCACTACACAAACCCAGTTTAAAATAGACTTTGTTTCCATTATTTTTTAATCAAAAAGTCTTAGTTGAATTTTCGTTACACAATTACTGGATAGAGACAATATTTAGTATTAAAAAAAGTACCTTGCAGTACCTAGTGAGAAATAACCATATTTCTGTAAGATGAAGTTGGTACTCGCCACTCATACTAACACACATCATGTGAGAGCCAGTAAACCATGCATGTGATCATTGTCTGGGACCATCATTCATTTTAAGACGTTATCATCAACATAAATCTGTTTCAAGTATTTATCGTGTGTTTTTACGAACATTACAGATCATAGATACAGGCTGATCTCTGTTCAAAATAAATGTTTCATTATTTTAAAAGTTACGTAGCTTTCAATTTATTCAAAGCATTTTTATTTCACTAGAGTGATTACCATTTGCAACGATATAACGCGTTTTTATTACCATTTTAATTTAAGTAGTTGGCAAATAATGGAAAAATAATAACATTTTAAGCATAAACGGTCAACATGACTTTTCTCATAATCGTCAATAAAATAATATGGTTAGTTACAGTAGGTACCTATGGAAGAAATCTTTAGTAAAGGTACATTAATTAATATGTATTTTTGCATACATTATTTATTAATATGTACGTTTGCATACACCTCCAATTTTAGGATCGTTTTCATCCACCTCTATTTATCCGACTAGATCTAGCTAGATGATTAGAATTGCTTTAAAGACCATCAGTTTCATAAGTAAATGTTATGTTTAATTTTTATTTGTTTGACTCCTAACTTTTGATGTTTTTTGCGTCAATAAATGTGATAGTCGTTTATTTTCAACGTTTCATTTAAGGAAGTTTATCAGGTTGCAATAAAAAGTTATAATAATCATTATACCTTAGTTATAACAAAATACCTTAAATCATTTAATTAATTAAATAAAATATAAGCATAAACATCATGTATCTACGTAGGTACATATACCTAGAATTTTTAAACAGAGACTTTACCTTGTGCGGCTATATCCAAGGCCAGTTATATAATACTGACACAGTGTTATACTGACATCGAAAACTCGATGGTGAATGAACAATTATGATAACAAATTAAAACTTTATATAATTTTGCAGATGATAATTATATAAAATAAATACAGATATAAGTATAATAAATGTATTTAAGTAGGAATAAGACATTTATTTAAAGTGACTTGTGATGATGACGTGTCTTAGCCATACTTAATACTTACCTGTGACGTCATTTTTTGTCATGGATAATTATTGCTATCTTCTCTATCTTGATATAACACGTCTCTTCCATAACTAACTTTACTTAATCTTAAGTGCTTCGACGAAATAATAATTGCTGTAGTTCGGTACCGATTTATACTAATATTATTTAATTTTTATGTTAGTACCTAGATATTCGAATTCTGTTAAATATAAACTTTATACAAAGGATATCTTAAACATTTATACTTACCTAAGCCATGGCTTTAACACTACGGTGAAGACCTTGTACCGAGAAGAAGCTACAAGAAACACAGCACGGGCTGTTTCTTTCCCCGTTTTCGTGTTACGATGTTACGAAACGTAACCCTTCCATGATAAGTTCGTTGTGTTGTGGTTTTTTGTCGTTACAAGGTCGCCCAATCGCAATGTTGGCCGTTAAAACTTATCGAAGATTTCAATATTAACGCCCGAGCTATTTATCACGATAAATTTGATTAATTAGCTTCCGGCTAGCCCTATTATTACTCATAAGGAAATTACATTTATCTCATTTGAGTAGGATTTAAGATGATTAATGAAATGGGTTCATTTTTAACAGTTTGAAAATTGATTTTTATTAAAGTAAAGTAGAATAGAATAGAATAAAACCTAGAATAAATTCGAAACTACATTTAGCAAATTCTAATAAGTAACATAGTGTATCTAGTTTCCTATGCCTATCCCTGAGTGGAAGAGCCACGCTGCGTTGCAGCACGCATTGGGCCGGCTCGCCCGGCGTAATACCACCCTCTCACGAATATTCGACGTGAAATAACGGCACTTGGTGCTGTTGTGTTTCGTCCGACCAGTGAGGGTTCCGGAGGCCCCTTCCCCGCCCCCCCTCCCAATTCCTATTCCTTCCTTAAACCTATTCCTCCCTTGAAGGCCGGCAACGCATCTGCGATTCCTTTGGTTTTGCGGGTGTCCATGGGCGGCGGTGATTACTTTCCATCAGGTGACCCGCCTGCTCGTTTGCCTCCCTCTTTTATAAAAAAAAAAAAAAAATCCATCCATCCATAAAAAAAAATTAGACGATTCAAAATGCTTATTTTAAGCTTACTGAATAAAGATATTTTGATTTGATTTGATTTGATTATCTAACTAACTAAATTAATACTATCCTCAGACCAAATAAAAAGTTTCATTTGGTCTGAGTTAATGACATTATGACAACAAAGTACTTATGCCATTCTAAATTAATTTTCTATAAGTATTGTATTATTATGCGAAAGTGCCAAAAGCCAAAACCACTGTCAAAATATAATTTTATTGAACAATAAAATAAGACAACATTTTGAGGCGATACATTATGGGAATTGGGAACATTAGGTACTTTTAGTTCCTTAATGTTTCTTTTTAATACACTATGATTTGCACGTATCTTACTTTCACTCTACAAAATCGTGATATTTTTTATTTTATTGGTAACGGGTAAGCGCTTGGCCTTCATCTCACCTGATGGTAAATGACGATAAGGCCGAAGGTGGAAGCGCGCTTCACCCGGAATCCTCAAGCACTGAGGAACTGGCTATCTTATCTCAAACTGTACGGAACACAACAATGCTATAAACATCGTTGTTATGGCGACAGACTTAGATAAGATGGTGGTAGCTAGCCAGGCGGACTTAACAGCCCTACCACCAACCAAACCGAGCACACAAAGATGTACCCCCCGCTGGGAATCGAACCCGGGACCTCTGGGTCTGAAACAGATGGCTTAGCCACTAGACCACGAGGCGGTTAAAATGATAGAACTTCATGATAATTATACCGTAGAGTCGTTATGTTATTATTAGGTATATTGTTCACGGATTTTACAAAATGTTTATATTTCTTACAAGACCTATTAATATTGCAGTAGACTGAACTAAATTATACTTATACCTACCTACTAAAATGAAGAACGCTCTCTGTTTGCCCTTTTAAGATCATGTCAATATTTGTATAAGTACCCAACTAGCAAATTGGTCATATAAAAACTGTGCTATGCGACTTTCGGTTATATAACGGTTGAATTAATGTTATTAGACAACTACAACGTTGTGTAACCGTTATTCCTACAACGATTTAGTCCCGTAACTAAATGGTCCACTAAATAAGTTGAGTAAACGTTTTTACGACTGTATTATACAACGTTGTATAGTGGTGCCTGTGTATAGGTTAAGTAGACGTTTATACGACTGATTTATACAACGTCGTATAGTGGTGCATGTGTATAGGTTAGGTAAACGTTTTTACGACTGCATCATACAGCGTCGTATAGTAGTGCCTGTGTATAGGTTAGGTAGACGTTTTTACGACTGATTTATACAACGTCGTATAGTGGTGCCTGTGTATAGGTTAAGTAGACGTTTTAACGACTGATTCATACAACGTCGAATAGTGGTACCTGTGTATAGATTAGGTAGACGTTTTTACGACTGATTCCTACAACGTCGTATAGTAGTGCCTGTGTATAGGTTAGGTAGACGTTTTTACGACTGATTCATACAACGTCGAATAGTGGTGTTAGAGTATAGGTTACGTGAACGTTTTTACGACTGCTTTATTGTATCGTAGTATTATGAAGCCAGGTTAAAGGTCGGATAAATAAAAAAAATATGACACCATGTATAAAGGTTTTATTTAGATTAAAGGTTATCTGTTCATGTTCATTATCTCACGGAACTCTAAAATAATTTATCATGGCCGACCATCTTGGTCGCAAGAAACCGCATTATGCGACCTTTTCATTCTATAATTGATGTATAGAAGTCGTTTCTTAACTTAGACAAGATGGCTGCTATTTTAGTAAGTAAACAAATTTTAAGCAATAGTCTACAATAATTTAATTTCAAGAAATTCGAAGGGGGCGTAAAAAATTTCACAACAACACACCTATATTTCACCACAAAACTAAACGTCCTATAAGAACTAGGTGCACTGCACACATTTATCCTAACACTCTGTTCGTGTATAATATTGTTAAAGTAAATGTAAAACTAGTTAAGTAAATTATAACTTATATACCGTTTAAATTTTGTATTTGATAACACGCACTTTTCCAGCAAACATCACAGGAACGAATGAATGGAATGAACTGAATGTGTACAATAAAAGTCGATGTTAAACACATAACCGACATTACAGTCACCTTCTAATGTCTATGAAATTGTTATAGGACTTCAGTGGATCGATAACAGTCGGTCGAAAACTTTTATGTAACATTTAAAAGTTCTTGACTGACGTTTATTTAACTTGTAAATAACAATAATGTCGTTTAATATGGGCCTATTTCGCGTTCTTTAAACGTCTACGACACGTTTATATGACCCACTTTATAGAACCAAAAGGAAATGTAAAACGTTTTCTCAACTACTATGCAACGATAATTTGTTACTTGGGTAGCTAAGCTTAAAGAACGGTTAGACGCGGAAGAAACGTTTGACATAGTTTTTATCCGTGACAAAGATATTAAGTTACCTACTACAGAAATATTATGACAATCGCACGATATCCAACCAAGGTCTGACATACTACTTTTATATTTATATTATATTTACTCTACATGATTGCCCGCCCGACAGTGGTACTAACACTGTGCATATTATAGTTTGCTTGTGTAAAATAAAATTTTCACTTATGGCTTTGTTGCGGTTCCCCGAGATGATTGTATTTTACCGGAAATAATGTTAACTTAAAAGTATCTTCTCTGGAAAAACATCATGTCGTTTCGTTTTGTTGTTTCGATAAAAACAATGATATTCATCTTTACTTTTTATTTAACTATTACAAAAAGAAAATCTTAACAAGATATTTACTCTTATTTTTAACAGCATTTCAATAAAACCCCGAAAACAAAACCTTAGGTGTTAATAAATAGTTAAAACCTAACGTACTACTACTTTAAACCACAGAATAACTAAGTAGGTAATATTACTTCCGTCTAAAACTATCTACAGTTCATTTTTTTTTTAGTTTTTTGTACAATCCTTATTACTAATCGTACGATGATGCTATTTGATAAGCGAACGCATACCACAGATAATAAAAACAAATACAAGCATTGTCGGCTCTACGATATAGGAGTACTTACGGTACCTAACTACCTACATAATAAGTGAACGTCTACTCTCTCCGATTAACAATTTGCGTTATTAAAAATGATTCATTGGAAGCATTATCAGTATATTTTTATCGCGGTACTTTGCAATGTATACTCATAGTCTCACCGTATGTGCTTGTTATTGATAAGATAATCGGGATGATGTTTTGATACTCCGAACAGTTTGCCGGCGACTTTTGTCCGGGTTTAAGCCTAAAGAGGTGAGTTTTTATAGAGATTTAGCTTTTTAATGTACGTATTTTGCTAATAATCCATAAACACTTTGACTGCCACAATACCAGGAACAATTGAAATTTTATTGTTTGTCGGCACAGACCAAGTGGTCTGTGTTTGTCGGTCACCGGTCTAAAACAAAAAAAATATATACGATCCGATAGGCTACATCGATTGAGTTGCCATATCTTGTAGATGTTAGGTAAGTATCAAGTCAAGTCAAGTCAAAATATATTTAATCAATAAACTCAATTAATAAGTAGGTACATTGAATCGTCCAAATCTTTTTTAACCTACCACCCATTCAGGACATAATTTTTTAACTGTGGCAAAGAATGGGCGCAAGAAACCACAGCCCACAAAAGCAACGACATTTACAAACAAAAAAAAAGAATATGTTGTTACCAGGTCCATACAAAACCTGAATTTAAAAAATAATAAATGATGCAATACAAAACTACAATACAATGTAGTATCAATTAAATAAAGACAATTAGAAATAGCTGTTGGAGTACTTGGAGCATTTCAGATCCAAGCTGTTTTGTCTTCTGTGTAATCTGACACTTTATAATAAGCTTTTTTATAAAGCTTTTCTTTGATTTTGATTTTAAATTTATTAAGATCTAATTTCTGAATATCATTTGGTACTTTGTTGTAAAATCTTACACACAGACCCTTAAAAGAATTATTTATTTTATGGAGCCTAGTATAAGGTACCTACTGCTAATTTGTTCTTACTTCTAGTGTTTACAATGTGAATATATCTCATCATAACATCGTTACAAATTGAAAATTGAAATTGAAAATTTGTTTGCACCAAATTTTTCGTTAAAATACATAAACAATAACATTTTAACATTATTAGAAACAAAAAATATATTAACATTGAAATGTAATGAGCTATCTATGTTTTAAAGAATACTGTTAAGTATGTATTCTTCGTGTACTTATGTATAAACGAAACAAAATATGGTGCTGTGGCCAATTTTTTCCTTTTCTAACCTAACCTATATTATTAGTCCCAAAAGAACAATAACATATAAAGTTAACAATGATCAATACAGGCCTTTGAAGACCTTTTTATTCTCAAACTTTTGTTACTGCAAGGGACTCTCAGTTTGTTTTGTTTCCTCTGCCTATCCAATAACAGTTTATTAATTATTACTTGACTAATTAAAAAAGTTTTGTAAGTATAACATTAGCAACTCGAACCAAGCGAAAGCTGTGCCGTCATTTCTACTAATTTGTTGGACCTCTTAGATTGTTATCTAATCTGTCTGTGGAGAAATTATGGGCTAGATATAGCCATCAGATGACATCGGTTTGTGTGTGGCAAAGTTTACAAAATTGGCACCAATGATTAATCACTTAGGATGAGTCGGATTTTTTTATCTGACAGTTGATAAGAATTAATTAATATATTCGCTGTAGGTACACTCGCCAACATAACGATGATACCTGTTTTTTACTTGTAGTAGGTAGGTAGGTAGATACATCATTAACTTATCGAACATACTAGGTACTTCGTATTATTTTTTTCAAATACTATGTATTATATTGCTACTTAGCTAGTTTGAAATAACAGTAAATTTATATTTTAATTAAGTTTCCATTTGAACAGATTTCAGGAAAGTTTCTAAGGACCTGGTATCGGTTAAGATATGTTATGACTTGAGATTTAGTATCATAATATATAATATATTTAATTTAATCTTGGATGTTTTAAGATTACAAATTTCTTACGAAATCTTAAATAAAAAGTATCAATGATAAAACACGAACTATGATAAAATTGATAACACAGAATAACAAAACAGATAAGTAGCATGTAAGAATATAAAATTGAACTAGGTAAGTATATCAAAATGTAGAGCTTTTACATTCAATGTTAGGCAATCTTTAAAGTTTTGTGTGTACGTACCTTACTAACGATAAAAAAATCAGTTCGTGGTCTATACTATAATAAACTATACTTACCTACTTACTACAGTTACATTATAGTGTTTGAACCCTGTATTTAACTATTCTTGTATAAAAATAACAAACTTTATATACTTACCCAGTGCTTTAGGATATTTCAGTCGGGTTTCAGACTAAAATTAATATAACAGTCAGTGTCACATGTATACATTTGCTTATGCTTTAACACCTTGTCTAATAAATATAATGTGATATGCAATAAATAAATTGAAACTTAAGTTGAATCGGTATTCAACTAAATATCGCTAGT
This sequence comes from Scoparia ambigualis, assembly GCA_963921215.1. NCBI lineage: Eukaryota > Metazoa > Arthropoda > Insecta > Lepidoptera > Crambidae > Scoparia > Scoparia ambigualis. Next base: position 7,991,837 of record OY992513.1, read on the forward strand.
ATTGTTTCAACTGCCTGTCTGCCATCAATACGTTTGGCTACCGAACTTATTTTCCAAAAGATAATTATATTTTACACACGCCAAATATGAATATTATACTTACTGCTATAACTACTAAATTATTAACCATAACAATTTGTGCATAGACGCAATATGGCTTGTATACCAATATAAGTAACAAATTTTTAATCAAAATAACAAAAAAATGTCGGACAGTATCGAGGACTTGGTGAAAGCTTATGATGAAAATGTACACCATTACGGACACCCGCGAAGCATTGGTTTGTATAAATTAACTATTGTAGGTAACCTAGGTATTTATATTGATAGATATTCATAATTTCATATGAAATTAGATCTAAGCTGAATTGGGATTCTGTTATATACAATTCATAAATCTAAAAATCAACCAAGAATTTTTGTATGCTTTCCGAAGGCTTTCTTAAAACCTACTAAAACCAAGTAACACTTAGTTAACATAAGTTGATATTTCTTTCTCAACAACAACAAAGATAATTGTTAAAAAACTAGGTAGTAGGTACCGGACGTTTTTTACATACCTAATATACAGGTGAGGTTCATTTGGGAAGGCCTCGGTATAACCTGTGAAGAAAAAGCAATACAGGCGAGTAGTTATAAAAAATGGCACAAATATTAGTCGTTTTCAGTCCCAAGCACCAATATGTATACACTTTGACTCTTATTTCATTGTATTAAGAGGTACAATTGATTACATATTTTTGCTCGTGACTGTACTTTTACAGACTAATTTCAATGAAGTTGTCGTCATTGCCGATAGTCGCAGCCGTAGCGCACTTGCCCATGAAGGTAAATAAATAAGGTTGAAGGTAGTTGCGACAGATAAACAAAACTACAATAGCTAGAGGTAAAGAGGCCGCAGTCTCTCACCGCACAGGAAACAATAATAATAAGGTGTCGGTCAATTTTATTTTAGCTCACCAGCCTTTTAAGTCTTTTTTTTCTTTGAGAAAATCCCCCTTCGAGAAGTTTTTTGGGGGTTAACAATGCTCGCATCCGAAGGTGTACCCTCGTGACCCTACATGTGACCCCTGGGTGGTGCTAATTTTCATTTGGTGGTAGAGCCCAGCTCGGCCCAGCCGGTTATCGACCACCGTGCGGCAGTGTACGCCCGCCAAATGATCTGTGCTCGTCGCTGGTCACGTTCCTGGAACCGCCGCACTACCGGAGCCAGAGGAGCGGCTATTGTTGCAAGCAGTGGACCAGAGAGTTCTGCCGTGGAACCATTGAGACCCGTATACGCCGTAGACGCCGGCCAGGGAGACCCGTAGAAACGGTGGTGCCGCTGGCCGCCCGCGGCATAGTACAGGGGCCCGACCAGGGCTAACCACCTCGGGAGGCTGCCTCACCAGGTCGCGCATAATCTCGGAGTGCGTGCCAGTTGGTGACCGGAAATGGTGGGACCCGGCGATCACTTCCGGGACGGGAGAGTATGGGGGCCCTACCGTCCGGCGTGTCGGCTGTGGTTGCAAGACCCCTCCTTCCCCATGCTTTGGGTGCGCATTTAAGCCGGCTCCCGTTGCCGTGTCTATGCGTGCCTATATCGGTCCCACACGGGAGATGCTAACACAAGCAGCCTTTTTGACCACCTCGGCCGAGTGACTGATGTCGCGAAGGAGCGGTTCCCAAACGACGAGGTGGTGGTTTTGGGGGATTTCAACGCCCACCATGAAACATGGTTGGGCTCCTCCAAAACTGAGCACGCTGGTAGAGTCGCTCATGCCTACGCTTTGATGCAAGACCTGACATAACTGGTAGACCACCAGGATACCAAATATTGTAGGTTACGTGCCCTTCTTGTTAGACTTACTGTTGACGAGTCGCTCTGCAGAGTATAGTGTCGGTGCTTGCACCTCTAGGCTCATCAGACCACTGCTTGGTCATTGCCACAACACCGCATAGCGTTAATCCACCGAAAACGGTGGAGGCCAAGCGTCGTCTGTGGCACTACTCGTCGGCAGATTGGGACGGATTGCGTGATTACTTTGCATCCATCTCATGGGCCAGAGCTGCTTTCTTGGAAGACACCCGTCGGAGTGCGCTTCTGCCATCGCTGGTGAGATCTGGTTGGGTATGAAATATTATATTCCATTTACAGATCTTGCCAGCGTTGGTAGACAACGGCCGTGATTTAATCGCAAATGTGCCAAAGCTGCTGATTGCAAGCAGGCGGTGTATCGTGCTTGGAAGAGGGCTTGCGCACTAAATGACCCTATTAGTGCCGGCTCTTTGAAGGCAGCTTACAAAAAGGCCTCTTAGTCTAATATGGGGGCTCTCGCAGGAGCGGATGCACAAAGAGGGTAGAGCAGGAGTGATCTCGCACCCTACGGGTAGCCGTAGCTATTGGCGGCTCGCTATCCAAAAGCCATGCAGGCCAACTTCTGCTCTCACTCGCTGCCTCCGTTAAAACATCCAGATGGCTCGATAGCTTTACCAGCCGCTTGAGAAGGCGAACTTTTTTACTAAACGACGATTGTGGCGCCGCTACACCTATTATACCACATTGTGGGGCCACCATGCCTGATATTTGTATCAGGCAGTGTGATGTACGTGCCATGCTGCGGTCGCTCGACGTACGGAAGGCTAGCAGGCCGGATGGTGTTCCAGCGATTGTGCTGCTCAGCTGCGCGGCTGAGTCGTCTCCTGTATGACACGATTTTTTAAGGAGTCTTATGATACCGGTATTGTGCCGGTGTCTTGGAAGGAGGCGAACATAGGTACAAACCATCTCCAAAAAAGGGGATCGCTCGGATCCAGCCAACTATCGACCCATCGCTGTAACTTCTGTGCTGTTCAAGGTGTTTGAGCGGATTATTAATTCTCAGCTCATTCACTACCTAGAAGATCACTCGCTGCTTCATGATAGCCAGTATGGGTTCAGATCCAAGCGATTAACGGGTGATCTTCTAGCGTACGTTGCTCAAGCTTGGGGTGAAGCGATGGACAAGCAAGGCGAATCCTTGGCAGTTAACCTTGATATCGCCAAAGCTTTCGATAGAGTGTGGCATCGTTCCCTTCTTTCCAAGTTGCTAGCCTTCGGTGTGCCGCCCCGTTTGTGCGCCTGGGTTACATCAGCCAAGAACTAAATCCAAAATGCTACATCGAGAGTGTTATTTTAACTGCCTTCCGTAAGTTGGGTATTCGCAATGAGGTGAGGCGGTTTTTCACTCCCGAGCAGCGCTGTTTGCTGTACAAGACTCAGGTGCAATCAAGTATGGAGTATTGTTCCCACATTGGGACGGCTCCGCTAAATATCACCTCGATGCACTTGATAGACTACAAAGACGAGCGGTACGCATTATTGGAGATGCTGAGGTTACAGCCTCTCTTGAGAACCTCAAGCTACGTAGTGACATTGCTTCTCTCCGTGTCTTCTACTGGAAATATTACGGAGAGTGTTCTGAAGAACTTTTTGATCTAATCCCGCCCTCTCCTTTCTTCTCCTAGACTACATGTGCTGGTCTTAGGAACCACCATCATACTGTACCTACAGACTTTCAGTACTCGTACCAAAAAATTTGGCAAGTCTGTAAGTCTATAAGTCTGTAAGGCTTTGGAATTCTTTGCCGGCGCATGTGTTTCCCAGCTCCTATAGTCACGGGTCTTTTAAGCGGGGCGTGAAACGGCATTTATGCAGGCCGTCATGAATGGGTGCGCTTGTTACCGTGCTTATTCTACGGTGGGGACCGCTCTCATTATTTTGGACTGCATCGGCTGCTTACCATCAGGCAGGATGCGGTCACTATGAGTCAATATAAAAAAAGGATATTCAATCACTTCCCCAAAAGGGGATTTTCTCAAACCACCACTTCCCATAACACGAACTCTACAACGAATACATTACAACCACTTCTATCCAAAGATCCACTTCTATTTTCCAAAATAGGTTGTACTTAGTTATCGAGCTCAAAGTAATTTTACTTAAAATAAATTTTCGAGGGTGGTACTGGGAATTGGTATTTTTTAAAATAAGCCCTTTAGGGAAGTGGACCTTATAAACACAAACCTTAACCGTGTCGCGTAGCGGTGAAAGAATACCACCACCCTTAAGTGGCGTAAAGGCGACTAACGGACTAAAGACTGCACATATATCAATAAGCATTAAGCGGCGATGGGCTCACCCCTGTCACGCTGAGCACATGGGCAGTCGCTATTTGGTGAATAGTGGATTATGGTAGAGGACTGCTTTTGCGGTCCTTATTGCCTAGTCTCTGACTAACTCTTCGGGGATAATAGTCTTGATTATATGTATGTACCTTTTAAACATAAAAGGCTAGCAACTCGTACAACAACTACATACCTAACTTTGTAATAGCAAGTGGGCTGGCTATCTAGGTATAGCAAGCTGAAGCTACGACTTTAAGAACGCCACCGTTATGTTTCCAACTAGTAGGTACCTAGGTAGGTACTCAAAAAAATATTAGAGGCTTAGAGGCCAAAGCTGACGTGTATACTTTTTTATGTAAGTGACGTTATGGGCGAAGGTGGAAACGCTTCACCTGGACTCCTTAACCACTCAGGCAAAGGCAATCTCTAAACCTGTACTTCATTTCTTGTTTGCAGGGTTGTTTACCATCCCAGAGTACCCTGAACTGGAGCCGAAGCGAGGCATGTGGTCTGCGGCCCTCGACGCTATCCTCACGACCCTGCGGTACCTGGCGCCGGCGACGTTGATCACGCTGTTTTGGGGCCAGCAGAGTTTCTTATTCAAACTCTTGAAGCACATCGACTTGGCGTTCAGAGCGAGTAAGTTCGTTGTAAAGTTATGTAGTAGTAGTGTAGAACGCCCTCAGACTAGGTGTAGTGACGAGCTTCACAAGGTGCTTGGCAAGAACTGGATGAAAGAGGCCGCGGATCGTGCTCAGTGGCGTGTTCTTGGAGAGGCCTATGTCCAGCAGTGGACAAGTATAGGCTGATGATGATGATGATGAAAGTTAAGTACAGCACTTAACCTTTTAACTGCGGCAGTGTACCTACTGATCAGTAATGTTTATTGACGCCGCGTTCCAAGAAGTTAAGCTAATTTTGGGCTAAAGAAAAAGATATCTATAAGAATTTTAATTAAATCGTTACCTGAAAGCAGTTCTATGTGCTGAAAGAGTGACCTTACTATTATCGTGATCGTTGAAGCGGTAATGGTACTTACTATTTTCCAAGATGTTATCAGTTTATTGTCTGAACGAAAACAAAGTATATGGCTCTTGGTTAATGTAAGAAGCCCAGATCATGCGATAAAAAAAATATGCATTTTTGACGTTCTTTTCAAATCAGTGTAGATAATTTGTATAATTTGTCAGCTCACACGTATTTTTTTTTACTAACCATAATAAAATTAACGGCTTAATTTGAAAGACGCACTTTATTCTCTTGGCGTGCTAAAGAAGTATGGCGGTAGTCGCTCGGAGACTACAATCGTCGACTATCGAAGATTTGCGTAGCCTTGTGTACGAAGGGGCTTATTCCCCGTTCTTGAGGAGTAAACTGATTCATGGCTTGTCGACTTGTATTCTACGTCTGTTTACTTCACAAATTTTAATGTCAGAACCGAATTGACATTTCTTCCAATAGGGTGATTACTTTTGCCCCACTTTTTATAATAATAAATACCTACAGTATAGATAGAAATTACCCTTACCACAGATAAACAAATAAGTAGTTCCGTATGCTCTTACATATAATTAAAATAACGCAGATGTTTCGATAAAATGTAATCCGCCATCGTATTTGATAATTACCTTAAAGATATCGTTGATCACTGAATCGCACACCGGCATCAGTTGCGTTTAATCAGAATTCGCCGAATCTATTTTTGATAAGCGAATAATTTCAAATTTAAGTACCTACCTACTCGTTAACTCACCGACTATAAATAAAAAAGAACACATTTTTTGTTTTGTAAACAAACATGCCGTCAACTGACATCTGGTGGGTCAATATCCCACTTTATAGGTAGAGTCTGACCAACGAAACGTGACGCGGTCTATTTTCAAAAGTTTTATTATGGTAACATTTTTAAGATGTCAAACGATTGTGTTAGCTTTGTGTACCTACTTGAATTTATCATTTTGATACATAACGTACCTAGGGTAACATGCCCAGTCTCCGGCCTCTTAAGCGCTCAGCTGACTTAATTCACTTATATATAACTGATTTAGAGGATTCAGTATATAAATATATTTTTTTTATGCCAGAAATATGTTTAAGATTAATTTTGAAACTGATATAATATACAAAGACTGCCAGTTTCTATATAAACTAAAAGATTTTTAGAAAAGTCAGTTTTTGCCAGTGTCCGGCCACACTTATCTAGTGACCGACCACTAGCTACCCAGTGTTCGGCCACCTAAATATAAACCTACAACTATTGAATGGATAATAAACTCTCAGAGTAAATTAATAAGGATTATATTATATAATGATCCCACAATCTAAGGATTTTTGACAACTAATGTGCTGCAGATTTACTTGCGGATTTTATGAACAGCAAATCTTTATTTATAAAGTGGTATAAAAAATAAAAAGTAAGTATTGAAATACAAAACATTTATTTAGTAAATGTGACGTTATAATAATTTTAGTTAAACTATTTATTTTAATGGATTTTTCTTTGCAACCAGCTCTAATCATTAAATTAAATCCTTTTTTTTCTCAAAATATTAATTGCAAATAAATAACAAAACGTAATACTTACTAATAAAAATGCAAATATAATAATAAAACTCTTTCCTACTAATAATAAAACGTTACTAAATATTATTAAACAGACAATTTTTTTATTAGTAGTTAATGGCCGAATACTGGTACCATAGCCAGTGTCCGGCCGCTTAGCCATTTTAAGGGCCGGCTATCCGGTCATAGCTTACGGCCATTCTATTCTCATACAAGTAATTTTACCTATAATTTTTCTGTCACTACTAACATTACTTACACTTCACAACACCCTAGGTATTATTAAATACATAAAAATTATGGTACCGTTATTGCTAATGTCCGGCCGGGCTGGGCCGGACACTGGAAATAGCCATTTTCTGTTCCAGACCACCGGCCCCCATCTTTTTTAAATAAATAAACGGGCGTTGAAAAGTCATATTTAACAACTAAATCGTGTAAATAGACATACCTACGTGTTATAAAATATAAAACTTTATTGGTATTATAACAAAATATACTTACATGAATTAACCAGTTGAAAACACCTCTGCACTAATTTTTTATTAAGTTGTGGTTAAATTGTCACGCGTGCACTGACCTCCACTTTTAGATGACAACTAAACGTAGAAAATTTAGCTTGCCGTAGATGTCGCTGTGTCTATGTTGTAGGTAATTTAAAATACTTTTAAGAGGATTGATTTTAGGTTTAAATTCATTTAACTATTCTTATTTTATTTAAAAATCATGTCGCACGGCCGGGCACTGGAGGGGGCCGGCACACTGGGCATGTTACCTACCTTCTTTTATTGTTCTCGTCTAAGTATTATTTTACATTTTACTTTGAAAAACTACATACTACTATCGTCAACAATTCTAGGTTAATTCTGCATACCTACTTGCTTACTTTTTTTTCCTTTCATTCAAAATTAATAACCTAAGTTGACTTTCCAACCAATTTTTGTTTATCGTACAGACACTTCAAGTACTAGTAAGCCAAAACTAAAAATTAAATAGATTGTCAAGAATATTACATCACTTAACAAAAGGAATTTTATTTTTTTTATTAAACTCTAGATCAACCAAACACATATTTTGTAGTATCTATCAATAAATAAGAATAAATCTTAAGAATAATTTAAGAAACATTTGTGAAAATGAAAATACCATAATTAATATTAACCGACTTACTAAGTAGAATAGGATAATTTTATTTGAGGGAAAATGGGTCTGTCATTGACGATCTTTGACGATATTCTTTTCAAATATTGCGTTTCACTAGATAAAACTTCCTTTTGTTCAAGTGATGATGATGATTCTTGACAATCTCTTTAATTTTTAGTTTTGTCTAACTAGTACCTACTTGAAGTTTCTGTAAGATAAACAAAAATACAGAATTAACCTAGAATTGTTTACGATTGTATTGTAGTATGTAGTTTTTCAGAGTGTTTTTATACATACATATATCACGACTATTATCCCCGAAGGGTTAGTCAGAGACTAGGCAATGAGGACCGCAAAAGCAGTCCTTCATAGTCCACTTCTCACCAAAAAGCGACTGCGCATGTGCTCAGCGTGACAAGTGGTGAGCCCATCGCCGCTCTATGCTGTTGGATGTATATACAGTCTTTAGACCGTTAGTCGCCTTTTACGTCACCCAAGGGAAGAGAAGGGGTGGTAGTATTCTTTCACCGCTATGCGACAAGGTTAGTTAGTTTGTTTTCCAGTGGTATTCTCAGGCGAGGAACAGAAGCAGTACTACAATGGCTAGAAGAGGCAGGGCCAGTGCGTGTCGAGCACCTGGAGACGGTGGTGGCACGGCTAGATGGTGTGCTCATCTATAGGCCTACTTTGAAAGGCACAATAAACTGTTGGTCTCGATTGCGATGAAACCTACCAAACCACAAAGGGCCATTGTGGTGGGTCATAAATAAGCCACTTTATACTATAGTACGCCCTGATTTTCTCATGTGCTATAGCTTATGAGGGTAAGCTACTGCACCTCCGGAACTCAACTCAATTGTTGTTCTTGTTGTTTCCAGTAGTATTCTCAAGCGAGGAACAGAAGCAATCCGTACTGCAATGGCTGGCAGAGGCAGGCCCGGTACGCGTCGAGCACCTGGAGACGGTGTGGCGTCACGGCTGGATAGTCTGTGGGGTGCTGGACGCGGCGCTGCCGGGCGCATGCGCGGGACACCCGCCTACCAGACTGTCTTTGAAGCATGCGCAGGCGATCGCGGATAACTACCTTGGTGTGGAACCGGTGAGTTGGATTTCTGAGATTCAACACGTTGTACTGCGAATGCCAAATAACTCCAAGATGTGAGATTTTAAGTTACAAGCATTAGAAGATTCAGAAAAAAAGTATAAAAGCTCCGAAATATTCTCATTACTGAAATGTCGTACTGAAAGTATGCTACTGGTCAATGAGTTTTCTCTGACTAAAGAGCAAGAAAAATTGAGCCGATTTGTAGAGTACCTACTAAGTATCTAACAGTATGAAGGTCTTTGATTTACTTGGTTTTCACAGTACAGCGACGAGATCAGTAATAAAAACTACTTACAGAAAAATCCTTTTACTATAGGTACATAGGAATTCATCTAGACGTCCTCCTCTCATAATTGCTCGTAAGGTTCTCAACACCACCGCGTTAAAGTACCAAAATTAGAAAGGAGATCCGTATGAAGCGTCTTTACGAGTATTCCAACGTGTAGTGTTCGCATTGACCTTTGATAACAATGTTACCAACCCCTTTGTTAAACAGTTAACACAATTCAACTCGGGTATGATTATTTTCTGTTTCAGGTATTTTCCAGACAGGAGCTGGAATCAAACGACTCACTAGGCAAACATCAAGAATGGAAGCTCGCTACTTACCTAGACCGCATTCGACAGTCTCTAGCCAAACTGACGCCGCCCGTCTCTAAGCCATGTTCTCAAAGGACATCACCAGAAACTTCTCAGTTCACCCTTGATTATGTCGCCAGAGGCTCAGGTTTAACTGCGGCACAAGCGAAACATAAAGCCTACTTCAAAATCTACCCAACCTCTCAACAATCCTTGGATCCTGGGGAAATCACGATACTGATAAGAGGCCCTAAAGATACGTACGGCATGACCGTACTTCCCCCCGTTTTAGGAAAAGCACAGTTGATCCGACAAAAGCTACTCGGCCTACAGTCGAAACCAAATTATACAGAAAATGTGTTACCCATAACTCAAGGAGCAACGTACTTAAGAGCTTATGGCAAAAACGATATGAATAAAACTTATTACATTCCAAAAACAAAATACGATATTGAAATTGAGGCTGACCCCCGACCAGATCACACTAAAATCTGCTACGTTGTACATATTGAAGGCAAATATGACATCTCTGTAACCAGTCGAGGTCAGAGCATAGTGGGTTCACCATTTACTATGACCAGTTCAAAGAACATTTTAAGTCTATTGGAAAGAGAAAGTTTTTGTTTAGAAGATGGAGAAGAGATCGACATTGTTGATATAAAAACAGATAGAAAAGTTGTATTAAGAATAGTTGATTTTGTCACCGAAAAGATGTTACTAAAAGAAAACGGATCATTAGAAAAAATCAGTGAAGACGAGGCCAAACTCTTAATGAAAACGGACAGCAAGGACGAATTTGATTTTGTCAAACAGAAAACAGCAGCGAAATATTTGATAAAAGAAGAGGCAAGCCAAAACAAAAACAAAAAATTCAGTAACGTTGTGAATAAAGTAATAGCTGTGAATCGTATTTGCAAAATAATGAATGAACTTCGAACTGAAAGCTATTGTGCAAATCAAAGAAAAGAGAGGATGAGTCTGCAACCTCGAAGTCAACAAGATATACCAGATGTTGTTAACTCAACATTGACAGAGACCAAAGCAAAGCCTTATAATTTGTCTGATATAAGAAATAAATATATTATTCCAGAAAATATTGCTGTGTCACTTAGAACAGAAAAATCATACGAAAAAGATATAATCAAAAATACTGAAGAAGAAACTAATTGGTCTTCTAAAGACAACAGTGAAAAAGTGTTTGGGAATACAAATTCTGAAGAAAATAGCATTAGAACATACGACGATCAAGAAGAAGACTTGGTAATGGTTATTACTTCCTCACCAAGTAATCCATTTTTGATTGACACTTACGAACAAAATTATATGATGGAAAAGGATTTAGGTAGTTTTGTGGCTACTGAATACGAAGCAAACAATTCCCAAAACGAGGAAATTCCAGACTCGCCTATAAAGATCCTTATCGAAGAAGATATCACCCCATCACCTGTTCATAGCAACAACCCCTTCATTGACCCAGATATTGTACACATAGAAAGACCTAAGACACCTGTATATAAAATAATATCTGGCGATATACAGAACCGTGATGATTCTGTATATGTTGATCCAAGAATTGAGCAACTTAATGAAGAAATGCTTGCTAACGAATTCATAAATCCATTTTTCTTACATCAACATATTCAGTCCAGTCAACTAGCCGAGTCTCTTCCAATAACTGATTTCATTATTGGGGCACCTGTTTCGCTACCACCAATAGTCAGAACATCAACTCCGGAACCAAATATGAATTCTTTAAATATGAAAAATAGCGATAAGGAACACCAACCCTGTGAAGATTCATCATCAGTATTCTCCACACCACTACATACCAATATCAGAACTGTGCCTGGTAGTAAGTTAGAAACCGCCTCTTCAACTTTTCATAGTTTAGACTCCAACTTCACAGAAGATTTAGAAATTCTTAGTGTATGTGAGGACAGTACATTGTCGAATCCATATCAAATTGAAGTATTACAAAAAACCAGTACACCTAAAAAAGAAATTTGGGATTCTGCGTATGTAAGTATTGATGAAAATAATAGTTCGCCTGACAGTAATAATAATGATAATACACCATTGTGTGAGACACTTAGTAAGCAGAAGTTTTCTAGTGACAATACTTCTGGAACAACACTTATGGAGTTGTCGAATATGGGTCCAGCAGAAAGAGAATTATGGCAGACTTGTAATGAATTAAGTGATGGAATACATATTTCTGAGGATACAAAACCCATAAAGTGGGAAACACGAAGAGCTATGTTTACACCAATTATCGAAGAAACCGATCGAAGTATTTCATCAAGCATGAAAGAAGTTTCTAAAACTTCACAAACGAAACTAGGAGAAACTGATCCAGTGACAGTGGCATTTGCTGAGCTGAACGATATTTATGATGATTATTTTACGAACTCTGTAACAGAGTCTACTACAACAACAAACGACACAAATAACCTCCACACCATAGAAGTGGATTACAAAATGAAAACGAATGAATTTGTCGATTCTGCATCTGATAATATAACAGATGTGAAAAGACATGCGAATGATTATGAAGGAAAGATTTCTGAGGTTCAGCCAAATGTCACTGAATCAGTTTCAGCAAGTCAGACCCTTCGCGAGCAAAACGAGACTAACGATAGTGATCTATGTATCGACCAATTACAGTTTGGCGACCGAAGTCGTAATAATATAGTACTGGAAAGGAAGAAATATTGGGATGATCGCATTCGTCAAATAGAAGCAAAATCACAGGAAACTACAACCTTCCAAAAGAAAAGGAGATTATCATCCAAACATTTACGACATAACGATTCACTGACAAAGCGGCGTGGAAAGCAAATTGTTAAAAATTTCTTAAGTACTGGTGACATAGAACCATCTAAAATTACAGATACAGAATTTCACCAGAGTACTAGTCAGAAGTCTCTGAAACCAGGACAACTTACAACAACTCATGAAAAACCAGATGTTAAACTTGTAGACAAGTGGAAAAAATACTGGGATGAAAAATTAGAATCCGAAGGTAATGAGACTGAAATAACGTGTTTTAAAATAAAACCATCCAAAAGCAACATACACTCGAGTTACACACATATAAATCAAACTACCGACACAGAATTATTACATGAGAATAGTATTGAAAACAAAGCAAAACCCTTATCTTTACTGGTAAAGCAAGAACTACCCGAAGAAGAGGTATTTAAAGCATTTGAAACAAGCCCTAAACGGTTTTTCGGAACATCCAGAAAACAAATTTTAAGTAAAATAGATACTTTTTTAGGAAAACCAAGCACCGTAGATAATTCATCGGCAGATGTTACCGGTGCTAGCCATGACAGTGGATTGGTGTCTAGTCGTATATCTTTATTTCATAGTATATCGCATACAGAAGAATTACCTATTGTTCACCGTAAAAGTAAGTCATTGCATAACATATTCCAACGAAATGACAGCGAAAAACATAAAAGCATTATTCTTAGAGAACACAAAGACGAAACGTTGAATACAATCAAAAATAAAATACTAACAGAAAACCAGGCAACTTTTACAGATTTAGAGTCGAATGATTCCGATGAAAAGACTACATTGAAAACGAAAAGAGGAAGGATAGCTTTTAATACTTTTAACAAAAGCTTTGATGAATCCGTTTACCAAAAGCCACTACAAATATTATCATCAGTACCCAGTGAAGTTTTAAAGGAAAACACCTACGTTAAAAAGACCATCAAGGATTATAATCGACAAGGACAGCGTTTTCAAAGGCATACTAATAGTACCGTCCTACGTCGAAAATCTTTTAGCAAATCAGAAATGGACATTTTCAATAAAGCGGCAAACAAAGAATCTGATGACGGTTTAGACAAATACAAGTCATGTGACGAACTTCCAAAGACAAATGTAAAAAATTTCATATCAATGTATGAAAGTGTGTCAAAAACGTCTGTCGCATCAAAGCACGTAAGAAAGATAAGCAGAATGAATTCAGGTTCCAAGATACAATGGCAAGCTAGCCATTTACGCTCAGGTAAGCTTACTCCATATTTTCATCGATATTGTGTTTTGCCATCAAGAGCCCTTAATCGCGAAGATTGTAAAAAGGGAAGGGAGGCCTTTGCCCTGCAGTGGGACGGCCATGGCTGAAATAATAATAATAATAATAGTGTTTTAAAGAATTTAGTATTAACGCCATGTTTTTTTGTTACAGTAGCTGTTAATAAACCTGATTCTCCAACGCAATCTGTTACAAGTGAAAAAGAAGAATCAAGAACAGCGACACCGTCGACTATTTCGTCAAAGATACATGTATTTAACAAAAGCTCTGAGAGCATCAGTAGCGCAGGGACAGATACCAAGACCAACACTGATTCGATAGACATAGAAATTATTGAAAATCCAGAAACTACATTTTTAAGTCTATCCGACATTGAATTAGAGATCGTGGAAAGCAATTTGGATAAACTATCTGAATCGCCGCCTCCGGAAGAATCAGAGACTGTGCACAGAGATTACAAATCTCGTTTCAAAATGGCGAAGTTATATTTCCAATCGTTGGAAGAGCTCGCTGAAACCAGTAAACCTCGCCCACTGAACGAGTGCGAACTATTACTACAAAACAAATCTTTAGAGTCTACACAGTCTATAGAGTCCACAGAATCTCCAGAAAATCGACCGCAGCAAAGGGTAAAAAAAAACATCAAATCGCATTCAATGCCATCGTCTGAAATATCAAAGCATTGGAATCAGCTCCAAGACGACTCAGAAAAAGAAGGCGGTGCATCGAAGCTTATGAAAATATCAGAAAAATTCAATGTTGATGATTTATTTACGGACGTGATGGAAGGGAAATTGAGTCGTCAAGGCAGCTTAAGAGGCATTCCGCATAAAAAAGCCGTACTCGAAGCATTCAGATCTATGGAAAACCTTGCTGATACAAAGATAAGTCCGTATGAGATCGCAGTGTCGCAACTTAACGATTTCGCTAAGGAAAATCAAATTAAAAATGTGCAGACATATTTAAGTGAATATCCTTATTTGCCTACTACAGATCCGTCCAAATACTATTCAAGAGGTGATACAAAAGCGTCAGGGCTTATATCTCTCAAAGAAATCATTGACAGGAAACCTCGGAGGAACAGTGTGCCAGATCTTAGATTGAACCCTACATTTACAGTAAAACTCTAGACAACATTCTAACTATACTTATTTATATATACTATTTTTACTGGATAATAATGATGTATCCCTAGTAGCTTTCTGTTTGTAGTTAATACTCAAGTGTGCGAATAAAAAAGGTTTTTTAAAAATAGGATTTTTAAATGTTGAAAACAAATGTCATACTTTGTGTCGTTTTAGTGTCGTCCTGGAGATTTTCTTGTATTGTTTCTGTTGTCTTCATGTGTTGTCATAATAAGATAAAACTTAAGTTCTTGTACAATTGTACAGAAATCGAATCTAATTTAGTTTTTAAGAAATATTTAATTGTAACTAAGTATTTATTCTAAAATAAACGATAATTGAATAACTACTAGTTTCTCATTTTATCATGTCACTCAGATTTAACTTTCATTAACCTGTTGATGATCGATTCAACTATTCCGTTAAGTTTTAGTTGACTCTAAATAGATTTTATATGAGTTTATATGATATTAAAAATAATACAAAACTAGATATTACACACAAAATATTATGAGTTTATTAACAAAGATCCCAACATTGATGTAACATAAGTGGTGAAAAATATCTTCGCATTTAATAAAAACAAACCTTATTGTTCTATGCATTAGCGTATTTTTTACTAACACTGTAAACACTATTAATTCAAGCAAATACAGACTTTATGGCATACAAACTTATTTATCTTAAATGTGAAGATCTTTTTTATCCTTTAGCATCGTTCCATTAGATGTTGACATACATAACAATTAATTAAATACTTAATAATACTATTCAGCCTACTTACTCACAAAATAAGATTCTAAGAATAAGCAATATTGAATTTATCTTATCATTTCATTTACTATTATGATTCGTTATTTAACAGATAATTACGACGCACTGCACAACCTGCAATAGTTTTAATTCGTTGAGACCATAACAAGAACATCAAAAATATTGTTTGCACGCGAGTAGCGGATTTCCAATGCTACACAGTGAACGAGTAAAGTATATTAATGTGTGTAATAATATGGTCATTTATAAATGGGAAATATTTAGAGCTTTTTCGTCCTCTTACAATGTAGTAATGGGCAATTTTCAGAAATCAAAAAAAGAAATTGGTTCGTAATGACTTCATAGATGGCGCTTAGCATAGATTAGTATGGCGCTTAGTAAAAGGCGAGTCCATGAAGAGCACGTGTATGGCTGCGTAATATTTTTTCCATTCCAAAATAGATATAGGTCCTGAATGAAAATAGGTAAGTACTATTTTTTTTTGATAGATAAGCAAAAGTGTTGAATTTATTACAGCCCTTAGGTAGATACGGCTCGGCTTTCATAAAACGCCATCTATCGAGTGTTTTTGAACTAATTTTTACTTTTTAATTTGGTCTATCAGAAAATCGCCCATTGCATGGATTTGCCTAAACAGGCTTATTAATAATTTCTCTCCGAAACTGGTAAAATTAATGTTTTTTCATATATTTTATGTATTTATGAAAATCAGAGGATCACGAAGAATTTCTCCTTTTTGTTACGTTAGGCTTTTAAGTTAACCAGAAAATAAAATATAAAAATTTACCTATCCCTATTTATGTTAACAAAAATTAATAATCAATTTCGAAACAGCAAAATTTCAATCCACACAGACACTAACGATGCGATGCACAGTGTTTTAAAATTACTTGGGAGCAGACATTTTCTGATAATTGCCTAACTGTACTAAGCATGTTATTCATAGCAAAATCCTAAAAATAACCCAAGGTCTATTTCAAACAGTTTCTGAGAAAAATAAATCAAAGTTGCTCGATTAGTGCCACAAGCAGCACTGTATCCAGAGATGCGATTTATTTGAAATACTTGTATTTAAAATGCAAATACAAAATGACCAATTTTGTATTTTGCATTTAAATGTCTTCTAGTAAAAACCATTTTTTTTTTTATTTGAAATACTTTTCGAGATGTATTTTGTTTTTTTTTTTAAGTTTTAATCTGCAAAAATATTTTGTGGTTCATCATCATCATCATCAGCCAGAGGACGTCTACTGCTGGACAAAGGCCTCCCCCAAGGATCTCCACCACGACCGGTCTTGTGCTGCTCGCATCCAGCGGCTACCCGCGACCTTCACCAGATCGTCGGACCACCTTGTTGGAGGCCTGCCCACACTGCGTCTTCCGGTGCGCGGTCGCCACTCGAGAACCGTTCTGCCCCAACGGCCATCGGTTCTACGGGCGATGTGCCCTGCCTATTTCCACTTGAGCTTGGCGACTCTTTGGGCTATGTCGGTTACTTTAGACTAAATCTCCTCATTTCTGATTCGATCACGTAGAGAAACCCCGAGCATAGCCCTCTCCATTGCTCTTTGCGTGACTTTAAGCCTGCCTATTAGGCCCATAGTGAGCGACCACGTTTCAGTACCGATGTCATCGCTGGCAACACACACTGCTATGCGATTCTCTAAGTGACACATAGACGCTGCGCGCATGGCTGTGATCTACTGTCTCTTTCCAATTATATGAATATGTAAGAAACAGAGTCATTTCTCAGCGCTGCGGCAGCCGCAGCTATCAAGGCTTTAGCTTAGAGAATCGCACGGCTGGTCGAAGACTTTCGTCTTGAGACACTGCGGTATTTTTTATTTATTTATTTGTATTCAGGCAACGCAGGCCCATAGATAAATACCTTACAGACTAACATACATCCTACTAATATTATAAACGCGAAAGTTTGTAAGTATGGATGGATGTTTGTTACTCTTTCACGTAAAAACTACTGAATGGATTTGGATGAAATTCGGCATACAAATAGTTTATAACCTGGATTAACACATAGGATACTTTTTATCCCGATATTCCCACGGGAACGGAACCACGCGGGTGAAACCGCGAGCGGCCGCTAGTACAACATAAAAGCTTAGCACTATTTTACACGTAAACACGGCGACGAGTGACGCATCGCGGTGTCCGGTAGCCGACCACGGAACCGCCGGAATAGGACACCCTTCGGCCAAAACTCCTCTTTTATAAAGGCCGATAGATGGACGGTCGGTACTATCACCACAAATGAATTAAAACTCACGTTGTGGCGGGACTCTAACCGTTCGACCCTTAGAGTGAATTTGGTCTTGATCAGTATATACTCTATGATCTCCTCTGCCTTCGTAGAGTAATGGAGTCGGGACAAATGCAAATATTTTAAATACATGTTTATGTAAATAGATTATTTGATTTCTTTTTGCTAAATAAAACAAAAGGTCCTTTTCAACATACAATATGAGTGCTCAAAATGTAAGATTTGAATAAAATTAAATGAAAACGAAATCACTTTTTTACGTTTTTTCCATATTTATGAAGGTACTCGGGATATAGCTTAAAACAAGGATAATTTTATACGTTATCCCTCAAATAATCCCCCCCCCCCCCCCCCCCACTAATCCCACTATACGAGCAACTTGGTTTTTTTCTCAGAAACTGTTTGAATAGGCCTTGGGTTGTCCGCTCCCAAGCGATTTTAAAACACTGTGCGATGGCTTGATTTATATGATTAAGGCATTTTGACACGCAGTGAGACAGCATACTGCACTTTACCTTACTTATAGCCACTATAAATATAACACTTATCGTGCAAACTCCAGTAGGCCCAGCTTGCGCAACACGAGATATGTCGCGGTCGAGAGACGACAAACCATTTTAACACTATTTTAACGGGACCTAACACGATTTATTTCGTCACTTTTTTATCACTTTGACTCCTATTCCATTGTATTAAGAGTTACAATTGTTTACATATTTTTGCTCGTGACTGTACATATCGACACAATACATCGATAGTTTTAAATCATTTTAAGTTGTCATGTTAAGGTTTGTAAACAAAAATGGATGGATGCAAAAACTATTATTAAGTCTATTTTTGACATATTATGTAGAGTTCTAAGCGCATCCATGTGTTGTTAGTGTCGATAGACATTAGTGATAAATGAATAAAACACGAGAAAACGGGTCGAGAACAGTTCACGTGATGCGCATGCTAGGCCGGCAGGACTTCAACCTACCAAAAAATGACAAATTTCTTTAAAACATTTTGGTCTTTATTAGTAGGGGACATAAGGATCAATATCGATTGGAGAATTTTCTTTTTAAAAGATGATTTTTAAACATAATACTCCTGTTAACCCATCCTGCAATCTAAAATGTATAGGAGTAGGTTCACGTCAGTAGTCTAACGCTTTGGTCTCTTGATCGTAACGCACAACGCTGCGGTATGCGGCATGCGGTGTCCGGCACATTGTCATAATCGTATAAAAAGTAAGAGAGAAAGAAAAACCATTTATTGACTGTCACAAATAAGAAATAGAAAAAAAACGTAAAAACAAAAAATAACATACATATACTTACCAAATAACAATAATATAACAACAGTGTGACGAGCCAATCAGGACCCTACCTCAGCATATGCCGCTACGGTGTGACAAAGTCACATCGCAACGGCGCTGGTATTCTGGCAGGGCCTGTACGAGGTGACGTTCCGTAATAACACTAATATATTATAACTAAAATGTGTATGTGAATATAGGTATACATTTGATAAATAAAAATAGATAGTTATAAATATGTTTATAAAAATGCACATTCAACAAACACTACATATCTATACTTAATAAAAACAAAGTGAACAAAATAAAAATAAAAAAAACATAATTGTAATCATGGACAAAAAGGAGAACCGGCACTTTCCATAGAAAAAATGCTTAATTTGTATACAATAGAATTTGGTGATAAAGTAAAGCTAATATTATTTGCTACCTAAACCAAGTTTTGTCTTATTTTTATCGAATCGCTTAAAAGAGTTATTAAATTATTAATATTTTTAATATGGAAACACTAAATCTTCGAAAAATAGACATGTAACTTTAAAAATGTCTAACGTGGCTGCATAAACCATAATTCTTTTGCTTTAAAAAAAGAAATGTCATCAATGCCGTCACGTCATGTTTGATTTGACAGCTAGCGGCTGTCATTTGTCAACAACTGTCCTTTGTTGACAGTTATTGCCAGTTAATTATTGAATAACAGATTAAAAAATTAAAAAAGTATACAACATAAGCATAAAACGCCGGGTCTCCTTTGTTGGCGAGACCACAGACGGACTTCACAACGAACGCAGCCAAACTGTGACCTCTGTGTGTGTTGTAAAAAACGTCTAGTATGGTCTCTTATTCCGTCGCAGTCTGCGTCAGCGGCGAAGGGCAAGCGCGGTGAAGTGGGGGGCGGGTATCCCACACTGCGCGGCGTCGTTCTTGTTGATACGCGGCGGTGTTTTTTTACAAAGCCCGGCAAATGACCCCACTCCACCTGATGTTAAGTGGAAATGAAGTCCAGGCGCGAGGACAACTGGTGCAGCGTAAGAGACGTAGCATCAGTCACCCTCACTCTGCCGGCCCACAAAGTGCCTCTTTACGCCTCGTTTAAAGGACCCTATGTCATAGGTAGGAGGGAATATGTGTGCTGGTAGACTATTCCATCTTTTGGAAGTGCGACAAGTCACCAAATTTCTTTGTGCGTGATGGAATATTAGAGACTGTAATACACGGTGTGCGTCGCGGGTTGACAATGGATTTGTTTGAAGATAATTTAATAGAATTTGAATTAAATTTTCTTCACAATCAATTAAATACCATTTTATAAAAGTTTCCAAACAACCTTCACCCCTCCGTTGTAAAACATGTTTCTCTGCCTGCTTCTTTGTCGTCTACTTTGGTAGCTGCGGCAAAATCAACTGACCACTTCTCCGCAGAGACGGTAAACGCTGCGTCGTGACGCTGTGTTTGAGCCGCATACCGCAGCGCTGTGCGTTACGATCAAGAGAGCAAAGCTTAACGGAGCTATGGGCATTGAACCACGATTCAATTGACGACCTCCTTGGTCGAGTGGTTTATACACCGGTTTTCATGGTGTCGCCATCTCTAAGGTCCCGGGTTCGATCCCCGGTCGGGTCAATTTAGAAATTATTGTTTTTCTAAATTGTCTCGAGTCTGGGTGTTTTCTATGTATAATAA
Organism: Scoparia ambigualis; assembly: GCA_963921215.1. Classification (NCBI taxonomy): domain Eukaryota; kingdom Metazoa; phylum Arthropoda; class Insecta; order Lepidoptera; family Crambidae; genus Scoparia; species Scoparia ambigualis. The sequence continues at coordinate 8,012,582 of OY992513.1, forward strand.
GTATGTGTTTAAGTATTTTAAGTATGTTTATCCGTTGTCTAGTAACCATTTAACGAGTTTCTTCGAAGCTTCTCTTGGGCTAGATAATTGGTGTGATTGTAGGAAAGATTTATTTATTTTATTTATTTATTTATTCCTCGCGTTCAACCCGAGCATCTATCCGCTCGGCTACCGACGCCTCAAATTTGACAGTATTGGATAGGTTGGTGATGACATGATTTCAATGATGGAGGCATTTGCCCCCCAGTGGGACAGTATACTGTACTTTACTTACAGTCACTACAAATATAACACCTATTGCACATTGTAATAGAGTTTAAATTCACTTGATATGTATCTGCACATAAGTGGAAGCGGTGTCAGCCCGCCGATACTTGAGCCAGGCGGCGGTTTGCGGGTCGTTGCGATCCCCTCGTGCCTCTAGTTGTTGGTAATACGCCTCTCGGATTATTCTGAAGGCATCCACACTGCGGTACGGCAATTTGGTGATGGGATCTATGTAGCGAGCTGGTCTCCTGTGAATAGAGTAATATTTATTACTAGTTAAAAGTATAAAAGGGTGTCGTAAAAGGCGACTAACGGACTAAAGCCTGCACATAAATCGAACAGTAGATTAATTCACGTAACAAAACTTCAACGACATGCAAGCGATTTGATCGCTGAAGTCACTTTTCGTATTCACGTATCAAGCGCACGATTTTGTTTAAGTCGGTTTTGTATAAGCGTATTCACGTGCATTAATCGAAGTTCGATCGTTGCCTCCGCGGTATTCACCTATTTTTTTGACGTTTAGTTTTATCGGATTTCAGCGATTACACGTCAAATTAGACAATTTCCAAGTCATTGTCATCAGTCAATTTTCAATAGGACGACTTCTAAACGTAAGCGACATTTTGACTATTACGAAATACGTGAATCAGGCCACTGCATAGAGCGGTAATGGGCTCTCCGCCTGTCACGATGAGCACTTGTTCAGTCGATATTTGGTGAAAAGTGGACTAATGGTAGAGGACTGCTTTTGCGGTCCTCATTGCCTAGTCTCTGACTAACCCTTCGGGGATAATAGTCAATCGTCAATTTATGTATGTACAAAAAGGACTCGGTGCTTGCTCGAGGCATCTTCGTGACAGCGAATTTCAAATTCAATTTATTGCATATCACATTACAAATAAGACTTACGGTGTTAAACATAAATAACGTATTCATGTGATGCCCTGTACCCCAAGCACGACCCATTGTGGTACTAGTTAAGGTAATCGTATTATTTTGTATGAAAACCATAAAGTTAGTAAACCTTATTCATACAAAATAATACGATTACGATTACCTTAACTAGTACCATAATGGTTCGTGCTTGGGGTACTGCTAGGGAACAGCAAATAAGAGGTCTAACTATTTAAAAAGTCTAGGCAATGAAATAACATAAATAGCGCCAGTTCGTCTAGCGTGAAATACAATAATAATAACAATAGCAGTACAGTTCAATACTATCTACAAAGTCAGTCGGAAAGAGGGTACTAAGCCGCGGACAACTGAAAGTGCTACTATCAACTCTGCCCTGCTAATTGCACTTGCAGTAATCGACATTTTTGGGATTTTCACTTTTTTGCAAAAATGGCATTTCAAGGCGTTAATCTGTACATAAAAAAATATTTTGAATGTTTTTTTGTATTATAAACATGTTTTTTATTTAACGGGAAACGCAGTACTTGCACAAAAATGTTGCTTTGGCTAACACAATCTGCAGCAATCAGCATGTCCTAGAAGGTAATGCAGTACTTGCTACGTTTACTGCAGATTCATTAAGCATTAGACTTTTTTCAAAGAATACTAACTAAAACCAAACGCAGTATTCAACAGTGCAGTACAGCCAGTGTCAAGTAAGAGAAATAATAGCAAATATTTTCTTTGCATAAAGTAAATGATAGATAAATAATAAGTATAATTGTTTAATGGTAAATATGATTTCCCTCAACTCCTTGAGTTTCGGACTTCTTGAGAGAATTGGAAAAGCGACTTTGCACTGTTTTGTTTTATTTTCCATCACTCATTCATGTTCATGAACACTTAACGGTAAATAATTCACCATTATTTCACATTACAATGAGAGGCGAGTTTACGACGATCGTGCTTTAGAGAATCGACACACAGGACTAATCTGTTAGTCATGACTGACAATGTCACTTCATATTATTTTCCTTAAAAAAACATTTGGTGTGTCTTTGAGATAACTAATGTATTCCGATTAGTATCATGGCAATTTCGTTCACCGTACCTTCAATTACCACGGAATAGTAAAACTTAAGTTTGGTTTACTTTGGAAAAATGTAAACGAATTTTAAACGGTAAAAATTTACTCTGGTAAAGGTTACTCTGGTGTAACATGAATTTTAGCCGAATCCACCCAAATTGGGCTCCAACCGTGAAAACAATGAAAAGTAGCATAGTAAAGAATGTATGGATCAATACGTATCTACAGTATAATAGTAGATTATGCGCTAAGGGGTTAAAGTAGTGTCTTAAGTAGCGGGCGCCGTATTGATGCCCGAACAAAACGACGGATTCTAGCGTTAACTCCCGTATATTTGAGCGTTATTAGTTAACGCCAAAAACATCAATAACATTTTAATGATAATCGGAATCTTTCTGTCATTCAAATGTTCAATTGTTCCTTCGTTAACTTTAAAACACACCAAAAGAAACTTTAAGTCGAGAATGTTTTTTTTAAATTTATTTTGTAAATATAATAATAATATTAATTTGAGTTCGTAATATAAATAAATTATTTAGATGTAAAGTAAGGTCCTTGAATTAGTTATTTTGCCAAAATAGTCCAAACGTATTACAATTTTAAATATAGATACTTATTTATAACTGTAAGTCTATAAGTATAAGCATTTTATGTATATCTCATACAAATTGTAAAGACGTTTAGTTTTTTAGAAAGTTTAATATCGATTAAATTATAGCCATTTGAATTTTTAATGTAATTTTTGAGTATTCTCAATAAGCCTGTAAATATTAATTTGTAAATGTTGTGTATACCTGTTATAGGCATGCCTGTGAGAACTGTACCCTTAACTAATAATTTTATAACAATACATGTTATGACGTTGGTTACCTTTCTATATACCTACGACCTTGCACGATAATTTGAATGAGAATAACATTAAACGAAAATTAAAATTGTTCTTTGTGGAAAACCTAAAAAATAACTAAGTAAGTAGGTACTTGTCATTGCAAAATTGCATCCAATTACGTTTTCTCAAGTCCTAGTAGTGCGATAGTTATTTGTTATTTATGGTACCATTTTTGTTTTTTTATTTGTTTTTTATTTTCTTTTCTTTAAATTTGTAATATTATATCTGATATACCTACCTAATTGTAACCTTTAAGTTATATCGTCGACTCGGGTTGCGTCGTTACAAACCTTAGAGGTTTAAGTATGCGACTCTTTATCATGCTATGTACCTAATGTTTTATAATATGATATATAAATTTAAAAAAAATATATATATAAATAAACTAGAGAAATTTTACAGTTTAATTATGATGACCAGAGGGTCAATTCTGTATCTCAGTTAGCGCTGACACAGCGCTGGGAATCGACTCTGTCACTTTCTAATTCTATGAATATGAAAGAGACAGAGTCAATTCTCAACGCTGCGGCAGCGCTGACTGAGATACAGAATAGCCCCCCTGCTAGCGTGTTCACGTACTTTGTGACAGCGCAGAGCATCTCCCGGCGTCGCTTCGGCTGCTTCTGTGGGAAACAGGCTTTGTATGCCTTGTCCTTTATGTCGTTGTCAAACGACAAAAGGGTCCTCTCGAAATAGGTTGTGGTGCTTTTCAGTTTTGTTGGTTTCTCCTCTTTCCTAGAAAATGGGAATTACATGTAATTATAAGCGAGTAATTTTAATATACATTTTCATTAGATAACTTAAAGGTGGAGGAGGTGTGTGGTGGCGACTCATTAAACCGTGGTTCTTAACTTTTTAGTCATGTGAGGGACCATTTGACAAGATTTCAGCGATGCCATGGACCACCCAGAAGGTTTAGAGATAATGTACAGTACCTAAATGTAAATAAATACCTAAACTTTAGGTATTAATTCGCATTTAGATACTAAAGGGTTCTATCTTTAAATAAACAAAACACGCATAAAATTATTCAAGCCCACAATTTACAGATTTTATTGAAATTTTTGTGATTAAGAACCTAGGATTTAGAAGTTGTAAAGAGTATGCAACTCTTTACAACTTCTAAATCCTAGGTTCTGAACCTTTCTGAATCCTTATCTTATTCATTAGGATGGCTTTACGGACACCACTTAGGATGCTTCCAAGGACCACAAGTGGTCACACCACCGGTTAAGAACCACTGGATTAAACGAATACTATCAACCGATCTCTTCCCTTTACGTTGGTGTCGAAAAAGGCGATGACGTAAAGACGCGTAACGGACTTACAGACTGCACATACATCCAACAGCATAGAGCGGCGATGGGCTCTCTACCGATAGGTAGATACTACTACTACTACTACTAACTACATGTGCTCAGCTTGATAAAGCTGAGCACATGTAGTTATTTATAAAAATGTGAATTATGGCAGAGGACTGGTTTTGCGGTCCTCATTGCCTAGTCTCGACTGAGTGTAAACTATAATATGTACTTATATACATACATTTATGTGGGAATGAATGTTTTTGAACGTTAGTAAGATGCATGACAGACGGATGTTGAACGAGTGGGTGCGAGAGAGAGGGGTGTACGTGGGAGAAGGAAAAAGATAGATGGCGGACGACATAATTGAACGGTGTGCGCGTGCTCCGCATTTAATTAACTGTAACGTGTCTCATATTATACGAAGTACAAGCCTTTTACAACATTTCTGGTTTCTCTCCCCGATCCTCAACGCTACATTTATCTAAAAATGTATACTATATGTTTATACATATATAGATTATACGTATATGTAAAAAGGTCACTTACGCGACTTTAGCGATCTCCAACTCATCGTCGGGTCCTATGACGTCAATATCTATTGTTGGTGGTTCTTTCTCATCTGTTTCCATTTTCTCCTCTTGCGTCTCCGTTTTGGATTCAGTCATGGACACATCGTTGCTTCTACTCATTGCAAAGAAAGCTGTAAAAACAAACTAAATTTTAGTAACTTCAGCTTTATTCACATGTACAATCGAAAATGTGGAAATTGGGCCATCATAACCCACCACGCTGGCCCAATGCGGGTTGGTGGGTTTTTACGAATGTTATCTTACGACAACAACCGGGACCAACGGTTTAACGTGCGTTCCGAAGCACCGAGGAGCTAGAGATGTCACCATCATCCTGAAAACGTCCCTCTGCTGGGCACAGGCCTTTCCACTTTGCCAATGGCAAAAGGGGAGGGCTATAACCCATCAGGCTGGCCCAATGCGGGTTTTAACGACTAACTAACGACTACCGAAACATGAACTCGAGATTTTTTAATTTGGTCACCCACCAGTGTCCCAATACCAAAGTCAAATGCTTTATTCAATATAAACCTTTACAGGCACTTATTGACGTCAAAAAATAAAATATAAAAAAAAGTTAACTAAGGGCTGATTTTTCAATCCTTGGATAAAACTTCTCCGTCTGATAAAGTATAACACGATCAAACTGAAATGTCATTTGTAAAGAAAGAAAAGACATGAGATGACAAATACCTACATTTTCAAAATGGTTTGTACAATTTTACCCGTCAAATAAGTTATATCTGACAATTAAAAAATCGGCCCTAACAGAAGTTAAATTTTATCAACTAAACTACCTACCTACCTAATCTACCTACCTTAGTAATCTACCACCAGTTCGGATTGGGGGAGCCTTCGACTGAAAAGAAGCTGGCAAGCTGCAAGCCTGGTGGCATTGCGAAAGTTGCTCCACGACCATCGTGAATTAAGGCTGACACACACCAAAAAGTGTCGCAGACGTGCTGCATTGCGACCGCGTGCGTCATGATTTGTCATATTAGAATTTGTACGCGTAGGTTCACACCGACAGTGTCGCAGATGCATTGCGTTGCGTTTGCGTGCGACAGACGCACGGCAGTCCGTGAGATACAAATTAAAAACGGTCGCGGTGCGGTCGCGCACCAGCGGAACGGCAACGTCGCACACGCGCTCCGGCATGATGACGTTGTATTCCACAGTATTTCATAGTTGAGGACACACCGCGGTGACGTATACTTTTGCTTGTAGCTGCGACACTGGCTGCGGCACTTCAGTTGTAAATATTTACAAATTTAACAGTGACTAGTGATCATGGATATTGAAATATGCGAAAAGTTAATCATTATATACGCTGATACAAATGTATATATGATTCACATGTCAAAAATTATAAAACGACTCAAGCTCTATGCACAGACGATAATATTCACCGAGGTCGTCTCTTTTTTTGTTTAAATATTGATTCTGCACCCACAGTCTTTTTTTAGTTTCTGGTGGTTCTAACGCAGCCAAAAGTAACAGATCTTCATCGGATGAACTGTTATCTAACCATCCTTTACTTGAAATGCTCGATAAATCGTCCTCGACGTTCGACATCTTGAAAGAAAATATCAGCCGCGATCCGATACGAACACACGGCGTCGCAGACGCACAGTGTCGCAGATGCAACGCGCTGCAATGCGTGCGCGACGCCGTGGTGCCGCCGCCGCCGCCGGCCGGTGTGAATTGCTTTATGTCGCAGCGTGCTGCAGATGCAACGCATCGTGCTGCAGACGCATCCGGTGTGTGGCAGCCTTTAAACGCCTTAACCGCTGCGCCATATGGGCCGTTTACACGTATTAAGTTGTCAAGTAGGTAACTAAATTTTAAGTTAATTTTAACTTAATTTTAAGTTGTCGATCGTTTACACGTGTATTTACTTGTGCACTCTTTAGTGCATACGGCGGCGACACATCGCGGCAAGACCGGCTCTCGTCACACACGAGACTTCACGACTTCACTAAATACTTCACTAAATTGTTGCGTCCACACGTCAACTAAATGACAATTTAGTAGAAGCCACGCCTACCGGGGAATGCAAGCGGTGCGGGAGGGGTGATTACTTACTCAAAAAATAGACTCGATTCTATTCTACTTGTTCACTTGCCCACTAAATCGTTTACTTACCACTTGCTACTAAAGAGCTTATAAGTGACTGTTTACACGCAAGAATTTAGTTAAAATTAACTTAAAATTATGTTACCTACTTGACAACTTAATACGTGTAAACGGCTCTATAGAGCTCATATTACAATGAATCACAAATGATTAAGGAGCACGAACCTTCTTCGCTTTTGATGATATCGCTCAGAGCTAAATCTGCGATTGGTGTTAAGCTGGTCCTGTCCTCGTCGGCAGTTGGATTCGTTACGGGCACGGCGAACGAGTGATACCTTAAAAAAACAAAACAAAGTATTACACCACATATTTTTACTTATAATAGTTTCGATATAGATATTTGAGATATACTGCGAGAGAGACCTGGGCGGGTCCCACTAAGATAAGGTAAGTAGCATTGACAAATTTCGACGGTTGAAAGCCAGACCTCGGTAGCCAAGTGGTAAAGGCAGCCGCCCGGAATGCGGAAGGTGCGTGGTTCGATGCCCGCCTGAGGTTGTCGTCTTTTTTCAGTAATACTTAATTATATTTAACCTTTCCAGAACCATGTGGGGTTTCACAAACCCCAGACGTACCAAAAATCCTTATAACTTTTTAAAAAGCGTGGTTTTTTCGGCGCTTTGAGTAGCTGGAGTTGCGACGTTGCCAAACCGCTTGGCAGCCGCCCGGAATGCGGAAGGTGCGTGGTTCGGTTCCCGCCTGAGGTTTTCGTCTTTTTTCAGTGTTTAAATTTTACTTAAATATATTTAAGCATTAATAAAACGCTAAAATATAAAACATTATTAAAATTTTTGTTACCTAATGACTGGCCCTGTAATAGTCTTCTTGGTTGGTCTAATCATTTTTCTCTCCAGTTCAATTTGCTCAAATCTCTCTGAAATACAAAAATAATTACTCAGAATCAGAATACAAAACGCGGTAGTGAATCTATATAACTGTGTAAACTTTATAGCTTTTACTAAAGCCCCATTCAAAGAAAAGGAAGAATTTCGTACAATGACTTGCCACTACAGTCAACAACGAAAGTTGCTAAATACATAAATGTCTAGTGTCTTTTTTTTTATTCTACATTTAGTTTAATTACTTTTGTTTTTAAAAACATGCCAGCCCCATCAAACCTTATTTGCTAAAATTACAATTAAACATAAACCTATTATATTTACAAGCAAGATCACTAGGTGCTCTGAAATATGCCTACATCTAAAGATGTTTTAACAATATTGTTTATGGGGCTTTCTTGTTGTTAAAATCACACATACCACACTGTGCAAGGTGCGATGTGGGTTGATGGGTTTTAACAACTACCATCTTACGACAACAACCGTGACCAATGGCTTTACATTCCTTCTGAAGCACGAAGGAGATCGAGATATTTTTAATTTGATTAACCATCCAGTGACCGGTATTTCGAAAGTTGTTAAAACTGGGCCCTTATTCTGTAACGATTCCTTGTTTCAAAACCACGTTAATTCCTTAAAAAGTTACGATATCTTCCCAAAAACGTATGCGTTTGACGTTTGAGCGCGGTAAGGTTTAGGTGTGGAATCTATAGATTGCGATACAGAATCAGGGCCCAGGCAAGATCGCAAACTGAATGCCTTAACTGCACATCTCGGTCACTCGCAACAAAATCTATGAAACAAACGCGTTCTAATAACGTATTACGCACACAGTCATAAGCTCGTGCAGGTGAACGCGTATCATGCTTGTGTTAGTGAGATAAGACATGCTTTTTCTTTCACTCGGTAACTGTGAGGTAACTGATCGCGGGTGGGGGCGCATTCAGCGGGAGGCGGGGAGTTGCCATACTGTACTTAGTACTCATTATTATATTGTGGCTACTGTGCCTTCGAGCAAGATTGTAATTACATACAGGGGTTAAAGGGTAAGTCGACCTATATTCTTTAGGCTGATTTCACAGTCACGCGTTTGATCTGCGCCGGCCACACGCGCGCGGTTTAATTACACTAGATAGTAGTTGCGTTTCATAGTCATCACGCAGTTCAAACGCGCAACTACTATGTAGTGTAGCGCGCGCGTGTGTCCGACGCTGATCAAACGCGTGACTGTGAAATCAGCCTTAAGGGGATGTTTCCATCATTTCTGACAGATTTCACTACGAATCACCGTACCTCAAACCACCGTACAAATTCCATAAAGGACAATAGGCGTAGTGAGTAATTTAACGTAATACCGTTATTTTGATTACTACCTGGCAGTCTTTCATCAAAGTTTTTTCCGATTGTCCTGATTATATCCTAGCTTGTTATACTTTGATAGAAAGCTAAGGAACCGTAGATACTTTTTTGGATTATCTGCAGCACAACTGTCATAAGACTTTTTTATTAATATCGAAGAAATAAATATAACATTTTTCCTAATTTATATTTTTTTTATACTGTTCATCGTCTACTACGACTCAGTTGGTACAAGTACTTGCAATTTTAGTGTTCAGAATAATTAAGCAACTAATCATTTACACAAAAATACTAAAACTAAATAAGTTAGAGGCACAAAACACAAAAAAAAGAGGACAATAGACAAAAAAAACGGCAATTTATAAAAAAAGTTCAAAGTACTATAACTTGAGAACGGTTAAGTTTGGGTTACGGTGTATAATAGTCAAATCAGTCAGAAATTATGGAAACTACATCCCCTGAAAGGATATAGGTCGACTTAACCTTTAACCCTGTATACATACATACATTCACTACTAATATCCTCAAAGTGTCAGAGTGCAATGAAGACGGCAAAAGCAGTCTACTGTCACCAGCGATATATACGTTACACTAGATAGGCCCGTCCGCTTTGACATCCGCGCGAGCGGAGCGGCGAAAATAATTCTTTATTTCTTTTCAAAGTGTACACCTAGACGTTTACTACAATTCAGTTGTCAAGTAAGTGAAACTAATTGTTATTCAAGTCATTATTATGTAGTTTTAACGTATTAATAGAATAGAAAAAATATTTTTTCCATTATTGTTATTGACAATCTATTTGGGACGCCATACCGATCTGGCGTTGCGGCGCTGCGATGTCTGTCTGTTGATTAGATGACATTTAATGTTTAAGCGCTGCAGCGAACTTTAGTGTCATACCCAACAGGGTTCATATGTACTATAGACACACCTGTAACACCTTATTCACTATGATTGACAATAAATCTATTGTATTGTATTGTATTGTATTGTGTCCCATTCCAGAATTTGAACAAATGGTTTGTATGAACGTTCTTGTCTATACTTCTAGGTCAATGACTGTCACAGTCCAAGTTTCGCCAAATAACAACTTCACATCTGCTCAGCGTGATAGGAGACGAGCCCCATGCCGCTCTTTGCTGTTTGGTGAATATACATCCATTCATCCAGTCACAACACCCAAGAGTAGAGATGGTTGGATAATATTCTTTTAATAATGAGTCATCCATCACCACACAGGCCAAAAATGTAATTGGCTACTTGACAGATTTAGGAAAAGTATTAAAAAAATTACAAACGCTTATTTTATGCATCTTACAATATTTTTTTTTCTCGAAAAAGCTTTATTTAATAGAAAAAAACATACTTTTCTTCATTAATTTAAAATTTCGTGCGAAAACGGTTGGTCACGTGACATTTTGCCATGTGACGTCACATTTCAATAAAAACAAACAAATCTCTTGAAACCTGACAGATAGTTTTTGACAATTTTGTGAAATGTGACGCCACACGAAGCTTAATCATGGCCGCCCGTGTTTCGGGTCTTGTAATCCACAGATAAAAACTCGCAAATTTATTTAGTAAAAATAAAATATTTACAAATTATCTGAATAAAAAAAAAATATAGGATAAAATTATCGTTAAATTATAAACTACCATTTCCGACATATTTCATATTTTATTGGTACAACTGTCAAATAGCCAATTATGACAGAAAGGAAGAGATGGGTGGGTAGTGAACTGCTACACGGCTCAATGAAATTATGATAGTAATATGAAAATGTCAATATCAAATTGTTACCCAAGCTCTTAAGGTTTTCTTTTTCCGTGATAAGGGCTTCCTCAAGGAGCTCTTCTTGTGTTGGCATCCTCTCTTCAGCCCTTTTAGGCTTTTTCTTCTTAAGCTCAGATCTGATCTTTATTCTTTCTAACGTTTCAGCCGACTTCACTGCAGTACTTTGCCTGATCGATTTACGTTCTGTAAAATGCAAATTTCTTGTCAATTTAATGTTGAATGTTTGTGACTATTTTAAAATTTGTTGTATTTAAGAATTGTTTTAGATATATTTCATTACAATTGGTTGCAAGTGCCAGTATATCTAAAAATATAGCAAATATAGACAGCACATCTTAAAAATATTAATTGTTTACCAAAAGACATATCAATAGATTTGTCAAAGTGTTCAATCCTTTCCTCTTTAAATTTCGATTCTTTTGGTTTCTTAACAATCGGTTTTTTCACCTTTTCTGCAATTGCCTTTTTTCTTCTATTGGGATCCTAAAAAAATGTGGAGCATATGAATATTTGTTAATTAATCACCCAAAGACAATTATCCTGTTTTCGAACTTGAGTGTATTATTATTTTTCCAATACCTAATGGAATACATTTTATTTCCTCCACTAAGGCTGCACATACTAAATAGGAAGTAAATATAAAAAAGAGAGACTAAATAATTTTTGTTTTTAGCAACACTAAACTAATATTATCCAGTATGTGTGTTGCAGCTATGCTATTTTATGTAAGAGTCCTCAGAAGGCCATTGGCTACTGAGACTGGTGTTACATAGTAACTATTACTCAATCTGTGCTTGTATGACGGTGTTCTCCATTTCTCTTGATCGGTGACACACCAGTGTCACCTGAATTTTACATTTTAAGTTTTCAATTTAAATCAAATTATCAGGAAGTGAAAAACATTTATAGTATACCTTGTATGCCTTAGTGCCAACTCTCCTTTTGTTCTTTTCATTATCCTCCTGGTCAGAAGCCACTTCATCATTCTCATCAATATCAAAGTCCGAATCCACAACATCTTCAGTTTCTCTTTCTTGCCTGTAAAAACGAAGCAGGAACATACAATATGAAGTTCATAAAACTTATATTTTTATTTTTTTTGTTATTCTACTACAAATAATTGCTTGGCCTTCATCTCACCTAACAACAAGTGAAATTAAGGCCAAAGAAGGCAAGTGCACTTCAATCAGAATAATACAAAAATACACATCCACTCCTGCTTCCCGGAGGAGTAGGCATGGACCACAGCTTACATTATGTGTCACATAATATAACATTTGTTCCTCGTTGCCAGTTGGTGATAAATCTAGGGCCATTCAATTATATTATATGAAAAAGACTATGCCCAACCTAGAAATTGAACCTAGGATCTCTAGATAGCAGACCGAGTGCATTGCCATTTGGCCACAAATCGTGTAAAGTAACTTTGTGTTCAGTGGTTTGATACACATGTACACATTTGGTGATGTTTATATTCTTTCATATTATTTCTATTGTCAGCCAGTTATTACAAATCGTATCGCAATGGCGACCCTTCCTCTGAGAGCATTTATCAAGTAGGTACGTAGGTACCTACTAAGTATGTACGACGAAGTATGTAGATACTTCTCTCGATAAAACTGCTCACTCTATCAGCTTTTGAAAGTGATACAAAAACTTTCCTAATTAAGTAGGTACTTCACTTATTTTTACTAACTAGTCCACTTCCAAAAGCTCATTGTACACAGGCTCTGTAACCACTTTTAATGGCTAACAAATACATTATTGTAAAAAAAACAAGTGTCTTGTCGATACTATAATTACTATATACAAACAATGTTCCATAGTTAAGCTTCATCATTACATATTATAAAGTAAAGTCACCGTTTTCCTCTGTCTGTGGCACCGCACCGATTTTATGCGTATTCACTAAAAGATAGAGCGTTAACTGAGGATGGTTTTTGTTTATATTTTGTAGATATATTTTTTTAAATGGCTGAACTATGACGGTCTTTCTAAGTTAGCGTGGACGAAGGCGCGGGCGGGCCGCTAGTTTATGATATTACAGCCTTCATTTAGATGATAAACATAAAAATGTTATTGTAAATAGCAGTGTTGTGTTTTGTTTGTAAATGTGAAGATGTGATCATGTGTACTTACCTACAATACTGGTGACATTGGACAACTGTTCCGTCACTGGTTCTGTTTTATATAGTAGTATCCACAGAACACAATAGGGTAGTATCTTACATAGTATCTTAGTTAGTGAATAGTGTACCTACATATTCTGCTATGAGAAATAAATATCTTGAACCTGAAACTATTTAATAAACCGTAGCACTCACACATAATCGTTATCTTCGGCTGTTTCCTGAAAACCGCCGTAAGTTGTTTTATAGAAATCATCTTCTTCTTCTTCATCCAACAGTTTGGCCATCCGATTCCCGGCGGTGGAGCGTCTTTCCCTTTGAGACATATTTGCGACTTTGCGTAGTTAAATTACTACTGCCGTGCCGTGTACAACTAAAATATTATTAATATTAAAATGTCTTTAAACTATTCAACAATCCTATTCGTATATTTTTCGAGCTGAGCCAGCTAGTGAGTTGCACCTGCACCGGAGCATAGATCTCCGGAGAAACACCGGTGTTTTACCGGTGAAACTAATCGGTAAAAAACACCGGAGAGAAATCGGTATTCTCCGGTTATACAACTTATAGAGCCAAACAAAAAATATATTTTATTTATTGATTAGCGATGTGTTTATTAGGTACCTACCTACTATTTGTTATCATTTTTAAAAATTACATAATTTTTATTTCTCATTTTTATGTATTCTTCTTTTTGAAGACTTTCTTAAGTTGTTGCATAATGTTATATAGTGTCCGACCGAAACATGTTTTTTTGCCGAAACCGAAACCGAAGGTTCGGTTTGATTATAGTTTCAGCCGAAACCGAAAGCGAAACATTTATAAACGTGATTAAAACACACGTTAATGAAACATTTCGCTGGCCTAATATTACAAGTTTCTACTTTCACCTTTTATCGAATTGAAATTTGAACATTGTTAAAATGACACTGGGTCAAAATTTAACTAACCCTAAAAAGTGAAAAATTTAAAATGTTACTTACATCTGAGGCAGCGACTTTTTAATCTTATTGATATATTTTCTTTCAGTTTTACTTTTAATTTTCACTACACGAGCAAAGAGCACTGATTAAGTGGCCGGTGGAGTTAGGCGAGGCGAGCGACGCCATATGGCCAGCCGTGCCGAGTGCACTCGACGTCAGCCGAACGCGACCCAAAAGTACGAAGATGTAAGTTTCGGCGCGGCCGAAAGGTTCGGCTGTTTTTGGTCGAAACGGAACCTCTTCCCGAAACATGATTTTTAGGCCGAAACTGGCTGAAACCGAAACCGCAACTTCGGTCGCACACCAGTAATAACGTTCGTCGCCAGTATACTAGCGATGCGCGATTATGAATGATACTAACTGAATCATTCGATTATTACATTCATTCGAATAATTCGAATGACTTCTAAAATGTATTACTAATTACTAATCAGTACTAATCGGGTACTAATCAGTCAGTAGTGTAGTAGGAATCAACCACTAACGAATACAGAATCTTGAACTGACTGAATGGTCATTCATTGATAATGAATGATACTGTAAGTAACTAATTTAGTAAAGAAGACCCGCGGATTATTACGAAACTAAATTCATTGGCTCTGCGACGCTATTTTCAAAAATTTCATTCATTTTACCTACAGCTAGTAATATTATTCTGTTCCTACAGTATAGTTGCTGGGGTGGTGTAAAAGCAAGTAACTAACTTCTTTTTCTAATTAGGTACTCATTTTGTACACACCTCTCTTAGTAACCGCAATAAGCTAAGGCTTAAAATACATTTTAGCTTTCTTTCTTTTAATATCAATAATCGTTCGATTTTATTACTAATTAGTAATACTTATTCGATTATTGAAATTAGTATATTACTAATCTGGTATTCGATTTTTGAGATTAGTATTAGCGATGCGCGATTATGGCTAATTTCATTAATCGAATTGACTACTAATACTAATCTCAAAAATCGAATACCAGATTAGTAATATACTAATTTCAATAATCGAATAAGTTTTACTAATTAGTAATAAAATCAAACGATTATTGATATTGAAAGAAAGAAAGCTAAAATGTACTTTAACGCCACAGCATAAGGCTTATAGCGGTTACTAAGAGAGGTCTGCTATAATCGAAAATGGCGACCAGTGTATTACACACAGCTACGTAGTACTATTATTTATTCTGTGACACAGCGAGAGGGGATCAAAATGAGTACCTAATTAGAAAAAGAAGTTAGTTACTTGCTTTTACACCACCCCAGCAACTATACTGTAGGAACAGAATAATATTACTAGCTGTAGGTAAAATGAATGAAATTTTTGAAAATAGCGTCGCAGAGCCAATGAATTTAGATCGTAATAATCCGCGGGTCTTCTTTACTAAATTAGTTACTTACTGTATCATTCATTATCAATGAATGACCATTCAGTCAGTTGCAAGATTCTGTATTCGTTAGTGGTTGATTCCTACTACACTACTGGCTGATTAGCACCCGATTAGTACTGATTAGTAATTAGTAGTTAATACATTTTAGAAGTCATTCGAATTATTCGAATGAATGTAATAATCGAATGATTCAGTTAGTATCATTCATAATCGCGCATCGCTAATTAGTATTACTAGTCAATTCGATTAATGAAATTAGTCATAATCGCGCATCGGTACAGTATACCATTCAAGTTTATGCGAGAGGAACTTATAAAATACTAGCGGCCGCTCGCGGTTTCACCAGTGTGGTTTCCGTTCCCGTGGGAATATCGGGATAAAAAAAAATTGGTTGCCTGTAAAGTCGGTTTTACGGGCGAAGATTTTACGTGACAACGTCTTTTTCTCGGTAGAATATTTATTGATATGAATATAATTAAATTGCACAATAGGAACAAGGAATTGAATGAAAATAAGAATTGCACAAATTTTAACTATAGAAATATATATTTTTTTTTGTTTTTTTTTTTTTTTTTTTTTTTTATTATTTTTTTTTATTTTTTTTTATTTTTTTTTTATTTTTTTATTTTTTTTTATTTTTTTTTATTTTTTATTTTTTATTTTTTTTTTTATTTTTTTTTGTTTTATTTTATTTTATTTTATTTTATTTTATTTTATTTTATTTTATTTTATTTTATTTTATTTTATTTTATTTTATTTTATTTTATTTTATTTTATTTTGTTTTATTTTGTTTACTAAAACATTGTACATGTAAACTTAAACTTAACTATTTAGTGGGAGAGAGACGCAAGGCATTCGGCGGGCCTCTCTCTCGTTCGGTGACTCATCGTTACGTTCCCGACGAGCGTTACACTTTTTCATAAGTGTCTCCCAGCTAACCTAATTTAAGACGTTGTCACGTCAAAAAGTATCCTAGATGTTAACTATCTGTATGCCGAATTTCATTTAGATAAATCCATTCAGTACCTAGTTTTTACGTAAAAGAGTAACAAACATCCATCCATACTTACATACTTTCGCGTTTATAATATTAGTATGATTAAATTTGAGAATCTAATGATTTTATTAATTTCTTCCACATAGTATTTCTCTGGCCCTGTTGTCATCATCAGAAAACTGTTTTTATGAATTTGGGCTTGGTTCGATCAGTTTAGTTTAACTTGGTTTGATCTTAGTTCGGTCAGAGAGAGTATTTTCAACGACATGTTATATTCTCAATGACCAAAGAAATATGCTATATGCTGCGCAATGAGGCTGTTGAAATGTTGTGTTTACTTCATGAAAACCATAATTTATCATAAATAATAAATGTAAAATAAAGATTTTTTCGTTTTCAATTACTGATACCTAATGTTTTCTTTTATCGAATCGCATCTTAGAGCATTAATCTCAACGTACCTAAATAAATATATTTCATTACAATGGAGCTTCAAATTGCACAACATTACCAAACAATAACTGAATAGAATAGCTTAATAATTTCTTGCTAAACAACAAAATTTTTCGGAGATCACCGGTGAATCACCGAAGATCGGCAAATCACCGGTGAATTTCACCGGTCCGCCAGATTCCGCTCCGGTGCAAACCACTAGAGCGAGCTCGTCAACTTTTTTTTATATAAAGTTTTTTATATTTGTTCCGTGAAGGAACAGGCTAAGGTCAGAGACCATACTGCCTTGTCATTAGTTATATTATTTATTTTTTTTTCTAGTTGAAAGTGAGTAGGTACCTAGTGCATAAGATGATGAATGATAAATTAATGATATTCCCCCAAACCTCTTGAGTCCTCAGTAAAGATGTGGGACTTTACTGAGATCTCACGCGGACTTCATGAGACAATTTGAAAAGTGATGTTGCACTGTTTTGTTTCATTTGCCAACACTCGTGCACGTTCACAAACACTTAACGCTTAATAATCCACCATTATTTCACATTAATGTTCGAAAAAGCACAAATTTTAGAAAATAAAACAAAACATGACGCTTTACTTTCCCGCCAAGAAGACCCTCCGAGCTCATCAGCTCGTCCGTCCATAGAACCTCAGAACAATAATTAGTTATTGTTCTGAGCAAATCTTAGATTAAAACAAAAAGGGAAGATACGGCATGCTCCTACTTGTAGTTAATCAAAATATAGTCCTACTCAACAACATAATGCAAACACTCACACACGCACACCTAAAAGTGTAAATCGAGCGAGCGAGACAGAGCAGTAAGTTTCAACGTCAGCGCGAGGGAGTCAGCGAGTAGTGCGTTGACGTCTCGGTCGCTTCGCAACGGACGAGACGCCACTACTGCGGAGTAGCGTCTTTCTCTTTTTATTTTATCACAGCAGAATGTCCGCAATAGTACGATGTAGCCTGTACGCTCGGCAAATTGCGACTGAAGTGAAATTGTGCCTTTAGGCCTAATTTTAGCGGCTTACTCACGAGACGCTAATGCCGTATCTTCCCTTTTTGTTTTAATCTAAGAAGCAAACATATAAATGACACGTCACTTACGTCACGTCACGTCGTCTCGTCCATTGAGGTTTTACACTTAGATTAAAACAAAAAGGGAAGATACGGCATTGGCATCTCGTGAGTGAGCCGCCAAAATTAGGCCTAATGGCACAATTTCACTTCAGTCACAATTTGCCGAACGAACAGGCTACATCGCGCTATTGCGGATATTCTACTGTGTGAAAAAGAGAAAGACGCTACTCCGCAGTGGCGTCGGAATCGGTCGTCGAAGAAGAAAGCCTATAACGCTGCTGCCAAGTCCTTCAAAAAGGTGCTCAGGAAGACTCGGTTCGACCGTGTTAGCCGTATTGGAGCCAAACTCGCCTCTCACCCATCGGGTAGCAAGGCTTTCTGGTCCTTGGCTAAAACGGTGGAATCGAACTTTTGCCGCCCATCTCTGCCACCACTGGTGAAGCCTGACGGATCTCTGGCCCACTCTGCGGTAGAGAAAGCAAATCTATTTGCTTCTCTATTTGCAAGCCATTCGCGTCTCGATTCTGGAAGTAAGACACCACCTGTGCTACCTCAAAGCGGTTCTGTAATGTCAGAAATCTGTATACGCCAAAAAGAGGTACTGAAAACGCTTCGGACTCTTGACGTGAATAAAGCCAGTGGTCCCGATGGGATTCCTGCAGTGGTTTTGCGGAATTGTGCGCCCGAGTTGTCTCCTGTACTCACACGCCTGTACCGCCTCTCTCTCAAAACGGGACAAGTTCCTAAGTCCTGGAAGCTTGCCAACGTGCAACCTGTGCCCAAAAAAGGTAGTCGAGCCGACCCTGCCAATTATAGACCTATCGCAATCACCTCCATACTTTGCAAAAGTATGGAACGTGTATTAAACAGCAAGCTCCTGGCGTACCTCGAGGACAACAGTCTGCTCAGTGATCGACAATACGGTTTTCGCCGTGAACGATCAACTGGTGATCTTCTTGCGTATGCCACACACCTGTGGGGCGAAGCCATCGAGAAATGCGGCGAAGCACTCGCTGTCTCTCTCGACATCTCGAAGGCATTTGACAGGGTTTGGCACGACAGTCTTAAAAGCAAGCTTCCAACATACGGAATTCCCGCCGCACTGTGTGCCTGGATATCCGACTTCCTGAGCGAACGGTCAATAAGGGTAGTCATCGATGGCTGCTCCTCTGACTTATTGGCTATAAATGCCGGAGTACCTCAGGGGTCTGTTCTCTCTGCGACACTTTTCCTGCTGCACATTAATGATCTGTTGTGCCCAGGTATCTTCGGATACGCAGACGACAGCACTGTTACAGAGCGATATATGTCCAGTGCCCGCGCCAGTGTCGCTGAGACTGAGTCACTTAGAGAGGCCATGGTTGAGCGAATGAATTCAACATTACAAGCAGTGTCCGACTGGGGCGAAGCTAACCTTGTTGAGTTCAACGCCAACAAAACACAGGCTTGTCTGTTCTCCGCCAAACGGAGTCCATTTAATCTTACTCCTACTTTCCTGAATGCACCGATACCGATAACTGACCATCTCGAGCTCCTAGGTATGGAACTCTCATCTAACCTCAACTTTGGTAGCTCCATTGAGTCGAAAGCAAAAACTGCTGCCAAAAACTTGGTATCCTCTTTAAGGTTCGGCGATACTTCACACCGGAACAGCTGCTCCACTTGTATCAAGCACAAGTTCGGTCGTGTATGGAGTATTGCTGCCACCTGTGGGATGGCTCTGCCAAGTACCAGTTGGACGCAATGAACTCAGTGGACCGAAGGGCTAGGAGACTCATAGGCGACGATGCGCTCGTTGGAACCAAACTTCAGAGTTTGGAGCATCGGCGTAAAGTCGCCTGTCTATCGGTCTTCTATAAGGTGTATTTTGGCGAGTGTGCGCAGGAACTACATAACCTGATACCACCCTCTACTTTCTACCACCGGACCACTAGACGCCGGGAGGGCTTCCACCCCCATGTCGTTGACTTTCCAACAATCCGTACGAAGCGGTTTGCTGCATCTTTTCTAGTACGCACCGCTAAGGAGTGGAACGCTCTCCCTGCGTCTGTGTTTCCGGATACTTACAACCTAAGTATCTTCAAGGCCAGAGTGAATAGGCATTTTCTGCGTAAGCGTGTACCACCGTCGGCCTCGTCATCGCTTACCACCAGGCGAGACTGAGGCCAAACGCAAAACCATTTTAAATTAAATTAAATCGTACGTACTCGTCTGTTGCGAAGCGACCGAGACGTCAACGCGCTACTCGCTGACTCCCTCGCGCTGACGTTGAAACTTACCGCTTTGTCTCGCTCGCTCGATAAACACTTTATAGGCGTGCGTGTGTGAGTGTTTGCTTAAGTAGTTGAGTAGGACTATATTTTGAATGACTACAAGTAGGAGCATGCCGTATCTTCCCTTTTTGTTTTAATCTAAGGGTTTACATTAATAAAGAGATGGCTAAACACCTACGAAAAAGCGTGTATACTTAAACTTGCTTGGAACCTCAGAATAATAACTAAAGCATAGAAGGAGTGCTATGACATTGGAGTGTGCACTCCGTTTGTTGTCAAACAATTTCATTGTGCTGTGACTGTGATCCCTTTTGACATTTTATCGATATCAAAAGATACTGTTTTTCCTTATAAAAATTCAACACTTTTCACCTACAAAATACCTATGAAGTTGCTATATATGAAAGATTTGATAAAAAATTAAAGAACCTACCTATTAATACTTACCCTAATTTGGTATAAAAACCTGGGTAAGTACATGAAAACCACAGACATATAATATGTCTGTGATGAAAACTTTAATTTAAAAGCTGTTACTTTACAAGAACCTGTGGGATGATTGTCTAACTTCGGCATCTGTCGCGGTCGTTTTCAAGTGGAAGTACTTTGCTTCGCATAAAATACTATTTAAAAATAGTTTCAAATAGTCAAACCAGCGAAGCAATGTACTTCTGTCAGAAGGCGATTGCGATGGATGTTGAGGTTAGACAATTAGCCCCTTGTTATTTTCTGACTATCTTAGTTTAGCATTAAAAGACTAAGCTCTCTAACAAAGAGCTACTAAAAATGGGACAGTAAAAATAAAACACAGCAGTATTATTCATATCTCATAATAATGTTTATTATCATTTATTTTGAAAGAAATTAGAATAAAACTCCTTAAATATTACTACGTGTGCGTTTCATTTTATTTAATTACAATTGAACGAATTAAAAAGCATAATTATAACGTTCATTGGATATATTTTTTACTTGTTCTAAATACACTTCCAATAACAACATTACGATAAGCTTCATTTGATATAATAATAACTTGTTCCATACCTAAAGCTATATCTATATAATATTAGACAAAGTCGTGTTAGTACCACCAAATAGAGAAACAAACATGAGCTGTCAAACGAAACCAAAATAGGATGGCATTTGTGTGTGTAAAGAATGCGTTTAGTGATTTACGTCATGTCGCCTTTCACTTTAACATCGATATTGATTACTTTAATTACTAACAGTAATAGTATTAATAGAGTAAGTTTTTTTAAGTTAAGTTTTTATAATCTGGAGCAATAAGTTTTTTTTCCCGTTTTTTTAACTAAGAAAGTAGAAATAAAAACACTTTTTCATTCCATCTATTCGAAAAGGACGACTTGGTCCGCCTTTAAGTGCACCCAAAGGTGGTGTTTTCTATAAGAAACTTTTAGCGGGCAGTAATGAGTTTTTAATCCTCTTTATAGGTGCGCCGCACTTTTTGTACTATTATTTTGATGAGCCTATCGCCGCTCTATGCTGTTGGTTGTATGTGCAGTCTTTAGTCCGTTAGTCGCCTTTTACAACACCCAAAGGAAGAAAGGGTTGGTAGTATTACCGCGCTACGGACAATCGTTTTTGTGACAGGTACTGCCATGTGTAGTTGTGACTTATTATTAAAATAATACTAACAGCCCATCTCTTTCCTTGGGTGTCGTAAAAGGCGACTAACGGACTTAAGACTGCACATACATCCTACAGCATAGAGCGGCGGTGGGCTCATCAAAATAATACTACCAACCCCTCTCTTCCCTTGGGTCTCGTAAATGGCGATTAACGTACTAAAGACTGCACATACATCCTACAGCATAAGCGGCGATGGACTCATCAAAATAATACTACCAATCCCTCTCTTCCCTTCGGTGTCGTAAAAGGCAACTAACGGACTAAAGACTGCACATACAACCAACAGCATAGAGCGGCGATGGGCTCATCAAAATAATACTACCAACCCCTCTCTTCCCTTGGGTGTCATAAAAGGCGACTAACGGACTAAAGACTGCACATACATCCAATGCATAGGTCGGCGATGGGCTCATCAAAATATTTTTTTCTCATAGTGGATGATGAAAAGTAGAGTGTATTACTCGGGCGCAAATTATATTTTTGGCTCGGGCGACGTACTTTGAATCCCTCGCTACGTTCAGGATTCTACTAAAGAATCCCTCTCTACGCTCGGGATTCTACTCTAGAATCCCTCACTTCACTCTGGATTAAAAAAAGCGCCCTCGCCGTCGCCCGCCGCGTGGGGGGAGCTCGGGGGGCGAAGGCCCCTGCCATGACAAAAGTCTAAAGAGTTAATTAGGTTAGGTTAGTATGTTGACCAAAAACGCGCGAGTCAAGCGAGCGAAGCGAGCGTACCGCGGGAGCGGCCGGCGCAACGCCAGAAACGACGTTTTTGTACGTGCGACGTTTTTTATATACTCTCTCCTCTTTCACCACGCCACCAAAATGGGGGGTCGCCCTTCCCCACTCCCCCAAATGTTGGTTACGCGGTTGTACAGTTTTACCAAAATCTCAATTGTTACATAACCTCAAAATACAAAAAATAACATAACTTAATTATACTACTTGTCTGTAGCAGGGGGGGGGGGGGGTGTAATGGGGGAGTTACTAGTTTAGTCAACAATCAAGATAATATTCATTATTTGTACCAAAACATACAATTAAACATAAATGAATAGAAAGACGAAAAGAAAAAATACTACTAAACCACAACGTGCTTATTGGTTTTACCCATGTTTTGGGTATTTACCTGGTAAATACCCGGGTAAATACCCAAATTGGGAATTTACCCGGTAAATACCCCTCCGGTAAATACCCACCACCCATCTCTAGTCCTACCCCACTACCAGCGTGTAATTTAAGCCCGCGTAGGTGCAGAGGTGCGAGGCGGACCGTGAAGTGAGGAGCAGGTGGCGGGAGAAGCCGGCCGGCAAGCCGAAGCTGCGGTGGTAAGCGAAAACCATCAGCGACGATAAGCTCACGTGGGACCACCGGAGCCCGCAGCAGCCG
The DNA here is from genome assembly GCA_963921215.1 of Scoparia ambigualis. Classification (NCBI taxonomy): domain Eukaryota; kingdom Metazoa; phylum Arthropoda; class Insecta; order Lepidoptera; family Crambidae; genus Scoparia; species Scoparia ambigualis. The sequence goes on from OY992513.1 coordinate 8,036,065, forward strand.
CAGTGTTTATTGGACATGTGCTTGCTGGCTTGCAAACACGGTGATGTTTTTTGTATTGCCAGTTGGTACGAGAAATAGCAGCTATCCATTTACGCCGCATGTTTATCATCCGTGGGAAAACTGCAGAAAGACACACTTTACTATGAAAACAAGATAACATCTATATACCCCAAACCTCGCGCACGGTGACCGAGTGCCCTACCACTTCAGCATCGTGCTAATAAAGCCAATTTGTGCAAAACAGTAAATTACCTACTATCATCTATGTATGACCTATGTTATCGACAATGCAGCACAATTAATATACAGCACAACACTATTGCACATGATGACCAAAATTGGTAAAAATCAAGGATACTTATAAATTACTGAATCGAATGGCCTGCAACCTTGTTTAAAATATCACTACATCATAATTAAGTTTAATTACTAGACATTATTGCACTTCTGTACAGAGTTTTAGTAAATTATTGGTTTGTTGTCTACTCATCGATGGAAGCCGATGGTTTTAGCTTTATTTTTCATTTGGGAAGAATGTGATGTACATCTCACAATAATGCAGAGCATTCTTTGTACGCTGGGCTTGGATTTACTAGCACAAGCACTTCATTATTATTTAGTTACATTATTAAATTTTACAAAATAATGCTATATTATGTGACAAATTGTGACATGCACACACAAAAATATAACCTTAATAAATTATACGGGCGCGTTGCCTCTTGCCAACGTCAAATATTACTTAGAATATTTGACATCGAATCTGCTTTAGTTATTGAGTTATTGTTCTGAGATCGAATCACATGTGTAAATCGCTTTTGAATTCGGTATCATAAACGGGCACCAGGGTGAACCATTTTTTTATTTTCACTTTACATTTGACGTTTTTGCCAACTTGTTTGGTCTCTATCCTTTTAAAGTTTATGGCCCATTTAAAAAAATAGGACAACTATACCATAGACATATATTATATGTCTGTGAACTATACGAGTCTTTTTGGACTCCTTCTATGCTTTAGTTAATATTCTATGCTTGGAACCTAAAAATGGCGCCTGTCCGTAGTGCTGCCCTATTGTGTAATGATATATTTATCGATACAAGTTTAATGTGACGATATTTTATAAAAGCGTAAACGGAAATAAGCTATTAATTTATAATAGTTTTTATGAAATGAAAATAAATAAAAACTTTATTCATTAAAATATAATATTTACTGGAACTAAGAACAGTTTAGTAAGTAGATAATTAATTAACATAATAAATATGATAATAAATAATTTAGGGATAAGCAGTCCAGAGCAGACGCTTCGCTCGATCATATTTTATAGAACGTAACGACCTGTCCCACGATTTTGACCCATTTGGCCAAAGCTGGCTGATGTGGAAATTGTAACATTTTCGCCATTCCTTCCCCTTCCCTCTCTTCAGGGTACATCTCTAGGCCTGCAGAGCAGTATTAACATGCTCGGTATGGATATCCGCTGCGATCTGAACCAAAAGGACTACATCGAAACCGTGATTAAAAATGCCTCACGTAAACTCGGTGTCCTGAACAAGGTGCGGCGATTCTTCACGCCTGATCAGTTGTGTCTATTATACAAGACACAGGTGCGGTCTTGCGTGGAGTATTGCTCTCACCTTTGGGACGGCTCCGCAAAGTACCTTCTCGATGCCTTGGACAGATTGCAGCGCCGCGCTGTGCGCATTATCGGCAATGCAGAGGTCACTAAAACTCTCGAGCCTTTGCAATTGCGTAGATAGCGTCACTCAGCGTCTTTTACCGTCTATACCATGGCGAGTGCTCTGAAGAACTCTTTGACCTCATCCCTCCTTCTCTCTTCCTCCATAGGAGTACGCGTGCTGCTCTGCGGAGTCACCAATTTACAGTCTCTAACATTCCATCTCGCACAAAGAAATTTGGTGACTCGTTTCTTTGCCGCACTTCCAAAAGATGGAATAGTCTACCAGCACACGTATTCCCTCCTACCTATGACATAGGGTCCTTCAAACGAGGCGTGAAGAAGCACTTTGTGGGCCGGCAGAGTGAGAATGACTGATGCTACGTCTCTTACGCTGCACCAGTTGTCCTCGCGCCTGGACCTCATTTCTACTTAACATCAGAGGGCCTAGTCAATTGGCAAACAAATTAAACGCTACGAAATCTTCGCTACGATAAACCGAATGTATGGGATTATAAGCAAAAGTTACCCACGACGTAAAATTTTAGCTAAAATAGACCTAATTGACAGTTTGACAAGCCAAGAATCGCTAATCTAGCGATCACTCAAACATTGAAGATAAAAATTCACACAAAATGGCGATTGTTTGATCAGCTGATGAAGGAATAGTTGTGTTGTGTTGAAAGTTTTGTTTAAAATGCTCTTTTTAGGGCTATTGTGGACTGCGATAATCAAGTGCTCAGGCGCTAAGGAAGAAATGTTTCCCTACGTTGCTTGGAGCAAATTAACGAAATCGAGTTTGTTGTACTCGTGAATAGTTCTCAGAGTTCTCGTTTACGAACTTTCAAATATCTAACTAAGGTCTGCCGGGAATTGCGCGCTGATATAGTTGTTGCGATGTGAGTGACCAAATAAATGTGTGTCATGCAACATTTTCCGCAACGAAGAGCAAGTCGCTGCATAACAATTTGTAGGGGCTCTCAAACCATACAAACATTTGGGCCAAATAAATCCACCTAAGTACCTTTAATCATGACAAGAAAGGTCAAGAATAAGACAACAGTAAGGGACTTTTTGTATAAATATTAAATGTAACCTATCCATAATGTCCATTTATCAATTTATAACTTAGATTGCCTATTTGTTTTACAGGTTCCAATGAAGATTTAATTTGCCAGGTAGCTTAGAGTATTAAACCAAGGCTCTAAGTGTAGTAAGGTGTACCTATTGACTATACCCTATAAATCTTATACAGACAAGCATATTTCTTAATAGGAAAAGATATCAGTCCTTATGTTCAAACGGTAAGTTTTAATAAATAAATTATTACTTACATAATAAAGGTAAGTATTATGCCTATTATTATATTGGGATTTACCAGGAAATGTCAGTTTTGTTAAAATTGCTAGAATAAAGAGTATTGACATAAAGATAAAACTATTTTATGTGGTTTTGCAGATTAGAGACGACGATTCAAAAATCTTAAATGTTACCTCATAATTTGGAGGATGGACTTCATCAGAATGGTGAACAAACATGGTTATTTGGTGAAAAACAATATCAAGCAATTTTGTATAATACATAGGTACTTACCTACTAACTTTTTATCTACTTATGACAATTTTCTATAAGTAAGTATATTGTTCTAATTTCTTAGGAGATTCTGGATACCTTCAAAAAGCATGGTTAATGATAATAACAACAATATTTAATCAGACTCACAAGAAAGGAGGGGTGTGTACCACATGTCATATCCAACAATGAAACTGCATTGAACATGGCTTTGGCATCGTTGAATTTAGTTATTTATATGATTTTTTTTTGTGGAGCTCTAATGTTGACAACGTTTTTATTCTACAAAAAGGAGCAGTCTGTGCCATAAATATATTTATCCATAAAATAGTAATTTGGTTTATTTGATGAGGAAAAATTAAGTTGAAAGTTAATTTAGTTCTAAGTTTATTGTGCTTTATTTAAAAAGATTTACTTAGGTAGGTACTAAAAAACAGTACCTTCTTATACACACAATTGGCATTTATTTTTATACACATATAGTTTTAATGTCAATAAGAGAAAGTGAAGCCTCATATTTAATAAACTTTGACTTTGAGAGAGTTAGGTAAGGAAATAAGAATATATTAAGAAATACAACATTAATGTTATTTTTTACTTGATATTTAATTTTACTTGCAGTAGGTACCTATAGAAAATGTTTAAGTACCTACTTATATCAATTTCTACTAGTCATAACATTAAGCTATTGAAGTTGTACTTGATGCATTATCAACATACAAAGGTAATTATATGTATAAACTTGCATTATTATTATCCGATTATTAAATCTGGTGGGTTCTATTGTGTTTGTTATAATATTGTTTTTTCTTTAAATAGGTGGCTTAACATAAGGTGGCTTGTTATATATATAATACAAATTAAGTTCCATATCTAGCATACTCTGTAATAGTTTAGTTATTATCAATTTGGCGATTGTGAAGTAATCGATTGTAATTGTTGCTTGAGTTTGTAATGTTACTATCACATTTTTATTTGTGTGAATCTGTAAATGGTTTGCTGTTTCACATTTTCAGTGTTATACTTTTTATAGAACTGTCGATTCACCTGTGAATTTAAAATAAATAAATAAAATTAATTGTTTTGAAATTATTTTTGGTAAATATATACTACCTACTAACTTTTTATGTATGACAATTTTCTCTAAGTAAGTATATTGTTCCAATTTCTTAGAAGATTCTGGATACCTTCAAAAAGCATGGTTAATCATAATAACACCAATATTTAATGCTGCATCAGGCTCACAATAAAGAAGGGATGTGTACCACATGTCGTATCCAACAATGAAACTGCATTAAACATGGCTTAAAGTTGTACTTGATTCATTATCAACATACTAGGGTAATTTTATAAAATTAATTGTTTTAAAATTATTTTTGGTAAACATATAAATAATCCTATGTTTTATTTCAAAACATTATCAACCAACTCATAATGAATGGCAGTGAAATAAATAATGTAAAATAAATAAATATTTTAACTTGTCGCGTAGAGACCACGATCATGTCATTGTGTCTGTGAAGGCGTATATTTAATAAATGATTTGACTTTTAATTTCAATTATTTTCGGTACCTACCGCTATAAATAAGTAACAATGAAACAATCCTATATTAAGGCGATGTTGTCTTCATCGTCATCCTATGAACGTCCTGAACGTTCCCACATGAACGACAGCACTAAGGCAGACTGGGCTATAACAGGCTTAAGCCCTGAGCCAATACAACCGCAGTGTGCTTAACGTGCCTTCCGAAGCACGGAGGAGCTCGAGACGCTTTTTATTTGGTTACCCATCCTTTAGCTCGGTAATGTGAAAGTTGCGTAGGTAACTAACTGGCAAGATCACAAACCGGTGCGGCGCGGGCGGGGACTTTTTGCATTAGTTGAACCTCTAGCATTACCTTTCAAGTAACAGTAAGTACATTGCTTCGCTAGTTTGCATATTTTAAAATTAGTTTTAATTTAACTAGCAAAACCATGTACTTGGAATGTTTTTTATTTTATTTTATTTAGGACAATAATCAATTAGAAAAGTAATGTGATAGGTGTTGTAGTTAGACAACTAAACCCGAAAGCCTTAGCCGCTACGCCATAGAGTTACTTTAGGCGATGTACTCATACAAGATGCAAACGTTTTAATCACTACCTAGTGGGTACTCGCATCTAAGATCAAACTGTTTAAATGTTCGCGCGGTTTGTAACATTTAGTGTTATCACTTATTTCATTACAGACGGACGTCAAGTTGTTAATATTTGAGAAATTCTTGGCAGCAAGCGTTTGCTTGTGGTCTTCAGTCTTAATTTATTTATATTATAAGCTAAAAAATGGGTTTGGTCTCATAGCAATATCATATTATGGTAGGTAAGTCACTCGTCATCATTATAGGTACTTATTTACAAACGTGCTTGTCTGGCGAACTTCCGGCGAAAAAAGCGATTGATTCATTTTTCAAATTGTCTCAAGGAGTCTACCCGAATTTCTTAGTAAAGTGACATTCAATTCACTAAAACTCAAAAGGATCGGTGTGGTTACTACCTATTTATTAATCTTACTTTAAGCGTTACATTATCATCAAACAAAAAAATACTAAGACAAGCCTGTATGTTCTATATCCCTTAGCTTATCGATATCGATGTATCCTAGCGAATTTGATGAGCGATTTTGACGCTGTCACCGGTCGAGCGTTTGCCAGTTGACTAGGCCCTCAGGTGGAGTGGGGTCATTTGCCGGGCTTAGTATAAAAAAAAAATGGGCGATTTTCTGACAGCCCAAATTAAAAAGTAAAAATTAGTTCAAAAACGCTTGAAAGATGTCGTTTTATAAAAGCCGACCCGTACCTACCTAAGGGCTGTAATAAATTCTACACTTTTACTTACCTACCAAAAAAAAAAAAAAAAATAGTACTTAAGTACCTATTTTTATTCAGGACATCCAGGACCTATTTCTATTTTGGAATAGAATAAATATTACGCATCCATACACGTGCTCTTCATGAACTCGTCTTTTACTAAGCGCCATACTAATCTATTCTAAGCGCCATATATGAAGTCATTTACGAACCAATTTCTTTTTTTTTTTTTATCTCGGAAAATCGTCCATTATGTTCTAATTTGTGACTAATTGCTTGCCCATAACATGCAGGCCCCAGTTTGTATGAGAACCGGGGTAGTCCTTTAAAAAGTGTATCTTTGAAATGAATAACGTAAATATGTTTATCGTTTAGAAGACATAAAATTATGATTAATTATTTTAAAACCAATAATTATCCTGATTACTCTTAAGAGGCCTATTACATCTCGACTGTGATTTTTGCGTAAAATGGCCAATTTTGGCGATAAGGATCTCAGAAACAAAAACACATTTACAATTATGACTTATTGAATAGTGTAGAATAGCTATTGGAATAGTGCGTAGCGGCCTCGCTTTTTGTAAATTTTGCTTAACTTTTGAATTAAACCCAAAATTGCAGAGAAAGATTTTCATAGGGTGCGCGAAGGCACTTTTTTGAGCTCATCGATTGAACTACTGTTCTAAACAAGTAAAATAAAAAAATTATAATGATATCTCTTATATAGTCGAATAGTGCGTAGCGGCCTCGGAATTTTTAGATATCATTGATTTTATTTATGAAAAAATCTTTTTCTAAACCAAAAAACTTCGAAAATTGCTATAAGTTAACTGTGAATATCTCTTATCTATGATAGTATTATTGAGCAAAATTTATACCAGAGTAATTGTAACTTCATGAGGAATAAAGATTTTATAATGAATTTATTATCCTATTTCGATAAAAACGATAAATACAACTGCAAAATTACTACAAAATGCGATGCGCCGGCCGTCCGAATTCAACTTATGCTCACAGAATGGAGATTTATAATATTAAATATTATGCACAAATTTATTATCCTATTTCGATAAAAACCATGAATACAACTGCAAAATTACTACAAAATTCGAAAATAGGCATTTTACGCAAAAATCACATTTGAAATGTTATAGGCCTCTTAATGTGAAATGGCCTAAAAAGTTAGTTCAATAAGTAACATGTTTGATGGTAGTGTGTATCGGAAAAAAATGTCAATACGTCAATAAAGTTTGCAAGCATGCCCTCAAAATTTAGGTATTTTTAAATTTATGGAAATTATAATTATATTGAGAACAAAATAAGAACTAAGTTGTTTTATGCCATTGACCCAGAAGTATATGTCGCTGTTTTATGTATCTTTACATTTTTTTGTCATTATTGAAAACTTGGATTAAACATTGACTTGACCATCATTGACCAGTCGTACCCACTAAATTGGCGTGCATACTATGTGAACTACGAAATTAGATCAATCGCTAGATATTTTCAAACTACTAATTTAATCGTTGCACTTTCAAAGAATGCTCTTATCCCGACCAAATAACCTCCAGCTGGGAAAATAAGCGTCGAGTTTGGGCCAAACCTTGCACTTTTGCCTCGGAAGACGCCACTTAGCACGATTGTTCTCTAGGTCATTCTGAGCTGGGGCCCAAGTCTGCTAATTTACGAATGGCATAATTGAATCGCAATTGGATCGCATTGTAATTGTTTGACACATTGGTATTCTCTTACTAATTTAGGAATACCAAATGTGTCAAACAATTACAATGCGATACAATTGCGATTCAATTATGCCATTCGTAAATTAGCAGACTTGGGCCCCTGATTTAGCCCGGTAGCCACTGAGTTACCCCCCTTTGGTGGGCACCAGGCAGGGGGGAATTATTCGTCTCCCGCGTTGCAGTCGGTGCATAGTTCCTCTCCACTTATAGCTACTAGGGCAAGTTTGGTATCGTTTTCGTATAATTTATGGATGGAGAATCCATTTCTGGAACAATTTTTTTACCCCATCATAGAAAAAAACGAAAAATTACCAAAAATGTAAAAACGAAAAAAACCTGTTCGAAAACGAATACATCTGTGTCCACCGATCGTAGCACAATTTTTGTGTGGCCTTCTGCAACAGCATGGGACATCATTCTCGTGTCTGCCTCTTCTTGATTACAGTCTTCTATACCCCTAAGGTTGATGAATGATGGTCCACGTTTCTGCTGCTGCTGTAGAAGGCCGTTCCTAATTGACATGAACTGGAAGAATTGTGGGTATATACAGCGTGTTTCTTGTAAGGTGTCAAGCCGATGTATGGTGATAGGGAACTACCATACCTATCCATTGGACCCCCATGTATGTTCTACGATTTTTTGTAGTTTACGAGTTATAATTTTTTTTCGTTATTTTATGATTCAACGACGAGACGGCTCTAAAAAAATTATATCTTTTTTTGGGTCGACTTTTCTATGATGTCTTTTTTTTAAAACAATGCCTATTGATTGCACTTTTATGAGTAAAAAAATCTCCTTCCTAACTTTAACCTATAGTACTTAAATTTTGATACTAACTTTAAAAATTGGGTTAATCAGAACAGAATGGAATTTTCAACTTCGATAAAAAAAAATTAAAAACATTTTCCATAGTTTCTGACTAGTCTCAAAAACTGCCCAACCAAATATGCTTTTATACTAATACAAAAAAAAATGTACTAAATGGGACTTTTTTAGCTGAAATCGGTCGTTGAACGTGTATAATTCATATAATTCAATAATTCAGAAAATTAGGTTTTGGGCAATCCACGGCCGACCCGACCCGATCCATACTTATTTTAGACATTTTGCGACTAAGACGATTTGCGATGTGTACGAAGTGTGAAACTGGTAATTTTGACATTTTGCAACTAAGACGATTTGCGACGTGTACGAAGTGAGAAACTGGTTGAATTGCGATTTAGGGAACCCGTGCCCGACCCAACGATATATAATGAGATTTAAATGCGAAAGTGTAATCATTCCATATCAAAACAAACAGGTGAAATCAAGGTTGCGTCTGTAATGAAAATTTTTTTTTTTATTTAATAATAATAATAATAATAATAATATGTTTATTTTCTGTAACAATATTTTGTTTTACATTCTTTAGGGACAGGAGTCTCCTTTTAAGCTAAGCCTGTACCAGGAGATACCGCTCTTCCATAGCAATGGCTATCTTATTTAATAATTATATTTATACATTTTATTTAATAAAGATTAGTAATTAAAATTAAAATTAGTAGTTATGTGTGTGGTTCTGTCTTTACGTGCGCATGTGTAAATATGTGTGTGTGTATGTGTATGTGTGAGTGTGTGTGTGCGTGTATAAGTTTTTGTGTGCGCGCGTTTGTATGTTTATATGTATGTGTGTTGGTGTGTGTGTATGATTGCCTATGCGTCCATGATCATCTGTGTTTGGTGTATGCTACGAATTTTGTTTGATTTGATGTATTTATCTATTTTGTTTGGATAGTGTTATACATAGTTTAATTGCTATTTATTTAAAAGTAATTCCGTATCTTCATAATTCAATAGTTTAAGCCATCTAGTAATAGTAGATTTATTTTCTTTTACTAGTTTAGTATATATTTCTAACTGCTTGTTTAATTTGTTGTATAATATCGCAGATCGCTTATCATATTGCATGCTAGCCATTGATGTTTTTGTTATGGGAATTTCTGCTACGATATCTTTTCTCCTTTTTGTTATTTTATTTTTATCAAAAGGCAGTTCTTTATGTTTTTTTAGAACAATCTGCAATATATACAACTTTCTCACCGATAGCAGGTCTGTAATCTGGTATAACTCTTCTGTTGGAAATCTCCTTTTTTTAAAATACATTATTTTTATTAATGCTCTTTGTGCTCGCTCTGTTTCAATGAACTTTGTCTTTGCCGCCCCACTCCAAATTGGGATGCAATATGTCAAAACGGATTGAGCCAGAGCGACATATATTTCGGTGAGAAGGTTCCTAGATGTTTTATTAGGATCTGTGATTATTTTTTTAGGTACTACGTGTCTTAATGATTTAAAAATCCAATTTAGTTTTCGAACTCTGGCACTAACATATTCCAAATGATTGTACCAGGAGAGTCTTTGGTCTATGACAACGCCCAGGTACTTAATGTGTGTCACTTTGTTAATAATAGGACAGTCACAGTTTTTTGTAGCAAGGTCAAAACATTTGTGTATTTTTAGGCTGTACTCATCACTTGGTTGTTTCTGATCGTAAATAGAAAAACATATGTAATTGGTTTTAGAGTAATTTAGGGACAGGAGATGGTCTTTTAGCCATTTAGCGATCTGAGCAACTCCAGTTTCTGCTACATTCCTCACATGGTCCCACGAATCACCAGCGAAGACTACAGCTGTGTCGTCAGCATAGGAGAAGATATTTGCATTTTCTATATTTAGACGGCAGAGACCATTAATGTAGATTAGGAACAGCGTAGGACCCAGTACGCTACCCTGGGGGACGCCATAGGTCACATCTGTGTCCTCACTGATATAGTTCTCTAGTTTAACCTTTTGAATCCTGTTAGAAAGGTAATCTTTAAAAAGAGCTAAGGGAACCTCTCTTATTCCGACATTTTCCAACTTTTTCAACAGGATGGGGATAGAGACGGTGTCAAATGCTTTTTTGATATCTAGAAATACAGCTAGACACTTTTTCTTTTTATCAAGTTTTTGTACTACCAGCGAGCTTAGAGCAGTTACTGCATCTTCTGTTGATTTGCCTTGTCTAAATCCGAACTGTGAATGAGATAAAACATTGAATTGATTAAGGTATTTTTGGAGTCGGACATTTAACAATTTTTCAATTATTTTGGATATCGCAGGTAGTACCGATATGGGTCTGTAATTGCTGACATCGTCTCTATCCCCCCCCTTGTATATCGGAGTAATCATGGAACGTTTGAGAGGATTAGGGAAGATGCCTTTATTGAAACAAAGGTTAACCAAATGCGCCAAAATAGGTACCACTTCCTTGTTTACAAATTTAAGATATTTAGTTGAAATATTATCACAACCCGTTGCACTGTCTGATTTCAGATTCATAAGTGTTTTCTCAACCTCCTCAGGATCAGTGTCTAGAAGGACAAAAGAATTGGACTGGGGTGTTTGGTCAACAAAGGAACGTTTGGTATTGTTCTCAGTATTAGATTGAATCTGCTCGGCCAGTTGTTTGCCGATGTTGACAAAGTAGTTGTTAACACAATTTGTTGATTCAATTGGGGATGGTTTAATATTCAATAGCTCCATATAAGTGTTGTTAGTTTTGTGTAAATAGTTTATATCTTTTATATTTTTCCAAAGTAACTTATTATTTTTTATAGAATTTGCAAGTAAATCGCTTTCATATTTTCTTTTCAGTTTTTTTAATAGATTGTTACAAAAGTTTCTATATCGCGTGTACGTTATTTTTAAGATGTCATTATATGGATCGTTTTTCAGTTTTTTTTGCATTTTATTTCTGTTATTTATGCATTTTAAAATACCAGTTGTAATCCACGGTTTTAATATCCGGCGACTCTTGGGAATTTTTGTAACGATAGTATTTTTCTCTATGGACTCTGTTAATTTTTCTAAAAGCGTTCTTATCACTAGGTCGGGATCTTCGCTTAATAGTAGAGTTTCAAGATTTTGTTTTTGTAAATAAAGTTGCGCCTTTTCATAATCGATTTTTTTATATATTTTTTTTGCAATTAACTTATTTTTCTGTTTAGACAAGGCTGAGAAAGTTGTGAAATGATCTGTTATTGTGGTACGTAAAACTGCAATAAATGGGGAGATGTTCTTTTTATTTACTTTCAGCATAAAATGGTCTAAACAATTTTCCTCTCTGGTGGGTAACGTGTGACCAGCAAGAATACCATAAAAAGATAACATTTCAAGATAACTTATTCTACTTCTATAGTCTTGAGCGGTTTCAGTAGGCCTAGAATTAATTTTTATGTTTATATCCCCTGCTATTATAATATTATTTTGTGTACTTAATGCCTCTAAATGGGTATTTAATGAATTTAAAAAGCTATCTGTATTAACAGTAGATGGAGAACGATATATACACAAAACTATACTATTACATAGTTCTACTTGTAGACAAGAAGCATTGGAAAGTTTTATTTCTTTTACCAGTCCTTTTATAGATTTTTTTACGTAAACTACCACACCATCATTTTGATTTAATTGACATGTAGTTGCGTAAACGTTGTAATTAAGTAATTGCGGTATGGGCTTGTTAGCGTTTAGTCTACATTCCGTTAAAATGATTAAATCAGTATCAAAGCTAAGATTCGACAATGTGAGTGTAAAGTCATCAAAGTTGCAGTATATACTTCGTATGTTTTGTGATATTATGGTTAAATCCCCTTTATTTATCTTAATGTACTTGACCAGCTCTGAGGTATCACATTCTATACTACGTGCTATTTCTATTTTGTCTATTTCGTTCAGAGTCTGTAGAGTTGTATCACCCATTTAAAATTATATTGTTTTCGAACATTGTAGCAAAATTATTATAACATTTGAGCGTAATATATGGTATTGTGAACACATGTATAGGTTTAAACCCTTCTGTATGTAATAGAGTAATTTTGTTTTTGATCCTAATTATAATTGAAGGTAGTTTATGTGTGTAGCATGTATTATTGATTTTATGTTTTTGATTTGTGTAGTAAGATTTTTGTTTAATGTAGGTGTGTATGTTATGTAGTATGTTAATATTTGCAGAAATAATAAAAAAACATGAAAAGTTTAAGTTGTAAAGTTTCAGCAATAACATTATTAGCTTATCAAGTACACTAGTATATGTGACATAAATGTTATTTCGCCAACAGTAAAAATTGATTAATACGACTAGTCACTTTTCCTCTAGCAGGTGATGTATCTGTTCTTCACTTCTAATTGTTATTATCGGCGAACGTTCGTCTCTCCTTATAAATACTTTCCCATATGCTGTCCAGCAAAACTTATAGTTTTTAGATTTCGCTAGGTCTCGAGCGAGAAAGTGTAGACGAGAGCCTTTAACTGTAAGGTGCTCCGAAAGGAAGATTGGTGTGTCTTCGTGTGTCTTGAAGCCGAGATGCTTGCTGCAAAGTTTATTTTTGTGTTTGATATTAAAAGCTTTGCCCATTTTTATAGTCTTTAGTATACTAGACCCGGTTTCTACTACAATTGGTGTATTATGTTGTCCTGAGTTTTTTCCCCGTACTCTAAAGATATCCTTTATATCTGATTTTTCAATTTGACAGTCGATGCTCCGGGAGAGACACATAACCATTTCAATCAGGTTTTCACTGTTTTCACTGTTCAGTTTTGGTACATTTTTTATTTCAAAGCTGCTTTTACGGCACCCAATTTGTAGATCTTCGATTTTGTTCTCTAACACAGTAATATACCTCTTATCTTCCTTTCTCTGTTCTTCTAGCATCGCAATTTTAGATTTAAACTCCTCATTTTGGGCCGTCAGGTATGTGATAGAGTTTTATATGTTATAATTAGTTTGTTGAATTTCTTTCAATGTTGAGTTAAGTTGTTGTTAAGTTGTTGAAACTCATTTCCCTGATTTTTATTAAAAATTGCCATCATTTTCTTCATTTCCTCCTTAAATTCAGTAAGTTGTTCAGCAACCGAGTCCTCCATGTCCTCCCTAGATCTTTTACTCCTTTTAAAAACATAGCTAGGAGGAGTTTTTACATCTGTTTTACTGTGTGTCAACTTGTTTAATTCCGTGTCTGATGCAGACTTATCCAATTCCGAAGCCATTGTATACCAGGTAAACAGAAAGTATGAGGAGGTAGTGTGTACAAGCTTTCAAAGAAAACCGGTTATGCGCAGGCGGAGCTCCTACAGCTATTCAAAGATGGCGGAATGCGTAGGCGGAGCTTTGTTGCTAACCCAAGATGGCCGATCTGTAGTGGGCACGGTTTCGGCTTTGGTGGGGATGCTTAGAACCGGTTCAGTCGGCGCTTGTGGCGAATTAAAGTGTGGCCTGGTACTAGGCGAACATGCACGCTACGGTAAGAATAAGATGGTAGGTTTCTTACGTCATAGAGAGGCGGGCCGGTGCAGTTCACAGCGTAGCGAGTTACCAGGCAAGCATGAGGCGGCAGGTCAGTAGCGGTGCGCCTAGTATAGCAAGTATTGTAATGTATGATACCTTCTTGATCTTCTGCAGTCCTATTTTTGTGTATGAATTTAATTTCACTAAAAGTTTATTAATTTGAAAAATAAAATAATTACGGTTCGATGGGCACGTCTACACCTTACGGCGGTCCGGGAGAAGAGGGAGCAATCATTTGAGTTCATACTTTTAGGTTCAGAAATAAATTGGCTATAACATCATATTTTTATTTAACGAAAATCTACGTGGTATCGCTGTAGAAGAGCATCTTCAAAAAAAAATTTTTCGTTTTTACGTTTTTGTTATTAATTTTTTGTTTTTTTTCTATGATTGGGTAAAAGTTTGTTTCAGAAATGGATTCTCCACCCTTAAATTATACGAAAACGATACCAAACTTGCCCTAGTAGCTACAAGTGGAGAGGAACTATACACCGACTGCAACGCGGGAGACAAATAATTCTCCCCCCCCTGCAGTGGCGGTACCTTCATACAAGCCGAAAAGCCCGGCTTGCCCTAACAAAAACTGAATATCACTACTGGTAAAACGCAATTATTAAAATCACTTAATATTTTTTACCATTGTTAATTTTCTTTCATCAGCATTCAAATTATCAATTTTATTAGTTTCTCGTATTAAGAATCACCAAACAAATCGCATAAAGCTGCTTATAAATCGTGCGACGCTTTACATCTCTCTCGCACAAGTTGGCTTGCAACCGGGCTTCGGATTTAAAGTATATCCGCTCTCTTCTAACTTTAACAAAATTGCTACTCTATAAACATAATACTGCGTAAGTATGTATAGATTCTATGAGAAATTCATACGCTTCGTCAAAGCCAGCTTGCGTTATGAAGTTCGCAAGTAAGGCCTTCTCCAAATCAGGCTTTATTTCTACCGAATCACGTGCAACTTAAACGCGGGCGAACCAATCAGAGGCGACCGACGACAGCTCGAGCTCGCGCGAACCAATCAGAGGCGAGCGTTAATACGCGATTGTGCTGTGCAGCAGCCACAGGCAGCAGCCAGCCATTTTTTATTCTTTGTTATTGTCACACTTCACTCACTTTGTTTGAGCGATTGTTTTTAAGTAACAAGTGTTTTCGAAATTTGTGATAAAAAAATGTGTTCCGAGTTCAGTTCGTCGCTTTATTGGTCTCTGTGACGAACTAAGATGTGTTGAGCATGTGATGTGTTGCAAACAAATTTGTACTTAAACGTGTTGATGATTGGCATACGAAAGGCAGAGGTAAATAAATTCTTTGAACATCACACATGATTTATGTATTTCGCAAACTATTAAAAGTCATCTAGGGCATTAATAATAATAGGTCTATGTAAAAAAAAAACTCTTTGGATTGTTGGTTGCTTCCATTCTAATAATTAAGTAATAATTAATAAATTAAGTGTAGAGGCCTACATATCGACTGTGATTCCCGCACAAAATGCCCATTTTCGCATTTTGTAGTAATTTTCCAGTTGTATTTATCGTTTTTACCGAAAAAGGATAATAAATGCATGCGTAATATTACGAATCTCCACTCTGCGAGAATAAGCTGAGTTCGGACGGCCGGCGCATCGCATTTTGTTGTAATTTTGTAAGTACTTAGTTGTATTTATAGTTTTCATCGAAATAGGATAATAAATTCATTAATAACATTTTTATTCCTCATAAAGTAACAATTTCTGGTATAAATTTTACTCAATAATATTATCGTAGATAAGAGAATTCACAGTTAACTTAACGCGATTTTCGAAGTTTTTTGGTTTTGTTTCATTTTTTTATTTCATTTGTTTAGTTCAAAGGAGCTCAAAAAAGTGCCCTCGCGCAATTTATGAAAATCTGTCTCTGCAATTTTGAGTTTAAATAAAAGTTAAGCGAAATTTACAAAAAGCGAGGCCTATGACGATTTGAGTAAAAAATGTGGCTGGCTAGTGTCACAAATGGGCACCAACATTGTACCTAGGTAGCAAGATTAGGAACTTCAGGTTTCGTGGCTTGCCCCAATCTGAAGCCCTAGGCACGCCACTGCCCCCCTGGTGCCCACCAGAGGGGGGTAACTCCGTGGCTACTGCGGCTACAATGTTCTGATTTAGCTCAGAATGACCTAGAGAACAATCGTGCCAAGTGGCGTCTTCCGAGACAAAAGTGCAAGGTTTAGTCGCTTATTTCCCCTACTACTCTATCCATTTCTTCTTTAAGAGCGCGCAGACAAAAACATGCAAGTCAAAAGTCTTCGCGAGAGATACAATTCCCACTCATTCATTGAAAATGCGTCTATGTGCGTGAGCGCAGTCGACAGACGGCAGTCCGAACGGAACAAGTAATTTGGATACTTTGGTTAATTACTTTGACGATTATTTATTTTTCAATAGGCACAAGGGTATTTACGTAAAAAATACACTAACATAATTATCTACGAGATCTACTTCTTCTTAGATCTACGTACTCTGGTAAGACACAGTTGTTATAGAATTTTATTAATTTTGGTTTTATTTTCAAATCGCAAAAATCATCATCCCTTAATATTTTTGCAGTTTAAGGCGAAATTCTGGCCCAGTCCACACGGCAAACAGACAGCATTCCTTTTCGCTGAAACATTCAAATTAGGTGTGACATAATTAATGGTGTGGCTTATTTATGTTGGAGTAGCACATTTTTTTTAATAAACGGAGTGAAAGATAGTATAGTAAGAATTTAGATGAAAAATTAGGTACCTATACCTACTGTCATTATAAATAAAATAAAATCTAACATTTGAAAGCTTGTTATGCTTATTTCCTGATGTGAAGCTGACCTTGAATTTGGTAATACCAATCGTGGTTGATGTTGACGGTTCCATCAACTTTCCAAAATTTTATTTTTCTTTCCCTTATTGCTTCCTCTGCGTCCATATTGCAAGGTATTTAAATAGGTCTGCACGCGGTACGGTGCGCGCCGGCCGCCGCAAGCAGCTCTATCATATGTCGGCGTACCGCGCGGTACCTACGAACCTACGTATTTTTTTAAAACATGGCAGAGTTTACCTTCTAGGTATATTACCGTGCTAAAACTTGCATAAAATTGCACTTTAGTTTAGGTGGAAGCTTTTAACCTACATAACTTTTTTTTTTCTACAACGGGTAAGCGCTTGGCCTTCATCTCACCTAATGGTAAGTAACCTTAAAGTAAGTAACGATAAGGCCGAAGGTGCAAGCGCGCTACACCCGGAGTCCTCAACCACTGAGGAACTGGCTATCTTATCTCAAACTGTCGGAACACAACAATGCTATAAACATCGTTGTAATGGCGATGGCGACAGACTTAGATAATATGGTGGTAGCCAGCCAGGCGGACTTAACAGTCCTACCACCAACCAAACCGAGCACACAAAGATGAACCCCCCGCTGGGAATCGAACCCGGGACCTCAGGGTCTGAAATCGGTGGCTTAGCCACTAGACCACGTGAAGTCACCAAATATCATATAACATAAATATGCTATGCCTTTTAGGTCTTGCTTTAGCCATCCCTTCAGAATATGGTTTCCTTTTCTTAGCTACAAATATTTTGTTTTTGTTACCCATTATGTCTGCAACTTTAAGTTGTCAATTTAAAAATAAAAAAAATATAGTTTAGTAAGATAAGTATTCTTATGAAGACTACGCCCACACAGTCCACGCTTCAGCAAGAAACAACTGCACAGTCTGCACTTGTGCTTAGGTGGTGAGCCTTTAGCCCCTTAGTCGCTTTTACGACACCAAATGGAACAGAGGGGTTGGTAGTATTATTTTGATGAGCCCATCGCCGCTCTATGCTGTTGTATGTATGTGCAGTCTTTAGTCCATTAGTCGCCTTTTACGAGACCCAATGAAAGGGCCCCTCCCTTGGGAAGAAAGGGGTTGTTAGTAATAAAAAAAAACTACAAAAAATTAGGTCTAATCATTGCTATACATACCTACCATTTTTCTACAGAAGAAACCTACGTCTAACCTACATAATAATATATATAATTATATTGATACATATTCGCTTTTAATTGTTAATTTTTAAATATTTTCTGAGCTACATTTATAACCAGCAACTTAACTAATACATCACAGCAAATATATTTTTCCCATTAACTCGGGTAACAGTTGAGCAGCTGGCAACAAATTTTTCACGCACACTAGCATCCTTGCATATTGTCATAAACACACTACAATAATGAGTTGCCGCATTTACGGAGCTGTCTGTGGTTTTATAGGTAGCGTGGTATCTCGACGAGCGCAGCGAGGCCAATCATTAATATAAGCTTCCAACATTATAAATATTGAAATATTTGCCCACAGGTTGAAAAGATTCTACTCTCCAGGACCTTAAAATAAAACATTGACCTTAATCATGTACTGTATTGTACATGGTACAGTAAAAGTAAACTTCCTAAAAGATTTAAATACATTTTATGGGTTTTTACAACAATTTACCTTTAAAAAGCTTGGTAGGTAAAATTAAAGACTTACCTACCATCAATGCTAGTGAATTTTCTCCTTAAATGAGAATTTTATTATGAGAAATTATTTATGTAGCTGCATAGTAGCTGTACATTGTAGATACTTCAGTCATTGAAACGTCAAGTAAAAGTGAAAAGTAAAAACCATTTTTATATTATAATTACAAAAAAGCAACGAAAATTATTAGCTCTGCATGCGACTTGAAGCATTGATTGTTTGAGATTTTTCTAGATTCAATTAATAAACAAAAGTGTTTAAACAATATTTTTGATAATATGTTAAACATTTATAAGACGAAAAAAATTGGTAATCTTATTATTAGAGATGCGCCGAATATTCGTTTGGTATTCGGTATTCGGTGTATTCGGCATCTTTTTCACTATTTGTATTCGGCCGAATTATTCGGTTTTGGAGCCGAATACTTCAATTTCGGTTCGAGAACTTCTATTTTGTAATAAAAGCCTCCTCTAGAGTTTGTTGTGTACCTTGTGAAGGCTCCGGCGCAAAACGTCCACTTCGCAAAATGTCTACTGGGGCCCAAGTCTGCTAATTTACGAATGGCATAATTGAATCGCAATTGGATCGCATTGTAATTGTTTGACACATTTGGTATTCTCTTACTCATTTACGAATACCAAATGTGTCAAACAATTACAATGCGATACAATTACGATTCAATTATGCCATTCGTAAATTAGCAGACTTGGGCCCCTGGTGGCGTAGTGGTGGTATTTCATATTTAATAAAAAAGACGTTATTAACATGCATTAGTTTTATTTTTGTTTTTGGTTTATTTCTCTGCTAGCAAGCAGAGATAAAAGGGGCCATTTTGATAATAAGACATTCTGCGAAATTGACGTTTTGCGAAATGGCATTCTGAGAAATGGACATTTTGAGAAAGAGACATTCTGCGAAATGGACCAGTAGACATGCGTTTTGCGACCAGTAGACATTTTGTGAAGTGGACGTTTTGCGCCTGAGCCCTTGTGAATGAGACCGGTCTATATTGGATCTTACACTCGAAGTTGTAGGTAAAGTGTCTGAGCTATGTTCACATTCACTTACAGAAGTAGAAGTGGCTTCTGGCAGTTGTTCTTGATGCTTCAGCTTCAAATTATTTGTTATACCACACTCCTCGAAGTACTGCACCCTGTTCCACCGCGAGAAATAACACAACTTCACAAAGTGCACTTAACTATTGTTTTGGATAAAATGTTTACTAAAAAAAAATCAACCAGTCTCAGGAAGCTCGAATGGGATTCGATTCGAACCCACGACCTTTGGATTGCCGGTCCACTGCTCTAACCGCTGAGCTACCGAGACCCCAAAAGACTTGCTGAATTTTTCCTAGTAATTTGATTTACGCTGCAAGCCAGCGGTATTACGTCACTGTGAAGTCTACCCTCACAGTCGAAAGAAATTCTATTGCAAGTATTTAACAATCGAGAAAGACGTAATTGCTTATAAATATCTTTAATGTTGAAATTTTGCACTCACAATGCTATATAAAATTAGGATAAAATGATTACTAAAAAAAAATCAACCAGTCTCCGGAAGCTCGAATGGGATTCGAACCCACGACCTTTGGATTGCCGGTCCACCGCTCTAACCGCTGAGCTACCGAGACCCCAGAAGACTCGCTGAATTTTTCCTAGTAGTTTGATTTACGCTGCAAGCCAGCGGTATTGGGTATGGCCGTATAAAATTGTACATAGTAACTCTCGAGACAGTAACATAGTAACGTACGCGACAAGTGGTAACGCTCAAGACTAATCAAGCTAAGTTTACAAAAAGGGGGTTATCGGTTCGACTCACATGCAATATTGTAGGAATTGCACAATATTTGTGTATATGTTGGTCTGTGTGGCACATTTAAGTGTACCAATTTTCATAAGTGTATTTCTCGGACACTAGAAGTCTAATGGCAATATTTCTTTTTTTCAAGGTATCTTCAACTTAGGGAAGAAAGTCTTATCAAAATCTGTTCAGTAATTTACAAATAAAAACGAAGAAATAAAAAAGAAATTTAAAAAAATTGAACCCACTTTGAAAATCGATAGGTAACTGAAGGAAAAAAATATTTTTGAAGTTGTTTAAATCTTTTTAATAATTTAAAATTAAATAATGTCACTAGGTAGGTAGGGTAGTGACTATTTAAAATCATATTGACATATTGTGAAAAATTGTGTAGGTAGATTTTGTCCTAAACATTTTGAACATAGATATTAAAAGAATTATTCGGTAACACTCGCAATGTAAGTAATTCTCGCAAGTCGCGAGAGTTACATTGCGACAATAAATTACTGGAATTAAGTTTTATGTCTTAAAAATATGTTAGAAATCATAATAAATGTAATGTAATCTATTATAGAATTAGATAAGAATATAATGAAATAATCCAAAGTAATTTCGTTCGGCTCAAAACGTTTTTATAAACATAATCTCGCACTTGAAAGTCTTGAGGGAAATTTTGGACGTGCAGTTTTATTACTGACAAAAAAAAACAATTTTAGAAAATAATAGATAAATAATAAAATTTGTTAGGAATTGTCGAATTTAAATGAGTTTAATCGTTGTACTTCTAGTTACAGAATTTTACTATACAAACCGGTTTTAGTAAACTATTTATTAAGTTATTAAAATAAAAATATTTTTATGGGATGGCATGGGACATTGAAAAATTTGAAAATGTACAATTTCTAACTGCCATACCCTATTACATCACTGTGAAGTCTACCCTCACAGTCGAAAGAAATACTATTGCAAGTATTTAACAATCGTTAAAGACGTAATTGCTTATAAATCTTTATTGTTGAAATTTTGCATTCACAATGCTGTTTACTAGAAAAAAATCAACCAGTCTCAGGAAGCTCGAATGGGATTCGAACCCACGACCTTTAAATTGCCGGTCCACTGCTCTAATCTTAGTTGCGAACAAACTTGCTTCGCGGTGTCTTCTCTAGTTTATTGTTTTGGCCTCAATTTCGATAGTC
The DNA here is from genome assembly GCA_963921215.1 of Scoparia ambigualis. NCBI lineage: Eukaryota > Metazoa > Arthropoda > Insecta > Lepidoptera > Crambidae > Scoparia > Scoparia ambigualis. The sequence continues at coordinate 8,057,794 of OY992513.1, forward strand.
AATTTGCATTGGGTATCGACTACGATAATACACAAACTTTGATGTTACGTTTATCCGCTTAAATAGGTAGTACCTAATTAGGTACCACACGAAATAAGCTTACAGGTTCGAGTATAGTCAAAAACATTAAAAACATTATTTATTTATTTCATAGGTCTGACTCCGATTACGAAGCACTTTTCGTGATTTCGGAGGTACCTCCTCCTAAAAAAAAGAGCAAGTCTTCGTCAGCCACAACCAAACGCAAAACTGCTGCCGCCGCTGTTAAGACCTGTGAGACGCCGCCTCCTCACGAGACTGTCTTCTCCCGCAGGTACATTTGATAATACTTATCATTATCTTCAAGTCTAGTTTAGTAGTAACTTATGAAAACAACTCAACTGTGTTCGTTATAAACCTTAATAAGTATTAAATGATATATTTAGTACCTTGCCATAAGTGTTATAAAATTAAATGTTTTTAGAACAATGTTTTCATCAACGCATCAGTGGTCGAGTGGCAAAGCGCTCGGTTGGATACCTGAAGGTTCCGGGTTCAATTCCTAGGTCGGACAAAGATCACCAACCCCTAGTTGGCAAGCGTGGTGATTAAGCCATTACCCAGTACTTGTAGTGATTAGTTGAGTTGAAAGATGGATTCTTTACCCGTGGTCCCGGTGGGTCGACCCATTACCGGGTCCACGAGTAATTTTAATTACCCGTGGTCCCATGGCACTAGGGATTACATTTGGGATGAAGACCTTTGCCCAGCAGTGGGCCATAGACCTCTCCAAGTGCATGCCCTGTGTCGCTGCTGTCTGACACCTTGCTGAACAATACTTTACTTATATCTAATATACTCATATAATAATTTACAGAAAACAACCGAAGCGTGAACTCTTCAATATTTTGCGGTCGGAGGAAACTGCCAGCAGCCGGCCGAAGCCGTGTGCTGGAACAGTAACATCAAGTTCTAGGTGAACGGCAATTCCCTTGAGAGTGTCGAAAAATACCTACGTTTTTTTGCATAAAGACCCTGTTTTTTAATGATTTCATTACAAATGTATAGTTTTCGGACTTTTCCCTATACTTAACGATAATACTTGCCAAATTTCATAGTTCTAGGTCAACGGAAAATACCCTATAAATTTTGATTCCCTGAGAGTGTCAAAATTACGTTTTTTACGGCATAAACGGCCGTATCTTTTTTTTACGATAAATTAGGATTTTGATATTTTCACAGCTTCAAGAGCCTGTAGACCTGAGTATATCGTTTTAATTTCATATTGATACCCCCACGCTTTCCCGAGATAAAGGGTCTTGACAGACAGACAGACGGACAACAAAGTGATTCTAGTTATAATAAGGGTTCCGTTTTTTCCTTTTTCGGAAACCGAAAAAAGTCTAATTTAAAGTAATTTTTTTATTTTAAATTGCCTTCTTTTTGCACCATCAGAGGGCCTCGCGAAATATACCTTGCCCACACTAAGATTAGGTCTTGCGCGGCCATTGATAAAACACATTCTACCATAAAGCCTGTTTATTAACAATAAATTTTCACTGTTATTTATTATGCTAACTAATGTAACTCTCGAGGAAAATAAATTTTGACAACAAACTAAAAACCGTCCGAACTTACCCCAACGCACCTTATGTGCAGTCTTTAGTCCGTTAGTCGCCTTTTACAACACCCAAGGGAAGAAAGGGGTTGGTAGTATTATTTTGATAGCCCATCGCCGCTCTATGCTGAAGGATGTACCTACCTATGTGCAGTCTTTGATTCGTTAGTCACCTTTTACGACACCCAAGGGAAGAGATGTGTTGTTAGTATTATTTTAATAATAGCTTCAATTAACAATACCAACTAGATAACGCGTCACGTACAAAATCAAAGCTAAATTCTGTTCACGTGAATAAATACTTTAGTAAAACTTTAAACACTGAAAAAAAGACGACAACTTCAGGCGGGAATCGAACCACGCACCTTCCGCATTCCGGGCGGCTGCCTTAACCACTTGGCTACCGAGGTCTGGCTTTCAACCGTCGAAATTTGTCAGTGCTTGATGCTTATGTTTTTTAATCAAACATTGCTTCATCAAATCTTAGAAGTTATCACCTCTGAGATCCGAAAGAAATATTTTTACAAATATTTTAACATTCGGTTAAGATGAAGCTGCGTTTATAGATTAATGTTTTATATTTTTAGCGTTTTATTAACGCTTAAATATGCTTAAGTAAAATTTTAAACACTGAAAAAAGACGACAACCTCAGTCGGGAATCGAACCACGCACCTTCCGCATTCCGGGCGGCTGCCTTAACCACTTGGCTACCGAGGTCTGGCTTTCAACCGTCGAAATTTGTCAGTGCTTGATGCTTATGTTTTTTAGTCAACATTGCTTCATCGTATCTTAGAAGTTTTCACCTCTGAGATTATATATATTTATATATATACTTAAGTATATTTAAGCGTTAATAAAACGCTAAAAATACAATGCCGTCCGGAATGCGGAAGGTGCGTGGTTCGATTCCCGCCTGAGGTTGTCGTCTTTTTTCAGTGTTTAAAATTTTACTTAAGTATATTTAAGCGTTAATAAAACGCTAAAAATATAAAACATTAATAAATACTTTTTCAAAGCAATAAATTACTCCTGTCACTTAAAAATTGAAAGACGTCAATAACATTTAATGGTGAAATCAGTCATAAAGGGCAACAAATAAAGTACTTTTTCCTGTTATTGCCATGCGAGAAAATAAGAGCTCACTTATCAAGTGCGCTCTTATTTACCGAGACACATTTTTAGCGCCGACCTGACATCTAGTTGTATTGTTAATCGAAGAATAATAGTCACAATTACACATGTCAGAAAAACGATTCTCCCTTGGGCGGAAAAGTACTACTTTCCACCAGCTCCTCAGGCAACTTCAGACATACTTTCCGAGTATGAGGAATAAAAAAAAATATTTTTTTTCATTCAGTTCCAGTGCTGCCACCTGTGTCTGGCCAGTGCGATTATTCAAAGAAATTAGGTTTGCGCACTGACATGAAATATGTATGTAACTAATGTATTTTCACTGGGCTTGCGGTATAGAAAAGTATGGAATAGAAAGGTTCGAATTTTAAAAACTCTCCGCGCTAGCGAATACAAATAAAATGCACTTTTGCACTCAGATTTCTAATGACAAACAGAATCATTCCGAGGTTGTGGGTGAAAATAATATTACAACAATTATAGATCATTTATTATTATAGGTCAGGCATTTTGTCGTGTTATTTTACACATTCAATGTCTCATGCCAAATCGACTTAATTAGACTATGAGGAATCCCCTTTATTGGTTTTTAAGTACATCTAAGTATATGACAATATAAATAATATATTATGTATATTATTGTATTGTTAATTTTTGAAAGAAGGCCTTTGCCCTGCAGTGGGACAAATTGAGGCTAATAATATACCAATAATAATAATAATTTTTAAAAACCAAGCTAGGTAGGTATCTTGATTTCATGCTACTAGGCACAAAGTACAAACCTATCTACACCCGCAAAGAGGGGAGTGTAAAAAAGTTTGTTTAGACTTACAATAATATTGCAGAACCAACGAATGAAGTCACAAAGCGGAGTATGCGATTGGCCGTACACTACACAACGCTGTGTGAACGAAATGGTGTATCGTCGAGGATTAAATATACTTAGTAGGTACGAGTATACTTAATTACACAACAATACACCCAACCACTCACTGATAATCCGCAATATCAACCTTTCCTACCTACCTTACAGTTATCTAAGAAGTTTTTATGTACACCTATTTACAGAGTCGCATTCACGCAATCATTTACGTGATCCAACATTGTAAGTGGCAAGCACCACAATGTGATTCACAAGACATTGTGATGTTTGTCCACGACCTGGGTTTTCGTTTGGCGTTGCGACCAAGGGTGCGGTTTAAATCCTTTTCACGAAACAAAGATGGCGCCCACAATACCCCTCCGATGAGGGCGCCCGCTGTGAAACGTAGGCACAGTAAGAATTTGGCACCAGTGGTTGCAACGACAGGTAAATCTAAGGTCAGTAAACAAACATCATTAACAATAAATAGGTACATACCCACCAGGAATTATATTCAAATATAACGATTGTAAGTAAGTACAATTTTCCCACAACTTCAACTTCCAAACAGCTGTGTCTGTACACACCTACAACGATTACAATTACTTGACGAGCCTTCCATGTAGATACTGCATCTACCTATTGATAAAACTAAGCAAAATTATATCTAACAAAAAATTCAAAAATAAATTTTGAAATGTGATTTAATATAAGTAAAATAATTTTCGTGATTAAAATTATATCTGCTCAGAATGGATTGTGTAAGAAATACAAATTGCGTGTGTGTATTAATAAAAATATAAAAAAAAACGTGAATTATATTGCAAAATAATATTTTAAACAACTCATTGTGGAAGGGGGAATTTTTAAAGTTCGATAGGTACTTACACAAAAATAATTTTGTTTAAATCTTAGATGAATGATTGGTCTCCCTGGTCGAGGGCAGCGAGACCAATCATTCATCTAAAGTCGGGTCCGCTGCGCCAGATTTTTGAAGAGAACATTGTTCGAAAACATAAATAAGGGGCGTGGCCCATTGAGTAATTTATGTTTTCGAACAATGTTCTGTTCAAAATCTGGCGCAGCGGACCCGGCTTAAGGTTTAAATATTTAAAAAAAAAATATACATTAACATACATTGAGACGGGGATTAAAGATAATTTACTTATTAGGCATACGCATACCTTTTTATCCGACGATTGACCGAGTTGCACACCGGTCGTGGTCACGGGCGGGGGGAAGGGGAGAGGGAAGAGAGTCCGCCCGTGACTACGACCGTTGCAACTCGGTCGAAACGTTGGGTATAGTGCGTAGTATGCCTTTAATATGTAGTTAGCGTTAAGCCCCGTTTAAATGTGTGTTTATAATGGAACGTGAAAGTTTAAAAGTGGATTTAGCGTAAATATAAATAATTTTAACATTCATTTTTAAACTCATTAAGTATCAGGAAATAAAAATTGATTCAAAAAGAAGGAGAATTGCACACATTATTTGGTTTCAATCATATTGTAAAGGAGTATTGTAGCTTTCACGAAAAAAAATACAAGTAGTAAATAAGTAAGTAAGTATGTAAGTAAGTAGGTACTTAAATTAATTCAGAAACAATATTTTAACATTTAAAAAGTTGAATGAATGCGATATATATATATAATGCAATATAATAAGTATGTATTTTAATCATACTTTAGAATGTATGATTAAAATACATACTTATTATATTGCTGATATTACGCTTTCACTAAAATTACTTACTCGAACATCGATATTTACCTTAATACCTAATTAGTTACTTATCCCAAAATTTATGAAGAAATGCAATTAGAAAAAACTGTATAACTTGATAAATTTAGGGCTTGATTTTCATTGTAAGGATAGTAGATAGAGTTAAGTGAGTCTCACAATTTGGGTTCTCGAATGTTATAATCCGGTGGTAGATTCTCTCCGAGTACCATGACTACCATGTCGTCGAATCAGGGATTTATATAGTAAATTAGAAATAAATAAATATAACGTTGAATAAATTAATCAGTAATGTTAAAATGATTGCAAATGAATTAAAATGGTACACACATAGACGTTTGATATACTTAGTTTAATTATTGACGTATGACATATTATAGTTATTGACCGTTTATGGTTCTCGTAATTTCTGATAATCGGCCTACAACTAAATACGTCTGGTAATTACCTACTGGTGTTAGTAAAAGAACGCAGTGCATGCTCCTTTTGATATCACCAGTAGGTACCTACCAAAAGAAAGTAATGTAAAAATTGTAATAACCGAATTCGAACGAACGAATCTAATATGAATTCCAAAAAACGGAACAACTAAAATTAAACAATCAGATCAATCAACGAAACGCAAAACAATTAAACTGCTATGCTTAGATTAAATCAAGCTATTTTGATTTAATCTAAGCTGCTATGCGATTCTCTAAGCGACACATAGACGCTGCGCGTATGGTTGTGATCTGCCATACGCGCGAGTCAATTCTCAGCGCTGCGGCAGCCGCTGCTACCAAGGCTTTAACTTGGAGAATCGCACTGCTGAGCTTCAAAACGTCATAATCTGGGGTGGTTTGCGCCCGCAAACCGCTGTGGTCGGTGTGCCCGCCTACAGATAGAAGTCGGTCTGTCAATAGACCCATGAGACGGGCACCCACTGCGGCGTGGAGCGCAGGCGGGCTAGCGCGGCCTCCAATTGCGCCAGCGTGTCGTCGATGTCGTTGTCGACGATGTCAGGTCGAAGCAGTGCCCGTACGTGCGGCGAAGTTGCTCCGACTCGCGCATGAGCACCTCCAGCGAACCGTCATCGTACTGGAAATCGATTGTGTTGTTTTAGGGCAGTTTCAGAATAGCGTTTATCAGCTCACTATTAAAATAATACTACTACTATGGACCCACCCACATCTTCTCTTGGGTGTCGTCAAAGGCGACTTACGGACTGAAGAATGCACAATCTGCACTATACAGTCTGTCTGGTCATGGGCTAGCAATATTCTAAGGATTGTTAGAAAAACTATTGTAATACACAAATACACCACATAGTTAAGTCCAAACAATAAATAAAGGAGACCTTTCCTCTTCCCATACAACTACGGCCACTCATGTACCTAAGATTCAAAGGTACCAAAATGTAGGAAAAAAATCGTAGATTCCAGAAATATATGTATTATATTTTTTATTATAATTGTACCACCTAAAAATATCATTAGAAAGGTTTGACGGCTTGCAACATTGGATTAATTTAACTGGCAAGCATAACTCTCTCGCTGTCGGGTGCGTTTCGTTAGCTTACTTATGGGCCAACTAATTATTAGATGAAAGCCTTAGAGTACCTTATTTTAACATAAACATAACCTGTTTTTAGCAAAAACATGAATAGTAACAAAAATAAGTGTTTTTAACTGTTTTGATTTATTTTGTGCGTTTGATTATTTTGAGAGTGACAAATATTAGTAGACCGATTAAGTGAGTTTATAGAAAACCATATAATTTAAACTAGGTTTTGCACCATTTTTTATCCATTGTGAGATATTATATAAAATAACTTAATTAATGGCTTCGCGTTTAGCATTAAGCCAATTTCAAGTGGTAAGTAAATACTTATTTTTAAAGTACATTTAGATTTGTACAGTAGATTGAAATAAAATAGAGTTTCACAACACGTGTTGTTGCTAAAAGGACAAGGAAGAAAATCCAAAATTGTGAGTTTAGATCTCAAAAAATATTTTTTGTTCATCCACAAACTGTCACCACCACAAAAAACCAGTAAGTATGACAGTTGGTTGTCACAGTCATATTTTCGCCCTTTATTTGCACGTTTCGTTTCATGTTTACGATTTCTTAAACCATATTATGCGACTTTTTATTTTCCAAAAAAATACTAGTTGCGGCGTGTTTTATAGAAAAATGATATCATCAGAGGCTTCTGCATAATTATTAGGATATTTTAAAGTAAAGTGTACCTCGGTACATTTTGAGCCGAAATGGAAAGGTCTCCTTTAATTACAATAATTAGTTTATTTTCATTATTTTTTTAATATTTTACATGAAATTCAATTATTTTTCAAATTATGAACGTAACAACTCCCTGTTTCAAATTTTATACGAAAGACTAAGAGTTTTGCACTTCGAATAAGCCTATTTTTATACCATTAACGCCTACACTTTGGGAGATATGATTTTTTTTGTGTCCACGTAGGGAATATTTCAAGAAAAAAACAAAATGGCTGCCACATAGCTGATAAGTAGTTTAAACTTAACTATGTAGTGTCTTTGTTTATTAGAATAGTTGTTCTAACAATCCTTAGAATATCGCTAGTCCATGACCAGACACATTGTATACTTACCTTCAACAGCATAAAGCGGCGATAGATTCATTACCTATCACGCTGAGTACATGTGCCAAGGCTTGTGCCCAGCAGTGGGAGGCCACGTGCGCTATCGCACGAGCGGCACGCGGTGCGCCACTGCTGCAGCTCAGGGCTTGGTATGAGTCCAGCAGTCCCGCCGTCTTTCCAGTGAGAGTCATCTGGCTTATGATCTGAAAGTAATGACAATGTTCTTTTGTAACAAAAATATTACAACGCTCAAGGGCAAGGGCGTCGCCAGCCGATATGGGAAGGAGAGGGCAGCCGCCCCTACTGTCCGCCCCCCCCACCCCTCTGCCCCTTAGCGACGCACTTTCTCAAGGGACACGAGGTGGAAGTCGACAAACAGTTTGACCGCAGGGTATGAGCTCATCTTCAAACGGATCATATTCGCATTGGGCATTGGACTCTCACGAACATCTAAAACGGTGTATTTTATTGATGTACGGTCTAATTACCGCACATGTTACCGCGTCAGCGAATTCCTTTTATTGTAGAATTAGCGGATTCAATTACTTATAATTTTAATTACTTTTATAGCATTCATATCAGAGTTAACTGTGTGTCAAGTTCAAGCAAATAAATATTTTATAATCATCAAGGATTTATCATAATATAAGGATTACGTAGCAAAAGTTCCATACGTCATCATCAAAGATCGTACGGAACATAATTGTGGTTATATACACTTTTAAACTTTCGCGTTTCATTATGCACACATGCCACTTCGTTTTAGTCCGCAATCTGCTAACTACCAGAATAAGGCTAGTATACGGAATAGGGACACCGTTAGTGTTGTGTGTGACGGTAGTTGGATAAATAATGTGATGGTGGATGAAGACTCAGCGACGCAAACGGAGGCGATACACCGCGACAGCAGTCCACCCCACCCGTGACCACAGCCGGTGCAACTCGGTCGAAACGTCGGGTATAAAAGGTATGCGTAGAATGCCTTTACTAAGTCGTTTTGCGTTAAATTCCGTCTTAATATGTGTGCATAATTGTGGTTTTCTTCGACACTTGTTTGTTCCCGACGGTGGTGACGGCTCCATTTGCTTTCGTCCAAATAGCTTTGCTTTACTGATAATAACCTCCGACAAAATATTCCTCATCCGCAGATAGCGTTTCCGAAAGCTTCACATCGCTTTGCAATTTTGCATTCATGCCAACACCTTTCCAAAGAGTGCAGGCGTCTCTTGATTTGCTCTGGAGTCCTACGGGTTGGCCCATCCTTTTTAAAGTTGGTTAAAATCTTCTTAATCTCATTTGCTAATAAAGCTTGCTGATAAAGTATGTAATTCATATTCATCTTGATAACTTGATAAAGCTTGATATGTAATAAAGTTTGCTTTCGAACTAAATGAACTGTTAACTGTAAAACTTGTTTGTTTATATACCTGTTTTGATTATAATATATATATTTTTATGTGCACATTGATAAAAATGTGGACTTGTGTTTCACAAAAAAGAAATCTTCACACTATAACTTGAT